>CM057130.1:12317719-12939024 GCA_029964075.1 Patiria pectinifera
GCCCCCCCTTGCCCCCCCCTCGCGACGCCCATGACTATCATGAGCTCTGCCTCGTGTACGGCAGAGGCATTTAGGCTAATACTGCTAAATATCCATTGCCTGATAAAAATAAGCCCATGTACATTGATCACTGAATCTTTATTTAGTGTATGTCCATAAATTATAAGTATACTTTCTGTTTTGAGTATTGCATTTCCGCTCCTTACTCTTATCTTTTAGTTTTATTTGTTTACCGGTTTCAGCAGCGATATTAACGCAGCTTTCTTCCTACAACTGTAAACAAACTTCTATTATTAGACATAAATTGCAATACATGAAGACCTACATGTACATGATTATAAAATTTGTTCATTCTCTTGAAAAGATGGTGATGATTGTTAGGTAAGCTCTGGCATCATAGTTGGGAACAATTCTTGGGTTTTTATCTCTATTGTTTTTTTTTTTTTTCCTCGGCCTGTTTGTCAGTGTTTCTATACATATTATTATTAAAGAAAGGAATCTTTCTGTGCAGAACAATAGACACAAATGCAATTTTGTTGTTGTTTGCTTTAGTGTGTTAAATCCAGTAGGTCAGTCTACATCATTATGTTCCAAGTTTCAAACTCATCTTGTAGCCTTCCTCAACAAATGCCAAACCTGCTCATTGCTTGTCCTTGAGACATGTAATCAGATTTTCTAAGAAGTTGTGTGGTATTTAAGTCCTTCTTTGTGGCAGGTACATGTCATAATGATGGAATTAACCAAAGCTAAAGTTAATGCTTGACTTGAAAGATTCAGACAAGGATAATGCTGCATGAAGAGAAGATAATTACGTCACCTTGATCAATAGGAAGGCGATTATGTGCAATTTACATTACGCATAGCTGATCACATGGACTGAAGTATCAAGTATCCTTACATGATTTACAACACATGTAACAGGGTCACATGAGTTCAGCTCCATGCGGAATCTGGTTTGTTAGATCATAGAGCAAGGGACAGATCAATATTCTTTATTCAAAACCCGGTTCAATGACATTTCACCCAATCCGATTGTGTGTTTAATAATATTCCTTTCAGGTTTGCGCCGACTGGTAGTGGTACTGCGATCCGAATCAGTGCCGCAGAACATGAGACATTGTGTAAAATCAGGTCACATGGGTTCGGCTCCCTGGGGAGTTGTTTTTCATGGAACGGCCATCGATTATTTTCACGGCTTGCACAAAGGGTTATTCCCTGTCACATGGCTAGTCAGGCTGTGTAGCAAGGATAAACTAGAAATCAATGGAATACCGATACAAACGAACGGTATTGTGCATTCGGCTGTCGGTGGAAAATGCACAATGTCGCTTGTTGGTTCACATTGGTTAAGGGTTGGTTGTTGTTGGGTTTAGTCAGAAAGGTTTCCCCCGGGGGGGTTTCCTTGTTGGACACGGAGGCAAAGAATTGAAATGTTTGAGGTCATTTTTTTGTTGGATTCGATGGGTAAAGTTTGCCGGTATCTGGAGATTGGAAGTACCCTAAAACTGTCAGTCAAAATGTATCGCGGTTTGTGAGCATGGCGAGTTTGTTTTGGATGAATCAGTAGTCGATTTGTGTTGTTTTGGATGGCAGAAGTAAAGAAGAGGTTTCGAGTTTGGTGAGTGGTATCGTTCTTGGACTTGTTTTACTACATATTTTTCAAACCTTCAGGTAGTTTTGAGTTCAGACTTGTGGCTTGCATTTGAAGGAACATAAACTTGTTTGTTTTGTAACTTGACAATAATTTCAAAATTACACTGTAAAATTGTCTTTATTTGTATTTTTTCCCCATAAAGCTTGCCAGTCCAGTATCTCCAGTATGGACCTGACGTCAGAAATGAGGAGGCGGTTGAGGCTCCACCCCCAAAGGAGGAGGCACGGCCTGTTATCCCACAGAAATTATTCGCGATGGAGGGCGAGACCACCAAACTTCATTGTTCCGTGGTTGGTGAGTGACATTTAGTTTACAAAAATTAGAATTCTGAATTTTCATTTCCAACACTTACAAATTCAGACTGTTCAATTAAATATCTATTGCTCTCTTATGACGAATATTACATATCATTTTAAAGCATTATATGCAGACACACATTCTGTGCAAAGTTGTCTTTTCAGTCATTATCAATCAAGTGACTGTTTTTAACAGTTAAGAGCTCCCAGCCTACATAAAGCAGGATTGACTGGCTGTGACTGTTTATGTAACTTGATACAGCTATGCTTTGACTGTAGGTGATTGATAAGCCAGCTGTGCCTACCGCTTGCCTGTTTTTGTCTGTTGACTGAATTTGACTAGTCACAGTGCTTGTGTGAAATATGATCTGACTGTTGGTGACAAGGTGGAAAAGGCATGGCAGGGAAAAGGATTGATTTTTTTGGCCGTCTGTGACTGTTTAAACAGCAGCAGGGTGAAAGTTTTGTGAAATATATTTAAAACTTGATTAATTGTAGGACCTATTTTCCATTTGCCAGGGGTAGATTTGTTTCCTTTGGCTTACATGTACATCAAGATAAGTAAACAAAAAAAGCCATATGAAACAACCCTAAAGAAAAAATGGGAAAATACAATCACAACAAAAACATTTCAGTCATGAGTGATTGGGTTGGCTATCTTTTTGTTTACTTTTAAGGTTGGTTCTGTATCACAGATGGATTTACCTAAAATAAAAACTCATGATTTAAGTAAACATTTTGTACATGTAAACATGATCATCATCCGGATAGATAAGGCGAGATTATTCTTTAAATAACACTAAGCAACTGGAATTGAGTTCAAACATTTGGAAGATGTTGGATTGAGTTTTCCACGAATACTGTGGTTTGCTTATTCATTGTATTCAGACAGAAATATTTGGGTCATGCAGTGAATTTAATTTGTTGTGTAGTTAATGAAAACCACAAACAAAAACACTATATTGTGAATATCTAAGCTTTGTTCTTTTCTTTGAAATTGATGTTTAAAGACTCATAGGGAGATCGAATGGAATTGTTTTCTTTTTTTCTGTCGGACAAATGATTTGAATACCAGCATTTGATTGATAACAAAATCAAAGTTTTGTCTTTTACTATCCCACAAACTGGAGTTTCAACTCTTTTCTTGATAACAAATTGGAAATGATAAGAGACTTGGTTCTGTTTTTAACATTTAAACAGGGAAAACAATTGTTTAACCTTCCAATGCAAACATGCATCATGCGCAAAGTTGTCCTTTCAGTCAAAATCAGTCGTGTGACTGTTAAGAGCCCCCAGCCTACATAAAGCAGGATTGACTGGCTGTGACTGTTAATGTTTATGTCTCTTGATACAGCTGATTGTAGGTGATTGATAAGACAGCTTTGCCTACCAGTTGCCTGCTTTTGTCTGTTGACTGAATTTGATAGTCAAAGTGCTTTCCTGAAATATGATCTGACCGTTGGTGACTAGCCTGTGTAAAAGACATGGCAGGGGAAGATGATTGATTTTTTAAATGTCTGTGTCTGTTCAGACAGCAGGAGGATTAATGTGAATACTTGCATGTTCTGAACAGTGTCTGCCTTGATTACATGTATTCAAATTTTTTGACTGCTCTCTGGTCTTTGTCCATGGAAAAAATAGTGTGTGGTGCTTATAGCGCTTTCCACCAAAGGTAGATGTCTCTAAGCACCACAGTTATTACCCCTGTTCATCAGGCCACGATACCACGTTTCTACAGCTGAGATCAGTGCAATCTGGTCTCTAACTTCAGTCCGTCAAACTAAGGAACCCATACTCCTGGGTGGAGAGAGGCAATTGTAGTAAAGTGTCTTGCCCAAGGACACAAACACCATGTTCTCCATCAGGGTTCGTACCACTGTACAATGGCACATGGGTCGAACACCGTAATTTTAGTATTGGATCACGGTGCTCCAAGAGTCCAAAGTCATACATGTTAAACCAGATTCTCAAGTTCATAAAATATTAAATTTACCATATCAATGCCTCCCCCACATGAACACAAAAATGAGAAAAAGCCCCCCCCCCCCAAAGGCATAGAAACGTTAGAATGGAAATTAATGATTGCCGTGCTGGTTCCTACTGTGAGTTCAAAGACCAAACACTTGGCATAACGGAGGCTGTTAATGATTAATACCCCTATCATTGCTAAAATTTACCTTGCAATGATCCAAACAAAACAGTGTCAACAGAAGGAGCTCTGGTTCCCCTTAGGTCTGGTATGTGTTTGTGTATGATATCAGAAACCGGGTTCCGCACAAGTGGCTATTTTCGGGTTCGGGATTGTACAGAAAAAACTACAGGGTGGGCCCCATATTAGTTTCATATTCATTTGGAGTGCATAGCACAGTGCAGTGTGACTTTTGATAGCATATACCCGCAGATTTTTTAAGCCCTGTTTTGTATCATCAAAAATGTAAGTTAATAACCGCTTTGTTTGAAATCTTTTATACCCAAATAAAATTGGAGACTTTTCGAGGTGAAAAGGATTAACTTCAATTATTGTGGAATGTTGGCCTTGTAAGAGTGAAGATTAAACTAAAGTGGAGATTGTATTCATAGAAAATGGCATTGCTTTCTTTGAAAATTTGATTGTGTTTTTTTTTGTTATTTATTATTGTTTTTTTAATTTTTTATTTGCAGGTCATGAGCGGTCAACTGTGACTTGGTATAAAGACAAGGAAGCCTTAGCATCTAATGACCACGGAGTCATCAGCAGTGACGGAGAGAATAGTCTTCTGACGTTCTTAAAGACGAGTTTGGATGATGAGGGAGAATACACGTGTTGTCTGACGGAGTCACCGCGCACTTTACTGTGTTCCTGTGTTCTTGTGGTCAAGGGTAAGTCTGAAATTTGTCAACATTTTTCCTGATTTCAGGATTTAAAAAGAAATCCGTTTTGAAATCTGGAATTGCTGAGATTCACCAGAAAGGTGTCTTTAGAGTAGTGAAGGTTTGTATACGTGCACACATGGAACAAACGAAATGGGTATTTTAAGGGTTGCCTTTAAGCAAATACAAACATACTATAACCTGGCAGGTTACATGTATGTGGACATTTGAAGGAAGATACTAAGAGACGAAGTTGTACTTGAGCTGATGTGGTTTATTTGGTTGTCGGCGATACCCTCTGTCTGATTTCTACATTTATCTTCAAGCAAACTTGTATCCTCGATCCTGATTGGTCGATCCATGGCAACAACAGTGTGATATGAGGCCGAAGCGGTATTGCACGGCCCATATCGCACCCTGCGTGCGCGCTATTCAAAGATGCGAGCGACATTCCAGCTGCGTGCGCTAAGCCGCTGAAAGTGTAAAGCGATGGTCCAACTTTACTACGCGTCAAGTTTGCTTGAAGATAAATTAGTTATCCCGCGAGCGCTCGTGGAACACGGAAAATGTAGTGCATCTGTGTCCCACATACCACGAGGCCGAATATATGTGGGACACATGCGCACAACATTATTCCATGTTCGCGCTCACGGGATAACTAATAGTATTTCTTCTGAGTTTATATGTATACATTAATCAATGGACATTCCAATCTTACAACTATCTTACAGGTTAATCTTGCAACTATCTTGCAGGTTTCTTGCCTTATTAGGAATTGTTCACGAGCTTTTTGAGTAGTGATTAATAATACAGGATTGAAGGTGTTTGGTCCACTTGGGTCTGGGGGTAGGTCTAGGCAAATTAATGGAACCATTGGTTTTTCCTTATGTAAGTCTTATGTATGTAGGCTGATGCTCTGCGACCCTCTGGTTCAGCCCAGAGTCCACCCACTTTTTTACTTCAATCTCACCTCTGGCTGTTTCTTGACATCTATATGTGTATCATCAAAATTCAAATTTTGGCATGGTTGATGCTAACACCAAATTCACACCAGTGTTCCAGAGTTTTGCTGAGCTAAAAATGAGAAAGGATTCGGGTTGACCCAATCAGATTTAGGTTTCAGACAGTATGCGAACTTCATGTATTCATTTTCCATTGAAATGACTCGAGAGTCATTCCAAACAGCCACAACAATCAGCCTTCCACACTGTGAACTTTTCATGCAATTATAGGGCTGTCCCAAATATACCAAACATTCAAATATTCGACCATCAACAGAATATTCGAATAGCTTTTTACCGGTTCGAATATTAAGAAAAAAACAAACAAACGTACTGGTATGGTATGCATCTGTGATGCTATTTTAATCGTAGAGTTGTGGCGCTTCCTTGTCACAAGCAGCTTTTTTGTTGATTGCAGTTCATTTTTTTCTCATCCTTTTAGCAGGTTAAAGCCCTTGACATTTATACAATAAGTACTGCAAAACACTCCAGTGGCCCATAACATCGATCACTGCATGCAAATTGTATCTGACATGCTTTGCATACAACTTGCCGGTAGTTCTGCACAGCTGGCATGTGTAAACTTGATGATTAATGAATATTCGAATCCTCGGATACTAATTTATTAGAAAATGGACAACCCTATGTTATTAACCCTAACTCGGCTGAATCCAACAGGATCAAACTACATTTATGTCATAAACCCGATGGAGCCCGTTGGATTGAGCAGGAAACCCCTTGTGTACATGTACATTCCTGATGCAAAATGTTGGATTCAGCAGGCAACTGAACCGCATTATAACGCCATGTTGGACTCCGTTGGATTCAGCAGACAACTGAAAATAAGGCGCAGTGGATTGAACAGGAAACTCCGGTTGGACTCTGTTGGATTTGGCAGGGTAGTCCTGAGGAAGTACTAGGGGGTTAGTAATTATTAAAAAAAAAATGGACAGCCTTATGTTATTAATCCAAATCTTCAGAATAATCTGAAACCGGAGATTTGAATATGACCTTTTCCAAATTTTTTTTTTAACTTAGGCAGTATTTTTAGCCCATTATCCATTGGCTTATAAGAATGATTGATGCAGTAGACACAACTGCCCTTTTCTATTGTTCACATGACCCACACTGAACAACATCAAAATAACTGAAAAGAAAAGTGCATATCATCTACCAGCAAGTGTTGCAAAGTCTGAAATTTATGTGGCAAAACTTGTGTCTACCTAAGCTGCTAGGCACAGTTTTATGGTCAAACTTTAAAACTTTATAAACATTGTTGCCCTGATGGCCACAGTCCCAAACATGATGCCATCTTTAAGAGGAGGGGCTGATGTTTAAATTGTAGAAGTATATTTCACGAAGGCTTATGACTTCAAGTTCAACATTTAAATGTTTCTGGTAGGCAGTTGACATTGTTAGGTTTTTGTATTGAATTTGTTTTAAAAAAAAATCTGGTTCAGAGTTCATAATAAATATATATTTTGATCAGATATTGTAATAATAACTTGGGGTTCGGTTCCATGGCGTAGCAAATTTTTCAGTTTTGTTTTTTCAAGAGTGTTCACTTAGGATGAAAAGGTTTTGCCTGATTAGAAATATAAAGCAGTTTTACACCACAAGTGCCTTCAGGCCAAGAAATATAATTTTATCCCAATTGTGTCAATAATGTAATTAATTTGTTACTATTTATGTTCCCGATCGTGACAAACTTTCGGTTTGTTATATTTCACAATACAGCCAAAGTACAGTACTTTATGTATATATATTGCATGTGATTATGAGTAATAGAACTATACATCTGCTCATTCACAAACAACATCTGTATTTATTCCGTTAATTTTCAAGGCCTCCCAAAAGCTCAAAGTGTAAATCAATTAATTTTGTTAGCGATTTGGCAGTGTTACAGGCCATGTGGACCAGTGTGATGTTTCTTCACTTACCAGTAAGATAAACAGACATTCAAGGGCCCTTAGGAAAATATTCCTATCACCGTCCGATAAGATTGTGGTGCAGGTGAGGGTTAGGTGAACCTCTGACATATTACGAAATGGAAGCAGTCGGGGAGTTTGTGATAAAAATTCCCCTTTTCTTTTTACAGATGTTCTGACTGATGTCGCAGATATAGGCCTATGTTTGGAGTCTCTGAAACCTTTATTCTTGGTCACTGTGTATTTTCAGCTACCGGAGGTCGTGGCTGCTGAAACAAAACGGTTTAATTCTAAGCATGTCGAGTCCAAAAACAAAAGAAAGAATCTAATTATACCTACATGTACATGTACATGTACTGTAATCTCAGTTGCATCCAGTTTACATGTACATACATGTACATGTGTTCATGTATCTCAACATGACCTCAAAATAGGATACTATGAAATATACTTTTTTTGTACCAGGATGTAAATGAAACATCAAGCTAACAGCGAAGCAAGCTTATTAGGATCATTTTCACATGCAAAAATAGTGATACATGCATTTTGTCATATAATTGAAAACTAATTAATTCTTTAATTATGGTTAAATCCTATTTGCCAATCACATCAAGTGATCCTATCCTACTTTTTTTTTTTATTTAACAAAGGAAAAACTTTGGATGCTATTTCTCATCCAAAAAGTTTGTACTGCAGCAAAAAGTTTTGTCTAAAGCCAATGTCACTCCTGATTGCCCATAAATTGCCCCATGTGACATCAGCTTAAGTTGTCTTACATGTAGATGTTTAGTGTACCAGTACCGGGGTACTTATAATAGTAGCATCATGCAAGCAAAATTTCGGCGCAGACTTTGTACTGTACAGTGTTCCACAATTTCTTGTTAAAATTTTTTAAAAATCAGAGTTTGTTTCAGAATATTAGTTATACAACTATTTCAGTATGTACATTTGTACATCATACTTTAAAGGACTTTATCATGTTTACAATGGCTATTTGTAATATTTTATGTGAACATTAAACCAAACCTCTAGGATGTGTGAAAAATCATATCATAATTGGAGGATTATTGACCCTTTGGGTAATTTTTTTTTAAAGCATATGTATATTAGATAGTGGAATGATGTCTGTACTAGATGTATGTACATGTAGTATGATTGATGTCAAGTATTATGTGACACAACAAAACAAACCCCAAAACCTAAAGAAACTGAACCTAAACATATTCTTAAAACAAACCTTAAAACTAAAATTTACCCTGCAAATGATGAAAGTTGATCATACTTAGATCGTAAACCTAGATAATTTGTTTCTCGTGTCCTACATGGTCTTACAGTAAAATAATCAATATCTGAGAACTTCTTGTAGGCAGAACATGATAGAAAAATTGGATGTGACCCGACTCAAATGCTTCTCAAAGTGGCAGTTCCTGAATACTCATATTTCTTCTGTGATCTACTCTTTCTAAGCTCTGTACATCAGACTGCTGTTGGTTTGGGTGACTATTCAGTGTATACTCGCTATCAACTTCATTTCTTTTTCTACCAAACAAAGTATGGATGCAAACCCTTGCACAGAATCTTGATAGAACTGTCTTCAAGAGCTCCACTCCACGATCCCGGAAAGTCTTGTTCATCGCAAAATAGATGATGACATTGATGAAGCTGTTAGCGATGACGAGCCAGTGAGACAGGAACATGACAAAGTCAGGAACCAGCCTGCCTTCAGACCAGAACACAATGGTGTTGGTTATGAAAATTAGGATCCAACAAGTACAGCCCGCGATTGCCATCAGAGTCACCATTCGGAAGAGTTTCACCGTTTGCTTTGAACTTGCACCCACGTCTTGCCTTCTGGTGACAGGATTGTCTCCGGTCGATGCCATTGTCATGATTTCTCTCTGTCGTCTGCTTTTGACGAGTGTAATCCGAACTTTCACGGTAGTCACGATTATTGTGAGCAGGTACGGAAAGCCAATAGTGAAGAGATATATCAGAGAAAACGCTGTGCTTCTGAAGTAAGCCGGAATGCAGAAATACATCTCTGGCATATACTCAAATCCAAGAAGATTGTCGGCAAAAACTGGCGAGTAAAATACAGCAGCTACTATCCAGCTAATTAGGATAGCAATGAGGGTAGCTTTCTTTGTAAGAAGTAGGGAATATTTTAAGGGATGTACCACAGCAACGTATCTCTCGAGACTCAAGAAAACCAGCATCATGGAAGACACCAATTTGAAAATGTGACTGAAGTAAGCCATGAGGAGGCAGGTTGTGCAGCTGTAAGGCCATCCATTTAGTCCGCTGTGTTTGATGGCCGGGTAGATGGCCAGACACGATGACACGCCGAGGCCCAAGTCTGCGCAAGTCAGCGATGTCAAGAGGAAACCGTGGGAGTTCCGAAGAGATTTTGTCAGAACGACGATGATCAGATTGACTGAATTGCCGATCAGGACTAGAAGTACTAAAGTTATAACGATGATGTCTTTAATATGACACAAGAATCCTGAGCAGAGTCTTGTAGGATTGTCATATGACACGTGTAGCCAAATGTGCTCTTTACCACATGTCTCATTTGTGTATTCCAAATCCATGATGAAGTGTTGTTTTTTGTGAATGTTTTGATGGTTCACAAATCTTTAGTAAGTCCAACAGTTTCAAACCAGATCTGGAGTGCAGTCGACTATACATATACCGGTACATTCAGCAACTCTTAATCTGTCTTCTGTTTTACGTTTCTCGGACAATAATTTCTGGCGAAGGTTCGAAACTTCCTTCATCAAGTCTGTCAGTAGATCTGTCTGTGCACTTTACCTTTTTAAAAACCAAGACAAAATTGTTTTAAAAAGTATCAAATAATTGCCTTTTTATCATTGTCCTTTTGTTCTGAGCATGTTATCTTAAGGTTTTTATAATGCAATCTACGTGTACATGTAGTCCTCGTGCTCAGTTGACATAATGTTATCATACACTTGACGTTAAACAATTTCACTTTAATTGTTTTGAATCCAATTGGCTAACTCTGTTCAATCAGCAAATGTTGAGAAGCAAACAGGTGGAAAATATTAAGCTCTAGATTGCATTCAATTGCATCTGATATGCAAACTCCGTTGTTATTAATGATTTTGCAGGACTTCTAAAATTCTCTTCACTCCGTATTATACTGAATTAACTTTACTTTTTCTTTATCATTTGATAACAATTACTGGCAAGATAATCAAGCAGACAAAGCAGCCTCAGTGCGTGCACATTCTTAATGATGAGAGTGAGAACTCTTTTTTTGTTATGTCAAGGCAAGCATTTGCACTGCGAAATCACAATGTTGAACACATGCATGTCAAATCACCCAAGTGTGTATTTCCCTGCAACCGGGGACCCCCTATTGTCCCTCTTTTGTTTGTACTTGAACTTTTTAGGAAAGTCCCATATGTTTTGTACACGAATCCAAATTGGGGATCTCTCGGGAATTGGAGACCCTACTGTCCTGTATTGTTGAATACAGAAAAACTCTGGCACATTTCACCCAAAATGTCTCATGATGCAAAAAATGTTCACTGCATTTACATGTAAATTCCTCTGAAATAAGAAACATTCTTAAATATTGATGTACAGTGTACAGTGTACATTGTATACTGATAAAAAGGAGCATGGATTGGGTTGATACATTTGTAATTTCATGTTTCCCTTCAAAAAAACTGCAAGGGCTCAAATTAAGATAAAACTACTCAGTACTGTCTTTCTGCATTTATTTCTCGTGTCCTCACCACAGTTTTAGTCAGAAACTAGATGCATTATAGCAGTGACTAAATGCTGATAGGAAAGACCCATATTAATCATGTATTGTTTTAAATTATCTAATTATTCTGTGGTCAAAAATGTAATCCTGAAGCAGCACGAATATCAGTCACAATTTGAGAGCTAGCTAAAAGGCAAGCAGTTGATTGTGTTGAAGCGCAGATATGTAGGGGGTTCATTTTTTCTATCAAACTTTGACATGTGATCTTCAATAAAAAACTCTGTGTGGTTGCTGTGCAATAGCTCACGTAGAAGGATCTGTTTGCATTTGAATCGCACCAGTTTGGTCAAAGTACGTATACATAATAGGTCAATATGAATCGGGTTGCTAACTCACTGTTATTCAGGGTATAGTTCTTGACATCAGGATTTTGGTTTTCAGAGAACTTAGTTACTTTGTGTTCCAGTTATAAACGCAATTTTACATGTAGTACAGAAATTCATTGGTTGTTATCTTAATTGTGAACTGTGCTGTGGCTGATCTATGCCAAACTAGCCGAGTTAGCCAAACCACGGTTCATGCATCTGAAACGTTAGTGCTCACTTATACATTTACATGTACTTTATTAAAATTTAACTCCATTTATACTCTTTGACAAAACGTAAAACATGGGCGGATCCAGAGCACAAATTTTTTTTGGGGGGGGGGGGGCCCCAAAAAATGTTGGCATGGGGTTCGGGGCCCGAAAAATTCTAGATGAATTCTAGATGCTCTGTGGTGCGATCTGAGGCAATTTCTGACCACTTTAACCAATGTTTTTTTGAGGAAAAGATGGTGGTGTACTCATTGCCTGCCTTTATTGCGAAGTCATCTAAAAAAAAAACAAAAAAATTTGATTCATTTTTTTTGGGGGGGGGTGCCTGGCCCCCTTTGGCCCCCCCCCCTGGATCCGCCCTTGGAAACATGGCTAATTCTGTTTGGTTTTAATATTTTTGTTGTGTTTTACAGAAGCAGAGCCTGAAGCAGACAACAGAAATGCCCCCACCAGCTCAACCCCTGTACCCTTAGCTCCTCAAAGTGGCACAAGGTCCTCCTCCTTTGAAGATGAGACAAGACTTTCCAATCTGAGGCAGACGAAGGTCAAACACTCAGACAGCCTTGAGGTTGTCAATCCACTCCACTTTAGCCCGATATTTGACGATTCTGACAGTAGGAATGCTGGGAACAGAAGCCGGAATGGGGTTGGCTACTCTGAGAACCCAAACGCAAGCCACGGGAGCGGCGAGGGCGCTGCCATAAAATGGAGGGAGAAGCCTCCTTACGCATCCCCGAGAAAACACACGGAGAATCGGAAGAACCGTAAGAGCAGTCGCGGAAGCAAGCACAACTCTGATTCCAACCAGTATCTTTATTCCAGATATGACTCGTCCGATTCTGACTCCTCAAGTGACGGTGTAGGAAGATCTCGGAAGGAGAAGACACCAAGTCGTAAAACTAAACCTCCGAGGAAGTATAGGAACTCTTACTCCTCCGACGAAGAGTTTGATACTGGACTGGAGAGGATCATGGCACTGTCGGAGAAGGCAGACGCTTGCTTGAACATTGTGAACTCTGTCTTAGAGATGACGTCGTTGGATAAGGAGGTTGACGAAGCACTTCAGGAGCAGATCTATGCACTCCAACCAGGAATACGGGAATCGGAAGGAAACGTTGGTCGCTCTGACAACACAGGAGATGTTATTATGGATAGCGACACAGACGTTGATTTTATCAAACAGATGGCAGCGCAGACTGTAGCTAGTGCTATCGCTGCGCAAATGATGCGTGAAGCTAACAATCTACAGATAGAGCCAAAGCGTACCGACGACTCGCCACAAGAAAATGGTTTTGCTCTAGCTAGCCCAGCAACCAAAGAATCCTCTGAAGAGGAGGTTGGCAGGACGTCCAAAGACGATGACCAAGACTTATCGGGAATTAATCCAGAGGACACTTCCCCTATCTGCTACACTACAACTGCTCAAGTGCAGGAGTCACTTCCAAGCATTGAAAGTGAAACCGACAGAAACGATCTAAAGCTGAATGTTGATTTTCCTCACGATATCACACCATCCATGTCACCCAGGACTTCCCTGTTTCGTGGCCCGCAAGACAAAATCTTCACCTTGGATGAGATCATCGATTGTCTCCCAGAGACCGCTGTTGATGAGAACCCTAATCTGAGTCCACGTTCTGCCTCACCTGGGGAGGAGACTCAGAAATTCACATTGTTGGGACGTTACACCCATTCAGACACTCCTTACTCCATAGAGGACTCAGAGGAACCAACAGACTCGCCTCTCGAAGAATCTTCTCCCGAGATTTTGACTCCGCTCAAAGACACTTTTGTCCTCGAGGGAGACGCCATGAGACTAGAGGTCCAAATAACAGGTTGCCCAGTCCCTGATGTGACTTGGTACAGGGATGGTACGGAGCTACATCAAGGCAAGAATCTCCAACTGAAGTTTGATGGCGAGGACACTTGGGCTCTCATCATCAGGAACATACCGGCGCGAGAAGGTGGAGTGTACACCTGCAGTGCTACTAATAAGCTGGGATCATCATCAACAAGTGGGGCCATTGCTGTAGCAGGTGAGTTTTCAAAAGGCTGAATTCATACTTACGGTGATACCATACGTGAAAGCATATATATGTGAGGCACTCTGGCAAAATGAGACAGAACTTGGCAGAGGTTGAAATGAGGGTTTGCAGGTATTAGAAAAGAGAATAAAATTCTCCCTACAATACTGTTGTTGCACTTCAATCGGACATTCCGTTGACAAGTTATGGCTGTTTAACCTTCGCATTTATTGACGTGTCAAAAAAGTAAAATACGTTGGAGTTCCATTTATGTGAAAATGAAAGATGTCAATTGGTTTCTCCTTAAAGATGCTTTTATTCCATGATTTTTATACAATTTCTTTTAAAGCATGCATAGTAGACATATCAAATAATACAATCATCAGTAAATCTGAAAATCAGAAAAAAAATTGTCACTATTCATTTTTTTGCATTTTTCTCCATTATGGCCTGTGCCCAGTTCAGTCTCATTTTACCAGAATGTCACACATATAAGATATTCATTTTGGGACTGCAAATAGGCAAAAGTTGAACAACTTTAACTGTCAAATTTTGCTGCGAATGTTCCAACCCTTTTACTTCACATTCGTGTGAAGTATGAATCAGCCACAAACAACGTTATTTACCTTAACAAATTCCTTCCACAAATATACTGTGCCAACTAACTTGGCATCTAAATGTCTCTCTCATTTTTTTTTTTACAAGTGCTGTGTAATTACAATATTTATGTGGAAGAGTAAACATGGTAAACGGAAGAGAAGTTGCACCATAATTGCAAGCTTTAAGCAGAGCCTTCATTTCTAATACATCTGAGTCAAACAGGCAGTCATATTTTTTTTAATAAGTTTATATGATTTTGTTTTCTCAAAGCGAAGGGATGGAACTGTTGTGATCAATCTATGATGCTCCAGAGATTGACAGCAGGGCAATTTATTCTGATGTGGACACTGCTTGTGTCAACATGTACTTCCTCATTGTTGTCATTACGAAAGCTATAAAATTCATCTACAGTCGAAGCAATAAAACTATCGGAGGGGGCGTGGCATACGTGTAAGATTATAAAGTACAGGTTACAATGTTACAATACCATACCCCTTTAAGACTCTCAAATGTGCTGGCATTGGCACTTCATAATAAGTTAATAAGAGATATTACAATCATTATTTTGTTGTAGGGCTTGCCGATGGTCCGGATGCTACAGATGCTACAGATGCTACAGATGCTACAGATGGCGATGAAGAAGAATGTGATGCCCAAGAAGGAAATCCTTTCAGCCCAACAATCTCAATATCATCCCCCTCAGCCCTGGATGATGATGTCTTTGTACAGACCAACCCCAAAGAGGGCTTACCACGGATTCTGCTCAGTGCAGACGAAACAGTCATTGACGACATCACCCCAGGTCAAAGCGGGGACGAGGACTTTCAGGAACTGACAGCCCAATTGACTGAAGCTCTCCACTTGGACCGAAACTACAACTGGGCCGACGAATCATCGCCAGATATCAGCAGGTCAAACTCCAACAACTCTGACAAGGGCGCGCCTTTCCGTCTCAACAAACGCAACCGCCCGGATAGTAACATCGAGACCATCCGCCATCGGAAAGCTTTCAGGAAGCATCCGAGCAGAGATAGCATGACATCTACAGAACCTTGCTCGACGGGTAACTCGACATCTGAGAGCGACACGGAGGGGGCTCCCAAATTCACCAAACCCCTGAAAACAACTGAAATTCTGGAAGGAGAATCAGTGCAATTTGATGTGTGTGTGAGCGGCGAGCCAGAACTTAAGGTCCGGTGGTTCCACGATGGAACGGAACTCAAGTGCACGGACCGCGTCAAATGTTCCCGAGTTGAAAACAGTGGTGACAGTTATTCATGCCGGCTGGAAATTTCAAAAGTCAGGACTATTGATGATGGAAAATATGTCTGTAAAGCAGAGAACAGCGTTGGTGTCAAGAGCTGTTCTGCCTTCCTTATTGTTGAGGGTAATATGTCTCCACAATAGTTGTGTACTTTCAAATCCTCTCAAATTGTCTCTCACTTTTTTGATAATCAGTATTTTCTCCTGAACTAACTCAATTTGAGATTGAGTGTTCGAAGCGTAATCAAAAAAGGTCTGTGCAAAGATGATTCTTTTCACAAATGCTTTGTTGATATGATTTTTTTTTCCCCAATGAACTCAAAAAAGTGCAAAGATGATTCTTTTCACAAATGCTTTGTTGACTATATATGAATCTTTTTCCCAATGAACTCAGAAAAACTAGTCGTTTTTACTGACAAAATAAAAATATTTGAAAAACATTTTTGTATCTAGACCAAATTTGACCAACTGATTCCCTTTATTCTCCCAGACATGTACATGATGAACATTGTTTCTGTTAATCATTAAAAACGTATGTTTGCTCTAGATATGTACAGCCCTTGGGTCATTCCATGTCAGTTAAACTCATTTTATTAACTACGTGTATTCAAACATAACTGGTTCATTGCTATCAAGAAAGAAAACCAACTGCTCACCAACTGGTGGGTTTGTACAAATAGTAGGGAACAGTGCCACGGACATCAAGTGATGCATTGAATGAAAGTTATTTTGTCTTCGTCTGGTTCCAGCTCTGAACGCCAATGATGGAACTGGTGATGATGATAGGATCGTCTCAAGACTCCTCAAAGAGAGAGAAGAGGAGCAGAGCCTTGGGGAATCATCTCAGATTGAGGAGGTAAACATCCTCTGATTATTCAGCGCTTACATCCATTTGTACTAAAGTTTTTCAGTCGTATTGACACACACATGTACATCCGTTTCAAATGCACATACCAGTAATATGAGCCTAATATCATGGCTCTCCTCACCATGCAATGCTGTGCTTATGATCGCCACATGATAACCATGAGGAATCATTACTAAGGGAAGTGACAGACTTGTGTTGTGATTTTTTTATTAGGATTTATTGAAGACTTTCACCGTAGAGTCCGATTACAGTGAATCAAACGGCAGAATGTCTGTCAAGAAAGGTGATCAGGTGGAGTTATTAGATAGGAGCAGTCAAGGCAGGTGGCTGGTCAGACACAAGACCAACGCAGAAATGGTAAGGCTTGTTAGATATTCTGTTCTTGCAAACAAGGAAATAAGCTGATGGATTTGATGGATTATACAGCTGTTTTTCTGATAACTTTAGATTCCCTTGGGTAATCTAATGCCCACCGCACATCTTTCCAATTTTACCGTTTCAATGGATTGCAGGATCACCGGTACGGTTTTTATCACCGTTGCGGAGACCCCAATGTTAACCCGCACACATGCCCGATTCCGTTCTATAATCGGTCATATGATGATCTGTCGTATTATGATGATCAGCCATCAATTTTGAATCATGTGACTCCCTTTGTGAATCTGATTGGTTAACATAAATATTGCAGCCAATGAAATTGGAGTGCTGCCCGCACACCTTTCCGGTGTCATTAAATCCGGTGAAATCGGATGTGAAAAAAATAAAACATGTTTGATTTCATCCGATCGTCCCCAGGGTCAGATTGGTCCGATTTTTTAGCGCATGCCTCTCCGATCTGTACGTCCAATAACCCGATGATCTGGTAAACTGGTCAAATTGGAAAGTGTGCGGCGGGCTTTAGTGTCATTCACACTTAAGATTTAGAGGCACACTTTAGATTCATTTGGAATGAAAGTGTGCAGTGTTGTGGTCTAATGGTATTGTGAATCAAAATTTGAGATCGTTTGAGTAATTCAGCTGAATAGGAGTTTCATAGTCAACACTAAAGCTACACTTCTATCCCTCATTGCGTCTTTCCATTCAAGATAATGGTTCCTTGTTAGGCCAAAAAAAAAAGTCTCCGGTTTCTGGTATGCGCGCGCGTCGCCGTAGCCATGCACGTCGGCAAAATGAAAAAGGTTTTTTTTCAATACAAGATGATGTCTCAAAACCGCCAAACTCACTGGTTTGACTGGAATCCTGCTGCTGCACAATTTTAACGTGTTTTTAGATGGGGTTATGATCGAGAATAAGCTTTATGTGGCCTCTCTGGACTCCCATATATTTGCACTAAGTTTAGTCGGGTACCATTTGCAGTCATCAGCTGACATTTGAAGCCCAAAAAAAAAAAAAAAAAACAGGTAAAAAAAAAAAAAAGCCGCGTCGCCGCACCACTTTTGGGGCAAGCTCCATACCAGAACCGGAGACTTTTTTTTGTTGGCCTTAATAGGACTTAGATGGACGCTGGGTCTAACTAAGCCATTTGCACTGGTCAAAAGACCACCATTATGCTAAGTTTGGAAAAATTATTATTAGTTAATGATATTTTTTTAGGGGCCAGTCGTTAATATCCTTTTTTACTAATATATTGTCACAGATTGGATACATCCCATGTACACTGTTGAAGAGAAGTCCCTCCTCAGCCTCAGACAAAGAAGACAAGAAAATAATCTACAACTTCATCTCGAAACAGAGTAAGAACTTATTTTTAGAAAGCACTCGCCCATAACAGTATGAATGAACCTATTTTTTTTTTACATTCACAAATACTCATTTTAACCCCAACCTTCCCAAATCCTCCCAAATCCTCATTGCAAAATGGAGGATTTGGGAGGATTGAGCCTATATGGCACAAATGTGAGGCTGATTTTGGAGAATGCACTTTGTCAAGATCTTATAAGGCAGGACCATGTGCTGTTTTTGCTCAGCTGTGCATATATTTAGGCCTATAGTATACTTGAAATCCTCCGCACTGCTCCAGGATGTCACTGGCTCTGCCTCAACATATTGACAGTGATTGCTGGAGGATTTTGCAGGATTGAGGCAGTGGTCAACCCTCCAAGGACCACATTCAAGGAATAACGGATGATTTAGGAGGATTGAGGCTGTGTGCTATTTTAACATGGAGGCAGTTCGAGGATTTTGCAGGATTGAGGTTGCATCCTAGCAAATATGCCTAGGGAGTTAGACGCTTTCTTGTTTTTCATTATCAAAATCTTCCTACGTGACTTTTGCTTTATTGAACCCTTTCACATCTGTATTACATTATTCATAAGATGGAATTTTATTTTATTACATTGTACTACACTGTATTTACTCCTTGGTGAATCCATAAGTGTGCTCGTGGGGCAGTTTGGGGCGGTATGTGGAGAAACAAGCAGGCTGGTTTTGGGCGGTACAGGGACTCACGGGTTAACATCTTGTAAACAAGGACTTCTGATAAACAAAATAAAAGAATTATGGTTTTCTTATGATGCTTTTTATTTTCTGCAAAACACTTTGTCAAAAAAAACACCTGTTGTCATACTTGAATGAAAAATTGTCCATCCAGAAGACTAACTCAGTCTATAAATCTTGACATTTCCAACTGGCAAATCTGATGTCTTTGTAGGCAGTGAGAGACGGCCAAGTGGCGGTATGAAGAAACGGCCGCGTGTCGTCCGACATCTATCTCTTAAAGAGGGTCAGCTGTCTGAACTGGATGAGGGAAAGATGATTGAAGATGTAAGTGGAACCCTTCCTCCTGATCTGTTCTTGTGGTCTGGTATTCTTTCACTACACCACATTGACAAAACATATTTTATTGGTCACTTTTTTTGTTTGCAGAATAACAAACAATAACTTAACCAGCGCTGCATCTTCTAACCAACTGAATATTCCTATTCGTACATGCATGTACCGGTACATCAATTGCTCTTATTTCATACATTACATTGTTTGCTCCAAATTGCCTTAAATCTATTAACTATGCAATTAAACCATGGTGTTAATCACACGTTTGAATTGAATTTTTTTTTTCAAAAACAGGAGAAGTCTTGGTTTTGTGTTTTGTCTAAATAAATCTTAATTAACCCTAACCAAACTCAACCCATCAAAGCTCAACAGCAGGTTTTGTTGAAATCTGTTAGAATGGGTACAGTACCCCTAAACTGATAGTTTTTTACATTGGGTTTGGCATACCTCCAGAAACTAAGTCCAACAGTGAGTGTGTGCAATTTCCCGTGTGGGTGTTGGAATTTGCCAGGATGGGTACGGTTTGTAGTAAATTATGCTGGGGAGTTGGGGTTAACCCTAACAGAACTCAACCCATCAAACCCCAACAGCATGTATTGTTGGAATCTGTCTGGATGGGTACAGTACCGGTACAGTACCCCTAAACTGATGGTCTTTTACATTGGGTTTGGCATACCTCCAGAAACTAAGTCCAACAGTGAGTGTGTGCAATTTCGCATGTGGGTGTTGGAATTTGCCAGGATGGGTACGGTTTGTAGTAAATTATGCTGGGGAGTTGGGGTTAACCCTAACAGAACTCAACCCATCAAACCCCAACAGCATGTATTGTTGGAATCTGTCTGGATGGGTACAGTACCGGTACAGTACCCCTAAACTGATGGTCTTTTATGTTGGGTTTGACATATCTCCAGAAACTAAGTCCAACAGTGAGTGTGTGCAATTTCCCATGTGGGTGTTGGAATTCGCCAGGATGGGTACGGTTTGTAGTAAATTATGCTGGGGAGTTGGGGTTAACCCTAACAGAACTCAACCCATCAAACCCCAACAGCATGTATTGTTGGAATCTGTCTGGATGGGTACAGTACCGGTACAGTACCCCTAAACTGATGGTCTTTTATGTTGGGTTTGACATATCTCCAGAAACTAAGTCCAACAGTGAGTGTGTGCAATTTCCCATGTGGGTGTTGGAATTTGCCAGGATGGGTACGGTTTGTAGTAAATTATGCTAGGGAGTTAGGGTTAAGATTTAATGATAATGATGTCATTTCACTTGGCTATCAACCTTCTCATTTTACATGTATGCATTAAGGATAAACAATTTCTTGTTTTGACTTCCCAAAAACGTAACACAATAAAAGCTAGCAAATGAATATTACTTCCCCCCCCCACCCCAATTTCTTTAATATTGCATTGCATGTGTTTCGTAACTGTTTCCATTATTTCACCTGTTTATTTTCTTGCATGTTTCATTTGTCCACCTGCACCCACACTAACATTCATCTAATCCATCTCTACACTCCGTCCAGTTTTCGGACACAGAGGCAACACAGGTATATTTGGGTTTTCACTTTTAAAATTTCAATTTAATATGGACAACATTTTTATCCTAACAAAATACCTCAATAGTGCCCCTTTGTACTTAACCATTTTAAATATTGTTTTTATTTAGCAGAGTTTCATTTTTTTTAGAAAAAAAAACTACGTCATTCCTCAAATCCTTAGAAGTCAGTGTTGAAAAGCCACATTATTTGTCAATTTTAAACTGTTGTATTCATACACAACATCAATAATATCTTGTAATTTACAACCCAGTTACAACAGAATCGCAATTTGTAAATTCATCATTAATCATTTTTTTTGGAGCAGGTCTCTTGTAAGATTATTATCGGTCTTGGCTTGGCACTGATTTGATAGCTTAAAGCTAAATGCCAAATAAACCTTGTCCCCTCTAGTCCTACGATCTCTTCATGGCAGTCGCCTCCTACACACCAACAACCGAGCAGAAAGGCTCCATCTCCATGACCGAGAATCAAGTCTTTGAGGTCTTGGATTCCAACAGCGCCTTGAACTGGCTGGTCCGGGGTGAGACCGGTGACATAGGCTGGGTACCAGCGAGCTACCTGACGCCGTACGTGAGTAGCAGTCATAACGGCACTCGACGGGGCTCGAGGAATTTATGGGAGGAGCAGGATGGTCCTGAGGCCGAGGAAGGCGAGGAAGGGGCGGAGGAGGTGGGGAGCAAGAAGAAGGAGGCTATGACGAAAAGAGGGTAGGTTAGCTTACTGGCTTACTGTCGTGTCATGTGTCCTGTGATCATCTCAGATCACAGGTCCATCAAAATCAAATCACAGGTCAAATCACAGGATCATGTCAAACGGGGGCTGAGCAAGACCAGAGGAATGCAACCTCGTCCCCAGGGTGTCGAGCAGGACGCGCCCATCACTACCTGCTCTCTCACCCCGGTATTGGATCATTTGCATGTGCAAGATTTTTTAACACGTATGCAAATGAGGAATAGTCTGGTGCCTGCTTGTGCGTTACATTAGCGTTTGTTTTTGTATGCGGTGTTGTATGTCTATATGTTGTATGTCTGTTGTATGTTATAACCAAAGCAGAGTCAATTTGTCCCAGCGCGAGCATATCAGCATTGCGTGAGTTACGAAAACACGATTTGTTTAATTAAACTGTTACGATCTTATCGAGACAACATGCAGTATCACATTTCATTTTAATATGAACAAATTGGAAAGGAAATGAGTATTTTCGAGAAGGCGTGGACGAATAATCGCGAAAACACGTACTGCACGTTGTGAATAGCAACAGCAAGTACACGATAAAAATCCATTACTAGCCAATTGCGGTATCGAATCAGGATACAGGAAGAACGTTTCGTATCCAGGGCTTACTATTGGAAAAGAGGTTGGAAATAAAGTAAGCACTGGGGACGAGGTTGAGAGGAAAGCCCTTGTCACAGTTCTTGAAAATAGTTTGTTGCTCAACTTGAGTGATTCACGTACGATGGACTTGTGAGGACTTGTCATGGGCTGAACTGTAACACTGATCACGGCTAAGTTGACTGGTAACAGCGAAATAACAGTAACATAGAAATGCCTTTTTCACACGACTTAAGGACCTGTGATGAGTTGTGAATGTTTGTGAATACTTGTGATGGCTTGTGATGACTTGTAATTAACTTGTGATGACTTTGTGATTATCTCACTACAGCTCTGCTTTGGACAGCAATAGTATAATCGTTTTATTTAACTGAAATTTTATAAAACACTAGTGAAAGACAAACTCAATGTTGAACATTTTCATCACCAGGTGGAGAGTTAAACAAAACTGTTATCTTCAAGCAAGTTCTATTTGCTGTGCTTTTTGAGCAGCAACGTTTGATAGCTGTAACATATGTACACAAAATTTAAAAATGCAACATACGAAGTTGAATGTACACATACAGTGGATTGTGCTCCCCATGAATAATATTCCAAAGATTCAATAAGAGAGTATATTTTTAAGAACCATGCATGCTCACAAGATGCAGAGCAGAAGCTTAATGTCGTCATGTTATTGCGTTCCGTAGGTATGTCTTGAAGGAGCTTCTGGACACAGAGCGAGATTTCGTCAAGGATCTCAAGTATGTCACAACTCGCTTCATTCCTCCCATCCAACATCCCAACGTCCCCATCATCCTGAAAGGCAAGAGAGATGACATCTTCTGCAACATCAAAGAGATCTACGAATTCCACAATACGTAAGTCAAACCAAAGTGGCTGATGTGATGCTTTGACCTTTTTAGTTAACTCTTTTGAAGTTTAGACAAAAGTTTGTTTGAAAAAATTGCTCCGCTGGTAGAGCTCCGGTTGGGTATTCAGGTTGCAGGTTGAACTTCAAGTCATGAATCTGATGCCTTTTCAAAGTGTCTTATTCATAAATTCCTCGGACAGTTTGCTGCACACATGGGGCCTCCATACCCCTTACAGATTTTACCACATGTTTTAACTGCGTTATCACACTATTATCGCCTTAATTTTTATCTCTTTATATTCCGAAATTCTCTACCTGCTCATTATGTGAAGTTGGTCTTGCTACACACTCTGATGTGAGTATTGCACTATGGTTCCTATTTAAATTACTGTGTAATTTTTTTTTCAACAGTAAATTTCTTCATGAGTTGGAAGAGTGTGAAAACGATGCCAACAGCATTGGCAGAGCTTTCATCAAATGGGTGAGTTACTTCCAGACGCTTTAACTTCGCTTTTTAGATTTTATTCTTTATCTCTAAGCAAACTCGAATCCTCGATACTGATTGTCGATCCATGGCAACAAACTGTGCTACATTATCCCATGTAGCACGGTCTATACCGCACTCCGCGTATCGTGCTATACTAAGATACCTGCGCCATTCATGTTGCATGCACGAATAATAAGAAAACCGCTGTACAGCATACGGTGCGTATTCCAACTCAACTAACTGTGCATCAGGTTTGCTTGAAGATAAACTTGTTATCCCATTCGAGCTCGTGGAACACTTGAAATGTAGTGCGTCTGCGTCCCACATACCGTTCGGCCTTCGGCCTCGTGGCATGTGGGACACAGACGCACTACATTATTCCATGTTCCACTCGCACTCGCGGGAGAACTAATATTGTCCTAGTAATACAGATATTTGTGACTTTAGTAATCGTATGAAGAATGTGAAAGTACTGTGTTGATAATCCGTTATCCTGCCCACACTGTTTCTACAAAAATGACACTCTTGTGAACAGCAGCATTACATGCACATAGTGATTCTTTTTGGATTTGACAATTTGAGTACAGCAATATGATTGAAACTATGATTGACACTTTTTCATCTTATGTCTCTTAGCAATCTACCTTCATCGACCTGCACGTCATGTACTGCAAGAATAAACCCAAAGCAGACACAGTGCTGACACCTGCAGCGAAAGCATTCTTCCTGGTAAGTTCCACTCATGTCAACATCTCTGTGTTTTGTGCCACATTGGATTTCTTGGGCTCAGATGTGCTTCCGTTTCAAGCCGCTGGACCACGCCTTTGGAACTGTCTGCCCATCAACATCAGGGAGGCCAAAACCTTGGGCATTTTCAAAGGCCTTCTGAAAACACACATGTTTGTCTAATTTCTTGTATTGCTTTGTACTTCGTTTTGTTACTGATGTTCTGTATTTTGAGTTTCATTGTTCATTGTGTAATTTATTATATGTATTGCCTTGTACAGCGCTGTGTTCCTTGAAGGGCGCTTTATAAATGCCTAATTGTATTGTATTGTATTGTATTGTATTCCATGCATGACTGTGATCTCTTGTCAGTGGTGAAAATGCAAGCGATGTGGTGTTTGATGACTAGATTTCAGTGTTGTTTTCCTTTACGACATGACTCTTATGCACATTCCCTTCATGGTTTGTGCACATTCAGTTGAAAAGTGGTTACTAAATCAGTGAACTAAGGAGCGAAAAGCTGCACAGGGATTGAAGGATTGGACCCACCAGCACAAAATGATCTTTGTCTTTATATGTGGTGGTAGTGATGATGAAAAATGCATTTCACTTCTGATCATTTCCAATTCTAATCGTAAAGATTTTTCAATTTTGAAAACTATAAATGTGATGGGATCAAGCTAAATGAGTCATTTGTCAGGAACTTTCATTTGGAGATTCAAGCCAAAATAGGGCTACTTCATCACATCACTTCATCACATCTCTTGGTGTTCCGACTTCCATCATTTTGAACTAAAGATGGTGCTAGCATGCGGTTTTCACAGCAGTAATGCTGAGATTGTGCTCTTTTCAAATCTGTAAAAAAAAATTTGACCAGGGTCGACAAACGACTCATTTAGCTCGATTGCATCACAAATCATAACATGAAATCTGATTGTTCTCCCTTTTATACCTCCTCTTGTCAAATCTAGCAATATGGAGGCGGTACCGGTCCAGGCCAACTCGGTCTTGGGGATTACCTGATCAAACCGGTGCAGAGGATTACAAAGTACCAGCTGCTTCTGAAGGAGATCATCAAGTATACATCCAGAGCCAAAGAAGACTGCCAAGAATTGGAGGTATGGAGTGCAAATCAGGCAATGGATATATCTGGTTACAGAGACTGGGCATTATTAAACCAGTCCCTTGTGTATCCGTAAAGGTCTTCTGAACCATCATCCGTGATGCAAACATTAAGATATTTAATGGGTTGTTGAATTATATGGATCAAAAGATACAAACTGCTTATCAAGTTGAGTGACCTCAAATGAATAAATGTGTATTATACATGTATATCGATACAAGGGGGAGTGTGGCCAAGTGGTTAGGGTTTGTGACTCATGATCAGAGGGTCAGGGGTTCGAAACCAGCTGCTGGCCATATGTTGTGTCCTTGGGTAAGCCACTTCAGCCCACTTGCCTCTCTCCACCCAGGAGTATAAATGGGTACCAGCATTAGCTGGGGAGTAACCTGCAATGGACTGGCATCCCATCCAGGGGGAGTAGAAATATTCTCGGTCATTTCATGCCACTGAAATGACCTAAATGCCGGCCTGTTGGGCCACATTGGCTCGTGACAGACTTGACTTTAAAAAAAAAATAGATACAAGGAAATAGGGACATGAATTCTAGCAGAATATTTGTTAAATGATGACAAACACCTCGGGTCACAATTATTTTCAGGTCAATTTACAGAGACCCTTGTTGTACAGAGGTGACGTGGTAAAGTGTTTTTGTCTGCTAGTATTTCGGGGTTGAAAAATTTGTAACAGTGTGATGTACTTTTGTTTTGCAGGTTGCATTGAATGGGATGATTGAAGTGCCAAAGAGAGCCAATGATTTGATGCATCTGAACCTGATTGAGGGATTCCAGGTAAAACAAATATATAATTCTGGACAAATAATTCAAATTATCTTGATTTTTTTGCCAATTTTCCTTCAGCTGTTGAAACAGACAAATAGTTTAATTTCAGAATTTTTTTTGAAAAGCTAAATTTGGTTAGTTAATTATAGGTATTGTCATGTTAAACTTAATAAAAGTAAATTATTTTCTTAAGATTTCTTCAGGCCCATATTCACACTTTACACAAATAAAATCCTTACTGGTGATGCCACCACGTGAATCAGAAGGTTGAAGAGACTTAAGGGGAGTACGAAGGAGGAAGGTAGAGATTGGAGCAAGTGAGTTGCCAGAGGAGTTATGAGCAACTAAAACCCGCAATTAAGCTAAATACACTTTTTTAGCAAGTACAGTGTTCATTTATGAAATTCCATGGGGAAAATGAGCACTTACAAATGTAGAGATGGTTAGCTTTGTTAAAGTTTACGGAGAAAATCTCTTGTTCACAATTAAAAAAAGATTTCTGATAATTGTTTTCCATCCAGCGTGATGTAACTGAATTGGGTAAACTCTACCGTCAAGATTGCTTCTCCGCCTGGTCCGGTAAACCCAAAGGCCGAGGCAAGGAGAGACATCTGTTCCTCTTCAAGGATATCCTGCTCTTCACTAAGCCCAAGAAGGAAGTCAAGGGAGATGTAGTCGGCTATATTTACAAGAGTCACTTGATGGTAGGCAATACCTGATCCAATATCATTGTTTTTAGGGGTGACTTGTCAGTGGGGATTGTATACAGTGTGCTAGAATAAAAATAGTAATGCAATATAAGTTATCCCGTGAGCGGGAGTGGAACACGGAATAATGTAGTCCGTCTGTGTCCCACATACCATGAGGCCGAAGGCACAGACGCACTACATTTTCCGTGTTCCACGAGCGTGATAACGAATTTATCTTCAAGCAAACTTGACACACTAAGAAGATTGAACACGCACACTGTACACAAACTTTTCAGCGATTATCCTATTACACGTGCGTGTTTGTACGGAATGGCGCGCGCATCTTGGAATAGCGCAATACGCGGAGTGCGATATGGACTGTGGCCGTGCTACATGGTTATATGTAGCCTGGCTTGTAGCCATGGATCAACCAATCAGGATTGAGGATTCAAGTTTACTTGAAGATAATAATGCATATTTGTACAGTGCACATATACACCAGTTTTGTTGGGTTTGATTTTTGCATTCCATAGGGGACTTTGAACAATAGAGGAAAATAAGATCCACAGTTCCTGAAGGTCCACAATTGACGATCTTGTACAAAACATATGGGAGGTCTCCTTAAGAGTACAAACAAAAGAGGGACAATAGAGGGTCCACGATTGAAGTAGGCCATCAGTCTCGGTCCAAAATTTTGGCCACCGGTATCAAATGAGGGGAATAATTGGCATAGCGATTTTTGGCAAGGTATACACCTCCAGAGTTGGAAAATATGTGATAGCATTGCAGCGGTGGCATCTTTTTGGGTGTTATCGCCCTTTTTTTTTCAAAATTTACATTAAAATGCTTGTTACCACTCTAAGGGCGGTATACCTTGCGCATGCGCACTATAATCATTCACGCCCTGATTTGATACTGGCCAAGCCCCCAGGCTGATGACCTAAAGGTGTTTACACACTTGTGGTCAAGGTCCTATATTACCCATTACCCCTGCTCATCAGGCCCATGAACATCCCATCTCATCTCCCTTTGGAGGACCATCGAGGTTACTGTTGCATGTTATTTTTTTGTTTTTAAAGGAAAATAAATGATTGTCACTAAAGGATATTCATCAAAGTAAAAACCAGGATTACTGCATTTCGCCATAAAAAGAGTTTTTCAACCCAGAACTTGTGGACATTCGGAAGACTTTATAAAATCATTCAGGAAAAAAAAAACAATTGGAAACTAATGAGATTTGAAGGTTTGCATGGTGGAAAGATACTAAGACAAGATAAGTTTGTGGTAGCACCATGTGAATAAATCTCTTTTGTGAGTATGTGTGGTTCTTTTCAGAACTACACATACTTACAAAAGAGATTTATTCACATGGTGCTATTGCAAACTTATCTTGTCTTTTGAAGGGAATATACATCATTTGCTTTTGCTGTAATTTTCAGAAATGGATGGAATTGGGGGGTTGGAAATATCTAGCAAATATAGTTACACTGACTTTTTTGAGGTTTTGGGTTCGAAAATGCTATAAAAACCAAGAAAAACAATCATTTTCCTGTAGTCTGGTTCCCTGACTCCATAAAAGAAGAAACAGCAGTTTACATATATTGGGGAATTGTAAGGTCAGGGAACCGGTCTAGCTGGCTTGTACCCGTTCATAGGTGTGTAATCGATTGCAAACAAGTGCGATGGTCAACTGGGGCCAGTATTTGAAAAAAAGCCAGTTTTTTCCAACGCTGATCGGCCGATCAGCGTTGGAAATTGATACAAAAATACCACTTTTCTTGAAAATGACAGTATACCAGGTGACATGATTTTACAGGATGCTTTACACTGTCATTCACTAACAGTCCAGCAAGGTATTTCAAAATGATTTGGTAGTTTTATTTTTTGATGTTTGCAAATGTTGTATTTTCCCTTTAATATTGGAAACTACTAGTTTGACAAGTTTGTTTTTTGGGGGATATTTCTGTTCAAAGAGGACAGGCGTTCACCTTGTATTTGAACTCCTCCTTTTAGGTGGCCGCTCTAAATGTCACAGAAGACCAGTCGGATGAGAGACGATTTGAACTGTCTCAGGGCAGATTGGCGCCACTTACTCTTCTGGTAAGATGTCAAAGTCTTGTGAAATGCAGTTGTTACCTATCTGTCTGTGTTTGTCCCCTTTGTCAGTTATTAGTCTGATGGTTTTGTTTTATCTATCAGTTTTCTAAAATTTCCCGAGAAATTAAATGGACCAGTTCATAAAAAAGGTTGCTAGTTCCAAATCTATTGCCTCATAAGTTGTGGAAACAAATGGCCAGTTTATTGTGTAAACACAGTGCATTGAAATCAATATTTAACCCTAACCACCCCAACTCCATCAAAATCCATCCCCCCATTTTGGTGGATTTTGGGGGACTTGGTCCAGGAGGCCTGGCGTTACTAAATATTGACGGAGTATGATGGACTTGAGCCTAATGGCCCGAAGCAGTGCTAGGGGCATCCAACTGATTTTGCCTAGCTTCCTGTACTGCTGTTGTGATAAAAGCCATGTGTAGCAAGTCCATGAATGTCAACCAGTGTGTCAGTGGTGGATTCCATTATGTCATGTACAGTTTTGTATTGGAGGCACAGTGATTGATGGATTTTTATGGACTTGGTCCAGTTCCTATTAAAAGACGCTAGGGAGTTAGGGTTAAAGTGTCGAAAACATTTAACATTCCCTATTGATCTGGCCCAGCCCTCTGGAACACACTCCCTCCTGAACTCGGAAAAGAAAGCTCACATGCACAATTCAAAACTCATTTAAAAACCTAGTTTTTCCCAACTTCTTATTAACTTGTATTGAATTTCTCTGTTAGTAGACTGTTGTATTAATACATATGTACACGTTTGTGCTGACATTGCAATATTGCATATCATCCATAATTGCGCCAGGATAGATATGGTGAACTATACATTTGTAAATGTCCACTATTATTATTGTTATTAACAGAAGATAAAGATTTGAGTATAATAAATATGACTTATTCAAAGAAATGGTATGAGAAAAAGTTGCTGATTTCACTAATTTCTTGTTAGTAACAAACTTGTGGATTCTTTCTCTTTTTTATACCTGCACTTAGGCCAAGACAAAGTATGTGAAGGAGGCTTGGGTCAAATCACTGCATGATTTGATTGCCGAGGTCCCGAAAGATCTACGGGAAGGCAAATCCTCTACCGAGAGACGCTTTGGTATGTGACCACGTAATGACGGACAATAATGACTTGCTCATGCTTGGTGATCTATCATTATATCAACATGGTTTTCGTTTCCCTGAAATCGTCTTCATTTGATATCTTACAATGAAAAAGGCAGATTTTTGTTTTTCATGTTTTCTGAGGACAATTTGTTTTAGGTTCAAACATTTTATAATCCTAAACAGCTTGATTTGCATAGTGTATTCATTGTCTGGGGTGCTTTGCAGTGATTGATTTATCCGCCAAGCATTTTGTTTCATATCTGCGTTCCCTGTATTTTACGTTGAGGCAACATTTTGTTTCATTGTTTGGTTGAATCATTTGAGTTGCATACATAATTTTTGTTTGGTTGGCCGTGCCATTTTGTTAATTGGCCAACACTGCATTTGATTTGCATAATTTTCAATGCATATCTGCATTTATGCGAAGATCTATCTGCTAATTAAACAAGACAAAACGAAAAATTTAATGGTGCGTCTGGAACATACGATGTGCTTTGAGATGTTTCAAATGCATTTTGTCTATTGTCATTGGTGCGTTTGGATCACATGACATTCAGCTTTATCTTCAAGCAAACGTAAATCCTCGGTGTTGATTGGTTGTTCCATTGCAACAGCAATGTGATATTTTCCCATACTGCAAAATTACTGTAACATGGAATGATATGTGCATGTATCGTACTCTAATCACTTGTATGCGTCTATGAAGCCTGCAGTGTGTATAAGGATCGTTACGTTTGTTTTGAACAAAGTTTGCTTGAATGTAAAGTTGTTATCATACTTGCATCTATGGAACATGGAAAAAATTTGCAGTCTGGTATATGGGACTAGGACACAAATATGTTCATTTGTGCTCAAGGGATAACTAATATTGTGTGCTGTGTTGCTTTTCTGTTTTAAACGTTACCTAATAATGTTTGCCAGCTGTTTTAACAGTAATTTTTTTCAGCAGATGTAACTCAAGATTATAATCCATAAAAAATCTTTAAATACATTTGATGAATAACGATTAATAACTAACTGCCAACTATATCTAACTAATACAAAAGTCTTTGCTAAAGATGAAGTATATCAGGCCTCTCTAACTTTTTGATTACTATAAAAATCGAAATCATTACTTTCTAAAATACTATTCTGAAAATAAAAATTGAAGTTTCTGCAAAAAAAGAAAAAGAAGTGAAGATAGTGCACAAGATTTTGTTAATATTTCTTCCTTGACATCTTTATTTCCTGATGTCAGGAAATATATTTTTATTTTTTATGGCAGCCTTTTGTTTTAAAAAATCGCAACTTTTGTTCACAAATGGCTGATGTTGCCGAGCAAAGATTCAGTTGCCATGGTTTTTATTTTCCATTGGGTGTTCTACATTTCCGTTTCATTAACACAACTCCTCTTCATTCCTGTGTGCTGTGATGGGATTTATTTATACCGCCCTCTATCATCAGACCACTCACCAATCATGCGTAAACGCCGTGCGGTATCCATGCACTTATCCGGAAGCTCCATGACGTCACTATTGGAACCAGGTATTGCCTAGCGATTCCATCAGGAAGTGTAGTCATTCCATACGGAATATACTGGAAGCAGTTGTTACAGAATACATGTATGTTACCTGTACTGTCAAAAGCAGACGCTTCTGGGCAGAGGTTGAAATTGAGATAGGGCCAAAAAACGCTGTGGGGGTAATTTTTTTCCATTTTCTATTTTTACATATTAGTAATCCTGAGCACGTGTAAAATATACTATAAAAGTTTGAAACCCTAATTTGATCTCTAATTATAGTATTTTTGATGATTTGTTAAGGTATATCAGTTAAAGAAATGTGTGTTTTGTAACGTTCTTGTCCATTTTCTCTGTTTTCTACTTTTTGACCCAATGAACTTCAAAATAGCATAACTTTGCGCAGAAATGACCGGTTTCAAAAATTAAACCACCTATTAAAAGGAAACAGAACATATTTTAACAATATGCAAAAATCTCATTTTTGACCTTATGCCCAGAAAAGTCTGATTTTGACAGAACAGGTCACATATTTGATCCAGTAGAGAACAGTTTTAATTTAAGAAATTCCTCAAAATTTGAAAAAATTGCATTCCTTTTGGAACAAACTTTTTTATGAAGGAAGTTGCATTCAGATTGGAATGTGCTGTGTTCTTACTGTTTTCAGATATGACCAGCAGCTGATTTCACGAAACAGTGCGTGACTTCCGCCATGTGTAGGACTTATGCAACAAATTTGTTGTGCAGTTGGGCAATAAACTTATGATCAATGTCACGAAACTTGGCACAGCTGCGCAATGATTTGAATAATCTAAACATCTTGGACGAGGATAATGGCAACATTTTCACGGGCTGTTTATGTATGATTTTGTTCGGTCACGAAACAGTCCTTGAATCACCTCCGCCCGCCATTTTGAAAAAAGTCTTGTCCGACTTTCTTCAGAATCGTGCGGCAACTCTAAAAATTCTGTCAGGAGTGAAATAGGGATTCATTTACCTCAAACACAAAGCTGTGTGTGTCTTTTATTAACCTTGATAAGCTCTGCAGTGCTGGGCTCCTTGACCATCACGATTTGCTTGTACAATAGTTCAATTTTCAGTCACTACGCCACAACTGACGCCACCTAAAATGATTGGGCAAGTTATACCATAATTTGTTGCGCAAGTTGCGGACTTGCGCACAATGAAACTTATTTGAAATGTGTCATAAGTAAAATGTTGCCCAGCGTGAAGAGTTGCGCAACTTATGCTAAATAAATTGTGGTGCAAGTGGAGTTATAACATTACGTAAATTTTCGAGAAATCAGCTGCAGCAGTCCTATATGGGAAGACCCAGGCTTCCCAAGGAGTTCCCTGTGCCTACAGCGTGCATTCTCATTGTGAACTGACAGTGTTCCCAACGTAACTTTCCAACATGCCAAATTTAACACTATTCGTTATGAAGGTTGTTTAACATACACTCAACCAAAAAAGAAAGTCCCTCCCCCCTCCAATACTTTTTGTCCAACTCAAAAACTACTGAGCACCTCTCGCTCAAATGACAACAAATCAGTACGGAAATTCCTTAGCAATCCAGCCATACTCCTTATTTGACCCAAAACAGTGATAATGTGTACGAATTTATGCAATTTATGACAAATGATACCGAAAACAGTAGCACTTTTGTATACGTGCAAGTTGTGGTTCACGCTCACTTTGCACGTACAAAAGTGCTTTTTTTTCCCGGTACAATTTGTCATAAATTGCATAATTTTGTACACATTATCACTGTTTTTGGCCAAACAAAGAGTATGGCTGGATTGCTAAGGACTTTCTGTACTGATCAGTCATAATATGAGCAAGATGTGCCCAGTAGTTTTTGAGTTAGACAAAAAAAGTATTTTTCTTTTTTGGTTGAGTGTATAACAATAAAAACAAAACTAATCACTTGATACAAAACAGTTTGTTAACCAATAGAATCTTGTTCCCATGAAAAAACCTGGACAAAGTCATGCATCATGACATTGAGAGTCTTGTGTGTTCACAGGTTGTTTAGCTAAAGAAAATGATACATGACGTTGTAAGCAATGACAACTCGTGAACGAAGAAAACATTTGATGAATAGAGCATCTATATGCAAAAATATATCATGTGAACAAATCCAATATGTATCTGATAACCAATTCAACAAAATAACTGACTGTGTGATACCTAACAGCTGTTTCAAACTGATTGTTAATCACTAAATTCTATTCAAAATGAATTAACAAAATGAACCATATAAAATTAACCTCTCTATCAACTTACCACTACGTGTCTTGATAGAGGATTTTGTTCTTTTTTCCATCTTCTGTGATTCCTTACCACTTGTTTTGTTATGAAAATGGATTAAATGGGTTTTTTTTCTGTACAGGTTTGAATGGCAATTTCAGCAAATCCACCGAGTCTCTGATCAGCTTAATATCCAGCCCAACTCTGCTGAGCGTCCCACGATCTGGTCGAGGCAGTATCGACAGTATGACAGGATCAGTGGACTTGAGCGGTTTCACTGCTGTAAGTTCAAACGTTCTTACTTCGCATTTTCAGAATATGTCCAAATAGACTTTTCTCATGCTGCCACCATTGCAGTCATGTTCCCTGTATGCAATAACAGTACTGAATGATTATGTTTTTTTTGTGCAAAAAGGAACCAGACTATTTTTCCTTCCAGCCTCGCTTCGGTTACGTTGATTTGAATGGGAAACAAATCAAGATTTTCCAACTCTGGAGGTGTATACCTTGCCAAAAATCACTATGACAATTATTTCCCTCACTTGATACCGGTGGCCATAATTTTGGACCGAGGCTGATGGCCTAGTTTATTGGACAGGGGGTTTGAATGTCTTGCTATTCACTTATTATGAGCGCTCTTGCTGTTTGATTGCTGTTTGTGAGACTGTGTTCAGAGGGTATTCAGATCATTGGCCTGTGATTTTGGTTGAGGGACTGTTTTTTTAGAATAAGTTTCTAACTGAAGGCGTGTTCACATTGGAAAAAGTTACCGCATGTAATTGTTAACATTCTGTTGTGGTAAGCTCACTGTGTGTTCGCATTTGGATTAGTTTCGGAAAGTCATTCACTAGGTAAAACTAACAATGTAATTCTTCCGCAACCCAGTTGCAGAGATGCCAACCATTACTCTTTTGGAGTAATTATTAGGATTTTGAGGCATGTTACTACTCTTGACATTTCCAGCTGTCCTGTACGCCAACATTGTGGTTACTCTAAAAAGTACTGTGGTTACTCTTAAACTTGACTGTTGTCCTATGTATTTACATTAGCATTACTCTTTGCAGGAAGAATCATTTTTATTTTGTAGTCTGTAAAGTTGGCATCTCTGCAGTTTGCCCTTTATAACTTACTATTGCAGACTCAAATTGGGAAGTTAACAGGCCGTCGGTACTGGACTTAATTTGGTCGAGTTGACAACAGACTCGGTGAAGTTGACAACAGTCGCCGTTACTTTTACCAAAAAGTCTCAGAGGTGTTGAGGTGGGACTAAAATGATTGTAGTCGAGCATCCCTCTTAGCCAGAAATCGTAAACAACTGATCAAATTTTGACTTCCTTGTTTTCCCCCAGCTTGTCCCATCTGTCGGTTCGACGTACGAAGTTCTTGAAGACTTGGTGGCAGACGGGCACGAGACAAAAGGGATCCTGAAAGGAGATGCCGTCAAGCTCCTGCAGGTCTGCGAGAACAACCTGTTCCACATTCAGACCATCCCGTCCAATGAGAGCAGTCAAGGGATGGAGGGATACGTGACACCGGGATTGCTGAAAAAGATGAACTTGGCTGAAGGTCAGAAATATTGGGTTTAGTTCTAAATAGATTGTTCCACATTTGGCAATAATTTCAAGTCCATCACAAAGTAATTTGAATAGCTTGCAATTTGGTCTGATACTGGATGACTTGTGGATGGCTTTTGGGGGACTTGTGGTGGAATTTTTGATGACTTTTGAGGACATGAGAAAAAGTTGAAAACAAATTTGAAAACTTTAATTTTCCTATACTGAGAATCCCCAAGCAACTGACATCTTGCAAACTTGGAAAAAGCCGTTGATGCCATAGGCTTTTGAACCTTTAGATGTCTTAAGATGTCTTTCTCATCAAGGAAAGGTTCTTGAAGCAAACGTACAGCGTCAGTGTTCCATTTGCCCTTTCAGACCCCCCTGCGTTCACAGAGAGGCTAAAATCGTGCCTGGTCAGCACCGATGATTCGGCCGTCTTAAGATGCTCCTTCACTGGCAGGCCAACCCCGACAGCTACCTGGTCGCTACCTAGGCACCTGAACACGGACAATAAACGGATAGAGATTGTGAACACGGAGGAAAGCTCAACGCTAACTCTGTACAGGTTCACCATGTTAGACGCTGGAGAGTTTGCATGCACTGTGGAGAATTCCAATGGATCGGTGTCCTGCACAGCTAAACTTGATGTCAAAGGTAGTGTTTAAACTTTGGCTTTGTGACTAGTTTAACTCTGAAATGCAATAATATGAACTCCTTGTATCCATCTGACCGTCTCATTTACCTGTTTTTGGAAACCAAATTCCACTTCTTGGAGTGTAGCTGTATGTCATGAAAATTGGAATAGTCAGCAACAAGTGTGTTTCTTGTGGCAGCTATTGTGAGAAGTCTGTGACAAATGTTCATTACAATAACACACACAGTTATGTATCCCCCAAAATTAAGGGTGGCATGGGTGGCTTGTGCGTAAAGCGCTCGCCTCTCACCAAGGTGACCACGGTTCGAATCCTGGCCGCGGATCGCATGTGAGTTGAGTTGTGCGTTGGTTCTTTCCTGTGCCACGAGGGTTTTTCTCCGGGCCCTCCAGTTTTCCTCCCTCCGGAAAAATCAAACACTTTCGATCTCAGGCTGTGCTCCGTGGTCATATATGGGTCGATGTGGCCGGCAGCCATAGGCGCCGTTACGTGCCAGCGGCCCGACCACGTTGTAGCCGCGTCCTTCGCAATTCAGCATACCAGCTGCGAGTAAAGATGATTAGCCTCCCAAATTATTATTAAAATTAGGGGCCATTACTGAAGAGGAACAATACTCATTCACATGTCACACATGTTCTTAAAGTCAGAGCCTGTGTGCATTTTGTAACCTTTTAGATCAGAGGGGCATTGAGTATGTGAGTATGACCTGCGTTCAAGTATGATTCCACCACATTGTAATAGAGTCCACCGAAATGGAATATATCCAAACCGTAGTATTGTTTGAACTCTCTTGCTTTTGGCTAATATATGTCGTCTCAGTGACACTCAACAGAGACAGAGCACAGATTTGTATCAGCTGGATTTGTAACTTTATCATTTTTAAAACCCTCGTATACATGCAAACATGCATTCTGTGCAAAGTTGTCCTTTCAGTCAAAATCAGTCAAGTGATTGTTTTTTACAGTTAAGACATCCCAGCCTACATAAAGCGGGATTGACTGGCTGTGACTGTTAATGAAATTTGATACAGCTATGCTTTGACTGTGGGTGATTGATAAGTCAGCCTTGCATTCCACTTGTCTGCTTTTGTCTGTTGACTGAATTTGACTTGTCACCGTGCTTGCTTGAAATATGATCGGACTGTTGGTGACTAGCCTGTGTAAAAGGCATGGCAGGGGAAGAAGATTGATTTTTTTTTTACTGTCTGTGACTGTTTAGACAGCAGGAGGGTTAATTAATGCCCGTAAACAAAGTCAACTAATTACCGGTGTACATGAACAAGGGCAAAGCGGTGATCTGGTTACATCTATCCTTCTCTCACCAGGTGAGACCCTCGCTCCAACAGATCCCAACCTGGACAATGTTCGTGACACCCCCCGAGCCCGTTCCTCCAGTCCTCTCACTACCCACCCTGCATCCCTGGACGAACCCTCCATGGTCCGCTCCTCCTCCTTGGAGAACCTCAAGACATTAGATGAAGACTTTGAAGTCTTGCCGGGTGAGATTGTCCGTGCTTCGTCGGTCTCTGGACGCGGAATGCTGAACTCGAGCAAGAAGGATAAGATTGGAAGTTTCCGGAAGCATTTCCGGAAGGCTTTTAGCACGGTGGGAATGGAGAAAGACAAGATCTTTGCCAACTTACAGAGATCGCAAAGTGGGAGTTCTTTACAGTAAGTTTCCTTTCATTTGTCACTTTTCTTCTGAATTTACTCTCTTCATCTGTAATTTCACAAGCCGATTTAGATTGGCAAATTGAACTGATCTGTAAAAAGGTGAAGTATGCAAATGGGCCTTGTTCACCAGTCAGCCATGTTGAATTGAAAGTGAGGTAAAATGTTTATTTTTGGAACTTGCGAAGAGAAATAAAAGCAAAGTACATTACTAAATAATTCAAGTCTGCTTAAATGAATAATTTAAAATTTGTAATTAAGCGTTACCTAATGTTTTAAGCCAGATTTTAAAAAAATGAAAGTAAAATAAGGCTGCATAAATAGTCTGGCGCCATCCCATTCAGCAGTTAAGAATTTATGAAATACATTCAAGGAACAATGGCTACCTCGTGAAAATGGTCCATTAGTTCTTTTCCAAGATTATACAATAAGCCAACTGGGGATTCCAACTGCACTTGAATAACAAGATTTAACGATTTTACTTCAGGATAAATGCTGGCATATTATTGCACACAAGTCTGCGGGAAACTTAGTACCTGAATCTGCATTTTGCAATTTTTCATGCAGTCAAAAAGACGTTGAAAACTTTCGTTCACACAAAAGTTGGGGCATACTAAACAACTAAAAAACACTTCGCTGTCCAAACTTGTAAAATGTTGTGCTTACTTCAGAACACAACATTTCGTTAGTATTTGGTACCCGCTACGATTTTGCGAGCATACGGCAAATTGTTTTGTCCCGAAAGGAAACTCGTCAAATCTTCATGTGCACATGCGCATTTGGAATACCGAACTGTCTTATTAGTTTTCAACTTAAAAAAGTCTGGGGGGAAAAAACACAAGCCCAAAAAACAAATCCAGAAAGTTTGAATCCAAATGCACGTCAGTAAATCAACGGGTACTACTGTTTAATTAGTAATTGAATACATGGTTTAAAAAGTGTCGCCTATCTTACTCAACTAAGAATGTTGTTTGTGATGCCATCTCAGAAATATCCTAGCTGTTCAACGGAAATTTCTAACTAAAAAGGAACTTACCCCTAACACCCCCTCAGACAAAAATCATGGAAGGCAACACAAAGACCTCAACAAACATACAATGTAATCTTTGACAGAGATCAACTAAGGTTAACTATCATCACCAATAAGTCATCCATTGATAAGGATCAAGATTAGGAAGTCATGATCCAATATATTTCTCTTTATTTTAGAGCCAGAGTCCATCATTTGCAGCTATCCCAAAAGTTAAAATTATTGTTGAAAAACATACTTGGTTGAAAGATAGTAAGGGGACTAAACTCCCTGTGAAATTATTCTTTCTGACAAGCTGTCATTTTGAAGAAATCAATGAAAGGAGGCCTTTCCAACGGTGCGTCTTAAGAAGAACCGTTGGAAATTTCCGTTAGTAGTTCTTTTTTTTATTTGGCGAAGTGCCCGCATGCGTTGACACGATGCACACGCGCGCACAGTTGCTATAATTCGTCGGATCAGGGCGACATCACGTAGCTGCAATCGGCTCAGTGAGAACATGTCTCGGACGCTGAATTCAGGCCCAATTCAAAACATGATTCAGCAACTTTTGATTTGAAATCGGGATCCTAGAATGTTGTTTTTCTTGAAATATACAGCTGAAGCTGAGCTGAAACTTCATCAGGTTAGTTGTTCAGCACCCTTCTTTAGATTTTGAGCACATTTGTTGCTTCAAACGAACAAAATGCACAAATTACAAATGATGGACTATACCTTTAATACCATAATACACATGATGATTGTAAGAAGGCCATCATGAGTAACTGTGTTAGGGCCATGTCACTAAAGCCTGCCACACACCTTTCCGTTTTACCGGTTCACTGGATCACCGGTACGGTTTTCTTCACCGTTGCGGAGGCCGCAACGTTAACCTGCACACATGCCCGATTCCATTCTGTAATCGGCCACATGATGATCAGTCACATGATGACAGAATGGCAGCCGTCAATTTTAAATCATGTGACTTCCTTCGTGAAATCTGATTGGTTAACATAAATATTGCGTCCGGTTGAAATTGGAGTGCTGCCCGCACACCTTTCCGGTGAAATTGGATGCGAAAAAATCAAACATGTTTGATTTCATCCGATCGCATCCGATGGTGTATGGTCAGATTGGTCCAATTTTCAGTACACACGTCTGCTATGTGTACGTCTGATATCTGGTAAAATCGGAAGGTGTGTAGTGGGCTTTAGGCAGTTAAAGCACAACTTGTTTGGGGCAATCGCCAAGAAGAAGATGACAAGCAAATTTCATTCCTTGAAATATGCTTTAAAAAGGAATTTTCCTAATCTGTTCGAAAAATGTTGTAATTCCATCTGAATTTTCCTTTTCCCATAAAAAAGCCCTCTCATAACTTGGCCTCTTACCTTAAAACTGTTTGTGGGAATGCGATGTTCATCAGGCCTCAAAGCAAAACCTTTAAAACTTACAAAACCTATAAAAATCTATATAAATCAATTTGGGAGCCTATGTTTTATAAAAGTACCAGTAACTATAAATAATCTAGAAAAAGCTATATTTGTATTGTGGCAAAAAAAAGGTTGAATATACTAGAGCTTCGTGGCTGGAATTATCCCATGAACATAGAATCAACTGTGATGGCACACTGTTGTTCTGAGGAGTTTTCAGAATGTGTCGGAAAAATATGTTCATAATTTCACCCGTAGGGAAAATAGCTTGCAGTTCATTTAGCTGCCTGCAAGTTATCCTTGACAATTTCTGAGTGCAACTTAATTGACACCCAGGTTAGAACAGTGTCATGAACTGGCTTGCTCTTTGAAGGTTGAGACATTATTCAAAGAGGCAAAGAGAATAGAAAAAGCTTGGAATTATGCTGTTGCTGTAACTCTTCACCTTTTGAAATAGTCGAGAGTTATCATCTGGACAGTGTTCATAACCTTGCCTGACATTCAGTGTACAGCCGGATGTTCATGTTGTACACAGTACACGGTACCCTGTGGAGACATGGGTATAATAGGGAACAAAAGATTGAGTACGTCTCCACAGGGCAATTTCTATAGGTGAATACATCTCCACAAGTTTATCACGAAATAGATATATGGATTTTACTCAAAAAACTAGGAATTTCCAAGGTGTGTAATGTGTCGCACATTGAAGTATTTTATGTGAGGGATATTAAAAATGTAAGTCCAAATTTCAGCCCAGGAAATTAATTCTGGTTAAAATAGGAGCATTTTGAAACTACTCTTTCAAACCCGAAAACTTTAGTACACGAGAACAAAGAAATGACTCCACAAGGATACAAATTCCAGTATACACGTATATTGCATACAGAGTTTATATCAGTTTATAGAGCACCCTCTGGTGTTTATAAAATTCATTAAATTTAAAATTGTGTAAAAAGTTTGCAAAAGTGTAACATGAATTTTTGTTTATTTAAAATTGGGCATTTTCACTGCCATGAAGTTTTGTTTTTCTTTCTGCGTTTTATTGATTCGCAGAATATACTTCATTTTTTTTTTAAATGGTAGGATTACAAAGAATTAAGGTACTTGAGGAGGATTATGCAATAAGAGAAAAAAAAAACACACTTAATTTGGGCGATTCACAATGCAGTGCGCCACCAAGAGTTTGCCACAGGGAGTTCATTTTTCCCAGTGCATTGTGGGAGATGGTCGACAAATTCGCAACTCGGGACATTTGACCGTAGACTTGAAAATTAACTCTCCGTGGCAAACTCTTGGTGGCGCACTACATTGTGAATCGCCCAAATTATGACAGCAGAACTAATTGTATTAAACAAGGTAACCATGGAGAGTACAAGATTTACGAGAGTGGTCAAAAGTGAAATATAATTGGAATAATTTGGGCATTTTTCTGTTTGTTCACTCTATTACCCGAATGGGAACAAATTAATTATTTGTGGTTATTAAATTAGGAAAGTAAATGCTGGTAAAACAGTCGCCAAAAAAGAAAATAAAATAAAAAGCTAGGCTTGCCAAGATAAGCCTTAAGTTCGCCTCCCCCCACCCTCCAAAAAGCAGATGTTTTCACACTCTTTCATAAGGTATTTCACAGGTAAATCATTTTTATTAATATAATATTATGATTTGATTTGTTATAAAAAAATTTATATTATAATGTGAAAGTGAAAAGTGTGTGTGTAGTCAGCGGAGCATTTGTGTCTTCACTAATCACGACCTTTTTTTCTTATTCTTAGGGATTACCTCAATATTTTAACTTATACAAATTGATGGGTGAGGGTATTAAGTAAGTTAAGTTCTAAGTTCAGTAAGAACAATTTTTTAGAACACTGGTAGATCATAGGAAAGCTATTTGACTCAAGGGATGTAAAAAAATCCTTTTTTTCAAAAAAGTCACACTTAGAAGTCACGTCAAAACTGAAATATGAGTAAAAAAAAAAAAGACCAAAAAAAAAAAAAAATAAAAAATTATAAAAATATTCAAATAATTGAGTCAAATAGTGTCATTTTAAATACAGTAATGCTAAAAAACTTTACAATTTGAAAAATGTTCAATTGTATGGAATGGCGTGGTCGCGCTGAGATGTGGATTAAAGCATTTCTCAAACCCTGGATTCATCTCTGTTTCACTGTCATCTGGCAAATTTTTGGGGGAAATTTTTGGTAAATCCTTCCCCCCACCCGTGAACAGTTTCTCGCTACACCCCCAAATCTGACTCTTTTTTTTTTTAGGTAATTATGCATTTTTTGCACACTTGCATAACATTTTTATCATTTTGGTATACATACCGGTGCTCTATCATTGGCACACCCATCTTACGTCTGTTGCACATTATTGCCATACCTTGATATAATATTACGCTCATTATGTGTTAACAAGGTCATTGCATGTGATAATTCTCTAATGTCTGGCACATTGATGGATGGGATGGGAGTGCACATGCCATGTTAGATGCAGCAAAGGGCGATAGCATGCTCATTTTATGACATACTTTTTTTGTTTTGCATGGATTCACACAATTATAGAACAATATAGATCCTGTCATAATGGACAAAAAATTTAAGGTTTTGAAGCTGTACATGGTGGGTCATTAACACGAAACCCAAATGTCAGGACAATTGTTTTATTGAAGTTCTGCATGTAGCACAGTTTCAAAATCTAGGATATGAAAGCCCAATTCATAAGCTTTCTTTTAGTACAAGAATCTTTCAAATCACTTACGTACTTTTCAAGTTATGGAATTTTAAACACAACCACCGTTTTAAAGTTCTGTCCACGGATCACACAAAAGGTGTGCGTTCTTTCAGCAAACCAAAAACAATTCACACACATCCCTATGTGATTTGTTTTCATTTTGCTGAAAGAACACTTACCTTTTTGTGATCCGTGGACAGAACTTTAAAACGGTGGTTGTGTTTAAAAGTCTGTAACTTGAAAAATACATGAGTGATCTGAATGATTCTTGTACTAAAAAAAAGGTCATGAAGTGAGCTTTCATTTCCGAAATTTTGAAAGTGCTACATGCAGAACTTCACTAAAACAATGGTCCCAACATTTTGGTTTCGGTTTTTTTACTCACCCTGTATAGAATATGATCATTGTTTCTTAGTGTAGATTTGATTGGTCATTCTATAAATTTGGGGTCTACATTTTTCCTATCTCAATTTTATCTGACTATTATAGTATTGACGATTTCTGTAAATTCTGGATGTACTCCTTATGCCTTTTTCCCCTTATGTAAAGCAAACTGCTGACTCAACAAATGAGAAGAGTTTGAACTTAGTTTTAGTACTAATGATACTTGTGCGGCAAATTAAAAGTTCAGAGGTAATGGGGGCAGAAAAAAATTTCAAACTTCAGACCCAAAAATTATTAAATGACAAAGAGGGGAAATTTGTTACTTGAAATTTGAACTTGTCTTGCCTAAAGCTCTATTCCGCAATTACAACTACATTTGTTTGCCTGTTAATCAAATATGTACATTTTGTAAATGTATTGAGATTTCCCCATGACAACTGAATTTTGAGGGAAAAAAACAAAGAAAAAAATTTAAAAACTATTCCAATTATGAGGTAATTACTTTCAGTTACATATTCACGCATCATTGACCTATTCATATATTTATATATGGAATCTTGGTTTGAGGTGTAAATTGCTGAATTTTTTTGCCTTATGTTGGGATTTGCCGTAATAGCAGGCTACATGGCTACAACGCCCTTCCCTAGCCCATCCCACCCCTTAAACACAATATCAAGAAGTTCAGATTTTTTTTAAAAACTTGAACCATAAGGTAGACAAAAAAAATGAAAACAATTAACAGAGAATGAGAATTAAAATGCATGCGGGCCTCTTTTCATGTTGTAACAGGCACGTCACAAAATCTCCAGTAACAAAAAGAAATTGAATTGGAACAAAAAGATGTTTATATTGAACCATGGAGGTACCGGTAGGAAAAATTAATGAGAGAATTGGGATTGAAACTCATGCAGGCTTCATTTGCATGTACAGTGACAGGCACATCCCGAAACCTCCAGTCACAATTAATTTTTTTTTTTCCCAACAGTGAATTACACATGTCCATTCATGAAAACAGCTACGCTTTAACATCACTTAGATTGAACATTATCAACAATGACATTTATGTACTTTCTGGTAGAAAAAAAAGGCTGAAAATTCTGGCAGCCTTATGCTGATGGTACACCATGGTGTTGGATTTACTACATAAACAGCTGTCTCAGATCACTGCTGAGATATCACTCCATGCAGTACACCAACTCACTTCCTATACACCCATAAAACAAGAATAACAACTAATTTGGTGTGGTTTTGAACTCATTAAAACATTACCAGCTATTTGATGTCCTCCAGTCTTCAGAGAGGCAGTACAAAACCGTAGTTCATTGCTCTATCATCCAGCCCCGCACACTGTGCATGGACATATATGGTCAAGTTATGTGGTAATATACATCACTTATGTTGTCCGACTGTACACCGGACTTGCCCTGTTAGCCTGCTTATATGGCGGTTGGGGGTGTTAGGTTCTGCACAGCTGTAGTAGTGCAGAATGAACAAGGATTGAATTGAAAATTTGGCAGTCCAATTAACTAAGGTTGAGGTTGGTGGACAAGTGTATTGCAGGGCAATGAACTTTACTCTATTGGTTTGTGCAAAGTGCACTTGCAGTTGAGAGAATTACTGGGCATGTAATACAACAAAGACATGAGGTTAATTAAAATATGATAAATAATGTAGAAACACGGATTAAAATTGTTTAAGTGCATTTCAGTATAATTGAACTGGAGCGAAATAATTGAAAAGAAATCTTTAAATTGAACTGACATTTTCAACGTCTTCAGTGAAGTACAAAGTCATACTTTGTTTAACTGGAGCAAAGATAGATAATGCTAACATTTGTTCTAAACTCTCATATTTGGGAGGAAATTTGTGGCACACACTTTGTCGGCTTAGTTACACATAATCAGAAGAAACTAAGCCTATGGGGGTAATCACAATTACATAACAAAAAATAAAGTGTGCCCAAAATCAATGGGGGGAAAAAATTTAGTGGCATTGATCTGCCAAAAGGTTTCATATCCTGAAATTATCAGAAATGTTAAGTGAATCTCAAAATCGTAGAAAATAATTTTGCTTTATCTAAAAGATATGTGAATGGGTACATAGATGTTTCTTTTGTTTTTAGAAGGGAGGGGGTGTTTTGGAAGGCTATTTGTCAACAAAATAAAGTATTGAGCAGATGGTTTTTGTGGTTTTTTTTGCTAGAGCACAACAAATCAAAATGTGCCATTTGGGTTACTGCATAGTTCTGGAAGGTGAAAGATTTGAGATTTCTGTTAAATTGTTGAGGGGGAGTAAAAAAAAAGAAGACATACTAAAAGACATGTTTTTGTTCATTTTTGCAGGAAAAGTAAACACCAACAGAGATCAACAACGTGCATTCACTGCAAAGCATTGAAGGACGACGTAGGGGAGGATGGACACGCCCTTTGTGAGATGTGCACACAGAGAGCAATGGCGGGGAGTCAAGAAACACTGATGGAAGAAGAAGAAGACGCGGCAGTCAAATAGGTGAGTAACAAGTTTTAGTTTTGATCCTGCCTTCATGGGGCAGCTATTACATACGAGCTATTACAATCTAGTTGGTAGTCTGTCGAGTACCAGGCCGAATTAATTGAATCAAAGTGCCCTCTATTGATATTTACTGTTTTTTCAATGGAAAGGGTACATCTTCTTGCTATAATTTGTGTAAAACCTGAACTCCTGTCCACTTGTTTTCTTTTCAAAATGAGTTATTTTTGAACTGTAGGTTTCTTTGTCACACTTTTTCCTCATTTTTTATGCCGGACGCCATAACATTTACAGAATTTGGGTATGAAAGTTATTTTTGAATATCATCGAGCGTGGAATCATTTAAAAGCTTATCTTATAGCCTTATTGTCAAATGACATTTGTTTTAGAAAAGCAATTCCATTACAAAGAAAAAACTGTTGTATAATCAGACTTCAGAACATTATGGCCTGTTCCCCAACTTCATGGAATGACCCCAATCAGAAGTAACGTCATGTGATTCCTCAAATAAAAAATGCACACAGAAAATAAAAAGACTCTGCTTATTTCAAAGAATTCAGTGTTTCCCCAATTCAATTTTTTATAGACGTCAACATTTGCTTTTAAAATAAAGCATATAATTTTGTACCTAAAAATAAAGACTTTTACAGTACTTTTCAGAAGATGTGACATGGCATTGGCCAAATGAAGTAAATGCGCTAGATAGTAGATACTGCATCTTGTTGTTGGAATTATTATACTCTGATGGGTTTTCATTAAGGCTACTGGATAGGGCTGGTTTTAGCTAATGGATTTGCGTCACTTTTTCTGGTATAATTTATGAATGGTCTTTCTTACAACCACAGCTGGTTTAGTTATTGGCTTGACCTGATGTTAGGTGACACATTACATCATGCCTTATGTATATCCTTATATTCCCAGGAAACCGATTCTTTTTTTATTTTTGAAGAGATGTCTGTTGAAAATGTTTAAAATCTAGGAGGCCTTGATAAGAAAAAAAATCATATTTAGTGGGAGGGAGGTGCTTAATCAAAATTGTGGGCATTTACCTCATGTTGACCTTTAATTGAACTGCACCTTTGAACTTTCACATCTGTTGAATCTCTAAAGGCCTTTTCACACTGGACAAATCTCGTGGTTGACGGGGGTTGAATACATGCGGAGTTTCAAATGTTCAACCCTGCATCAAGCCTTTGTCAATCCTGAGATTGATTTTGCCCCGGGTTGAAATTTTCAACCCGGGTTGAAACTCTCGCCTGGGTTCAAAACCGTAACAACCGAGCTTCTTAATGCGGGGTTGAAACATCAAAAACTCAACCCTGGCCAGCACTGGGTTCACCCAGGGTTGAGTTCAACCCGGGTTGAGAGGATCTAGTGTGAAAAGGCCTTGAGTGAAACATTATTGATTACGAGGAAGAAGCGGGTTTCTGGGTTGTCAGATTGACAGAGTGATACCGATGATGTCCAAGGTTCTAATCCCGCCAAAGTTACTGTGTACACATACATAATACCTCAGTTTACAATCTCGCTGAGATTGATTCCCAGGGGTTCACATTTTATCTCCTGACATTTTCTGCCACTCGTTGGCTAGCCCAGTGCCAGAATCCGTATTTCATAGAAATCTTGGCTCATTCCCAGAACAGTATAATGAAATCAGTCACTACTTTCACGGTACAAGTTCAGCCCGAGTCAGGGTCAATTGACCTTAATATTCCCTTCCTCATCAGCTTGGATTTAAATCAATAGTTACGACCCTGGAAAATACTACTCCATTGAAGGGATGCTGGTAATAAGTTGCTTCAAAGCTTTTGTTTTCCTTGAACTCCAGTCTCTAACTAGTATACATTTAATAATTCCTCTTGATATTTTTTTATTAGCTTTTGAAATTAATTTTGCCAGAAGAGATACCCTCCCTTTTTTTTAATTTATACTTTTTGATATGTCTTAAAAAATACATCCAGTTCTCCTTTTTTCTACATGCACAGTATGTATGAAGATGAGTAAGAGGTGATAAGTCTTAGTTAAGAGATTGTCCAATTAAGGAGTAATTAAAAAGAGAATTTATAAGATAGAGCACAAGCTTTTTGTTTATTCAAATTTTGGGTATGCTTGAATGACTACTTCAGTTTGGAAGTGAAGAACTAAAACTTGCCACTTGCCCATCCCAAGAATTTTTTTTTATCTGTATAATGTGGATAATTTTTTAAGATAATAAACTAAGAAGTATTTCATTGGCAGTCATTTCTCTCCACTCTTCATGTATATCATCTTCAACCCTCCTCTACTCTTCCTTACGACCCTTACATCACAAAGCACTACAGGGCCGGCCGATCATTGCTCATATATGGCCAGCGATCACCGCTGGTAGCAGTCTATTTAAAAATGCCACTGGAGATACCGCGGAGAGGTTAGCCCACAAAATGCTTCTCCCCGAGAAATCCCAACACCATCCCTGGCTGCCGTCCGCCAATCACGGCCGGCGACTCATACACCCCGGGCTGACTGTCCCGCGCTGTGATTGGCCGCAAGTGGCCACCACATACCTTGATTAGTAGCAATGCCTTCTTTAGAACTCATTCCATGCATACCAGTTGGGAGGTCATCGCCGGGTATCATTGTATGCGGCCCCTGGCTTTCCGTATTCAGCAGCCGATTCTCTGCATTAGGCCGCTAGGACTGTCTTACTTCCCTTTGCTTTCTTTGCTCTGTGGTGTGTCTGGCTCTGCCTAGTACATTTTTTTTCTCTCCTCGTGGTTTAGCCACGTTGGTTTCCGCACACACACACTTTAGTATCTGAGCTTAGCCAGCGAGCAAACTTCAGCCTCTTCATCTGCCATCTTCGAGGCTTCTTTTTAGTTAATCTCTCTCATTCTATTGGAAGTCAGCTTCAACATGGCCACAAAGGGTGAGAATTTCTCTTCTCTCTATTTTTTAAATTTTCTTTTTCATCCCATTCTTTTTGTGCATGGTTTACTAACGCTCTGCTTTCCCTTTGATTTCTAACATAATTTCCATTAGGTTTAATTGGTATTCGTACATCATTAGCAATTAGCAATGAATCATTGATAAAAGGTTTTATTCTTTAACTGTTTTCTGTAAGGACTTCAACACCACACTAAATATGTGTAAATTAAAAATATCTGTACCGCATGAAAAAGTATAAACCCATAACATTAAGTTTTCACTACACTTTTCAATTTTAATTTGTCTAAAAACAAGTGGGGAAATTTCATTTTTTCTCCATATACTTTATACTTTTCTTCATACTTTTCTTCATTTTCCTCTAATACACTATGCTTTGCATGTTTCTCAGCTTGGTCTTGCTTCACTTGCCCATACCATTCACTGCACATGCCATATATAGCATTGTTATTATGCCTGGTATGCTGTATGGTATTAGCAACCCCAATAGCCGTTTTAATAACAGAACTAATTATTGTAGAGGATGGTTTCTGGCTTGAAAATTGGGGTGCATTAGGATGGCTTATTGTATGTCTAGAAACTGTCCAACTGGGGGATATTTTTTCCCCATTTAGGGGTTATTATTGTCTTCTTTTAGGAGCAGTATCATTCGGAGGGATAATATTCCCAGGGGATGTCTGGATATGTCCCCCATTTGGCGGACATTACCCTCCTTTTGGGATATATTCCTTCCTTCTGGATACTATATTATCCCAATCAGAGGTCTAATTTTAGCCTACCAGCCTGGATTTACTTCTAACTACAGTTCTAAACTACTTAAATTAGTCAAACTTTAATGAGAGACCAAAATTGTAAACAACCGATCTTTACACCCCCTCCCCCAATTTTTTTTGTTTTGTTTCCCTTCATTTGCACCACACACAACCCACCAAAATAATTGTTTTACTGGTAAAGATTAGGTATTTACTACTAACTCCCTATACTGAGTTTTACTGAGAACGATACCAAATCTGTCAAAATCCATCACTGATTCTGCTTCAAGTAATGCTCCAGGACCAAATCCGTTGAAATCCACCACAAATCCACCACTGCTATAGGTGGGTTTTGATGGACTTTGTACTCATGCTTGTCTGCTAAAATCCCCCAAAATTTGGGGGGGGGGGTTGGATTTTCATGGAGTTCGGAAGGTTAGGGTTAAAAAAATATTTTGTCATATTCTTATAAAAATTCATGGAAAAGTTTTAAAAAGAAAAGATTCACACCCAAGTTTTACCCACAATTGATTGTTCATTCAAGTGCTCTCAGCTGTATTTGTGACTCACGTCGCCACTGTGCTTTTTAACACGGTTAAATGCAGCAAGACAGCAAGACGATTAAAGGCCTTTTCAAACTATTGTCTTGCCTGCCCATGTTGAAATCAACACGGGTGCATGGTAGGCGTAACTGGTTCCCATCATACACGGTTAGGTTTCGTAAGGTTCACACTGTCACCCGAGTGTACATTGGTTGGTTGTAGATTTTGGATTTTCTACCCAGGTAGAGCTCTCAGCCTTAGTCCTGACCAGGGTTGGATTCTATCCATTGTACAGGGTGTATAAAAAAAAAATGGAAACCTCGATGTAAATCTAAATTATAAAAAATGTAATAAATATTTTCAAATAAGTTAAAGATCATGTGAAAGACTAATGTGTCCTCTTTCCAATGATACTGGGTACCTTGATTGTGTGTCTGTGGCCACGGATGACTGAGCAACCATTGTTTTTTTTGTCAAGGACCAAACCCTGCACTGGGCCAAGTTTGTGCATAAGGGTAACTCATGTGGAATTGCTAAATTTAAAGAAAGAAGACATCCTTGTCTTTAAAACAATTTATTCAATTCTCACACAGTAATTTATCCACTCTCATTGTTGAAGTTCACCTCTCATGGCCTAGTGCCTTCAAAGTTGCCACCACCTCTTTGCTCACAAAGCTGTGCACCACGTCGCATATCTTCGACCGCCCATCTTGCCATGGCCGGACTTTTCCGTAGGTTGTTCACTTTTTGCTCAAACTTGGTCCAGTGTAGGTTTTGACCCTTGACGGAAAAACAATGATTGCTCAGTCATTCCTGGCCACAGACACACAATCAATGTATCATTAGAAAGAGGACACATTGGTCTTTCACATTATCTTGAACTTATTTGAAAATATTTATTACATTTTTTATAATTTAGATTTACATCTAGGTTTCCATTTTTTTTTTTATACACCCTGTACATCAGATAGAATCCAACCCTGGTGAGGACTAAAGCTGAGAGCTCTACCTGGGTAGAAAATCCAAAATCTACATCCAACCAATGCACACTCGGGTGACAGTGTGAACCTTACGAAAGCTAACCGTGTATGATGGGAACCAGTTACGCGTACCATGGACCCATGTTGATTTCAACGTTTGAAAATATTTATTAGATTTTTTATAATTTACATTTACATCTGGGTTTTCTTTTTTTATTGAGACACCCTGTATAGCGCCAGACCCGTGTAGAAGCTGTGTTGGATTCTTACAATTGTGAAAGGGGTTCGTAAAATCTTCCTGTTGGACCCAGGGCCAACACAGAGATTTTGGACATTAAAAAACGCCCTTCGATCACACCACCTTGTAAAAATTTGAGCATCCCCAGTTTGTGCTCTTTCCCTGTTTGTGCTCTTTCCCTGTTTGCTTGCCAGATACAAATCAAAAAGTAGTCAGAAAGAAATGTTAATAGCGCGCATGTGACTCTTTTTGCCAATGGGAACTGCTGAATTGCCTGAGGATTAATGGGGATTAATGAAGGATTAATTACAGATGAATGACAGTTGTGTTTTCATTGACTGTTAATGCATGAATTTTTTTTTTGCATTTTGTATTAATGCATTTATTTTGGAATTTTGATTGATAACCTTTCCTTTCAAATTTCAGTTAATCCTTTATTTATTAGTACATGTATGTTGGGCAGCATTATATTGACAAACTTCCAAGATCACAATGTTGCTTTTTTTGGTCTAGATTCATATAATGTGGAGTGGTCTGAAACAAAACCACCAAATACTTGGCCATCATTTGCTTGATTAACATTGAGACTTCAGATGGTCATAGCATCAGGAATTAATTGCCAAATAATTTGTGGGGCCTTGAAAGCAAGGTTTTTACATCAGTTGACTTCAAACCATTATACTCTTAAGAATAATATGGGGTGGGTGCCGTGTTTGCACCGGTTTTCTATCCAAAGTGAAACGGGTAAACTTGTTGGATTAAGTGTATTTTTTGTCAATTTGTCTCAAAAATGCAGGACCTGTGTTTGTTCAGGAGATGAAAGACGTTTCCGAGATTGAGAAGAGTGCAGCCGCCTTCGTAGTTAAGATCAGCGGTGAGAAACCCATCACGGTCAAGTGGAGTGACGAAGATGGGCCAGTGGACATCGACGGGGTATTAATCAGTTGCGACGACGATGAAGACGAAGGCGTTTACATGCTCTCCATCACCGAAGTCGATTTTGAGAAGCACTCCGGTTTATATAGGTGCGAAGCATCAAACAAACATGGCTCGACGATTTCCGAAGCCACCCTATACGTAGAAGAAATGCCCGAAACTGCCAAGACCCTAGTCGACAAGGTAGAACACAAGGAATAAAACTAAAGCAGCAGGCTTCAGTTCAAGAGATCCCCCTCCCTGGTATTTAGAACAGCCCCTCAAAAAAGAAACAGTCATGACCATTGGACAGAAAAGTGTCTCCGTTTGATTGAACTGGACTCGGAAAAACGTCGCATCACAAGTTCACAGTACAGACTATTTTCTTGGGACAGATTCCACTTGCAGAGAAGCCAGCACGCTTCGGTGTCATGAACTTTCCATGCCTAATCAGCCAACTCCATGAATATAGACATTAGTAAGCACCTAAGTACTTAAACCAACGTAGAAAGATTTATAGGCTGAAAATATACCGGACCCGATTAACCTACTATAATCTGCAGTGGAGCCATGCTGTTATAAATATCACACATCAGAAATGTGCCACTAAGAATGTCACATTAGCTTGTAATATGTTAGAATGTTACTTTCCCCATCAATCACTATGCATATCTATTGTGAACCCCTTGGTGTTTGTTACAGAGATGTTTGTTTGTTCTTAGTCAAATACTTTTTTTTTTCATATCATGAAATTCCCTTATAACAACAACAACAACACAAACAGTAAGAGCTGCCTGAACTAGGATAAACACAACAGAGTGTAATCATGGCTCATTTTCCAAAATGTTCTTCTTTCTCTCAAGAGCTTATTGTTCAAACCTGTATAAGAAATCTTGCTTAGATTGTTTCTGGAGAAACTGAACAAACTCTTTAGTCCATACAAATAAATACAGAGAACAAATATTGTATAGGTCTCGTTCAAATGACGTCATTTCCTACAGACCATGACGCGTATCGGCTGCATCGTATTTCGAACACATTTCGAGCAACAAGCGCACGTGTTTGGAACATTTTCAACACTGCGCAATGCGTGCTTGATTGCGTAAAATACGCAGTTGCAGTTCTCCTGCAGAGATGGCTGTCATTGAGCGAGCCCTATTTACAAAACTGATTTTACAAATACAAGGTTTTTTTTATTGTTGAAAATTTTGTTTTACCCATGTTGACTCTTTGCTGCGCCCATGGGGCCAATTTCATAGCACTGCTTAATGTGTTGCAGAAAAGCACTACGTGTAGCATATTCATGGTGTAGACATGCTAACTCTTGCACATGTATGCACGGATGCTTCTGTTGTTGCAGTAAGATTTGAAACAAACGTTGCCTTCCAAATTAGCATGCACTTTGCTTATAGTCTGTGTGTAAGCTGGTCGAGACCTGGTCTTAAATGGAAATCATTATCTAGGGCTACAGCGAATCACTACAGCATGCCACTCAAAACGTGAACCCTGGTATTACCCAGATCCGACAAAGGCCTAGCAGAAAATGGTGCAATGAAATTGGGCCCTTGCTCTACCCCTCTGTCCCTGCTCCCCCCTCCCCCCTTCCCAACCGGTCCTCTTCCACACAAGTCATCCATTTCTGGATATGAATGATTACGGCATCTCACAATGTGCCTTACTTTGTAATGAGCTGCTACATGATTTTATACCATGTCCAAGTAATCATTATTAATAACTATTGGATCCAAAGAACATTTTTGTAGGTTTTTTAGAATCAAATAGGTAACAAACAAATACTGCCTTTGCTTTGTAGCTATGTGTGCTGTGTACAAAGTTTATATTAATATTTATTAAATGTAAACCAATACAAATATAAACAAAAAAATGCAAACAAAAAAATGGCTGCCTCATGAAGTAGATCAGATCAATATATGTTACTGTTTGTCTGAACGTGACAACATTTTCACATTATGTTTCGGTAGTAACATAAGTAAGTAAAACCATTTCTAGTGTAATTTGTACAAAGCATAGAACTATTTGAGATCAGTGTTCACTAGCTTAGTTGTGTAGATCAACTAGATTATAAGCAGGTTACTGGTCAATCAACCCTAGTTAACATATCAGTAACATAAGTAGGTTATTTGTACATGTGATATGTATGTAAGTTGGACACTTTTTATATCAAAGGCATAAATTCAGAATGTCAGTATGCAATTTTATATTCACTTGGATATCTAAACACTCACAGTAATCTCACAGTAATATGCTTTACGATGAAGGAAATCCAAGTTTTCTAAACTACTCCCTAAGTGTGTACATGTATTGCGCTGATAATTACCCACGATCACTCGTAAACTTCACAATTTGCCAGAAAAAGAATATTATACAGATATTTAGGCACAGAGATGTTATAGAACTTGGCATCTGTAATTTAGTTTATCCTGGGAATAAACAGATTTTTGCCTTTTACCCTGTAGTTCGGTTTAGATCTTTCTAAAGAACTTTAACTTTCTTTTATTCATCTTTAATGAGACATACATGTATGACTACATGATTTTAAAATATTTTTGGAACTTCACATTATCCTTAAGGACATTCACAAGTGTTGCTGATCAGATTTTTTATCATCTCCCTTATCATCACAAGTGTATTTTACCAGTATTTTGGTTTTTTAAAATATATAAATCATTGGTTGATTTATTCATCAGTTTACCAGACCCAATAAAAGACCTGATGGTTTGCAGAGAAACATTGTATAAATGTTTAAATTCCCTTTTTTTATTCCTTCTTTCGAATTTGCTACAGACCCATAACCAAAAATGTGATTCAGAATAAAAGCAGATCTTCCAAAACCCTCCCTCGGGTTGCATTGGGTACTTCTACCCCCATCCCTTGGGTTGGATATATTGCCATTCCCTCCCAGCAAGGGCGGATCCAGAACACAATTTTTTTTTGGGGGGGCTAATTTTTGTTCAAAAAAAAAGTGGGTCAAAAAAAATTGTGGGGTTCGGGGCCGCTTAAGCCCCAAATTGTTTTTTTTGTTCTTGTGCTCTGTGGTGATCTGAGGCAATTTCTGCAACTTCTAGCCAATGCACATAAAAAAACAATTGGTTTCGTTTTGGGGCCATCCCCCGCCCTTGCCTCCCACCCCCCTAAATTGATGGGTTGGATACTCCCCCTTCTTCCCCCACCCCAAGGATTTGTTGCATACTTCCATTACCCGCCCATAGGATAGGTACCTCAAAACCCCCTCCCTAGGATAGGTTGGGTACTTCCACACCCCTTCCCAAGGATGGGATGGGTACTTCAATACCCCCTTCCCAAGACGGGATGGGTACTTTAATACCCCTTCCATACCCCCTTCCCACGATGGGATGGGTACTTCCATACCCCTCCCCCAGGATGAGTTGGTTACTTCCATGGGCCTTATTCACGAGTCAACCATATTAAATGGAGAGTTTACATTTGTAAAAGCTTCATTTTTGGAACTTGTGTAAAGAAATGAAAGCATTGACATTACAAATTAATACCAGTCTGCTCTGATGAATAATTTAGAATTTGTTATTAAACATACCCTAATGTTTTAAGCCACACTTAAAAAAAAAATGAAAGTGAGGCTAGAATGAATAATTAGTCTGGCACCATCCCATTCAAAAATTCACAATTTATGAAACACATTCAGGGAACACGACCAAAACAGTTTCCTTGTGAATAAGGTCCATCCCAACCTCGTACCCATGGGTACGAGATCTTGCTGTGCCATGTTGTTTCCCATCATGGCTTGCATGATCTCAACCCCTGGAATTGTGTAATTTAAATGTGCCAAAATATGGCACATTATAATTAGGCTGCAGTTTATCCGTTTTATGTGCCGACACCATCTTTAAAATGTTGAAAGTTGTGTTTTTGAAGAATCAATGCTTCCAAACATAAGGTTTGGACGTTGCGTTATTTAGCAAAGATTTGTATTAAATGTATGTACCCCTTTCGTCCCTTTACAACCGCAGATATTACAGGGTTTTTTTAGCGAAAAATGAGGCTGCCATAATCCATATCGTACAGGTATCGCGCAGTTTTGAATATTCGTAGGTGACGTGACGTGCACGCGAGCGCATTATGGGCGTGCCCGGCGTGCAATGATCTTCGAAATGCCCGTGCAGTATGCTCTGAATAGCCAGTCAGCATCATTTACGTGTACATCACGGCCAGGGGTTAGTGAAGGAACGCGCACACGCCCATGGAATCGAGGCTTGGTCCATCCCCCCTTTTCCCAGGATGGTTGGGTACTTCCATTATCTTCCCCTGTCATGGTTTAGGAACTTCTGTATCCCCTCTCATGGATGGATAGGGGGGGGGGACTTCAAACGATTCTGTTAAAGTAGTGGATATAGATTTCACTAGGCTTCTTTATATACAAATCCGGGCACGTTATTGCTACAATTGGAAGGCCCCGTTCAATGGAGAAACCATCGTGCACAGAATATCCCAACAATTGACCTATCGCCATTTGCGAGTTAGCCACGCCCCTTAGACAACCCTATGGAATTTTTGTACGTTGACGTTTGTTGGTCTCAGATTTTGCGCGTTCCCTGTCCATTTGTATATCATGTAATTGGACAATATTTCACAAGCTGCGTTGACGTGATTTTAACGCGATTCTACCGCGACATGTCATTAGCTGGCACAATGCTTTCGCCATTGAAGGGGTCCTTCGTGATAGAATTGATGGATCAGCGTGGAATGGGAGGAATATTATCGCAAGGTAAAATCTGGACTTTTCCATTTTACGAGGCCAAGCCGAGTGAACTGGAAATGTCCAGATTTTACCCAGCGATAATACTCCTCCCATTTCACAATTTAAAGCCACTCAATATTTGTTTTATATAACTGACATATAGATCCTTGTCATTTGATATAGTTGAACTTTTATTTCAATACAAAATTGGTGAAAAATGTATTTCTCTCTTCCAAACCACCTCTTCATGAAAATGTTTGAACCCGAAGGTGTAGCGCTGGCTCTTTGGAACAATACGCGCTACGCTGAACGCGCACACCAGCATGCATTTGCACACAAATGGAACAAGAATGATCCTAACTGTTCAATAGTATTTCCCATTCCCCATGGGTGGATAGTACTTTTTGAGCCCCGGCGTGAATGGCAGTAATAACGAATGACACGTTATGTGCGTTCCACCAATCAAATGACAAGGATCTGTATGTCGGTTATATAAATTGGTCTATAGGACAGTATTGGACAGGCAAGTTACCACATAAGGCCATATTAATGGGAGTGGATGCTTTCACTCGGCTTTGGTTTTCAAGTGGACATTCATTTTCTACTGTCCGAGTCTTTCTCACAACTGTTCTAAATCCCATGGAATACACATAAATCTTGTCTACCAGTATTCTGAAGTCCATCACTTGGAAGATTTTTTTTGCAATGGTGATTTAAAGGTTAAGATATTGGGGCCAATTTATTAGACTAGTAGGCATGGTAATGTTAGAAATGTTTGTATGATAATGGGATAGAAGCTATGTTTGGGAGTTTATCTAGTTTTAGGAATCTATATCATTTTAAACAAAAGATAGTTGTGATAATTTCATTTAATTTTACAGGAACCATTCCTTACTCAAAAAGTCAATTCAAAGACAATCTTCACAAAAAAAAACAAGTAAATGACTAGGATTGCAATAAACTATTTTCATTTAGCTTACAAGTAAGATTTTTCCAGACTAATTTTTTGGGGTTAACAAGTTCATTGGACAACATGAAGAGTGCCACCACGGTTGTGGATCAAGATTTGGGCACAGGGCCAGACTATCAACTGTAAGGCAATGGACTGAAAGGCATTGGGCCAAGTTCAAGAACAATTACCAAATGAAATCCTTCATCATTCATGGCTTTATGATAAGAGCAAATGAATACAAGGATGTATTGCCCAGACCATCATGTCTTCTTCCCTGACTGTTTTCTTTTTGAGTGACAACATTTAAGATGGATAGAATGACAGTGGTGACCTGGATTGTAAAGCTGTTTAGTTTGTTGTGACTGAGCAGTTCCCGATCATGTAGGTTTGGGTTAAACCCCCTCCCCTTCCATCCCGACCCCACACCCACGCCCACCCTCACCCCAATCCCCCCTCCCCCCGAAGTGTCTGCTTTGGACATTATGTATAGTCAGTGACTCAGTCAGTCAGAAGACAATCGGCTGGCCCTTCCGTCGGTGGATCCATGGGGGGGGGGAGGGGAATGGCGGCCATGCCCCCTTCCACCCCCTTCTAAAAAAAAAGAAACCTTGAACTTTTTTTCTTCTTTCATCAGAGGATTGAAGACACATTCCCCTTTTTGAAAAAAAACCCAATACTCGATACCTCTTGCCCTCCCCCCCCCAAAAAAAATTTGGTTGTGGATCTGCTCTGGGGCCCCTCGGGTCTAGCAAAAACAAAGCCCCACTCCAACCCAGCAACCCCCCCCCCCCCCCAGCCCAAAAAATAAATAAAACAGAAAAATTCCTTCATTTTCTTGAAAGATGCCCAGAATAGAGGAGTAAGCATGTACAAATCTCATTTGGGGGGGGGACATATCACTAGACCCTTTCTAACCAACTAACAGTTCTAAAGTAACCCCTGCCCATATTAGGGCCCAATTTCATTGCACTGCTGAACAGTTAGCAGGAAAGTTGTGTTTACTATAGCAGAAAATGTTGCTGATCTTAAGCACTATTTCATGCCATGAATGTGCTTATGGTTGCTTGAGCATGGAGATGACTATTGTTACTTCACTATTAAAATAAGCAACTTTTTCCTCTGAGGTAAATGTGTATTTTGCTGCGCTCACTATGAAATAGATGGAGGCTCTGCTAGCAGAAAATTTAAACAGTTGCTCCTGCTGTTGTGGTTGAGCAGTAGTGTCAAGTAGGTCCTTCTACAAGCTCATGGGTGAACTGTGACTGAACCTATCAACTTTATCTGCCACAAGGGACCACACACCCTTCATGTAATTTGGAGAAGGCTGGCATAAGTGTGGATGAAGTGTGCCTGCTGTAACCTGATACATGTACAATGTAGACTGCCCTATTGAACAGGAATGTGTTTAGTTTAGTTGGGGGCTTGTTTGGACACTGCTTTGAGCTCTAGGGTTTTGTCAACAATAAGAAAGTTAGTAGCTAGTGAGTGGGGGGGACTTAAAAAAAATGACAACCCCCAACAAAAACAACAACAACAAAAAAATGGGAGGGGGGGGGAAGAACAGAGGTAGATTTTTCCTGGTATAACTTGACTCAAAATCCGAGTAGGACTACACTTTAGAAGGAAAAAAATTCACAGCCGTCTGACAAATTGAAATGTCACACCCCATGAAAAATGTCTCACACTGAAGAGATCATACGCACAAAAGGCGCTTCATTTTTGGGTCCGCTTTTAGGGAGAGCTTTTCTAAATAACTTCATTTTCTGTGGAAATTCTTTTTGGTGCACACCAGCCCATGGGCCTGCCAATCTCTGCCATATATTTATGTTGATAAAAAATCCTTTTCCTTTTTTTTACGCTGAAAAGAAAAGACCCACGAGACTAGTTTTTTTCGTGTTCATTTTGAATTTATTTGAATCTATTCCTGTACTTGAAACTTGTGGTGATTTTGGTGGTAATTTTGTGGTTGAAATCACAGCAATCAAATGTCCCTTCCACTTTGAAAAGAAAATCAGAATCAGATATTCTCTCTTGTTATGATTACCAGCTAGAAATTATATACATGTATGAGAAATTCATTTTGAAATGTTGTGTATCTCTTGCATTCTCAGATTCAAATTCTTCAATTATTTGTGTGATTCAATTTTGTGATTAGTTGAAGACGTCCAAACTCGCAAAGACTGTTAAAAATGACAGTAAAAATTTGATTATAAATTGCAAACAGCAGTTTCCTTGACATTAATAGATGATAAAGTAATGTCTGCTTATCCTGCAATGCATCAAGGGGGGGGGGGGAAGTATTCCTGGTTGACCATTTGAACTTTTACACGACGACTCTCTTAAATTCTGATTGGTCCGTCTGGTGTCATGCCATGGATGTGGAGGTCGACTCTAAAGGGTCAACATTAAAGGTGGTAAGATTTTAGACATATGCAGTACATCAATCACGAACGTGCAGGGTGAGTCCGAACGATCTGGACCCAAGTTCACCATTTTTTTTTAGCAAATAGAGTATATTGAGGGGGAAAAAATGAGTGTTTATTAAAACTACGAAAACATCGAAAAATAAAACTACCAAGTTTTTACGAAATACCTTACTAGGATGTTGGTAAATGACAGTCTAAAGCACCCTGTAAAATTATGGCACCTGGTGTGAAGTCATTTTCAAGAAAATGGCATTTTTGTATCTGTTTCCAGCGGTGGTCGGCCGACCACCGTTGGAAAAACCCAACTATTGTGCAACTACTGCTCAAAATTTACCATTTTTTATTCAGTTCAAATTTTGTTTGGTATTGGTTACATGTTCATGAACGGGTGCAGGCCAGCTAGACTTGTTCCCTTACCTTACAATTTTCCGGCATCTGGAAATTGATCCATTTCATCTTTAGTGGAGTCAGGGAACCAGACTACTTGAACGGTTTTTGTTTTTCTTGGTTTTTCCAGCATTTTCGAAGAAAAAACTTCAAACATTTCAGTGTAACAAAATTTGATCTATTATACTAACCCCTCAAATAGTTCATTTCTGAAAATTACAGCAAAAGCCAACGATGTACATTCCCTTTAATGAATGGTTACTACCTTGACTTCCACAGGAATTTAGAATTTTTCAAATTAGTAGCTGTGATGAGGTGTCATGCCATTTTCATTGAAGTGCTTCATTTTCCAGTCTGTACGCGGATTTGGTTTTGCCTTTTTTAAATGTGTCAATAACTTCAAGTGAGTCAGTCACCTCAACTGGGTTTTTATTTGTTATTACACTGCTTCAGTACGCAATTTTAATAAATTTGTTGAACCACGGAACCGTGGAACCGAGTGTTTTGTGTTCTTTGTTAGCGCTTTTCCTTCAAAATGGTACAATGAAAATACATAAAACTTTCACCAAATATGTCCAAAATACCAGCCTATAACATATCTCGTTTGCTCTTGTTTTGCTAATTGCTACATATTTTTAAAATATTTTCTTTAATTTGGGTCCAGATCATTCTGACTCACCCTGTACGTCCTCCTGCAATTGCCTGATTTTTGGCTTTTTTCCCCATAACATATTGATACCATACATGTGTTTGTACTTCTTTACAGCCTCAAATTTCAGGCAAAAATGTTGGAGTCCGCTTACATCCCTGCATCATGTTATCGGATTTCTTTCTTTTCAATTGGAGAATGAATCTCCCTTTAAACTTTAATCGCTTCTATGCCTTCCGTTCAACTGAAAGTCAAAACAAAAACTCTCTACATTTTTTTTTTGAAACTGCCACAATAAGTGGCAGATTACTTGGCCTTTTTCCACTGAGTTGCCATGCCAACAATAATTTTTTTGAGCTGGAGCTGACAGAAGTTTTACTTTGAACAAAAATAAATAATAATAATAATTTTTCTTACCAAACTAAATGTGAAATGTACACATTCAACCCATAGCTGTTTCTTAGCCATTTTGCTTTGTATGTAAATGTGCTAAGCAATTTTCCATGGCCATGATGCCAATGTGAAAAGCATTCTCTGGAGGAATGTACTAAAAGGTCATTGGTCATGCTCTAAATACTTACAGTAGTTAATGGGCAACATATTTGGCTATATCACGGTCAAGGTGGAATATAAAAATAGAACCATCATTGTAAACAACTTTTTGTGTCAGTATGAGATGAGAATTTTAGCAACTGGGAATTAGGGCCAAATAAAAAAAACTGTTTTGGAGGTCGCCTCCTTTAAAAAAAATTTTAATAGGAAAAAAATTTTTTAAAAAAATGATAAATTTGAATGAGCGATATCATTTTGGCCACTTCTAGCCCATATATATCTTGAATAGTGGTATATCATTTCCTGAGTCCTAGTGGCAGCCATTTAAAACAAAAGCCGGCGGGCATCTTGAGAAATAGCCCTGCCTGTCTTTTTGGAAAATGGGTCGGGCGGCCATTTTGGAAACAAACAAAAAAAGGGCCTCCTTCCTTTTTTTTTCTTCAAAAATGCAGGATGCTAAAGATTTTTTTTGGGGGGGGGCCTAATGTACATGTACCTTATCCATCGTTTTATATCATTCTTTTTGTGTATGGACAAACTGCAAAAACATTGACACCAAAATCCTTGAGTTTGGCATGTTTGAGGATGACCTTTCAATAACTGAAGACTGGACATGCACTGGGTTTTAACAGCTGGTGGCAACGTTTACACATGCCATGTCTCAACATCACCAACGAGTCTGTTTTGTCCCTGGCTGATTTGAATTCTATCTTTAAACTTGGCCCACCCGAAATATTTTAGGCATGTTGGCGATCTGGTAGGACATAAACATTGTAACCCTGTCGACTGGAACACTAAGATTCAATAAATCAATCGTACAATTATTCCTTAATTCCATAATAAACAGATAGGAGCTATGTTTAGTTTCATAGTACATCTAAATTATAAACAGCAGGCAATTTTACTATCTTCACAAGCAAAGCTGTGTGCAAATGAAAAGAAATATAAGTTATATCAATAAATAAATCAATGATTTTATGTAAATATTTTAATGAATATTCACCTATTGTGATGGTTGATGTAAGTTTTGTAATTGGTGAAATTACAAGTCCAGTAGATGCTTAAAAACCAGAAAGATATTATTCTATTTCATTATATTGATGGTAAATTTAATTTTATTCATCACCATGGCATTAGTTATGAATATTAAATTATACTGGTAATTAACTTTTGGCAAACATAAAATTTACACAAGAGAATTCTTAATTTGTTCAATAATGTAACTAGTGTTTTTTCATTTGTTCTCAGATATAGATCCGTGTTATCCAAGACCTTTAAGAAATAATGGTGTTACTCAGCATAATGCATCTCTGATATCACAAACATCCTCAAATGACCCCATTATCGTCCTGTTCATTCAACACCAAAATCTACTGTCTGACGATTCCGTGTCAAAACACCAAATTATAATGAAACCCTAGTGTGTGTATATTCATTTTCTTCTAAATCACTATCAACATTAAATACCCCTTTCGACCCGTGTCAAAATAGTGGTGGGAGACCCCTGGCAGCTGCCGTACTCTATTTAGCATACTCCCCACATGCTTTCTTGTGATTGGCTAAGAGTTGAACTCCTTGACCATATATGGTTGTGAATGCCAAGCATACCAGGAGGATGGAATCTGCTATGTAAATGGAAGGGGCTCGTGATCTGGGAGCGTTTGAATATCTCTGAATTTTCATTAACGATTATTTACGTGTACATTGAGCCTTTGATGGTAATGTTTGTCCTTTCTCCAGTTTTATTTTGAGCAGAATGAAACTCAACTCTGTTAAACATCTTAAGAGGGGCTTTCATTTAAATACTCTTTGAAATATGTCCTCCCAGTTAAACATTGCAATTAAAAAGAAGTATACTAAGTCAGTAACATTTTCTTCACTTAATCAACACAAACTCATCCCTGTAAGTTTTGTGAACTAACTTCCTCAGAAATACAGTACCAAATTATCCAAAATATCTTCCATGTTTAGCGTGTAAAATGTGGATCTAAGTTTACGTGTGAATGTAAGAATATATTGCTTGTGTATTTCCACATATCATTGACTGCATGTTCTGCGGATTGCTTGTCTTAGGCGTGTTTGTTTGTTTGTAGGTTTTTGCCATTGCCTCAGGGCTTCCCGTTGCAAGGAGGGAAAAAAAAGCGACCTGCAATTCTTTACTAAGCCTGCTCTTTCTGCCTTGAACCTCCCATGCAGACTCCATCTGCGAGCCTCCGGAGTTGGGAAATTACCCATGATCCTTTGCTGTCCAGGTTTGGCCAGGGACATCTCTTACGTATACACACAGCTACAGATAGGGGGATGCTAGCCAGCGTGTACATGTAGCTCGGGCTTGCAAGCAGAATTTTTGTCATACTTTTATCACGGTGTGGAAGGCAACCATATTGGATGCTGGTACTTCTCTGCTGATTTTTGTGGTGAGTTCTGTCTTTCAAATCTTTTCCATATTCTTGCCATTGTTTGGATAAGAATTACTCAATGCTTTTGTCTCATTTGTTTTTTTAAAGTGTCTTTTTGTTACTCGGAAGTCTCTTTTTGCCCCTCGGAAGACATTTTGATAAAACAAATGGTAAACCAAGGATGGTAATAGTGGATGGACCTTTCGTGCACTGCTGAAAGGAATTTGAAGTATGCTGCATCATGATGCCTGGCTATGTCGTGCCTCCATTTTGAAATTTGTAATTGGACGAACAGTAATACATTTTGTGTCTTCCCGAACGACTTCTGTCCAACTCTTCTCTCAAAGTTGTCACCTGAATTGGCGAAGGACTATTTGTTGTGTCGTGGTTTTTCTCCTCCGTTCACAGCCGTCGCTAATTTGCTTAAATTATTTCAAAATTGATAGATGTGTTTGATGTATGATTTATGCTGCTTCAAAGGTTATTAGGGGCTCATTGCCAATGTTGTATGATTCTTTTTTGTGTGTGACTTTTTGAGGGGAAGGGGTAATCTGAAAATTACATTAAAAAAAAGCCAAGTTCAACAGCTGATGAGTTTGTAAATGTTCTATTCTAAGATTTATTGATTTAATCTATTAATAACATAATGTTTATCCTTGATTATTTTTAGAAGTCCTCGGTTGCTTTGACTATGTTGAGTATTCAAAGTTTGCTTCTATAATATTTCTGTTTGAACATAATTTTTGATTTCTTATGTTTCATTTTCACTGCAAAATAAACTGAGTCCGATTCTTTTTAGTGTCTCTGTTTGTGTGTTTGTTTGTTTGTTTGTTTGTTTGTTTGTTTAATTCAATTTGTTATTAATTATATTATAAGTGTACACTCATACTTACATGTTTTCTCATTTTCAGGAGTATGGTTTAAAAGCACAGATGAATGACAAATTATTTAGGGTATTTTTACATGGCTTTATTTATTTAAACTTAATCTAGTCCTATTTGTTGAATTGTTGTATTTTTTTGGGGGGGGGGCGTTTCCTGAAAATCAACAATTTATTCAATTATTAATTTGAAATATCCTCTTATTTCAACTAGTGTATGGAAACAAATTATGTAATCCTCATTTGTTTCCCGCATTTTTTACATTTTCTACTCACATTTCTGTACAGTGCAACAGCAGTGATATTTCCTTCAGTTATATTCTAAGGAATGACATGTACCGGTACCTACATTTTTTGAAATGTAGATTTCCATACTCTGTATCTTTACTGAGTACATATCATACCAAAATTGAATCAACCAATTTTGAATTGGAACTTGAACTCTTGTCACTGGTATGCATACCAAACTATTCATTGCACACTTTAAATTGATTCTGAAGTTTCATCAATTGTTTGTTCAATTTGCTCTTGTTTTGGGGTTTAATAATTGTGTTGATTCCTGTGAGTGTTAATTCTTGAAACATAAACAGGGAAAAAAATATCACCCTGCACCTATACAGGTTCAACTAAACAAAATTTGGACAACATTTTCACCAAATCTTGAATGTATTAATGAATACATTTCTTTTAAAGTTAATATTTTCTCTAATCTTTTGAAAACAATTATCAAAAAAGAAAAGAAATTATTGCGATTACTTCCCTTGAAAGTTAAGTATTCTGTTTCACCGTGTTCCTTTATGCAAGCCCCCTACCACAGCTGGCTATGCAAGGCATGCAACCGCTGTAATTCTAACCATCAAACCCATCAACATAATTTCTCCGGCAAACTAAAACGTCTGCTCTTACTTAGGAATGATAGAAGTCAAATTGAATTATTAATTCATCATCACAAAGTAGTTACAAAAACTGCTTTTGGTTATGGAAGTGTCCGAGTAATGTTAGCTTGTCTTTGTTTTTTTTGTTAAGTTCTTCAAGATTTTGTGTCTTTCTGTGTTGTTCCACAGAGTTTTGCATAGGGCTGTGCATTTACGGGTAGTATGAGAACCGGGTACCCGATTGAACAAAATCGGGTACCCTTGAAAGAAACCCGAATTTCAAATCTCGGAAGTTGCTGCTTAGATTGTTCGTAAAGGTCAGCACCATAATACTGCCACATCGGTGTGCCAATACAGCAAGATACAGTTGTGTACAGTGAGCTTTATAGCTTAATTACGGTGTAAACTGCAACTTTCACGAGCGTCATAAATGTGAAAGATGTCTTGTTTTTTCCATGTAGCCTGGTTTTCATTTTTGACATCCCTCACAAATGACATTCGAAACCTTTCTCTGAGAAGTTACTTAGTAACTTGTAAAGTTGGTTGTGGGTACCCGTTTCCATAATCTGGAACCGGTTCCTGACATTAACGGTCGGGTACTCGGGCACCCGGTTCCGATGCACAGCCCTAGTTTTGCATTATAGTCAAACCTTCACTAGTCCTTAACTTTAAATGTTGTGCCTGTAGCTCTGCCAGATTTACCAAAAGTAACAATTTCAAAGGGAAAAAAACCAGAGGATTTGTTGCTAATTTCTTCACCTCATAATATCCAGCTGCAGCAATCAGTGTTTAAATAATTTGACCCAATGGTAGTAGAACTGGCAAGTTCTGGGTTTGGATGAAAAAAGAAGTTTTGCTGTACCGTTTTACTGTTGCTAAGTTAGTGTGAGTCACTTGAAAAGATTTCTATCATTGAAACTTTTAAAATGAAAATGTTCGATGATGAAGATGTCATTCCATAAATTTGGGGTTCAATTTTTTTTTGGGTCCCTGCTACATCTGATATAAGATTTTGTTAATTCAGGACACATTCTTTAATCTCCAAAAGTGACTGTGTAAAGCAAAGTACCTGCCAAACAAATAAAAATAGTTTGAAGACATTTTAATGATACTTGCGTGGCAAATTACACGGGTCAGGTGTCACAGGCACATAGAAAGTGTCACACTTTTGGACCCCAATTTATCGAATGACCCATATCTCATAAAGATTACTACTAGCATTTCCAAGTAGTTTTCTATAATTCTATATTTGTTTACACATCTGTATTTGTAACTCCGACCTTCCCCTTTAGCATTTGGGAACAAACAACACATCCAGATTGCATTAATTACCCCCCTGGTTTTTCCGAGGAAAAGCTTGTGGGGAGATTAGAGAAAAAACATGCCACGAACATTACTTGGGTCGGGAACTACGTCAGATGGTAAATGCCAACCAGGGTGATGACGTAGGTCGTAATACATCCCTCAAGGACTTGCTCTCGGTGGGAGCGAATGGTTAGGGAGCATACTGCACTGGCCCTGCATCCCATATGAGATTGCTGCACCTTAAGAATCTTTCCTCCGCATCTCACTGGTACCGGGATGTTCCATTTACTCTAAAGGGGGTTTGGTTAACAAAAGAGAACATCTTTACCGACTATTTTGGTTTCCAAAGATAAGATTAATATTCAAATCAAAGTTATGGAATGATTAGTTGTGTTTGTTTTGGTAGTTTCAATGCTCGGGCTGTACTTTCTTGAGACGTGCCGACATACTTTATGGGAGACAGCGTAAATTCTCCCCCTCCGGGAAAGTAGGCCCTGCCCATAAGATAAGAGATGCCTTTATTTTTTGTCTGATGGAGACATAGGATTGGACTGATATCTTAAGCTGCTTGTGTCTTCTTTCCGGCACTGTCATCAGAAAGTAAATACCAGAAAAGTTTGTCTTATCAACCAAGAACACTGCTAATGATACAAACACGGAGATTGTGGTCTCCGGGAGCATTTGTCTTGCTTCCAATCGATGCGAACTTTTCTGTGGTGTTGGAAAGTACACTGATGTTCACTGGATAAACAAATCGGGCTGACTGTCCAGGGAAGTACAACTTGGTAAGAAACGAGCTGTTTATGGAAATGGAAATCGATCATTGATGTTTATACAGATCTGGAGATATGCATATTGTGAATGAGAATCTCTGGCGTTTCTTCGTGTAATGGATGCCCAACGTCACTTGGTGGAAAGTAAAGGGATTTTGCCGTCTTTGATGAAATGATGGTGATTACTCGATGGAATGTCTGAATGAGATCTTGAGATATCAAGGTTTATGGTCATCCCTCTGGCCTATGTCAAAGGTTATCAAGGAGTTTTGATGGCGACAGCGTTACATGACGATAGTGTCTACTTTTCGTAGATTATTCAGAATTGTGTTTTGTAGCTTTCTGTTCATCTGAAACTGGCCCAAAAAAATGGGAACCAGATTTTGGCAGCAGAGAGACTGTACGTTGTTGAGTGTTGCGTATGTAAGGATTCTTCAGAAAGTTTGAACTCTGTAATGAACACAGTTATAGTTATAGTTGTATTACTTAAAACTTCTAAGGTAAACAATTAAATTGGCGTCAAAACCTGTTTTCCTCCAATCTTGTGTGACTTTGGACTATAATAAACTGTTGTTTTGCATTTTTATAAATAACTAAGAAAACAGCTGTAATTGTTTTATTGAATTTTCTCTTCTTTTTTTCCCTCCCTTTCTTCCTGCTGCAGTGACAAGTAGACACCATGCCTGCAGGTAAGCTATACACGTCCGGTCCCGACGAATCAGTCGTCAACTCCCGACGGATCCGATCTTAATATAGAAATTGTTTGGCTGAACATCTGTTGAAATATCTATTTATAGTCGAGCTATGCACTTAATATATCCGACACTAATACCTTGAGTCTATATCTATCAGCTGTGACATCTTCGAAATGACACAAATATCAACGAAGGGAAATAACTTCCGGCTGAGGCACATTTAAAAAAATCTTCTTCCTGTTTAAAGGGAAGATACAACATTTGCAAACATCAAAGAACGGAATGATCAAGTTTTTACGTAATACCTTACTGAATTGTTAGGGAATGACAGTCTAAAGCATCCTTCCAAACCGTGGCTCCTGGTGTACTGTCATTTTCAAGAAAAACTGTATTTTTTCAACGCTGGTCGGCCGACCAGCGTTGGAAAAAACTGGCTTTTTTCAAAAACTGTTCCTACTTTTTCATATTTAGTTATTCTGACTTTTCTTTGCAATTGATTACACACCTGTGAAGGGGTTCAAGCTTGCTAGACTTATTCTCTGACCTTAAAATTCCCCAAAGTGTATTAATTGCTCTGTTTCATCTTAAGTGGGGTCAGGGAACCAGACTACAAGAATATGATAGGTTTTCTTGGTTTTTCCAGCATCTACAAGCCCAAAACGTGAATTAAGTCAATTTAACAATATTTTCTATAACATACTTATCCTCCAAATCCATTTATTTCTGAAAATTGCAGCAAAAGCAAATGTTGTACATTCCCTTAAACAGGATTTTGTTTTACCTTATTGATCACTTCTACTTGGATACAAAAGTGTTTGTTTTCATTGTCTCAGTTATTGCTTTTCTGTTATGTATAGCACATAAACTTGAAAAAACTTTTAATAGCACTTAAATGATTAATATTAATCCAATGATACTTAATGGGGCTGCTCTGAATATATCAAATTCTCAAATATCCGAGCATAAACCGAATATTCAAATAGCTTTTTGCCAGTTGAATATTTGACAAACAAAGTAACTACACACATACACATGATAGTGATGTTATTTTATTGTAAAGCTGTGGTGCTTTATTATCAGGTGCCACTTTTGTGTCGACGGTAACTTTCTTGTCGACGGCGGTTCATTGTTCACATCTTTATAACAGGTTAAAGGGAATGTACAACATTTGCTTTTGCTGCAATTTTCAGATATAAATGGATTTGGAGGATTAGTATGTTATAGCAAATATTGTTAAAATAACTTTTTTCACGTTTGGGCTTGTAGATGCTGGAAAAACCAAGAAAACCAATTATGTATTTGCAGTGTGGTTCCCCGACCCCACTTATAAGATAAAACGGAGCAATTAATAGACTTTGGGGAAGTGTAAGGTCAGAGAATCAGTCTAGCAGACTTGTACCTCTTCACAGGTGTGTAATCAATTGCAAAGAAAGCGCGGAATAACTAATTTTGAAAAATTTGGAGCAATTTTTGAAAAATAGCCAGTTTTCTCCAACGCTGGTCGGCCGACCAGCATTGGAAAAGTACCATTTTTCTTTAAAATGTCAGCACATCAGGAGCCACGATTTTACAGGATGTTTTAGACTGTCAGTCCCCAACAATCCAGTAAGGTATTTTGCGATAATTTGATCATTTTGTTTTGTGATGTTTGCAAATGTTGTATCTTCCCTTTAATGCCCTTTTACAGTTATAAAAACTTACTGCAAAACACTCCAGCACCGCATATGATCGCCGCACGCAAATTTTAACTGGCACATTCTTTGTGCAACCTTATACCGGCGCAGCACACAGTTGCAGCTGGTAGTTTTGAATATCCGAATAATTGGTCAAATGCAGTTTTGTTTAATCAAATACTAAATTATTTGAAAAAGGCCAGCCTTAATAGGCCTACTTTGCATAAATAGAGAGAATACAACCCTGAAGAGCAAAAAAACACAGAAATCGTGTTTATCAACATCTAACAATGTAAAGAGGATGAAATTATTCAAAAATGGAATTGTTTGTCTGGGCTCAGGCTATTTCCTGGCTGTTGTGCATCAAAACAATTTTTTTCACTAAATTGTTTAAAGATAATAAGTCTATTCATGTCTGATGAGGAGACCATGGGCACTTTCTTAAAATAGCAATTTTATATTGGTCAGTTGGGAATGGCAGAGATGAAGTTTTCTTCAATTTTTGAAGTAAGTTCTGCTGATAATACATCATTGATACTGTCCACTCTCAGAGGCTCCGGAACCCCCTGCCAACAAGCCGTACGCGGCCAAGGTCTTCAAAGACATGGTCAACTTGGTCTGGCCGGGGACGACGTACGATGGGGGCAGCATCGTGACCGGCTACCAGGTGGAGATGTGCGAAGACGGCAAGAACAACTGGAAAGTGCTGACTAAGAACGTCTTCAGCACCAGCTACGCCATCAAGGGGCTGAAGGAGAACTGTACCTACAAATTCCGGGTCTGTTGTGTGAACGCCGTGGGCACCAGCAAGCCTAGCATCATCTCAGAACCTATCATGACGTCAGAAACAGGTACAGATTTTGCCGAATATTCGGTTTTCCCCTTCACCAATATTTTACATGCACTGTACAAGTTGAGTCAAAAAAAGCGTAACCCAAATGTCGGGACCATTGTTTTAGTGAAATTCTGCATGTAGTCCTTTGAAAATCAAGGATATGAAAGCCCAATTCATAAGCTTTCTTTTAGTACAAGAATCATTCAAATCACTCATGTACTTTTCAAGTTACAGAATGTTAAACACAACCACCGTTTTAAAGTTCTGTCCACGGATCACAAAAAAGGTGTGTGTTCTTTCAGCAAAATGGAAACAATTCACACACATCCCTATGGTATTTTGTTTTCGTTTTGCTGAAAGAACACTTACCTTCTTGTGATCTGTGGACAGAACTTTAAAACGGTGGTTGTGTTTAAAATTCCATTACTTGAAAAGTACATGAGTGATTTGAATGATTCTTGTACTAAACGAAAGCCTATGAATTGGGCTTTCATATCCTAGATTTTGAAAGTGCTACATGCAGAACTTCACTAAAACAATGGTCCCGACATTTGGGTTTCGCTTTTTTTGACTCACCCTGTATACTCAGCACTGTCTGAGTGTTTGTAAGTAAAACTTTCACAATCTTACATGGATGGTTAAGTGGTAAGACGTCTGCACTAGTGGACAGGAGGTCGTGAGTTTGAGTTCTTGAAAAACGTCCTAAATAGCAATGAGTATACAGTGCTTATAAAATTGTGTCAGTGTGTGGTTAAACTGATTATTGAATTTACATCTCCTCAATGCTATTAAAACAAAAATGAAATCTATAAAACAATTTCATCGTCTTCTTCGAGGAAGAAAGTAGACGAAATCATGTAGGGTTTTGTAAAGGGAATGTTTTGGATTTCAGCAGGATGGGAGAATAGGAATTTCCCACTTTACATTCAAATAGATCAATTCTTGACTTTTACTTCCAATGAAAGGGTCCTGAATTGAACTTTATACGCTACTGCAGCGGGTTTCGTTACACATGAACCTGAAAGGAGAAGGTTTTTTTCCGTTACAAGTTGCTCAAGAAATGAACAAGTCATACAGGAAATTAGTTGAGCGTAAATAAATCATGACTTATCAAAGCCTTTTTTTTAATGTGATTATGGAGATTTTGTTGATTAAAATAACCAAGTTTGTATTTGGAGGGTCAATTTTAACGTTTCTCTGTTTTCTTTGTCTTAAAAGCTGAGGATGATGTTGATGAAGAGGATGAGCCAGGTTTGTGAATTTTCTTTTTCCTTTTATCTTTCTCTCGTATTCTGTAATATTGAGCCATTCTTCCTCTTTCTATCCCAACATATGTGTAAACTCTTTCTTCAAGAATTGAAATTTGACTTTTGAAACAACCGGGACTGATTAGGGGCCAAAAATTCAACTGTTTCAGTTGTTAAAAAAATGAATTCAGAATCCAGTCAATTGAAAATTAGTACATAAAGTTTGCCCATCTGGAACCGAATAACATTTGGGCTGACTTGAGTCATTTTGAATACATCTTGATTCAGCACGACTCTGCAATGCGCTGTCTGAAAATTGTCTAACCTTTGTGAGCTCATTAATATGAAGTATTTTCCACCTTCAGATGAGGCCGCATTTGAACAGAGGAAGGTGAAAGTCAGAAAAGAAAACGTCAAAGATTTGTACGAGATAAGAGAAGAACTTGGAAGGTAAGTTGAGGAAAATAGAAGATGGAGTTGAACATGAGGTGAAGTCAGGCATTTATCTACATTTTCCTTGACATGGAACAACTGGGAATATTTCTCTTCATCCTGGTTGGGATGCCAGTCCATCGCAGGGTACTCCCCAACGAATGCCGGTATATATTTATGTATACTCCTGAATGTAGAGAGGCAAGTAGGGGTGAAGTGGCTTGCCCAAGGACACAACATATAACCAGCGGCTGGATTCGAACCCCTGACCCTCTGATCATGAGTCACAAACCCTAACCGCTAGGCCCCACTTCCCTGTAGCTTTTAGAGTTAAGCTTAAAAAATAGAAACAGGCCTTAGTTCAAGTTAATCACTACAATTTATTCATTTTTTTCTCAATGTAGGCAACAAATTAGTGTCACAAACTTAGATTTAAGTGGTAGTGTATTGAAGTTAAGGAGTGTGGTACTAAAGTGTGAACTTCGTCCGTCTGTCCATTTTGAATAATTTCTGGATTCTGATTTTCCTCAGGGGCAAGTTTGGAACGGTAAACAAGTGTGTGGAGAAGAAAACAAAGAAAATGTTGGCAGCCAAATTCATCAAAGCCGAAAAACCAGCTGACAAAAAAGAGGTAACTCTGCAATTCAAACTTTTTCTTTTCCAATTCCTGTGTTAGATTGACACCCTTTTTGAGGTCATTGCAAACCAAATTATTCCAAAAATCAAAGCTACATACATGTGCATGAACAGTTTAACATTTGAAACAGGAGTGATCGCATCAAAAGATCAACTGTTGATCAAAGGTGACTCCAGAGTTAATTCACTGGAAATTACTATTTAGTCTTTCTAGATCTACCTGAATTGCTCGTAATGTGATTTAGTTTGATGCAACACTGGAATGCCAGTATGAAACCGGCGTTAAAGTTTAAGATTTTGTTGTTGTTTAGATTAAGACCAGTATTTTCTGATGGAGTTTGTCTTTTTAGTTTTTCCTTCACAAGATGAAGATAACCTCAGGAAAAAAAAGGTCTATTTCTTTGTGCAATTACAAATCCAATTCATTCAGGCTTTTTAACGAAGGAACACTTCTAAAAAAAAAGTCGGCCAAAATGCTGCTAGTCTTTTTTGTTCATCCAGTTTTGGTCGATTGAACTTGGTTTCACTTTGTCAGATATGATATGATTTGATTTTGTATTTCACCAGTGTGAACATGAAATTGAAATCATGATGGTTCTACAACACCCCAAACTACTTCAGCTGTACGACGCATTTGCTACAGGAAACAACATGGTTATGATTCTAGAATAGTAAGTTAGTGTCTTCTTGTCTTTCAATGGTTATGGTTGCAGACAATTTTTTTTATCTGTGTACAAAGTACTGCCGAGTACCAGGCTATCAAGTACCACTACAGAACGAGTACAGGTACCCGAGTCCAAGTACTTGAACCTTCGAGTACAAGGTTTGCAACGCTGAGTATGAGAACTTGGACCTCCGAGTACGAATTCTTGGCCCTCTGATTACAAATACGAGTACTTGGGCCTCCGAGTACGAGTGCTTGGGCCTCCGAGTACGATATTCTTGGCCCTCTGAGTACAAATACGAGTACTTGGGCCTCCGAGTACGAGTGCTTGGGCCTCCGAGTATGATATTCTTGGCCCTCTGAGTACAAATACGAGCACTTGGGCCTCTGAGTACAAGTACGAGTACTTGGGCCTCCGAGTACGAGTACTTGGGCCTCCGAGTACAAGTACGAGTACTTGGGCCTCCAAGACGAGTTCTTGGCCCTCTGAGTACAAGTACCAGTACTTGGTCCTCCGAGTACGAGTACTTGGGCCTCCGAGTACAAGTACGAGTACTTGGGCCTCCGAGTAAAAGTATGAGTACTTGGACCTCTGAGTGGACCTCTGAGTACAAGTACTACTGGAGTACTCAAGCAAAAAAAATTAAAATCTCAAGTACTGAGTGGAATTCAGCAACACTGCATAAAAATAGTAAGACTTTTCAAGTTCATTCAAAAATTCAATTACTCAAATTTCCTCAAAGTCCTTATAATCAGTACGATTACTTTGATGATGGAGTACAGTATCGAATAGTGGAGTCCAAGTACTTTGCTTCTCAAGTATAAGTACAGTGAATTCGAGGCCGAGTGTTATGATATTGGAGTATGAGTGCGAGTACAAGTATTCTCAAAAAAGTACTCAAGTTGTACCGAGTACGAATACTGCAACACTGGTAGAAGATGATGACGGCTTTGTGATGGAGTCAGTCACAAGTCATCACATGTCGCTAAAAGTCAATCACAAGTTACCCAGTCTCAATTGAAGTTGAACGCTTTTGACATGAACTTTGAACAAGCCATTTCGTTGACAATGTTCATCCCCTGTTGAGCTGACATGTGATTGACTTTTAATTTTACTTGCAATTTGACTAGCAATTCACTTGTGATGTTCTCAAATATGTCTAAACCCTGTTTTATGAGTCTTACATCATCACCGTAGTCTTTGCTGAGATGAGATCAATTTCCAGACACTTTCTGGAAATTGCGTGAAGTTAAAAAAGAATACAGGGTGAGTCAAAAAAAGCGAAACCCAATTGTCGGGACTATTGTTTTAGTGAAGTTCTAAGCACTTTCTAAATCTAGGATATAAAAGCCCAATTCATAAGCTTTCTTTTAGTACCAGAATCATTCAAATCTCTCATGTACTTTTAAAGATACGGAATTTTAAACCCAACCACCGTTTTAAAGTTCTGTCCACGGATCACAAAAAAGGGGGTGCGTTCTTTCAGCAAAATGAACACAATTGACACACATCCCTATGCGGTTTGTTTTCTTGCCTTCTTGTGATCCGTGGACAGAACGTTAAAACGGTGGTTTTGTTTAAAATTCCCTAACTTTAAAAGTACATGAGTGATTTCAGTGATCATTGTACGAAAAGAAAGCCTATGAATCGGGCGTTCATATCCTAAATTTTGAAATGGCTGCATGCAGAACTTCACTAAAACAATGGTCCCGACATTTGGGTTTCGCTTTTTTGACTCGCCCTGTATATAGTACACTGTCAGTTTTATGAAAGCAGTGATAACATGAGCCCTCTCCCCTCCCCTTCCAAAAAAGACTTCTTTCACGAAGAAAATAAAAACTTGGAGTCCAGAACTACATTCTGTCACAACCACTTTGTATTTACAGTGTATCAGGAGGTGAATTGTTTGAGAGGGTCATTGACGAAGAGTTTGACCTGACGGAAAAGGAAGTCACTTTCTTCATGCGGCAAATATGCGAAGGTGTTAAATTCATGCACGCTCAAAAGATTCTACATCTGGACATGAAAGTAAGAATATTTTCTCTTATCCAATTTTGTTAGTAAATAACAAAGTAGAGTATGCAATTTTTTTGAACTCTTGTGTTTCTTTAGTTGGTGAAACAGCTAATTTCTTTTTCTGTTTTGTTTTTGTTTTTGTTTTTGTAAATTATCACATTTCTTGAGTATCTAGAATTTGTTTGTTTAGTTTAGTTTCTTTTTTGTCGCACCATAATCGCTTATATCTTTAGTTGGACGAGTGCGTATTATAAATGTTTATTATTATTTTCAGACCTTGATGAACTTGATCCTCAAAATAATTTTCATTCATTGGTGTACCTTTTTTCAGTTTTAATCAAACAAGATTTGAAAGTTTGCATGGCGGTATTGTAAACTAGTGAGTGTGCTCTGATCATCTGCAGACAAACAGAGCATACTGATCAGAACGTCAAGTTTTTCAAGCGACCAGTTCTTTTCAGAACCGGACATCTTCTCAAAAGAGACTCTTCCAAATGGTGTAACTGCAAAATCCTCACCAGTTTTAATCAGTAGGTGATCTTTTCGATTCTGTTCTATTTCCTTCCTACAGCCAGAGAACATCCTATGCGTACGGAAGAATAGCAATAAAATCAAGATTATAGATTTCGGTCTCGCCCAGAAGATGACGAAAGGCTTGAAAGTGTCGTGCGGTACGCCAGAGTTCTTAGCTCCTGAAGTTGTATCATATGACGAGGTCGCCTACACGACAGATATGTGGTCTGTTGGCGTCATCTGCTATGTCTTGTAAGTAAAACAATGCCATCAACATCACCACCGCATCACCACTATCAACTCCTTCACAACTATTATGGAGTGTGGAGTGCTGTGGCCTCGTGGTAAACGGCACTGGATTCGTGGCCTGTGGGTAAAGCTGCGGGTTGTGGGTTCGAGTCCAGCCGGGGTCATGGTGCGCGTGCCCTTGAGCAAGGCACTTTGTCACTCGTTGCTTCTCTCCACCCAGGAGTAAATGGGTACCTGTGAGGGCAGAGATGGTTATTGTGATTGAATTAGCTTGCTTGCGCCTAACAGGCAGCATCGAGCTGTATACTCCCCAGGGAGCTGAGATGGTATTTGGGATGTTTAATGGGCCCAATGATCAGGGGTAATAATAATACTGTAAGCGCTGTGATTTTAATAGTTTACTAATAAGAGTGTTCTTAAATGCCGATTATTATTATTATTATTGTTATTATCGCTGTCAGTGTTGATATCACTATACAGGCATGAGATTTTTCAGACTTTTGTCTGAAATCAGACTGTTTGAATCTGAGAGAAAGACATCAGTTAGAAAGAAGTGTATCTTTCAGACTTTTCATTCCATTTTCAGATTTTTTTTTTTAATTGACAATCTCATCCCTTATTATAGCACCCAGTGTTGTAGTTGAGTTCAAAAAAAGTCCTCACAGGTCCGTCAAATTAAAGTCCATCTCAAGGCATCCATTCCCGTGTCAAGTCACAAGCTATTCAAATGAACTGGGCCAAAGGCAGTCCCCGATATTTAATTTACATCTCCCTGAGGCAACATTCTCTCGCCGTGATTGGTTATGGTAAAACCTGCTGCTATATCAGATTCGAACTAGCCAATCAATCCTGGCAAGCTAGGTGGTCGAGTGGTAAGACGTCTACTAGTAGGTAGGAAGTCATGGGTTTGAGTCAACCCGAGCAAGACTGTGGAATAGTTTTTTTTTTGTGCAAGCTTGCAAACAACACTGAGAATAGAGTGATTATAAACTTATATCGGTGAAGGGCGAAAAGTAATATTGAGTTGTATTCCTTTGTCATTGCTCATCCCCTGTTACTTGTGTATGGAATTGTAAATGGACATGTGATTTACTTGGGACTGCAATTTGACACAGTTCATTTCGGGAGTAAGGTTGGCGTATCGGTACTTTCCCCGCCTTCCACCACTCTGACCCGGGTTCAATTCCTGCCTGGGCCAACATGCGGATTGGGTTTTCAGTCCCTACTTGATTCCGTGGGTTTTCCACAAATATTCTTCTTGGGTTTTCCTCCCACATCTAAAACTGTAATTTCTTCTCTTTGTCTTCTCTGGGCCCCATGGGAGACCAGTGGATTCCACTGAATGGGCTATCCAGTTAAAGCAAAAAAAAAAACCCTTGTGACTGGACTTGTGATGGACTTGACTACAGAACTGTTTAACATTTTTACTTTAAGTGTCATCACAGTTGCCACACCAACATCATCATCACCACGATGACCATCACTATCTTCACATTCACCAGGGTACCCTTACCCATCATCACAACATCATAATAGCACCCTTATTGATGTGATTTCAGACGTTGTGCCATTGTCATCATATTTCTCAACTTCTCTGCTTAAAACTAATCCAACTACCTCAGTCAGAAGTCATTACCGAGGTGGTACCAGACTGACCCACGAGTAGTATGCGTGTACCCATGTCCTCCTTTGAGGAACAACATTAAAGATATAGTCCATCATTTGTAATTCGTGCATTTTGTTCGTTTGAAGCAACAAAAGTGTTCAAAATCTGATGATGGATACTGAGCAACTAACCTGATGAAGTTTCAGCTCAGCTTCAGCTGTATATTCCGAGAAAAACAGCATTCTAGGATCTCAATTTCAAATCAAAAGTTGCTGATTCATGTTTTGAATGGGGCCTGAATTCAGCGTCTGAGACACGTTCTCACTGAGCCGGTTGCAGCTATACGCGATGTCGCGCACTGATCCGATGAATTAAAGCGCGCGCTTCGCTGAATAACAAAACAAACTACTAATTTAAATTTCCTACAGTGCGTCTTAAGACGCACCGTTGGAAAGGCCTTCTTTCGTTGATTTCTTCAAAATGACAGCTTGCCAGAAAGAATAATTTCACAGGGAGTTTAGTCCACTTACTATCTTTCAACCAAGTATGTTTTTCAACAATACTTACGCCAGTTACTTTTTTGGATGGCTGCAAATGATGGACTATAGCTTTAATGGCTCCTAATAAGCCAGTTCTGTATTTTAACTGTGCATACGCACAATGATATGGGTCCACAGGTCATTCAAGATAATCGAACGCTCATCAAAGGCGCATGAACGCGCTAGGAGATGGTTGCGCAATGCTCGCATGTTAATTACGAGCAGAATGAGCGTTCAAGTAACACCCCATAACAGCACGTCAGCGATTTTATCCCGAATGACCTTTGACCTGGACTACTTCATCGAGATACTGAGCTGGCTTATTGTATGTGATGAATTTGTACATGATCCTTCCACCCAGTGTCTTACATGGATTTCTTGTCAATTCTTCTCAGATTGAGTGGTCTCTCGCCATTCATGGGCGACAATGAAGGAGAGACAATGAGCAACATTCTCAAGGTGGAGTGGGATTTTGACGACGAGTGCTTCGATGACATCTCAGACATGTCCAAGAATTTCATCGAAAATCTGCTGAAGGAAGACAAGTCGTATGAACATTGTTTCTTTTTTCGTGTTTGATTCATTTATTTTTCATCCGTTTCATTTTATTTGGTAATAGGGGGGTGCTTGTGATATAATAGAATGTCAGGTTTGAGTCAAGTCTGATGTGATTGAGCAAAGACTCTCATTGCCTTGACTGTGAACAAACTAAACAATTGCATTGTTCTAATGTAGAGTTTAAGAGAAACACTTGTGGGAAAATTGATCTTGAAAAGACGTCCAAAAGGTCTCGGACAGATTTAACTGTCAATAACGGAATTCTATTTGAACTTGAGTGTTGATCTCAAAAAAATATATCTCAGCATTCTATACATCAAATAATGACAATCTGTAACATAGTTATTTGACTAGTTTTGTCCCTGAAAATCTAAATATTTGATAAAAATGAGTGAGATCTTGAAAGGTCTCGACTACAACACTGATTTGGGGTTATTGGAAACTTTTTTCCTTCTTTTTTTTCTTTTCTCCCTTAAATCAATGTGCATGTTGAGATAACGTCTTAAAATGGGACACTCCACTAACCTTGATTTTTTGAGACATTCCAGAGTTGAGCCAAATGCAAAGTATTTGGGGCAACTCAGCTTGATCCAAATAGAATTTGGTTACTGACAGGTGAATTTAATGCAATCCATTTTCCATTTGCTATTGCGGCGTCTGATTTCAAGACACTCTGGTCGAGTCATTGCGAATGACAGCAGCAGTCAATCATTCAACAATCATCATGCCCGTGTTGTCGCTCTTAACTGCTTCAAAATGTTAAACTTAACTCAAATCTTTGGAAAAATTCAATTTGCTGTGATTCTTGAGAGTCAGGCAGAAAGGCGGTGTGGGACTTTTTCTTGATGGAACTCGTTACCTGAGATATTTTTTCCTTCATCCCAAGCTTTATTGGGGTTTTTTCAAGAGAAGCCTCTGGATTCTTTGGAATCTGTTACCTTTTGTACTTGTCACACTAATTTGGTATTAGTGTTGTACTTTTGCTGGTCATTATGCTGAAGTGCATGTCGAGTGCTGTGGTTCAATGGTTACGGTGTTGGACTCATGTGCCACTGTACCTGGGTTCGAACCCTGGTGGTGAACATGGTGTTTGTGTTTTGGGGCAAGACAATTCGCCACAATTGCCGCTCTCCACCCATGAGGGTTGAGACCAGATTGCGCTGATCTCGAGCTGCTGCAGAAAAATGGTCTCATGGCCTGATGAACAGGGGTAATAATAAGGCTTTGAAACCTTTGGCATAAAGCGCTATGTAAGCACCACATTGTTATTATTGTTATTTTGATGTTCACTTTTTGCTGTGTTTGTATTTGTCTTGCACTAGGGAGAGAATGACGGCAGAACAGTGTCTGAACGACGATTGGCTAAAGAAGGAGATCAAGAGCACAGCATCCCTGTCCAAGGCTCGTCTCAAGAAATACGTCATCAAGAGAAGATGGCTGGTGAGTGTTAAACCTCATCAGGGGGAGTTTATATGATCAATCAGTCACTAATCTGCACATGTGGGCCGATGTGGTCCAATGGTTACGGTGTTCAAATCGTGTGCCGTGGTACATAGGTTCGATCCTTACCGTGGGAACATGGTGCTTGTGCTCTTGAGCAAGGCACTTTACCATTACTGCTTCGTCCTTCGGATGGGACGTAAAGCCGTAGGTCTGGTGCGTTGTGTAATGCACGTTAAAGAACCCAGTAACACTTATCGCTAAGAGAAGGGGTTCGCCCCCGTGTTTCTGGCAGTGGCTGCAATATGCGCCGCAGCACCTTGTAAACCCTTACATAAGGTGCTACATAATGGGTCTCATATTTCTCATAAACTTCATTTACCTGTCTTTAATAATAGACATAATTTCCAGCGCCTTGAGTACCTAATTGTTGGTAGATACATGCGCTATATAAGACTCCGGTATTATTATTATTATTAATCTGTGTCCTATTTGAGCGTAAGTGATTACTGCAGGGCAGTTTATTTTTTTTAAATGAAATCTGAATGGACTCAGTGCACAAGTACCCCCTCAAGGGTTGCAAAGGGAGAGTTGGGGGAGACCACTGGGAGAGACATTTCGAACGCACTGCCGATGACGCCTGACGCTCACGCGAATGCACTTTAGTTTGGTGCACATTATAGTTTTGTCCATACTTTGCGCCATACTCGTGCAAACATGTACTGTTTTACTACACTCCCGAAGACAATGCTTTGTGTTTTCCTTTGTGCCTGTAATATAACACTCTCCCATGGACTAAGCACACAAACGTACTACAGAGGACCGTTTTGAGCAAAAGACCCAACTCCCGAGGCCTGAACGGATGTGTTGTTCTCCCTTTGTGTGTCTGTCCTCGGGGGTTATGTAGAACACATACACACATGCGCACATTGTGTCTTCCACCCAACCATTGGGCTCTTGGAAGAGGTCAAACAGTGTCCGCTCTTGATCGTGCACGGAGCCCATAGAATTCCATGGTGAAGGGTAAAATCGCGTATATGCAAATTTCCATCAAACTAATGCGAAATTCCACCATACGAGACGATTAATTTCACTAATTCGGTTTTCTTTTCCTTGTGTGATTTACAGAAAGCCATCAACGCCGTCCGAGCCATGATACGTGTCAAAGGCATATTATAAACACTAGACTTGTGAGGCAGTCCTTCGCTCTGTTTCATCCCAGCTGCATTTTGTTCCAGAAGCTCAGCTGCCACTCTGCATCCAGTCTTTGCCCCGCTGTCGTCATGGCAACTGTTGTCACAGCAACTGCAGCTCGGCATCGTGGGACCTTTCATTCTAGACATTTGGCCCAGGGCAACCCTTTTGATGGGCGGATAGCAGATTAAGATAAAAAAACGAAGTCCAAATGAAGTACATGGACAAGTCATATTGTATACACATATCTTTGATTGATTTTTTTTCTATTCATGAGTTTTAAGTGTACTCCCAATTTTGACCGTATTGTCATTATCGTCATTGTCAATTCGTAGAATTATTCATACACATCATATACAAATCAAATGTCCACCAAATGTATGCAAAGAAACGCCTTCTTTGGAGAAAATATAAAATCGCGCCATCATTTATTTCCCAGAATCAGCTCCATTCAAGTGTTTGCAGAAGACAAACATCTTTCGAGCAAATATTTTCCATAAAAGAAACTTCAGAAGAGGATGATGCATAATGGTAAAAATGGAACAATTTCAATAAATTTCCCCGTCCAAGTGAAATGATGAGTTTTTCTGCTTTCAAACTTTTACTGTGATCAGCTTGGATATGGGATTGATTTAATAGAGGAGGAATCCTTGACAATTGTACAAAAAACTGTGAAAGATTTTTAAACACGTGTAAAATGTCCAATATTTTGTCATTCTTTGTAGATTTATAGAGCTGTACAAAAAAAAATCTAATTAAAAAAAAAATGTAAAAAAAAAAAAAGCCAAAAATTTACAAGTGGAATCCAAAAAAAAAATAAAATAGTTAATGGTTGGTTTTGGTGCAAATTTGAAATAGAAAGGATACTATGGTAGTACACCAAAGTCGGAAGTGGTGGAAAAGGTGTATTTTGCACTAATTTTTCACAAAGAGGTTGCTTTAATGCCGACACTTTTATTTCTCGACTTTTCTTGATATTTCAACTTCCATCTGGAAAGACATCCCGCAGTTTGGGAGTTGAATTCTGAATAAAAACGTAACAGGGCATAACCAGCGTTAGTGCCTTGTAGGGTTATGGTGAAATATATTGTTGGCGAAATGAGTGTTTTAAAACAGATCTGGCTTGGGAACTGCTAGGAACAGGAAGAAATAACACGGATAGTTGAACTCGCCGAGTTTTTGTGTGTAAGTGCCAAATTTGTTGGTGCCGACACTAATACCTGACATCTAACAGTTCATTTATTTGTAACGAGGCATTGCTGATGCATCGTGTAATTCCTAATGTCACCCTACTAGCGATATGCGTAAATAACTCCTTTGATTTTGTTAAATACATTTTATACTCCCCGAATTGATTTCGTTAACATTAGCATTACTTGGTACGTATATTCTAGTGGTATAATCTGGTGTGACCATAAACGAATACCAAAAGTTATCACATATCTCGTAAAGTTCAAAGAACGGTGTGCACTTCTCAAAAGGTAGTTGTCAAGCAAAAACTTTCAGAAAATAAGGGAAGGCATTATTTGTCATTCATTCAGCATTTTGCTAAACTTGGTCAGATATTACGTTTGGTGGTTATATTTAAAATTCAAAAACTTGAGGCACAGTATCAAAATTTGTCGATAATTCCATCATATTTTGATTCATTGTAGATTATTTATTATAGCGAGCCGTGGTCTAGTTGTAGTGTGCAATATATATGACTTGTTTACGACTGTTTCTTCAAGTAGAATCAAACATATTACAGTTATCTCTGGCAAGATAACCATTTTTATCTCTGGAAAGATAACCGTCATAAAGATATATTCTAATTTTTCTTTATTTATACCAAAATTGATAGGTATTGCGGTCAAAAAATGACATTGAACCAACCCAAACCAGATAATTCAATACATGTTCGTTTGAATGAGAGAGTTAAAGGCGATTGAGAAAATAAATTTATTAATTAGTAAATTTCATCTTAATAACTGATGTTGGTGTTTACATTTTCCATTTTGCTTGTTTCATATATAACGATTAATCTGATTGGTTGTTGGTAAACAGTGATTGACTGTGAAGGGTTTGTGTGAAATGTCTTCATTCAAATCCTGATTTTGATTTATATGTTGAAAAAAATATTTGTTGAAAAAAAAAACCAGAAATATCTAACCGGTCATTTGAAACAACTGAAACAAATTAATTGAACGAATCGGATGAAACTTGTAATTTACCGAGATTGTAATCAAAGATGCTTGAACATTATTACAGGAAAAGTTTCTTTTGAGAAAAGATTTTGTTAAGTGTATGCTAGTGTGAATCTTGAAAGCTGGTGGAAAAAGACATCTCATGGAGAAGTTTCGGGAATGGTTCATGGAATTTCCTCTAAATTAGCAGTTTTGAAATTAGACTGTCATGGCGTTTTGAATACGTTGTCATGAGTATTACTAATGTAGTGAGTGAGACATATATAGAATCTTAACTGTCTTCATAAAAACAGTGTTTTGATGTTATATTTCCATGTTTTTATTTGTTGGAAACCAAGTAACCGTGGTCCCAATTTTAAGAAGTGGCCTTATTCTTACGAAAGTGACTTTTAAGAATGTAAGCTGAACTGGCCAAAAGAGCGTCTTTTGTTTGGTGTTCTTGTAAATTTCTCGTTAATGTGCATTATTCAGGTTTTGAGTTCAGGTTTTGAGCTAGTCTCGAGTGATCTTTATTTAGGGAAAGTTTGATGTTATTTATTTGTGTAGATAGAGTGAACTATCTTATAAGTTTTAAAATATTTATTACACTTGTAACAATTTTTGTGTCTATACATTTTTTTATGATTCATTTTCATTTTTTTTTTAACGTTCAGGGTGAGTTGTAATTTTATATGTGGTTTGATAAACAAACAAAAAACAATACTTGTGTTTATATTCAGAAAAAAAATCTGGCCAACCTGTATGTAGATTTTTCAATTTTACATCCTTTTTCTCCATCTTTTTCCAAAATTCGCTGTTTGTCTTTATCCGTTAAACTTTGTGAGGTGTTACTTTTACGAAAATTTTAAGTGTTAACAGTTATCTATTATAACTCCCCTACGCTACATGTTCTACGTCTATATACCGATATTCTTCATCTGCTTCTTATTTTCCCCTTCCTTCTGTCACTCCTGTGATCGTCCAAACCGTTCATTCCCCCACTCCTGTCTTCTTTCTTCCTTCCTCTCTCTGAAATCTTTACAACTTTACCTTCTTGTTCTCAAATTCATGTGACTCGCCATTTCTAAAATACTACCTTAAACTGTAATTCACGTTGTGTTCCCCTGTGTTCATTCTCGTCAATCAGCGAGTCAGTTTGTTTGTCACTCTGTCTATCTTTCTGTATGTAATATATTTACATTTACTTATAAATATGGATATAAATATATATCCCGGTTGATGGGTGCCTGCAGTTAACGTCGTAGAGTTAGGACAGATCTTTAATGCTGTTAACATTTTATTGAAATCGAAGGACGTTCCTTTGTTGCTTCCAAACAGACAGTTCTGGACCAGTGTTCTTGCAATGATTCTCTGTCGTTCGAGCTCACGCTGCCCACTGAATTTTCAGAAACCGAACTGTACAAATTACAAAGATTCTGTGCATTCTACTGTATCAATTGAGGGGATTTCCTTAATTTGGAAACCACAAAGATGTTCAGAATTATCCAATTTTGTTGCAGGATATCTGACCATCTTTAACCCAGAAATCTTCCATCGGTCTCCTTGACTCAGTTGAACAGCGGGATGGTCTGAATTGTTCAGGATAAAAATTATCTGCAGCAAACTTGTGGATCGGCACACTCCTTAGCAAATTCACCCTCTTCGAACTATAATGGAACAGCCGAAGCATATTTTGGCAATTACCGGCCGAACGACCAATTGACAGCCTCAAGTGTGCCTTATTTGCTTATTGTCGGGCGCAGTGGAGCGTACCACTTTAGCACGAGGGGTGGGTGTGAAAGGGGGTGGGCAGCGCTGACTTTCGACACTGTATGAAAGAATATTGTACTATATAGGACAAACTATGAATTGAAATTAATTTCTGCTTTTTCAAATACCGAGCGTTGTTTGTTGTTCATCAGCTTTTTAATTATTAGACAGAAAATGGAGTGGGTTTTTCTTAGCTGTAACAAAATTTAAGACTATTAAAATCACTGGTGACGTGTTCAATATTGTTATATTCAAAATAAACCGTAGTTCCTTACTCATGCCATGTGGTGTAAACTTGAACTCATTACCCTTTCGTTCTATAGACAGTGATATTCTATTCAAGTTGATATAGGAGAGATCGTGTGTTCCATTTTGACGCATTGTGGACGGAATAAACAGTAATTTTCCAAACCTGAAAAAATGTCTCCTTTTTTTTAATTCATGAAGTTTGTTTTGCATCTAAACGTTTGGATTCAGGCATCTTGTGTATATTCAAATCCTCGATAATTTGATGTTTAGTGTACGAAATCGCTTTCACAGTAGCGCAACTGGGGCCCATTTGTGGAGGGGGGGGGGGTTCAAAGGGTTTGGTCGTAGCTTCAAACGACGTGGATTTTTTTTTTTGCCTTCTCCTGAACTGGGGACGGGAAGGGGGACATCCTCGCTCCTCCCCTCAGTTACGTCACTGCGATTTAATCCAAGTTACGCAAAAGAGGCTACACGTTAAACTACACTGTTTTTATTATAAAGACAGGACATTTTTCCCTGGATTAGCCACAAAATCATGTTATATACTTTTGGAAATTTCAAAAGTGCAATGGTTGGTTTTGAACTGTGATTATCTTATGAAACATTAACATTTTGCGCGTTCAATATGTTTCACTTTCAGATGGCTCGAGCTATCCATTAGCTTCACAGTCGGACATCGTCCTTTGCAAACACGCCAACATGGCAGCAAAGACAAGAAGTATTGTCTGACAAAACATTGGCTGAACTGGCCATTTTTATTCCTTGAAAACATTTTGTCACCAAACCACTACCAAGTACAAGTACCAATGTGGCGTTGGCCGGGGCGGGGAAACCATAGTAGGCCTATAGGAATTCGAGGCAACTTTCCTAATACGAGTGAATTTGGCTTTTAAGTACTTGTCTGTAATTTACTTTTTTTATCGAATGAAAATTAACAGCTTATTAATAATGGTTTTGCAAGAAGGGGCTCTCAAAATTGTGCATAACGTGGATTGTCATGGCCGCTTGGCGAAGGCACCCAAAACGGAAGCAAACATTGGTTTTTCGATTTATGATATGAAGTTAAATTTTCATAAATAACCTGGATTTGATTGATCGAAGAATAGTCTGGTGCCCTTAATACTGAATTCTCTAAACATGAATCTAGACGAGTGAATGAATTAATTATTTATGAATGGTGGAATTTGTCATTTATCTGATAATTATGAGAGAGGAAGTTTTGCCATGTTTAAGGAGGCTTTTGAGGTCAATGAGAAGTTGTTTATTAGCAATCGATGTTGATAGAATTGATTAGATGAATTGTTTTCCTCAAAGATATTATTCTGAATATCAAATTATATCTGGCAATCTAATCACAGTCCAACATACTATTGCCAGACGCACTCCTATGAACTGAGAGTGGTATGTACACATCAATATAAACATGTAATTCGGTTTTCAGGATTTAATAACCAGGTTTCAGTGTTGTCCGACTGTTGATGTGAATATATTAATGTAAATAAGTACTTTGCAGATATATTTTTAAAAAAAAATCGTTTTGAATTTATGTTTATAATGGTTTAGTACGGGGATCATTTCACAAATTTGTTGATAGACAACAAGATGACGCTAGATGGCGGCGTATCACGTCTATTCTGATACAGCTAGGGGATGCCAGGCTGTAGAAATCCCCACTTAAAACACATAAAACAGAAGCAAATATAATTTAGCAGCCCCCCCTTCTCCCCCACACTAATCTATGCCAACAAAATACTATCAAAACTGTTTTTAATAAAAAAAGGGGGTCATCTTCAAAATTTCAAATAAAAACATCAGCTACATGTTCCAAATGAAAGTACCAACTACACGTTACAAATAAAAACATCAGTACACGTTCAAAAATTATACCAAATACTTTGAAACGTGAAGTTGATGTTTTTATTTTGAAAGTGTAGTTGATGTTTTTATTTTGAACGTGTAGTTGGTGTGTTTTATTTGTAACGGGTAGATGATATTTTTATTTAGGACGTGCAGTAGGTGTTTTTATTTACAAACACAGCTTTATGATTCATCACTGACGGGACGATGCTTCTGACGTGAAAGAGACTAGTGAGCGTGGTCAGTCAAAAATTTCGTCCTAACAAATGTTTTCAATTTTACTTAGTTCTTCCTTCCTTCCTTCCTTCCTTCCTTCCGTAAAGTGCAGACTACTGTGATGAGAAGAACAACGCATGCACTGCTGGTCCATCAATATCTGCAATAAAAAGACACCGACAACAGTATAAGACCCCACAGACGCGCTAGAGTAAACACTGACTGAGTCAAGAAAGTTACAGATGTGAGTGGATCCACGTTGCCACATCGCCGACTAAGCACGCACGCACGCACGCACGGTATAGTGGTTCTGATGATTGCCTTTAAAATGTACACGAATGATGCAGCCTAAGTTGTACTACTAGTACTACTACTACTATGTAGCAGTACTGCTGACTCACTAAACTAGCTAGTAAAAGTCAACTTACTGTATTGGATTATATTTATACGGCCAGCAAGAAGACTTATAAACTGCAGCTACATGTAGCCTGCTACCGGTAAGTAAGTCTATTTTCCAAAAGAATGTTGCATCCTGACACCACTTTTTTCACCATAGGCCTAATAGATCATTGCTAAAGTGTTGAAAAGACATGAAACTGGGACTGAGAAACACTTCCAATTTTGTTAGAAAATACTTTGAAAATATCCTGGACGTCACGGTAGGGCCTACCCGGTACTCTCCACAGACTTTGTGCACAACCACTGTAGTGGCGTCTGGATACTACTGTTCTTTCCCTATTTTCTTTGTCATGATTTAAAAATGTGACTTTCCTGGGAAATCTTTCCATAATTTGATACCAGTAGGTTACTTTTGCAAATGATCCTATAATAAAATAAATATGCCTTTAATAAAACATGAACTTGAGAGGGGCCTAAAGTTTACTCCTGTACAGTTGTTGCAGTGTCAGCATGTTAGGTTGAATGCTTTGGCCAAAGTTTCAGTAAAATTCAGTATATGCTGACACCGCTTCTGTCACCACTCACCATTTGTAAGTCATTGCAAATACCTTAATTAAAACTCCCCAGCATAAGTTAGGAATTGTACCCACCGTGGCAAATTCCAACACCTAGGAAATTGTGCTAATACACTGTTGGACTTGGATTCTGGTAGTATGCCAAAACCAATTTAAAAGACTATCAGCTTTAAGGTATGTATCCATCCTAACAGATTTCAGCAAAACCTGCTGTTGGGCTTTGATGGGTTGAGTTTTGTTACAAAATAACGTACAAAATTTTCAACCTCAAAATTATCCCCAAATGAAAAAAACCCACTATTTTTAAAATAGGAGGCCAAACCATTTTTTGAAAACAAACAAAGCATTAATGAAAATTGCATTAAGTTTTGGTGTGCACGTACCTTTCTGTTCTGACTTCTTGTAGCATAAAACATTCATGATCAAAGTGCACAGTAAAGTATTAAAACACTTTATCTGTTTCCTGAAATGATAATTGAGCCTGTATTAAACTTTAAAGGGAATGTACAACATTTGCTTTTGCTGCAATTTTCAGAAATAGATGGATTTGGAGGATTAGAATTTTATAGCAAATATTGTTAAACTGACCTGTTCCACGTTTTGGGCTTGTAGATGCTGGAAAAACCAAGAAAACCAATCATGTTCTTCTAGTCTGGTTCCCTGACCTCACTTAAGATGAAATGGAGCAATTTGTAGACTTTGGGAAATTGTAAGGTCAGAAAATCAGTCTGGCAGGCTTGTACCCCTTTGCAGGTGTGTAATCAATTGCAAAGAATATGTGGAATAACTAAATATGAAAAATTAGGAGCAGTTTTTGAAAATTAGCCAGTTTTTTTCCAACGCTGGTCGGCCGACCAGCGTTACAAAAATACAATTTTTGTTTGAAAATGTCAGCACACCAGGAGCCACGATTTTACAGGATGCTTTAGACTGTCATTCCCTACCAATTTCAGTAAGGTACCGGTATTTCGTGATAATTTGATCATTTCGTTTTTTGATGTTTGCAAATGTTGTATCTTCCCTTTAAATCATCGAATTTGTAAAGAGATAGAGTAGAAAAAGTTTGAGTAGTTTCTCGTTCTCATCCAGCCTTTTTTTGTAAGAAAGGAGGTGGGTGTTTTTTTTTGTTTTTTGTTTTTTTTCGCAAAGATGGCAGATTTTCCAAGATGGCGGATGGATTCTTAAATTTTTTAGACTATGTTGCTGATACAAAATTGTGTCCAAAGGAGCCATAACCTTTTCTACGTATAGCAACAATTTTGTTGGAAACATAAAACGACAATATTAATCACAATATATACGTGTGCAAAATATATTGCAAATGTATGAATATAAACAAAATAATAAATAAAAAGGAGGCGGCGGGGGAAAAAAGGAAGCGGGCGGGAACGAGAAACTGGTTTATTTTGTTAACTTGGCCTAAGCTCTCTACATATACCGGTAGTCTGTAAGAAATAAAATTATCTGCGGGGGAAAAAGTAAATCTCAATTGAGATGTCATCAATCAAATACCAGACAAGATTATCCTCAAGTGTTGCACCATTAAAAGAAACATCCAAATTGTTGTGATAACCCTGCATATTTTCCAGATCTTTTGATATCCTGTGTCAGGGTTGCTGGTCACTTTCCATGTGTTGGAGCTGTCATTTTATGGCTACTTTTTCTTCTTAAAAACTCAACAAAAAAGCACAGTAGATTTACTGTGGTTCTGTTGGCTGGATTGAAAATTAGAGGATACATTTGTGGAATCAGGTCCTTTCAAAACTTATCTTAAGTTTCTCAGAATTTGAGAAAGGACTTTCAGAGACTAAACTTTTGCCGATGAATTGTACCCTCCAATACGTGCGCTATATAAGACTCCATTATTATTATTATTTATTAACAAGAAATTATTATAGCAACAGCGAGCAATGTATTTAGAGTCCAATGGAATAAATCAACAAAGCTTAACTTTTAATAACTTGGAATGCATGCTGTCAATGATGCCCAGAATTTTTGCACGCAACTTTCAGTGTACATGAGATGAAATACTTTGTCACACCAGTCATTGACTGCACTACGTACAAATTATTGTAAGGATGTTTCAAAACTAACAACTTTTTTTAATTGAGCATTTAGGCTTTCTGATTTTTCCATTTAGGCCTATACAGGGTGAGTCAAAAAAAACAAAACCCAAATGTCGGGACCATTGTATGTGTTCTTTCAGCAAAACGAAAACAAATCACATAGGGATGTGTATGAATGGTTTTCAATTGTGCTGAAAGAATGCACACTTTTTTGTGATCCGTGGACAGAACTTTAAAACGGTGGTTGTGTTTAAAATTCTGTTACTTGAAAAATACATTAGTGATTTGAATGATTCTTGTGCTAAAGAAAGCTTGTATGAATTGGGCTTTCATATCCTAGATTTTGAAAGTGCTACATGCAGAACTTCACTAAAACAATGGTTCCGACATTTGGGTTTCATTTTTTTTTTTACTCACCCTGTATTCAAAGAAAGTGACAACATTGTTTTTAGGCATTATGCAAGGAAGAATCCCAAATCCTCCAAATGTTTACTTTGGTGTACAGTCCTACAGGCATCCAAAATGGTTTTGAATATTTGAGTATTTAGAAATACAACATAAAGTTAAGGTTGAACATGAAACATTTTGTTTAAATGCCTTTCTAAAATATCGTGCTTGGATTAAAATATCAGGGCTAAATATTTTATGATTAACCGGTATGCTTTAGATCAGTCCAGTTAATCTATGTAAGCAGTTTACAAAAATTAGTTTGTTGTTGTTGTATATTTCACATTTGAGAATTTGAAAATTGTGAAGTCATTTTTCCACCCTAGCCCCAACCTCATTTTTTTTTTGGATAAGATAAATCCCACTATAACCAAGTGAGGTGGATCTTGATTCTCGAGATTTGAAACAGGAAGTCCAGAATGCATTGCATTCCGTCATTTCTTAATGGACCATGTAAATTGTTCGAATTGTTTAGTAAGATGAATGATGCCCAGCTATTTACTTCAAGTATCAAGTGTTGCCCGTACTGGTCACAGTGTCAAGTTGACTGTGACGCTAATGCAATGGCCTGGAAACTGCTGGTGACAAGTGCCTTACTGGTGCACTCACACATTTGTTCCAGTCGCAATCCATAGCAACACATTCTGAGGCAACAATCTCACATAGCACTGTAAATTTGCAGTCATCTTTGAAGGTTCTTGAGTAAAACTAAACTATCTTAAAAGTTTATCTCTTCAGAATTCTTCTTTCTTTCTTCTTTTTTTTTTTTAACTCAATGAACACTATGTTAAGTAAGATTTGAGGCTTTGCATGGTGGAGATACTAAATAATGAAAGGTTTGCGGAAACACCATGTGCGAATAATTTCTCAACTAAGAAAATGGTTCTGAAAAGAACCAGAGGAACACTATGTTAATAAACTGCTTCAGGAGGGAAATGTTATTTAAAAAAAAAAGATTCACTTTTCACATTTACTTTTTCACGATAATTATGAGCTGTCAATGTATTTATTGAATGATAAGTGGAAACTAAACGAGGGAGAGATTAAAACCTACCAGACTACGAAACTTTCTTTTCCTTTAAAATTACAGAGTGTAATCATTGTCTTTTATTTCATCAAAAATTACTAATATTTATGAATTATATATTTTGCCTCATTTTCGTTATTGAACCCCTTCCGTGCATTTCTTCATTCCCCACCCCTTTACTAACTATATGTACTGGTACATACCCTTAGTGTCTAATTCTTTCTTAAGTGCTCTCAGCCATCGCAACATCAGAACACACGACTTCCTTTCATTGAATCAACCCGTTGACACCCTATTGACACTTTCAAGGATTTGCCAGATTTCCAGATACCTTTCTACATCTCTTTATAAAAAGATTCTCTGTCATCATTGAATTAACAGGTTTACATCGAATTTGTTCCAATCCACTTACTTCTCTCCATTCATACAATCTTAAGAAATTGAGAAGATGGGTTAATTGATGGTCCAGTGCATCCAATCAAAGGTGACAAAACTGAGGCGAAGGCACATTTTAAGTCCCCGCCTTCCAAAATAACATCTATTGTGCATTGAAATCTCCTTAGTCGTTTCAAGAATAAGAGGTCACTCAGATTTTCCAGATATCTTTCTACATCTCTTTATCAAAGATTCTCTTCTGTCATTGAATTAACAGGTTTACATCGAATTTGTACCAATCCATTTGTTTCTCTCCATCCTTACAATCTTAAGAAATTGAGAAGATAAGATTAAGTGATGGTCCAGTGCATCCAATCAAAGGTGACAAAACTGAGGTGAAGGCACACTTTAAGTCCCCGCCTACCAAAAAACCATCTATTGTACATGTACTCATTTGAAGTCTCCTCAGTCGTTTCAAGAATAAGAAGTCACTCAGACAAACTAACAACATTGTTGCATTGCAATTTGTGCAGTAATTGTTACAGCTTTTGATTCCATCTCTTGAAAAGCAATTGTTGTAAAAAGTCATGCAGTTCAGTATTTACACCCATTGGTAATCACAGGAGATCAGTTTGAATTAAATGTGTCACATCTTGTGGTTCTGTCTATAGATACATGCAGTAGACCAATCTGGGCACTGACATCAATTCTATCACGAAGGCCCCCCTTCCATGGCGAAAGCAGTGTGTTAGCTGTTGTTCGACTACCGTCATGGGACTGTTGCTTTGTACAGAAGCATGCATAAATGGTTTCCCCATTGAAGGGGGCCTCAGGAGTGTGCAGTGATCACGTGCACGCCCGGATTTGCCTCTGAATAAAAAAAATAGACAGGGACTCATCCTTTAAATGGAATGTACATCATTGGCTTTTGCTGTAATTTTCAGAAATGGACTATTTGAGGGTTTATTATAATAGATCAAATGTTGTTACACTGACAAGTTTGAAGTTTTGTGTTTGAAAATGCTGGAAAAACCAAGAAAAACAAATATGTTCAAATAGTCTGGTTCCCTGACTCCACTAAAGATGAAATTGATCAATTTATAGATGCCGGAAAATTGTAAAGTACCGGTAAGTGTAACAGTCTAGCTGGCCTGCACCTGTTCATGAGCATGTAACCAATAGCAAACAAAATTTGCACTGAAAAAAATGGTACATTTTGAGCAGTATAGTTTAAAAATAGTTAGGTTTTTCCAACGGTGGTCGGCCGACAACCGTTGGAACTTTACACAAAATAGCACTTTTCTATAAAATGACTTCACACCAGGTGCCATAATTTTATAGGATGCTTTAGACTGTCATTTACCAACATCCTAGTAAGGTATTTCGTAAATATTTGGTAGTTTCGTTTTTCGATGTTTGCAAATGTTGTATATTCCCTTTAAGCAGTTGCTTTTTCACATCGCACATCACACACTCTGCCCTCGTGCATTTATTGTCCCTTGCTGTGCAAGTACTCTATCTGGACTGGTTGGAAAGAAATGAATTTTCGGCTTGGAGTCTAAATGGATTGGACACTGCCATTTACTGGTATGCATCTAGATTGAAAGGTTTGCATTCCATAGATTGGACAAGTCATTTAAAGGTGAATTAAAATGACAAAAAAAGTACTTGCTAACATTTCACATTGTCTTTACATTTAACACTAACATTTTACCAAAAGTTGGCAGATCATGCAGATAAGAATGTATGTAGAAACTATATAAACTGATTTAGCATTTTAAATTGTGTCACAAGTTGTTTCCTAATGTAAGAAATATTATCCATGTGAATTTTATTTTTTGTTTTTGATCAGAAAATACCAAATGATGACGATCAACCTGATGACTGGTTTCCACAGTAACTGCAGCGATACTTGATCGACCAACATGTCTTACTTTGCAGCTGGTCGAATTTTGGAGACAATAGAAGGTAATTCAGGGAAAACGTTGTACTGAATGGGTCACTCCATCAATTACATGCAAGCCCCGTTTCTCAACTTGTTTTAAGAATACTGTAGTGGGATCCTACTGGGCTCTTGTCCGCCAAGTCGAGCAAAACGCAAGAAAAGGGAACAGACAGACGGGATTTCTAACTGAAGGAAGATCTCATTTATTTCGCCAAGCGGACTCTGTGGGCAACTTGCCGCACCGCTACCAGAACTGCAACTGATCAATTCCCAGCATAGACATGCACATAGTCTGAACAAATGTATAAAATTGTAGCAACTTTACCCAACCCTGGAATCAAGCCAAGCCCTACCAGGGAAAGTGAACAAAAGAACCCCACTTAAGCAACCTATTTATAGAGCCAATTTCCGGAGCGAGCGCTAGCCAGACCCAAATCCAGGTCAGGTGTGCGCCGCCGGAGCCCCTCCGCCAGAGCACTAGTGCTAGAACGCAATGACAACAAAAGTGTGCGTAGACTATCCATTACACTACCATAAACTTTTTTACCCTAGTGTCAAAGGTTACTGAGTTTTAGGTCTATTAAATACCGGTATGTGATGATTGTTCATTGTATTTATAATGTGAAATCTAGGTAATGTGGAAAAGGTTCTTCCTATGTTACCCATGTGATCTAGCCTTGGAAAAGGACAGACTTTATTCCATGGATTTTATACAACTTTGGTGTGCATCCACCATCCACATGCTGTGAGAAAAGACTGCCCTCTTGTGGTCTCATTGGTGAACCAAGAATCTAAAGTATTTTTTATCTATTCATCAACTTGGACCATTGCTTGTTGGAATGCTGCCCTCTTTTGTTGGAATCTTTCCACTCCTCTTTTCCCCTTTCTATCTAATCACTCCCCGCAGAGTCTAGCGATAGCGATATTGACAGCGATGGCTTTGACACAGCGTCTGAAGGTGAGGAGGTGCCAGAGTTCACGCAGGGATTGGTGGATGTGAGCACCAGGGAAGGGGCACCGGTCAAGTTTGTCTGTGTAACCAGCGGTCATCCCAGACCGGACGTGAACTGGTTCTGTAACGGGTCGGCTATTGGAACGCATCCAGATTTCACCATCACTTTGGAGGGAGACAGGTAAGTAATTATTCCCATATTTGGTTATATGGACCAATTACAGAAATTGTTTTCCTTTCATACAATGTGCTATTTCAAAAAAAAATGTAGAGTCAAAACTTGAAAGTTCAAATTAGAATGTCGTTGTCTGAATGTACGGGCTCCATTAACATTCATAAAACTAAGCTTATATTTATGTTACTACAATGTATAAACCTCAACACAAAACAACTAATGCACAATTCTTTTGTAACAATGTATGATCAGGAAGACTTTTACCTGTATCCCATATGAAGTGATAAACAATTGCTGTACTTGTAGCTCAAGCATTTGTGTTACTGTGTTGTAGAAATTTTGCCATCTGATAATGCAATGAAATATAGGAGAGAATGTAGTTTCCAGACGCCACTTCTTTGGTTGGGTACAAAGTCTATGGAGAGTCGAGTGCATTTTCAAAGTATTTTCTAACAAAATTGGAAATGTTTCTCAGTCCAAGATTCATGTATTTTCAACATTTTTGCAATGACTGACCTTCATTGAGATAATATATGATTAAAAAAAAGTGGTTTCAGGATGCAACATTCCTTCCGAAATATCACCGGAAGTCTTTTTCAACATATGTTTGAGATTGAGTAGTTGTGGTTTTCCTCGGAGCCGGAAGCAGCCTTGAAGAAAATTACTTTCTTTTTATTAGTAGTGCGATGGATGAGCCATCAAAATACATTGAATACCAACATTCAACTATATTTATCCCACTTTTCCAATTGGAATGCTTATAACTTTGCAATGTAATCGACACTTACTTTCCTGTTTTAATAACGAAACCACATCTCATATCTAAGAGCATCTCATATCTAAGAGCGTCACTTTCTATCCTTGGGACTTGATGTTTGTTTCCATTTTGAGTTTCAATTACTTTTCCATACAACCAACTTCCTCTACACCCCAAAGCTATTTATGTATCCTCTTATCATGTGCTTGTCAGCCAGATATATACAGCCAATAAAAAAACATCTTCTTTGAGAGAATTTATCTATGTTCGATGTCCTTCACTCAAGAAGGATCTGAAATCCTTAAGTCAGAATGTTGTTTATGATGAGATAAGGATTAATTATATCGGTGGCAGGAAGGAAATGATAACGGCATACATGAATATGGCCAAGGAGCAAACTAGGCATTATGAGGTTCACATTTTGTCCTGTGCGTGTTAAATCTAACATCTCTGATTTTATAATTCGGATGCAGTCCTTAAAACTCCTGCTATTTAAGCAGTCACAGACAGTCAAAATTCATTTCCCCTGCTATACTTTTAACAAAGGCTAGTCACCAGCAGTCAGATCACATGTCAAGTAAGCACTTCCCTTTTAAAAATCCCCCAGAGCTATGAATGAGAAGAAAAGGGTGCAATTTATTTTATCGATCATCAAGACTTGATGAAACACAGGGAAGAAAATTCACATTTGGGAAAAACAAATGAAAAAGTAAATTCCTCTAAGATTCGAAACCCGGAACCTGCAGCTTTCAAACGCAGCAGGCTATAGCGAAACCACGCTGAGCGCCGTGGAATATAAAGTATAAGAACTTATTCCGAATCAGGTGACATATTTATTCGTTCACGTGATGTGATTCGAGCATGCGTATTCGATCAGTGACTTTACTGAAATGCAAAAAGAAAATTGCCCCTGGGCCTGGGCGGCTATTTAGGACCTCTAGAGTTGCCAATTAGAGCAGGAAACTGGGTCAGAGAATACTAGCGGAAGAGTCTACGTCAGTGAATAGGTCATACAAAGCTGTAAATAATATGGGGCTTGGAATCTCCGCAGCAAGGGTGCATGATATTTGTAAGTGTACATATTGATGAAAGTCGTCAGAGACGTACATACCGGTACACTGTAGGTAAAAATCCGCAATTCTTTCTTGCCTTTCTGCAGTGGGCAATACCTAATAAATTATGTAATTTTCACCAGGTTGGGGGGGGGGGTCATCGAATGAACCCCAATTCCCCCCAATTGACCGCAGGGCCGTGCACATTTCCCTTGCAATTGATATTGTAGTTTTACTCAAAATATGCTGCACGCTATCTTTGGACAAAAGAATTCTATGGTGTTTCAACAGGGTATTTTTAGCAGAAGCTCCATCATGCGCTACTTATAGCCTATGTATTAGTTGTCACATTGCACGTCACAGTATCATTATTCTGGTCTGCGCTGTCGTTGTAGCGACGCATGGCGTGGCTAGCGGCCTGGTCTACTAGTGTCCATACGATCTGTCCGAAAGGTCCACTATAAAACAAACCTCCCCCCCCCCTCTTCCACCAGGCTGACTATGGGCCTGTTCACCTAATTAATTATGTAACTTAATTAATCTAAACTTTTTAATTAAAACTAAACTCCACTGCGTTCATCTTACCCATAGTGCAATATCACCTTAGTAGGCACTAGTTATTTGCTATTAAAAGAGTCTATGGGTAATTTGTAAAATCAGCCCACATGCAGTTTTAGGGCAGGGAGGAATTGTAAAAATCCTAACACTCCATTGTCTATGGAAAGGGAAGTCTACACTACGGCTCAGGATTGTAATTCTATCTGGATGAAATATGATTTTGTTTGAAGAGAATAAATATTGTATTCTGAGAAGTGACATATTTTTATCTTCTAATTAAATGTCAGGCTAACCAAACAAATGCAAAATAATTCACGATATTACAAGCACCATGCCATAAAATTACAACCTCATGACCCCAAACTGTAATTTACAGGTATGTCAATTAATTTTTTTTGTAGTGTTCAAATTCTTCCGTGTGTTATTTATGGAACTGTCCTACATCTTTGTATAACATACAAGCAGGTTCCTGCAAGGTCGAGGTACTAAATTTTATAATTGAAGATAAATGTTCTTGTTTTGCATTATTTCTGTCAAATATCACGGTAAACAACTTCATAATTCTTAGGTGGGTTTCTCAGAATCGGTGAGGCTAACTTTGACGTAGTTGTTGCGGGATTCAGTTGCTGACCCAAACAGGAATGCCCACGTGGAATTGGTATTGGTCAGTATGAGTAGACGTTGCGTCAATGGTTCGTGGAACTGTTACTGTATCCCTAGTTAATTAAATGGTTACTTATTTTATCTCGCTGTGCACATCTTGGAGGTTGCTACCTGCTGGGAAAGCAATGTTGATGGTATTTTTGTCACATGAGGTGCGGTGCCTTTCATAAGTACCATTTTTCTAATTTTTTTGGAGTACGTGCATGGTTTGAAGAACTATTTTTGATTTCCGCGTCGCTAATTTTTTTCCCAGCTGTCAATCTGGTTTGGAAATAAAGAGAAATTACAAGAAAGTTTCAGGGTAGGGCCTATATTGAGAAATTCTCAGAAAAAATGTGTTTGTTAAAAAAATTGTTTAGTGAAAAGATGAAAGAATCACACTCGAGTAATAAATGACAAATTGAACAACATGATAAACAATCCTTTTTTATATGAAAGAAACACAATTTTTAAGGGAGAAAACATGTGCTTGGCCACTTTTAAGCAAATATGTTTAAAATTGGCTACAGGGAACTAAATGCTGATGATCCTCGTGCAGGCCCCTAGCCGGTTTTAAATGTAGTTTGTTTAATACCAGCCAAGCACAGATTTGTTCCCATTATACCTTTTGGTCAAAAAGTCAAAACAAGTAAAAAATTCACAAATTGTAACCATTTTGTTCTCAGTTTTACCTCATTGTAAAACACCCCTTTTGCCATGTCTATGGTATGTGCCTCGCGCTCCTAGTGTTAAACTTGAATCTCCTTTCAAAGAGATTGGCGCATGCAGCGCACACTGCGCAATGTGGCGCTGAACGCAGTGGTGCAGGAATAAAGTATTTGGTGTGTCATCAACCATTTGAAACCACCCACGTGACGGGCTCTCAACCAATAGGAATGGGTAAACTGTCTTAGGTATTTATGAATGACAGATCAAAGCAACACAGTTGAGCATCTGATGTTTTTTTCTGCAAGTAATTGATTGACATCAGTTTAATTTAGGAGATTAGAACTTGACAAACTTCACACTCGTGTAGTCACTGCATCCTTTCCAGACACTTATGCTATCTAAATCTCCTCTTCAAAATTCCCATTCCATTCCCCCCGAATCTGTATAGCCTTGAGATTTTCCATCTGTTCCGATCGCGTCTCTTTCAGTTTTTGTTGCAGAAGTGAGTGTACATTGTATATTGCTAAATATGCACTTTTAATTTTCAGTTATTTTAATTTAAATTTTGTCAATATCTGCAGTGTACATGTACACGTAATTGCAAAGGAAAATTCACATTGACAGGGCCTTCATTTAAAAATTCAATTTAATATTTTAGCACCGTCTTAATTGTATCCTTCAATAGGTGCATAGGCCTGCATATTCATGTTATTAATTTTTTTTTTTTAATATTGAAATTCCTGTCCAGGTCATCTTGTCTGGAAAATTCTTCTTGATCATCTTTCAGAGAGTGTCCTCAAGCGTCCTTGCGCTTTCACATTATATTCATAATGTTTGGAGGGATCATGTTGCATTTTTTTTGGTCACGAACCATGATTTTTATACATGTAAATAACTCGAAAAAATACTTATGATCAATTCTAGTGTGGTCTTTAGATTACTCGAGAAACGTTTTTTAACTCATTAGTTCCTGAGCTGCCACAAAGCCCCCTGCTTGTTACTCCTTAAAGGTAGAGCAGATAATTTGCAGCTATCCAAAAAGTAACTGACCAAATTATTGTTAAAAAGCTTACTTTGTTATAAAGATACATACAGCAATTGCACTAAACTCCCTGTGAAATTGTTCTTTCTGGCATGCTGTCATTGAAGAAAACAATAAAAGAAGGCCATTTCTACAGATGAGTCAAGCAACGCATTTTTGGAAATATCCGTTAGTCGTTGGTCTGTAATTGGGCAAATCCGCGAATGGGTGCATGCAAGCATTGACACGATATACACGCGCGCGTGCAGTTGCTAGTATTCGTTGGTTCAGTGCGTGACATCGCGTACATGTAGTGCAGTCGGCTGAACGAGAACGTGTTGCTGATTTCTGGCGCAGTTCAAAATATGACTCGGCAACTTTTGAATTGAAATCGAGAGCCTAGAATATTGTTTTCTCAGAATATACAGCATTCGCAGAGCTAAAACTTCTTCGGGCTATAGTTGTTTAAAAGTACCCGTCCATCTGTAGATTTTGGGCACTTTTGTTGCTTCAAACGAAACAAATGCACAAATGACAAATGAACTTCTCTACCTCTAACTGTCCCAATCCACCCATACTCTATGGCTGTATTAATTCATCAAGGGGTAAAAAAAAATACTATGTAGTACAATGTAATACAAGTTATGGGTTAATTAAAACATGTTGGCTTCCACTGCAGCGGGGGATCAAGTCCGCATTCCAATGTAACTCTTGAGGTAATAATGTAGGTTTGTGATGACCAACCATGTGATGGCAAACAGATGCAATTAGTGATGGTGGACATGTTGCAGATGTCAACTTGACCAACTGTAACTACATGAAGTGATTCATCCTGTCTCAATCTTTCATTCACCTACTAGTAGATGGGAGTCTGCGTCTGGAGATTTTGAAGGACTTGAGTTGAAATCAGAAATACTTTAATTTTCCGGAGGTCGCAGATTCAAATCCCACTTGGAACAATTTCTTTGTTCAGTCTTAGAAGTATGATAGATATATCCTCTGTTAGGGTTGAATCTCCTCTTTAAAATGACACCCTGATCATGTCATTACATTCACGGTTGACTGAGCAGGGACCAATTTTATGAAAGGGTCTATTTAGAGAATTGCGCCACTTTTCAATTGTGGTTTTTGCGGTGTCATTTGTCACGGATTTAAAGGCTATGGTTGCCAATCAAGGCCGGTGGGGAAAAAAAGAGACTTCACCATGAAAAGTGGCCCATTTCTCTAAATAGACCCTTCATAAAATGTGTCACTGCTCAGTCAACCGTGAATGTAAGGACATGATCAGGGTGTCATTTTAAAGAGGAGATTCAACCCTAACTGACGATATCTCCCTTTGATTCACATGTGCCTTTCTGTTCCAATTAGCGATAATATCTCAGTTGTTTTTTCGTTTTTTTATCCACCCTGTATATGCACCTAGTCAGTTTCACTCTGTGCTTTATTTTTTGATTTGTTTGAATTTGGATAAAAAGAGAGAAAAATTTAAATGAGCAAATGACATTCCTCACATAGAAACGTACACGTGAAATCTTAACTTCAAAAGACTTTAAAAAAAATATCTTGGATGACATTATTTGAAGAAAAAAATATATGATTTTTTTTTTACAATTTTTAAAAAGTAAATTTATATTAGTTAAGGTTTTTCTTCCCAAAGTGACATCTATAATGAGTTGAAATTACCCCTCAGCAACAATTTTGTTTACCCACACCCAGGTCAGAGAGAATTTTACAAATAGAAATTGCCCATCACTCTTCCTGATACCTCAGCAAATTTGTATCCACTTGACCTCTGTAAAAAAATTTATTACTTGTGAAAACTCTCTTCCAAGTCACCAGCTGATGAATGGTCAAAGGGTCAGTCTTGACATTCCCCTTATAATGGGGCCGCGATAAGTGAACGAACGTCTCGTCAACTCTGGACAGAGTACCGGTACTGGACTATATATACTTATGGTCTTCAATTGATGCTTACCCTGCAGTAATAGTACCATAACTTTGGAGTGTTTGTTTATCTTCTGAGAAAGGAATTCATGACTGATATGATAGAGGAAACTGTTTTTTTTTTGAATGGCGGAATCCAAATTTGTCAACTGTGGATCTCTGCCTGCTTTGGTGACAGGTGTAGTCTTTCATAGGTGAAACTTCCAAGTACCTAAAACACAAACTTGAAAACCCTTTTACACCCATCAAAGCTTAAAGGGAATGTACAATCCAAGAAAACCAATCATGTTCTTGTATTCATGTTCCCTGACCCCACTTAAGATGAAACGGAGCAATTTATAGATGTTGGGGAATTATAAGGTCAGAGAATCAGTCTAGCTGGCTTGCACCCCTTCACAGGTGTGTAATCAATTGCAAAAAAAGCTAGTTTTCTCCAATGCTGGTTGGGCGACCAGCGCTGGAAATTGATACAAAAATACCACTTTACTTAAAAATATCAGCACACCAGGAGCCGTGATTGTACGGGATGCTTTAGACTGTCATTTCCTCACAGTTCAGTAAAGAATTTTGTGATAATTTGATCATTGTATTTTTTGATGTTTGCAAATGTTGTATCTCCCTTTTAATCTGATTACCCAAGAACCCAAGAACCCAGTCCTCTTCACAACCATCAAAGCTATTACCCAGTTATCATGTCACTTTACCCAATTCATCGATACCCCAAGAGCCCACAACCCAACCCTTTTCACACCCATCACGGCTAATCTGATTACCCAGTTAACAATAATCACTTCACCTACTTCATTGATACCCCCAAAAGCCCACACACCTGGCCCCTTTTACACCCAGTACCCATCAAAGCTAATCTGATTACCCAGTCAATCGTGTCACTTCACCCACTTCATTGACGCCCCAAAGGCCCAAGAACCAGCCCTCTTCACACCCATCAAAGCTAATCTGATTTACCCAATCAATCATGTGATACCCCTAAGCCCATAACCCAATCACTTTTCACACCCTTCTAGGTGTATCTGGTTGCACTCTCAACCCAATGGCGCTGTTAAAAAGGATCATTGCTCCATGCTTGACCATGTTCAGTTTATGAGTTTATATACCTAAATGTCAAGCGAGACTTGTATTCCCTGTTGCACATCATCCTGAGCGCAGTATCAGCTGAAATGGGTGTTTTTATAACTTGTCACTGTCAGCGCCTTTGTGGATCCCAAGCATGGGATGACCACAATTGTGGCAGATATCTGAATTAAACAGGGTTCTGGTGTCATCTGCTGCCATAGAGGCAAATTGTTGCTAAATCTTTTGACAGATGCTGTACTGTCCTATTGAGGAAACAGTGGATTTATTGTATCTTCCACTGATAATGTTTCCATTTGCTCATAGAGACCATGAAACATGTGTACAAGTTTTGCTGAACAAGTAACAAACAGACTTCAGACAGATAATTTATGAAAAAAATTGCTTAATTTTCCCAACTCATGTTTAGTTTTTAGTATGATGTTGGGTAGTTATCTTGCTGAACTTCATTATCTTAATGATTTTACAGGCATTGATAATTATTACATTTCAACTTTTGCAAATGAGTGATATTTCTATTTCAGTCTTTCGATACCAGAAAGGAGACACATCACTTTTTGAAGGAATTTAATTTCCCCTTGGTATACTTGGTATTCCCGATAATCATCTGAATCACATCCAAAACATTCCACCGTGAAATGCTGGCGTGTCAAATTAATCCTCAATTAATGTTCCTTTGGCATTCTGCATACATGGCTAAGTCACCAACTGTGTACTGCACGCAAGGACCCCGCAAGGTCACTTCCTTATGCGGCAGAAAGGACGCCTGGTGCAGGCAGTGCCATTGCACTTGTTGATAAGTAATTAATTCTGATGTCATCTCCAGTTACTTGCTTGCCAGGGATTGTCTGCAAATTTTAATCTCAAATGCCGACAGGATGTTTGACAAACTTGAATGGAAAAATCACTATTGGTCGAAATTTGTACATGCATGTTATTATGGTCTCTTCAAGGAAGAGTAATGCTTGCAAAGTTTAGCATTTTTATACAGATTTATTTTCCAGTACCCAATTATTATGGGAGCCAACTTCCCAATCACCACTGAACATTTCTTGCTATTCATTCAATTGTGTGGCTGCAGCTTATTGATCTCAAAAAACGTTTATTTAGCCCCATTATATTTCCACTTTTTAAAAACTTTAAATAACGCCTTTTCATATAATTTACATGTAACGTTATTAATATTCTTATACAAAAGCCTGACTCAGGTTGATTTTTTTGTTGAAATTGGGTTCTCAAAAATAAGCTGCCAAAATAATTTGAACACTTCAGCATGGTTGGACCTTAACTTTTTTTTCACTTGCGAGCCTTTTTTTTACTAACGAGCTGGGCTACTGAAAAAGACTCTTATAGCCTGGGGGCATTTTCACTAGCCTGCATGTTTTTTTCTTTTATAGAGTGTCTCATAAACAACAATGTGCATACCATGTCAAATGTATTCTGGGGCAAACTTGTCAGTATTTAAAAAAAAACAGATCTAATTAATTTAACCCTAAACAGTTAATAACATAAGTCATAATTTGATACAGGTTTGCCTTATGAATTTAACGATTTATTTCTTCTTGTCCTTTCATCTTTGCCGTAGCCCAACAATTTTTGACTCCGCGGCCAGCCGGGCTACTTAAGGAATAGTTTGGCTAGCCTGCCGCTATTTTGACTAGCATTTGGCTAGCGGGCTACTGCTAAAGTCAAATTTTGCTTCAGAATGTTCAGTCCAAGCTACTCATGATAACAGAATGAACATTTTGCAGTCAATCAAACTGTTGGTAACGAAATGAAAACTTTGGTCGATTCTCTCTCAGCCTCTGGGCTGTTATTTTTACTGAAATATACCAGATGAACTCATCAGGCCTAATACACGTCTGTTACTTGGGGGTTAATTTGAATTACCAGCATCGCCAGACCATGTGGCCCCCAAGTCTGCAGATTGCCCTCAAGTTCACCCATCCCTCCTCTGTCTCATCTGCTGGGCATTGTCCCAATTAAATTTATAAAAAAACTGACCCCTTCCAAAACAAGGAGAGAAATAATTGGCCCTTTGAGGGCACTCACACTCAGTTGACTGTTAAATGCTGTCATATTTTTAGTAACCATAACAACCCCTGCTGTTCCTCAACTTTGTTGTCAAGTTTCTTCTAAGCTATTAATAATTATGGTTTTGACAAACTCTTTATCACCAGTCTCATCACCAGTCCAATGGATTTTCAGATTAATTTTGGTAGATTTTTGGTATTACCATGTGGATTTCAGTGATGGGCTAAGTTGTGACTGCTACCTAAACATAATTTTTATAGTGCCCTGAGAGGAAAGACATTGACAAATTTTAGGATTCTGCCAACACGGGTGAAAGGTTCAAGTTGTACTGAAGAATGGTATCATGGAGGTTGCAAGTTCAAATCGATATTAGGTCAGGTCTGTCTTTAACGACATGTAGGAGTATTAATAAAAATTGGAAACTGATCTTCCGGTTTAATGAGAAAAACCTTTCTCAAAGTGAAGGGATGGTACCAAATACCCTGTGAAATTATTCTGTCTCAAAATGGTGTCATCATTCTGAAGAAAACAGTCATTGAAGCATATTAGCAACGGGATCCATAAATCCAACCTCTCATCTTTGTCGTGGGAAATGGACAATGGCTAAGTAGGGCTAGGGGATAGCTCAGTGGGGTGAAGTACAGTGGGACTCGACCTCTTTAACCGCTACGGTAGCTGTGAAGGCCCTGGTGAAGGCACCGGCCAGCAGCCGTGACAATGCTGATGAAGCAGATGAGGTCCTAATCATAGCCCAACAGTCCATCAGACACAGCGTGGGAGGCACTCTGATCATCCAGAAGAGGTCTCTCACTACTGCGCTCCACGGCTCCGGGTCCCAAGGAGGCGGAGTATCAAGGGGGACCACCCACACCAAACAATGAAAGTGCATCTGATCACTTGGTCTGGGCGGCTCAACGTCCCCCATGATGGATATAGAGAATGATGATGATGATCCAGTTAGAAGACCTGAAAAAGTGTGCTCATGTTTTCTCTGTTTTCTCAAACGTGTACTTTGCCACTGAGCTAAAACGTCCACATGTTATTTATTACATGTACCCTACTTACATACTTATGTACCTTACGATTTTGAGCAATTCTGTTGCTTCAAAAGGGAAAAAAGCATGCAATGCAAATGATCCAAAGTACCTTTAATTGACCAGTATCAATTACATAGACTGTCTCTGTAATTAGGCCAGTTAAAAAAATTACTGTCACAGAAAAAGTTATAATGATAACAACAACCCGATTCCCAGAACTGAATCCTATCTCAAAATGCCATCTCGATCTACATGTAGGTTTACTGGGCAAAGCTAAATGTGAAACATTTTTATTTCCCAATTTGGAAAATCTGGCACCGGTAGGGCCGATCATTTTCAGAAAAATTGATCACATGATGTTTTGCATCAGATTGGAATTTCTGAAATTTTGTAATCATACAATCTACAATTTACACGTGGCATGCTTGCGGCTAGCTTGACCACACAAGATTTCACCGAAATGGAGACCATATTGAACAAACAACGTATGATGGGATCCAGATTTTTGTGGTAAATCAACGGGAGTTACAGATGGTTAACACTGATCATAAAACGGCTGAGGCATGTGGAGCATGTGTACTTGGGCTGGGATGGAACAAATTGAGGTGGACAATGGGTAAAGGATGCTGTGAGGAGGATCGGTGACCGCTGAACAGGGTACCGGGGAGGATTGCAATGACCATGAAGACGATGAAGTGCATTCAAGTTCAACAAATATTTTCTTGCTTTAGAAATACAGACAGTGAGTGAACAATTGGCCCAATTTTTTTCTCTCGGACAGTAGTCAATGACCGAGATTTAAAAATCTTCAAGGAAATTGGGAGATTATTCTTTGAGGTTACAGAGAATTTCTCTGGGAGATGGTATTCACTTGGGTTGGGAGGGGGGATGAGGGAAAAACCCATCATCCACCCCCTCCCGTCCCCCATCCTGAATCATGCCTGAAATATCCAAAAGTCAGTATGTTATCTTTGTCTGAAGCTCATTAAGTCTTCACTTCAAAATATTGAAGTCTTCATTTACTAAAAAGTAGCTTACCGGTAGGTCTGTATTTTTCACAGGAGCATTCAAACAGCTAAACTCAAGTAACAACTAAACTTTGTGAGTTGACTAAGAAAGTACATAATTTAAATATGGCGTTAAACGATGGTAGCTTAAAGGGAATGTACATCATTGGTTTTTGCCATTGGAAATGAATACCATTATATAATTTTCTTGAAAATGACTTAACACCAGGTGCCTTAATTTTACAGGATGCTTTAGACTGTCATTTACCAACATTCGAGTGAGGTATTTCGTAAAAACTTGGTAGTTTTATTTTTCGATGTTTGCAAATGTTGTATATTCCCTTTAAACATGCCAAACATCAATCATTACAAATTCCAAGTCTAGATATTAACCCTAGGTAGATATAACACAAGCCAAAGATCATACTGGTACATCCTCATCAATATTTTCAACTCAAAACTATTTTCTGCGTAACATGAACAGCAGGTATCTAATGTTGGGTATTTAACAACCAGCATGATATAGGATAGAGGTTTCTCAAACATCCAAGTTTTTCTTACGCACTTTGCATAATTGGAGCTGCAATTTTTTTAAGTCACATATCAGTGATGTCACATTCAATTGCATATCTGGGGCTGATGCTTTCCATGTACTTGTATTGAACATTGAGGTACATGTACATGCATTGGTATACCATGTACAATATACATGTACTTGTAGTAGAGATTGAAGTTGCATTCAGATGTTATATCTTCCTAACTCATAAAAACGTAAATAGTACCGGACATTTTTTATGATTAGGTTTCATATTTTAAGTTTGATTATTTTGACATAAACTGAGGGCATATCCAGTCCCGTTCATATGTAAAATGAAATTCAGATCTAGAGGTTAGTGAGTGGAGTTGTCATTCAACCTCCTATGTAGCCTTTAGTCAAGGCGCGAAAAAGTCAAGTCAGGAAAAAAGACCAGTCGAGTGGCGATGCCTCGAGCGCCTGTACCATCTCGTGGAGCTAATCAATATTTATTTTTTCAAGTAATATGAATCATGCATGTATGCGGATATATGAACCAATCACCATGAACGAGCCATTTTTGAGGTGATGACATGGACGCGTGCCTTCAAGCGCGCGCACCACATGCGTTCTGAAAAAAAACCCGCACACGCATTCACAACATGTCATGCATTATGCATGAAAATTTGTCTACCAAATCGGTAGACAAATGTAAAGAAAAACATAAGCGCTCTCCACGAGTTGGTAAAGTCCTTGCGGCTTTGCCGCTCGTGCTAGTCTTTTTAGGTGCCAGCATCTGGAGTGCGTAACGTGTCCTGATAAGCGCGTGGGACTTAACTATAAAGGCTACCTCCTTTGCGACTCTAGTTCCTGCCTGGCACACCATAATGGACTTGGTTTTTACAGGTACTACCGGTACTTGATGATGGGGGCTTTCCCCAAAGATTCAACCCTCCTCCCACATTCAAAATTCAATCTTTTCTTTTGCGGTCTTTTTGTCAAAGAAGAAACATAATGTACATCACGCATACTTTAACCATAAAAGGGCCAGGTTATTTTGACCATCTCTCAGCCGGGGGGGGGGGGGATCTTGGCCATCGAGTGACGAAAAATTATGAAACTCTGTACATGCATAGAGCAACTCTTCATTAACATACCCAAGAAATTTCATGACTATAAGTCAAAAGGTTTTGGAATTATGGCTAATTAATTATTCATATGTTCGAACGGTAATTCTACTCTGTGTACACAACGTATATTGGGAAAATTCAGTTTTCACGGCGCGTAGCGCAACAACCCAGTGCGCAACAACTCGGGTTCGATTTTGATATTTTTGATATCAAAAGATGTGCAAGGCTCGAGGCTAAAAAGTCATAACAGCTCGGGTTGCAGAAGTTTTTTTTCAAGGCTATCGCAGAAAAAGTCGAGGGGGGCGGACCCTTTTTAATAGGGTTAAGGATCCAGGAGTGAGATTTGTCAGGATTTTTTTAGGATTTCAGGATTTTGTTGTCATGATATAAATTTCCTGATTTCTGGATTTTAAAAAAATACCTTGAAGATGTTTTTACCTAACAAAGTTGTGTAACAAAAGAAATTGGTATTTTGGGGATGCCTTTAGGCAAATTTACATGCAATGTATACCAACTAACAACATAGACCCTTTGTTGGTCTGCCAATTTTATCATGGATATTTCATTTTCTTCCAATCCCATCCCTGGGTCGTTAAAATGTTGACAGTGGCTTTGAATGAATTCATAAATTTTTATTTACATACACGTGTATTCTAATGTTGATATCGTTGTTATTAGTTGCCCCTCTTTTGTACCGTATGCACATCATGCGTACAGTCTGAGTAAATACGATGTTGACTGGATATTTCCTGTTGTATCAGGAGATATTTTGATGTTAGAATGGAATGCTTCCATGTACATCTGTTCCGGTCGGTGTGTTATTGGCCGGTTGGTTGCCAATAAACTCCAGCCGTGCTTCTGACAAAATCGTGTGCTAGAAATAGCGACGTCCGCTGAGTCTTTATGCTACGCACGTGCCTCGGCATTTAGTCAAAACATATCTGGATGAGAAACCGAGTTTAAAGTTGTTGTCCCCATGCTACGGTATTTTTGAGCTTCGACCTCAAAAATAGATTTTGTTTTTATATTGCCATTTTTCTAGCAGTACAAAAGTTAGTTACTTTTAAAAATTGTTTATTTAAAAATTTGCCCAAGTTACAGTGTAGTATGGAATGATTACTGTACAACTTGTGAATTGCTCGCCTTCCACCACTGTATCCCAGTTCGATTCCTGCCATGCCCACATGTGGATTCAAGGGCGGATCCAGGGGCCAAAGCCATGGCCCCCCAAAACGAAACCAATTTTTTTTTTTTTTTATATGTGACATTGCAAAAAAGGCAGGCAATGAGTACACCACCATCTTTTCCTCAAAAAAACATTGGTTAAAGTGGTCAGAAATTGCCTCAGATCGCACCACAGAGCATCTAGAATCCAAAATTTTTTCGGGGCCCTTAAGCGGGCCCCGAACCCCACGCCGTAATTTTTGGACCCACTTTTTTGGAGGACCAAAATTTTTTTTGGCCCCCCCAAAAATTGTGTTCTGGATCCGCCCTTGTGTGGATTGGGTTTTCAGTCCCAACCTGATTCCATGGGATTTCCCCTGAATAATCTTCTGGGGTTTTCCTCTAACCTCTACAACTGTAATTTCTTCTCACCGTCTTCTTTCTACAAGTATCTTCAGGCTTTCGAGCTACAGTGCCTGGGGTCCTTTTGAGGAATCCTTGGTTTCATTTGCAGAAAATAATATATAAAAAGTGTCTTTTTGCATGATGGGCACAAAAGCAACACACAATAAAAGCATATTTTCAGAAGGTTGAAAACATGCAAACAAAAACAAACAGCTTTATCTGTTAGGATAGCTTTACTGGTATTTGTCAGGAGAAAAAATGGAATGTTGAAGAGCATTGCCAGAGCAGCTTTTAGGGTTGGGTCAATAACTTGTCTTCCTCAATTGAAAGAGAACAGAATTAAGTTAAGAAACTAATCTAGGTCTACAATGTACTTCAAAATTATATTTTGCTGTTTAAAGGCACATTACTGCCTGAAATCCCCCAAAATGTTATGTCTTGGCTTGTTTACTTATCCTGTTTCAAAGGTCTGGTTGAAAGAAAACAACCTAATGTCGCACTGTTTCTGAGTAAAGACGAAAAATTCTGGTTGCTAACTTCTGACGCGGCAAACATTTTGTGTCGTATGTGTGTACACATTTCCATCCGTGTCCATTCAATGTATGGTACACGTGTGTGTGACACATAATACAGGTACACACAGCACCAATGTGTTTCTCGCACGCCCACAGAATGTGATGCACTGGTGGAATATATGCGGCAGGATTTATGACTAACGCCCAACAGCTCGATTTTTGAGAGTCAAAATTCTGACCCCCAAAATTCATTTAAATTTTTGAAGGATGGTTGTGTGAACGTTTACATTCTACTTTTTAATACTCTTTCCAATGAACATCATTATGTTTAAAATGCGTTTTGTAGCCCAATTGGGCACATTCCAGGATGTAATGTCCATCTAAATTGTGAAGAAAAAGCATCAGACAAGAATATTTGTTCAGTTGTGACTCGCATTTAGATTGTGGAAGCTTGGAAGTGTTTTTAGCGCTCTTTATTGCTGAAAAAGGAAAAGCAAAATTAAGGGTTTTTTTTCTACTTTTTATATTGTATTAAATTTGAGTATTGAGCACAAGTATTAATTAAAATTGCTTGCAAGAGTTATGCTGTGCTCTGTTTATTTAAGAGTTGATTGATAACATTTATTGAGTTGTACTTTGGAATCAGTCTTTGCCTTTTGAGAATCTAGAAATGATAATTTTGATATGAAAGTGTGATTGTGGATGATAAATGTCCATCTTTATATGCCGTGTATTATTAATAATTCCTCTGAAAAAAAATGCTAGGGATCAATACATTATGATAACATGCTTGTCAACATAAGGGGTTTTATCATAAAGGGAATGTTAAATGTATGATTAATTCTCTTAGCATTGATAGAAGTTTCCCTTTCATGCAAACGTTCTCATCTTTGTTTTGTGTGTTATTTGTTTGATGCCAGTGAAGGTCTTTACAAAACCAGATAATGACATGTTCCTCCGTTAAATGAATATTGTTATTCTCTTGAGGACAGAGTACACCGTCTGAAACGTTGAGATCATTCTCAAACCGATTCTATCCAGAACCAACACTTCTTCAAGAAATGAATTAATTCATAATGTTACAGGGGTGGAGTTTTTCTAGATTTTTCCAGAGTCCTGTTGTTTTTTTAAGCCCGATTGAGGAGTTTTCATAACTTTGTTTTTTTTTTCTCTTTGGATAAAAGATTTATGGGAATAGAAAGGGCAGTTATTGGAGTGACATTTAAAGGAAAACACACTCCCAAATATATTTGTTGGATTTTTAAATTTTCCCCCAGTTGTACCCCTAATGTTAAATGGTGTAACCATAAACCCTTACTATTATTTGTAAATTTCTATTTTCTTGATTTCATTCAACAGACACACCCTTCAGATCAACCCTACATATCCTGAAGACACCGGTATCTACACAGCTCAGGCATCTAACCGTTCTTGGGTGAGACTTTCTCATGCCAGATTGACGGTGGAAGAAATCTTCGCAGACGATGAACTAAACGGTGTGCCTGAATCTTTCCTTGAAGACCCAAAGGCAGAAAACGGCAGTGAAAATGAAGACTCATCAGGTGATGTAGACGTAGTGAAAGGTCACGAGGTCAAAGTTCAGGGGTCACAGGAGATTGCCAAGATGTTGAAGAAGAGGATCAGGATTAAGCCCGGGGATACCGCCCTGCTGGAGTGTTGCTGTGACACATCAAAGTCAAACGTCAAAGTCAAATGGTAAGGTAGAAAAAAAAAGTTGATGGCTTTTGGGAGAAAATTAGTTTTGATACTGTTGGTGATAGTAGTCATTAGGGAATAGATACATGTATGAGCTTGGTCTGTTTTAAACAAGTACGTTTCAAACTGGCTAGGGGCCTCCGCCTGGACGCGGATGATGGCCTGAGCCGAAGGTGAGGGTCATTATCCAAGTCCAGGCCACAAATTGTTTTCTCCCAAACGACATCCGCATATATATGGGTGTACGCTATGACGTTTTGGACTTAATTTTTCTAAAAACATGAAAAGAAATTATAAGATTAGAAAAACAAAATGAATTCGAACGTATTGAAATTCAGACTTTATTTCTCCTTTAAAAAAATCCTCCGAAGCCTCAGGTTATAAAATGAAAAAAATTCGGGCACGTGTATTCCTTAATATCTCCTTATATGGAGATGGGCACGCGCGCGTCGTACTGGTGCGTATGTGGTGCAGAACGCAGAGGTGTTTTATCAGCAGTTTAAAACTACCCATGTGACGGGTTCTTGACCAATAGGAAAGGGTTAACTGTCTTAGGTATTTATGAATGATCAGTTTTATCTCCTTAAACTCTGATCAACTCCTTTGATTGAAAAAAAATTGAAGACGCACTGTCTATGCACTTTAAATGTGTTTTATTTTAACAAAAAATTGAAAAGTTACCGCTTCATTTTTGGCATCTGCGACACACCAAAAAAAATGTTTTTATTTTGGGTTGCGTTTGCGCACATGTATTTAGATCCACCCTGTGATTAGACTGGTTCCTGGGCCTGGTCCCTATATTATTGACACTAATAGGGGCCAAGAACCAGTCTACCCTGCGAGAACTGAATTCTTCTTGAGCCACAAATAATTTGAAAATCTGGAAAGTAGTTATGTCTTAACTAAATGTAAGCAGATATTATTCATTCAATGTCTCATTCAAAATTGAATAACTTAGAAACAAATAGAAGTTAATTATATATCAGGTTCAAACTCAAAATTGGACGGACAGTGCAACTTTAATTATTCAAAATGATTATTTGATTGAAAATATGAATTGTTAGTTTTTTGGGTTTTTTTTCCTCACTTTATTGGTTTTCCAGATTCAGAAGTAGGCCTGCACTATTAACAAAACGGTATGACGTATTCAATATATTCCAGCCCGGCAGAATTGAAACTGGTCCACTTTCTGATTATCTATCTGTGGATCTTTGAAGTGTTTAACAATTCTACAATCCAGACTGATGCAAGGCCCCATTATTTCACAGCCAGCTTATCCTCTTCAAAACTTTCCTCCCATTTTCTGTTATTAAGTGCCACTTTAACTCACATACAAAACCCATTTCCTGTGCCATTGACATTCCAAGGTGTAGTGTCTGTCTGACTTGGTCAATAGCGTTGATAATGAACTGAATGGGACATTATTGAGCTTATCAGAAATATTTGGTCTGTCTTTGACATGGTGGCAGATGTTCAGATGATCAGGAGTGATGAACGACAAATTGGAGTGGGCAGGAGCAGCCATGAATGATGGTCAGACAGGATTAGTGATGGGCCTGCTGTTTCATGTCAGCCATTTGAATATTGTGACTGTGCTTGAAGTGTGCACGTAGGCTGGTGCAGAAACCATATGAGTTACCAGACAGAAGCCTGATAGCCAGTGCATTCATTGTTTTATGGCATTGTCTTTAAAGTGAGTTGATTTGTCTACAGTCAGGACATGAAAGATGATTCCTGAAAAGAAAACTTTGTCTTGTAAAGTCTGTCGTGAGCCAATGTGTAGCTCATCAGGCCGGCCTTTAATTATCTCCTGTATTCTAGGCATGAAACAACCAAGGATATTTCTATCCCCTCCTGGGTGGGATGTTAGTCCTTCGCAGGTTGCTCCCCAGTTAATGCCTGTACCCATTTGTACTCTTTGGTGCCGGAGAGAGGCAAATAGGGACAAAGTGGCTTGCCCAAGGATATACATTATGGCCAGCAGCTGGATTCAAACCCCTGACCATCTGATCACAAGTCACAAACCCTAACCACTAGGCCACACTCTCTCTAGCATAGTCTTGTGATTTTTCTAATTTTATTGTATCATTGAAAACCCTTGATTACAAATGATATACATTGCACAAATGGGCATCACTCAATGCTCTATGTTTACCTGTTAAAACTACCAGAATCTGCCTGTTTAAGGCAGCAAGGTCCTTGGTCAAATACATTACAATGAATTAAAGATGCGATAAACGATAGAGTTTGCAGATCATACCGTACACCACAGGTACTTGGTACTTGGTTGGTTCTTCTCCTAAGGACTTCCACAAGGGAGTATAACTAGGGGCAGAAACAGAAACACCGGGGCAAACCCCTTCTCTTAGCGATAAGTGTTACTGGCTTCTTTTACATGCGTTAGGCCTTATACAACACACGGGACCCCCGGGTTAACGTCCCATCCGAAGGACGAAGCAATAATAGTTAAGTGCCTTGCTTAAGGGCACAAGTGTCCGGGCCCGGGCTCGAACCCACGCCACTATTGCCTCTGAAACACCAGAGCAGGAGTCCGGTGCTCTTAACCGCTAGGCCATGACACTGGCATAGCTCCTCTGTGAAGAAGTGTGGTTCTGAAAAGAACCGGAGGTAAAAAAAAGACTGATCTATCACGCGTCACCCACTGTGCAAGTGGGCAACCATTACATGTGCATCCCTCCAATGTCACTGTTCAAGCAGTGCGCGTCATGCGCGCGCACACGCACGTCCAACTTTTTTGCATACATGTCTGACATTTATCGCAGCTCTGATTGGTCAAAGCCCCATTGGGTGTGGCTTAATTAATGGATTGTTCATGACGTTTCGGACATTGTACTCAGGACATGTCAGCCTCGGGAGAATGCTGTATTAAAACCCTTCCTCTGTTATTAACAACATAGGGACAGATACCCTATCTGTCGAAATCTGTTAGGTGACAGGTTTTACCAGTTCTGTAAATTGACCGCGGTAGAAACGTGTTAGAAACGCGTCAACGCAGCTTGTGAAACATTGTCCAATTACATGATATACAAATGGACGCAGAACGCGCAAAATCTGAGACAAACAAAACTTAGTGTACAAAAACTACATAGGTTTGTCTAAGGGGCGTGGCTAACTCGCAAACGGCGATAGGTCAATTGGGCTGATATTGGTACAATTTACAGGCTATGGTAGTTTTGTTAACTGAGGGTACCATGCCTTGACTGACATTGCTATATATGGTGGGTCAGCGCTAGTGAGTGCCTGTCAATGATGGATTTAGCTCAGTAACAATGAAAGCACAAAAGGTTCACTCATGCATATCTCAGTGAAACAAAGGCATTGCCCTCTAAGATGGCAGCTGTACAAGTTGTAGGAGTACAGGTATGCAAGGTCACTCTATCTATCAAAACAGCTAGGTTTGACAGTTTTTGGTTTAATCAATGGGGGTTCTGGCAGTTGGTGACCAGCCTGTACATATGCTGTGGTAGGGGGAGTGGATAGATTTTTTGAGCAGTTTGGATGTTTGGAGCTGTAAACAAGAGGTTCTAAATAAAGGTTCAAGTCCCATCCCAGGCTTGTTCTGGTATGTTCCCATTGGCCTACTTTTACTGGACTGGAAGCTAATACAGCCATTGTGATTGACTAACCATATAGCAGTGGTGTTAAAAATAAACTTAAGATGTTTCTGGTGATGGATTCTTGGAGCCATTTGATGTTTGTGGAAATAGAATAAAATGGACCCAGCAGATGTATGACTTTGTGAACATTCCATATGTTCATGTAGATGAATGATTTGATGTTGTGCGTGCAGTATGTGTGATACATGCATAATCTTGCAAACCATGTGTCACGATAGAATGTTCTTGAGTCTCAGATGAGAATGGATGAGAAAGACATCGTCATAGTCTTCCAAAACAACATCATCTGTAAAGCATTAATTGGCCATGTTCCAAGGATTGTCTTTAAGGATCGCTTCTTCGATCGAGTTTGTATATGAGTCCATTGACGATGATGTGACGTGCCATTTGGTACATGTATGTAGACATGGGGATGGTGGTTTTTCGTTCTCTGTGTCTTCACAATAAATCTATCTTCAAAGTTTGTTTTGGTATGATGATTTTGTGAACACACGCATGTTTACGTTACAAACCTAGTGTAGACATTCCATTGCTTTCGTGTAGTTAAGAAAACTCGGTACAAAAAATAACTTTACTTTAACTGTGAAAACTCTTTCAACCCAAGTTATTTTCCTATGATTCCCTTTAGTGTTTCTCTTCATTCTGCCATGGATAAACCTAACCCCAAAATGCCTCTAAACCTGTTTTCCAGAGAGGGCAAAACGTTATGTGGACTAAGCCGTGTCCACACAACACAACCTGCATTATCTTTTGTTCACAAGTCCACATAGTGAATGTAAGACAAACTCGGAAGGAAAGTTCACAGAAACTTGTTATACAACAATGTAGTTGAATTAAGTTGGATGTTTTTTTTTTGTTTTTTTAAGGTTTCATGTTGCAAGTACATTTATTCTGAAAATTATTTAAAACGTTAATTCAGTGCTCATTGCTCCATTACATTCTACTCTTTTGTGGTATGCTTATAACCCTAACAGTCCGAAATCCTCAAATGTTAACATGCTTTTTCACACATGGTTAAAATTGATAACACTAACTTCCTACCAATGGTAGGAAGTTTGTGTTATCAATTTTAGCATTTTGTTCTGTGTCAATAAATTTAGAATTAGGTCAAGCTAATTACCACATGTTAATAATGCTTGTGCTGACTCTATCGGGCAAGTATGCCTGCATCTAGTTATGACTCGAATGAAATATAAATACCAGCTCTAAATACCGGACATTTACATCATGTATGTATCTAGCACACATGGTGTAATCATTTACATGTAGTCCTGTCGTGCATATTCATGTTTGTGTTACATTACGGTGAGCTTGAAACCGCTCTGGCCGACTTAGGTATCTAGGATTGAAGTCCCCAGGTAGGCCCATCCAAGTCCGATCAAATCACTACCCCAGGCTGTGTGACATGTACGCACGTCACCTTGCAGAAACCAGTACACACAAATTGGCGAGTATAGGCCGGCAGAACTGCGGGGGATGCATTGAGCTAGGTACAGTTTTGCAACAGCTGAACGGCGTTGGGAAAACTTGCAACTCGTAGAGCAGAGAAGAGTGTGAAATGTGAAGCATGTGCGGTGAGCTGTGCCAAGGACGGAATGCAGCGGAGTAGAGACACAACGTTGATGATGATGATGATGATTGTTAGCTGGGATGGGCTTAGTATTTAGTCTGCGTTGGACTAGACGGGCCGACGTAATAACGCACTCTTTGGTTTCTTTAGGATGTCTTACTCCAACAAGATGGTGGAGGAATTCTGTCTTGACGAAGGATTAATGGAGTAAATGAGTGACGAGGCTTGGGTAGCTAAGGACATGTGATCTTTGAGGAGCTACACTACCTTTTGCTTTTAAGGAGTGTTAATTTATTTTTACTGGTGGAATAGTGATAGAATTTATGGCAGGCAGGATTTGTTAATGATGCTCGTTGAAGACTAGCCTACTATGTGACACGTGGAATAATATTCAAGTATGTAGGGTAGGTATACACGTATAATGTTTGTAGAAATAATTAAAAGCCAATAGGCATCTTTACCAGCTACTTGTTTTTTTTATTTATTTTTTTATTTTAAGTTTGTATTCAACATATATAGGCTTCAGGATGTTTTAACTAATGTTGTTGACATTTCAGGTGTAGATGCTGCTTTTTGGGGGAAAATGAAAAAACTATAAAACTGTACATATATTTTTCCTTGCAGGGATACAACTTAATTTTTGGATCTTCAAACAATGATTTTTTAAATTAAAATCTCTGGAAACTGGCTATTTGATATAAAATTCCTAGTTGGTTTAGGGTATAGCACCAAGCTATGAAATAACTTCACATTGTGTTAACCAATCCTGTCTGTACTCTTTTTTGTCAAAGATTTGATAGTTGGGTTTTTCAGATTTTCAATTGATCCAAAATGCATTCAATTAATATTTTTTTCTGAGTGCTCTCATTGTTTGCAAATCTCAATGCCACAATATTCTTACATCTTGGATGGGTATTACCAGGTTACATAAGATGAATTCTGCTGGCTTGGACACAAGGTTTTTTACCAGTTGAATAAAACATTCAAATTATCTGAAGAAGAAATGTGAATGTGAATAAGCTTTCAATTAAACTACAAAAAAAAAATGTAATGATCAAATTTGAACAGATTTGCTCACTGAAAGAAACATACAGCCAATGAAATCTGGAACTTGACAAGTCCCTTTCAGATTTCGAGTCGGACTGGCTGTTTTCAATCATAACGTTATTAAGGGACATTACTTTCAGTTTGTGGGGGCAGATATGGGAATTTATTTTATTGCCTGCAGGTTCATGTGTTTAACTGCACACACAGTGCGTTAAAGTTGACGTTGAATGGCATTATCTTGGAACATTGCCACAGACTTACGTGCTGAAACATTACATGTATCCCTCACAAAGTACTTGATTACTTATCTAGTAGAATAAAAAAAAAAACTTTGGACAAGGTTGAGGACATTATAAGAACATTTCCTGTCTGCAAACCACAAATTCTTGACATACATACATGTACCAGTATGGTATTTATAAAAGTGCAGGGCATACTTCCGTGGGAATTTCTACCAAAGCAAAACCATTCAGTTCTGAGTTAGCCGTAAGATATGGATATTGTGAGAAAAGAATTGCATACAAGATACTAAATAATAAAAGGTTTGCGGAAACACCATGTGCGAATACCCTCTTCAGGAGAGCCCGACCGTCTTCACTCTCCTGAAGACAGAGCATACTGACCGGAACGTCGAGTTTATACCTCTGGTTCTTTTCAGAACCATTCTGTTAGTTGAGAAAGTATTCGCACACGGTGTTTCCGCAAACCTTTTATTATATAGTATCTCCACCATGCAAAGCCTCAAATCTTGCTTTGCATACAAGATACTTGGTAAGGAACTCTAGCCAACTTTATCTACAGCAAAAAGCTAACCTGAAAAGCTGGGGATTTGGGGAAATGAATGAAACTGCTTCCAACTTCTTTTTGACTGGATCAACCTGAAGTATACAAATCAAAAAAGTTAAAGAGGACCTGATGTTTCAATTCTAGCTGGGTCTTTCTTAAAGGCAAAAATGGCTCACACTACAGCCTCTCAACCCGGGTTGAACTCAATCGTTGGCTGAGTGCTGCTTATTTCAGTTGATCACTACTGTTTGGAACCTGGCAAGAGTTTCAACCTGGGTTGAAAATTTCAACCCTGGTTGAAAATTTCCACCCTGGTCTGGAGCAGGGTTGAGTTCACCCTGGGGCAAGATTCAAATCAGGGTTGACGCAGGTTTGGCGTAGGGTTGAACATTTTCAAATGTGAAACGTCGCATGTTTTCAACCCTGCGTCAACCCCGCGTCAACCCCGAGATTTGTCTAGTGTGAAAAGGCCTGAAGATACTTTGGTTGTTGGCAAAATGACTAGGCATTTTAGTGGTTGCTTCTATTTCTATCTATCTTCTATTTCTATCTGCTAAGTTCTATCAAAACAACCTCTGTCAATTCTTGAGCTTCAAAGAATATGTCCAAACAGATAATGCTCCTACCAACAAGAGATCTTTTTTATCGCCCTAAATTGTGACAATCTCCACTCTTCTGACATGATGCTTCTAATGGAATGGATGGAATAAACATCAAGGGGAGATCGATCCTTCCAAGCTGCATCTTCCAAAGTCTTGAATGCTCTCCCTCCAGAGTTGCGACAGATTTCATCTCTCTACTCGGAGCTAAAAACTCACTTGTTTCAAAATGCATTTTGTGTAGTCTGTTGCGACAGTATGACATTGTTCAGTGCATCTGGTCTGTTCAAGTGAAGTAGCAAGTTACCGGTATATTTTGAGCAAGCACCACGAGCGTTTCCTAGCGGATATGGGCATTCTATAAGACTCCATTACTATTATTAAATAAAGAATGGAAGGTTTGCATTAACACCATGTGACTAATATCTCTTTGAGTTGTGCGGTTCTGAGAAGAACCAGTTGTTTTAACTCCATGTTTCAAACAGCGTGCCCTGTTCATCATCATAGGAGACTGTTGGACTCTAGCTGGTGTAGTGGTTTAAGTAATGGTGGCGTGGATTCCTTTCCTTATTCATGTCCACGATGCAAACCTTCAAATCTCATTTCAATGATTTGTTCTCATTTCATTTTGAAGGTTGAAAGAGGATGAAGAGATTAGCCCTGAGTCCTCCCAACGTTACAAGGTGAGGCATGACGACAGCGGAGTCCACTCACTGGAAATAAGTGACATCATCTCCGACGACGAGGGAGAATACTCGTGTGTTGCTGCTACCGAGGATTGCGTAACTTCCAGTACGACACAACTCATCATGAAAGGTGGGAATGTTATACAAATATTAAGTGGCTCAGCGTGGAATGGGAGGAATATTATCGCAAGGTAAAATCTGGACTTTTCCATTTCACGAGGCGAAGCCGAGTGAACTGGAAAAGTCTAGATTTTACTAAGTTAAAACCACTCAATATTTGTTTTATATAACTGACATATAGTTCCTTGTCATTTGATATATTTGAACTTTTATTTCAATACAAAACTGGAGGAAAATGTATTTCTCTCTTCCAAACCACCCCTTCACGAAAATGTTTGAACCCAACACTGTAGTGCTGGCTCTTTGGAACAATACGCGCTACGCTGAACGCGCACACCAGCATGCATTTGCACACAAATACCGCGTAATGGAACAAGAATAATCCTAATTGTTCAATAGTATTTCCCATTCCCCATGGGCGGATAGTACTTTTTGAGCTGCGGTGTGAATGGGAGCAATAACGAATGTCACGTGATGTGAGTTCCACCAATCAAATGACCAGGATCTGTATGTCAGTTATATAATAAACACTAGATGTAACTGACCAGACTTCAGCGACATAAAAGTTCCATCGTACAACTACACCTTAGATCTGCTGAAGGAAGGGTCAAGTCATTAAAAAGCACAAAAGAGGTCAAATTAAAAGAAAAGCAAATAAGTGAGGGGGATTAAATTAGGGATTGACACAAACCTTGGAATTGTTTGTGTTCGTTTATATAATTTTGGTTTATTATAAGCCGCTACTTTTAATCCAAAATGAGATTTAAAGCCGTGTGCTTCTTCAGCTTGACAGTAGTCAGTCGGGATGATGCTCAGAATGTTGAATAGCAAGAATTATCTATCTGAAATTTTTTTATGAGATGGAATTTTTTTCTAATTGGATTTTGCCCTTGGACATATTTTTATAAACATTGTATACTCAGTGTTGTCTGAGGGCTTGCAAGAAAAAACTCACAAGCTAAATCGGGTGGGACTCAAACCCACGACCTCCTGCTTACTAGCGCAGACATCTTACCACTCAACCACCGAGTTTGCCGGGGTCGGTTGGCCACTTTGAGACTGATATGGTAGCCAAACTTTTATGAGTTGTTTAATGCTCTATTCTTTTCAGGATTGCACGTTTGAAATGGTAAAAATGACCAAAAGTCAAGTGAGATGACTTTAAGACAAAATGCAAGAACAATGGATGGATTGGGGTTCCAAACTGATAAAGTATCACGTTAATGAAATGTCGTTATTGTGAAAGTCGGTGAAGGCCTTAAATAAATAAGATGATATAACGGAAAAAAATAGTTCCCCCGCACTGAACTAGTTCAATAGGTTAAAGGGACACTAGGTCCTGGAACCGCCCAATTGGGCTACAAAACGTGCTTTGAAATGAAATGAATGAAACGAAATGATTTTAATCGGAAATAACATTTAAAAGTAGGATATAAACATCCACACTTGTAACTATCCTTTAAAAAGAGGGCATTTTTGTGTAATTCCTGTATTATGCGTGCGAGAACATATTTAGGGGTCCACTTTTGCGACCCCATAAATTTGAGCTGTTTGGATGCTAGTTGTGATTTCATTCGTGAAGTGTTCGTCTTTTGCGGACGTTGAAGAAACCACTATTTTTGCATTGGTGATTGGTCACCGCTGTTCCCGAGACACACAACGTATATATCGTACACTGAGAACGACACGAAAAACGTAATTCGTGCTCCGTCGTGTCCGATGTAAACAAGCGGGGTTTTATTCGTCTTTTCTCAGGCATGGTAAGACATTAGATTGGTTTCTTTTCAACCAGATGTTTGAAATAGGCTAAGTAAACAATCCAAAACATGACATTTTCGAGGAATTCAGGACCTTGTGCCCTTTAAATTCAGTCCTGGAGATTTGCCCCATCACTAGTTGCCACCAGACTCCGCCCATGCATCCCTACAAAACACTGAGTGGTCCCTAATTCTAGACCTTGTATCACGAACCCCTTTCCCATCATGCTTCACTCCCACATCCCTCCAACGCACTGTACCGGTATGGTCATTGACTGTACATGTACATACCCACAAGACCTATGTTCTATAAACTTTTAGTCAGTATGAAGTCCCATGATAAATATTGACATCACGTTCATCGGTATTCGGTCAGAGTGATACCGGTGACATCAGTGATGTAATGGAATACGGGCCCAGGCAGGCCTACGGATTGATCCCTGGGTCAGTCGGCGAGGCTAGCATTGCATCTGGGGAAGATGCCACACCATAACTTGACCTATTAGCTCCGAGTGTTCTCTGGAGTTGGTTGAGGCCTTGCCCGTGTGCTCGGTGAACATTTGATGATTACAGGATGGAGCAAGGAGGCTAAGGACATTCATGAGTCAAGGCTTCATTCTTCAATTTCTTGAGCATGTTCATAGAATTCCCTGGGGAACAACTGCAGAATTTTAGTCCAAGGATAGTCATTAATTATATTTCTGAAGACAGAGTAGAGATCAGTTCTAAAAAGATGGGGGGGGGGGGACCTCAACGTTTTGGACAGTATGCGTCATCTGGAGAATGTACAAATAAAAGGTTGTGAATTAATTTTTTTCCTTTGCACAAACTATCATATTAGTTTTAATCAGCAATTTAATCAGCAAAATTACAGACTCAACACACCAACGATAAAAAACCTGTACATTAATCCAAACACTGAAAGTGCATTACAAATGAAAATGCGTAGAATTTGCCTAAGAATGTTTTGATATCATCAGTACATGAAGGTCTTGGTATCATCATATACAGTTGATGCCTGAGAAGGCCTGGGCATCAAGGTTGTGTCTCTGGCATACATGAACTGCGTGCTCCATCTTGATTATCTGAACAGGTGATGAAGTTGGGTTGCTGCTGTGCGGTATCAACACATCAGAATAAGGGATCGGTCATAAATTTCTAAAATAATTGGTTTGATTAATGCACATGTAGCTGGCTTTGTCAATGTCTGAAATAGATTTGTGTTCAGGATACTGGGTGTTGGACTCCTCTCTTCTAGGAAAAAAATTCCACAAAAATTACAATAAGACCAATATGTTTGAGATGTGTCAAACAAAACTAGGAGATACATTTTCGCAGTTTTGAAGAGTTCAATGACTAAGTGCTGTCATTTCAAAAAGAACAATGTGAAACAAACAATGTGAAGTTTCGTTTTGGTTTGTCAGTGTAGCAGCAAAAAATGTAAACAATTTTCATACTGTAGTAGCCTTCATTAATTCTTCCATTACCTTGATATCATCCAAACTTGATCATTGAACTGAAATTCTGCAATAAAGTTGATGGGTTACATTTGGGCTTACATTTGTACATTAGTGTGAATTAAAAAAAGTTGCATGTTAAGCCGGCTGCACACCTTTCCGATTTTACCTGTTATCACCGCTACCTTTTTTCCCCACCGTTGCGGAGACCGCAACGCTAACCCGCACACATGCTTGGTTCCGTTCTATAATCGGTCACATGATGACCAGTCACATGATGACCAGTCACATGATGACCAGTCACATGATGACCAGTCACATGATGACCAGTCACATGATGACCAGTCACATGATGACAAACTGGCAGCCGTCAAGTTTGAATCACATGACTTCCTTTGTTTAATCAGATTGGTTAAAACATATATATTGCGGCCGGTGAAATAGGAGTGCTGCCCGCATACCTTTCCGATGACATTAGATCCGATGAAATCGAATGCAAAAAAAATGTTTGATTTCATCAGATCACCCGGTGTACGTTCAGAGTTCGGTCCGATTTTTCGGTGCACACCTCTGTATTTTGATGGCCCGATGATCCGTCAAATCGGCAAAATCGGAAAGGTGTGCGGCAGGCTTTAGAGAGTGCTGTTTAAACAATTTTAAAATGGTTGTCAGATTGTTCTATAGGTCACTACTGTAACTGGCTTAACCTCATATTTCCTATAAAAGAAATAATCCTGTTATTTCAATTTGTAATGTAGGGCATATTGAATGCCAAACATGTTTTTTCAATAGAAGTGTGCACGTGTACCATGAGCTGTTAAAAGCTTGAACACGTGTTGGTTGTGTTACTCATTTTCAAAGAATTCTTGGTGTCTTTCCAGATACGTATCACACAAGCAGAAACCAGTACGTTCTTGTAATCAGAGTAGACGCTTTTATGATTATTTCATTTGACTAAATATTGGTGGCTTTTTTTTAATTTTCAAGTTTGTTTGATTCTGAAAATTTGAAGAATCTATTTTTGGAGTGAATGACCTAAAAAAAGATTGGTAACACAGCTGTTCAGCGGCGTATCCAGCTATTTATGGGGGGGGGGGGACAAAATTAAGACTTTACTGTGTGATGTCTGAACAATATTAAAAACATCTTTCAAAACCAAAATGCTGGGAGGGGGGAGGAGAATGAGTTCCCCCACACCGGTACGCCACTGCAGCTGTTTAAATGCTCATCAGATTCCAAACAATTTGAGATATATTTCAAAAGGAATTTGTCTTCTTGTTAGTATTCTTGTGAGCATTTTCAGAAACCAAACATTGATGAGTTCAGGACTGTCATCATTGAGCTAGTTGAAAACTGACTCTTTAATTATTTTGAGTGTTTTAGATTCACATCCAACTTTTTCACCGTGAAACTATCAATGATTCTTGTAAAATGAAATTGATTTATGTAATGAACCCAATCACTGCAAAATTGAAAATATTTCAGAGCAAGCCTTTGGAATCAGAAGGGGCTGAAACCAACCTCGGGTGTTTGCGTGGTTGGGATTAGAACCCGGGTCTGAAAAGTTAAAGGGCAAGGAAGGGCCATTGTGCAACCCTAACTTGCTAATCCTTGACTATTCAAATACAGGGCCTGTTTAAATGTTCTGTATGCCCTAGGCATCAGTGTTTTGTAGGCCCTACTCTGCATTAGGCATCAGCACCAATTTCTTGTTGATGTACTAAGCAAGCCAGGCCAAACTGTTAGCTCTAAAAGCCTGTTAGTACACAGGTATTTTTTCTACGCCCTCATTTTTTTTTGTAGACCCCGAATGGTTTGCAGGCCCTAGGCACAGTGCCTACTTTGCCTATTGGATAGTCCTGGCCTGTTCAAATATCTGCCTCGATTTCACACTTCACATACTGGTACTTATTTCCTTGGCAAGTAGACCAATTTGTGTGTGTGTGTAGAGACAATTGTTTTTTCATAACTGTTTTCTACAACCCCCTGTATTCTCTATAGGCCCTACCTCTTTTCTATCCACAGAGAGAAAACCCAAGCCATGGGATCCTGTCCCCGCCCGCTTCCTGAATCGCATCGAGGACTTGACGGTCACCGAGGGCGAGGAGGCTCTCTTCCGCTGTCAGATCATCGGCCATCCGATCCCGGAGGTCACATGGTTTCAAGATGATGAAGTGCTGTGCCCATGTCAGGACGTCAAGATGACATTTGACGGGCGGACGACGTTTATGATCATCGCGGCGGCGTACCCTGAAGACAGCGGCCAGTACACCTGTCAGATTTACAACGGGTTAGGAGGACGATTGAATTGTAGCGCCCATCTGAAAGTCAAAAAGATCAAGTCTAGGAAACTGGTTCCTAAGCCACCGGAATTCACTGAAGTTTTCCACGACCGGACAGTCGCTGAGGGAACCGAAGTAAAGTTTGAGTGTCGGATACGCGGCAATCCCAAACCCAAAGTGGCCTGGCTGTTCAACAATAAGGAACTCAAGCAGTCGCCGGATTTCTTATTCTTCCGCAAGCACAACCTGTACGTGCTTCACATCGTTGAGGCCTTTCCGGAAGACGAAGGGGAATATACGTGCAGAGCTTTCAACTCAGTCGGAGAGTCTCAGTGGAGTGCCGAGCTCTTTGTGGAGGAAACACAGTCCACGATCCCCTCTCCAGGCATTGGAACCATTACAGCGAACTTCTTCAGACCGTCGTTCCTCAGCCACACAAAAGACTGCAAAGCCGTTGAGGGCGGCCCGGCCACCTTTAACTGTAAAGTAACCGGCTCCCCCGAACCAGAAGTGGTATGGCTCTTCAACCAGTCGGAGATAGGGGCGAACGACCACCACATTCTGGAACACGGGGAGGATGGGAGCTGCATGCTGATTATTCCGCATGTCACACCCAAGGATGTGGGAGAGTATACATGTGTCGCAAGGAGTTCACTGGGAGTTGCTCAAAGCATTGCCGGTTTAGAAGTCACAGAAAGAAGTAAGTAACCCTTTTAATCCTTTTTATAATTACCAGTAGTCTTGCAATGCCTCACTATGGTTCACTCTTCTACATTTTGTTTTTACAATTTCCTTGGCCACTGTGTAGTTTTTAAGCATTCTGACTTTTCTTTCTACTCTTCCAACTTGACAGTAGACCAGTTTTTGCAGGAGAGTAACTCGTCCAGTTTTGTCATCGGTCAGAATGTATGACTAAAGTTCCGACTCTTTACAAATAAAAGTTCTTGCAGTTTCACTGCTAGAAGAGCATTTGCACTTCAATCACAGAGATAGGCCAGGTTTAATAAGATTTGACATTTTGCATGATGAAGTCAGCAATAAGTGTAAGTTTGCAGTTGCACCATGTGAAGGCAAATATCTTTAATGACTTTCTACTGGTGTGGTTCCGAGCTGAGAAGAACTGGTGGAACTCAAACTTTGTGACAGTATACAGGGTGAGTAAAAAATAAAACGAAACTCAAACGGCAGGAACCAATTTTTGAATGATCTTTTGCCTGTAGCACTTTTAAAATCTAGGATATGAAAGCCCAGTCATTATGTTTTCTTTTAGTACAAGAATCGCTCAAATTACTTATGTACTCTTCAAGTTATGGAATTTTGAACACAAACACCATTTTAAAGTTCTTTCCACGGATCACAAAAAAGGAAAGTGTTCTTTCTGCATAACGAAAACAATTCACATGCATCCCTATGATGCTCACCCTGTACTCTGTCCGTTTTCATCTTTACCTGATGATGGGCAGGGCATATAGTCCAAGGCATTCAAAACCTATCGGTTCTTATCCAAACCAAACAAGCTCATGAAAGACAGTTGCTTTAATGCACATAGTTCAACCACAAACTTACACTTACAAATTTAAGGTACAGTCCATCATTTGTAATTTGTGCATCTGGTTCGTTTGAAGCAACAATAGTGCTCAAAATCTAAAGAAGGGTGCTCAACAACTAACCTGATGAAGTTTCAGCTCAGCTTCAGCTGTATATTTTAAGAAAAAAAAAATTCTAGAATCTCGATTTCAAAACAAAAGTTGCTGAATCATGTTTTGAATTAAGCCTGAATTCAGTGTCCAAGACACGTTCTCACTGAGCTGATTGCAGCTACGAATTATAGCAACCGCGCGCGCGTGTGCGTCGTGTCATCGCTTGTGAGCGCTTCGCCAAAAAAAAAATTTACTAACGGAATTTTCCAACGGTGCTTCTTAAGATTCACCGTTGGAAAGGCCTTCTTTTGTTGATTTCTTCAAAATGACAGCTTGCCAGAAAGAAAAATTTCACAAAGAGTTTAGTCCCCTTACTATCTTTCAACCAAGTACATGTATGTTTTTCAACAATAATTACGCCAGTTACTTTTTGGATAGCTGCAAATGATGGACTCTGGCTTTAAGTTTGTAAAACCTAGAGATACCGGTATATCCAATCATGTGACAGCGTCTTACCTCATCTTTCCTCTCTCTCTCTCTCTCTCGCTCTGCAGTCTCTGATGATGATCAAGAGCAAGATAGCGGTTATCGTGGCCAGGAGAGAAGGCTCAGTGATGACTTCCGATGTAGCAGTTCAGGAAGTGCCGGTATCACATTCTTGTTGGGTTGTTTTCTTTATTATTTATAACCTTGCTATCATTTACAGCTTGAGTTTAAGATTTGGAAGCTGTTCGAGGAGCATAATTTCTCCGTCGGTGACAGAAGTTATACGTGCTGCACTCAGAAGTGCTCTTATCACACAGATATTGGAAAATTTGAGAACTGGATAACTCAGAAATCGGTAAAGCAATGATACTAAAAGTTGTTAAGAATGGCTCTTTTCTCTGCAGTTTCTAATAGGATATTGACTAAGTATGTATGTGTAACACAGTGAAAACTCTGCAGGTGTCACGATCCAACCCCCTTTTTAAAGTTTTAAAACAAACACAATTCTGTATTTGGAAATCATTTGTGAAAGATAAGGTGATGAAGATGAGTACTGTTTTTTGTACAAGTACTTTGATGTGGATATGAGTGCTACATTTTTTTTTAAAACTGAATATGTACGGTACTTTTCAAGTACCCTGATTTTGCAACTTTCCTTTCCTGTTTGCTTCAAGACATTCCTAGTCGTCCAGTCGGCAAACCCAACGTTTCCAAGATCGCCGGCGAATCCATCCTCCTGACGTGGGAGACCATACCCAACAATGACTTGGACTCCACTGTCATGTACATCATAGAAGGCAAGGATGCCAGCGAAGAAGATTGGATCCTGATTGCTACCGATGTCACCGATACCTCATACTGGGTGTCCAGTGTCACTCCTGAAGGAGGGTACGTCTTCAGGGTCCGGGCGGAGGGAGAGAATGGAATCAGTGAACCGTCTGAGGAATCCGATGTGGTCTGTCTGATGCATTTATGTAAGTATTCTACATGTAAGTTTGAATCAAATTTGATATTTGCCTTTTTGATATGTTAAGCTGTGGAGCACTGTGGTCCAGTGATTACCGGTACGGTGTTCGACCCATGTGCCAGGTAGTCTATGTATGCGAGCAGATTCCGCGATTAATTATGCAAACAAGACCATGTCTTGACTGCGAGATTTTGACCATTCATCAGGCGCCTTCTATATTGGGTCTTTGTTAACCCGTTGTTGTATTACAAAAACATGGCATCTAAATTGACCAATCAACAGTTTAGTCCACATTACTGATTGAAACGATGTCACAGTTTCTCAAGTCCACTCTGATTGGCTGGCGCGCCAACATCATTAGGATGATGAAAATGGGGAAAATAAAATAGTTTTTACTCAAAAAGGTCCTTCATTTATGAGTGATTTTGTTCACTGTGATGTCAGTTACACCTGAAGTGAAACTCGTGCAGCAGTTGTTGAAGATGATTTACTTCCACCAATCCATCATTATCCATCATTCTTAGTGCAATAGGAATGGCATCCCTACACTCCCACTCACCAACGCACTTACGACGGGTCTAAATGTCACGGCCGTTTCCTGGTCATTTCGTCACCAACGGGTTTAACGTTCTGTCAATAAACTACATCTTAAAACAATTTCTATATTTATCTAGGAAATCTATTTATGAGACTGTGGTAAGTACCGTAGACTAGTGCACACTTTTGCAAATGCTGAGCTGCAGACTGGGCCATAGATCTAGAGCTAAAGGGGGGTGGGGTGTATCACAGGCCCGCATGTATGGGTGTGAATCGACAACAGATGTCAGGAATCGGTTCCAGATTTTGGAATTGAGTACCCATATCCAACTTCACATGTTACATAGTAACTTCTTAAACAATGAAAAAGGAAGGTTTTGAATGTCATTTGTTGAAAATTTTCAAGAAAAAGACCAGGCTAAATGCAAAAATCAAAACAGATTCACGTTAATGACGCTTGCAAAAAAATGCAGCATAAAGCTTCTCTCTCAGCCTGTACTGACTGTAAATGCACACCGCTACCCACATGTCATTCAGGGAAACGTACATGGCTTCGCTAATGGCCGAGTTTGCACTTAAGATCACCATTCTGTACTAACAGCTCTAGTTTAGAAATTCTGCGCAAACCTTGTTGCCACAAAATTCTTCATGGCCTTTCACATCACGCCAAATCTCTGTGTTAGACCTGAGAACCCCTCGCACTTGTCCGACACGGCTTCTACATGGGTCCAGCGCTCTACAAGGGTAACTTCCAACCGATCGGGACCAGAGTTGTGAGTCTTTACCCGGGTAGAAAATCTGAAATCTACAGCCAACCTGTGCACACGTGTGATAGGTATATGCCTTAATTGCCTTGGAAGTCAGGTTGGCGCAGTGGTTTGTTCTTTCCTCGCCTTCAACCGCTGTGGCCCAGTGAAATACCTGTGAAATACATGTATGTTAACTAATATTGCAGAATTTCCTGTTACAGTTAACAGGAATATTTCCGGACCATTGACAATGGTACGCGTGCGTACATGGGCTTGAGATTTTTCTTTACTGCCCCTCCCCCCTAATTTTAGAGTCTGGCCCCGCCACTGCACTTCGGCTTTTTCTAGTCTTGCAAGTTCAAAGATTTATCATTTTGACCAAGTGAATGGAAAATCTGCACGTTCAGTACTTCATCATTCCAGAAATCCCCCAGTTAGTCCAACAAACAATTCTGTAGGTGTGCTTCTCCATTCACATTTGGCAAAAAAACTTTCTTGTTATTCCTTGTATAAATCAAATACCCGAAGAGTACTTAGCATGGGAAATAAGAAAAATAAATTGACCGAGTGTGCGAAGATGTCAGAGTCAAACAATACTCGAATAATGTTTGCACACTATGAGTATTTGCCTTTTGGTTTGGACTCGCTACCTTCGTCATAGCCCTTCACAGCTAGCCATTACAGATCAATTATAAAACTGACAGTCACAATAAACATGATCTGGAAAAACACTCCGCACGTGAGCATCTCGGTGACTTCTCAGCAATGCAGAGGGAGTTTGTAGTAATGCCATGAAATGCTGCGTACTTGCACTCTGTGTGACAGTGTAATTTTATGCAGTGTCGTTGGTAGTGGAAGATATTGCGAATGGTATCAGTTGATGAAATGGTATGAAGAATTACACTTTTAGTAGCGTGCTAGATTTTGTATCTGAAGTGCATTGTGACCCGTTCTGAGAAGAATTCCTTTTAAAATACACAAGTTGAAGTATCCAAAAATACATGAATAATATTGATAAAAAGTACACTTGAACTTGTTTATTATTTGTGATGCAATCAAGCTACATGAGTCGTTTGTCGACCCAGGTCAAAAATTTTTTTTATTACAGATTTGAAAAGAGCACAATCTCAGCATTACTGATGTGAAAACCTCATGCTGGTACCATCTTTAGTTTAAAAATTATGGAAGTTGGAACACCAAGAGATGTGATGAAGTGATGTGATGAAGTGGACCTATTTTGGCCTGTATCGCCAAATAAAAATTCCCGACAAATAACTCATTTAGCTTGATCGCATCACATTTATTTTTTGTTAATTGCATTATAGACTTCCAAGGCTCTTCTTTTCAAAAGCAGAACATGCTTCTGAACATCGTTTATTGTACTTGGAAAAGCTAAATGTTTCTGATCGGAATAGAATGTTCTTCAGTACTTGTGGCCCTACTTTAAAGGCCATGCAATGTAATTGTTTAATGCAATTCTTGGAAATGCACCTTTGTGTCCCATTGAATCCTATTTTGCCATTTTCAAGGGTATTTTGGTGCCTTTTTGGTTTTTATGCTTATGAAAATTTCCATATTCATGAGCAAAAGTGTGAAGTCATTTTAGACAGAAACCACAATGTATTTGGTGCTGTTTCAGCACCAAAAGTTGACAGAATTTTAGATATTTCGCTGTTGTAAATGTTCTTTTCTTTGACGATCCGTTGTTGTGTCGGTACATGGCAGTAAAGCCAATGAGTAATTTTTTTCTCACAAATATTTTCAGTAATCCAATTTTTGAGTTCTTAATTTGAAAAGAAAACCCTTAAACTGAACAGTGTCTTCCTGTAATGACATCACAGCAACAGTGCCCTCAGTTGTCTGAAAAAGCATGGAAAGTTCTCAATGTTTAAAGAAGTGCACCTTTCAATAAAATTAACCAAAAAGGGATGTCAAATGTTTTTAAGAGGAGTTGAAAGCTGCGAAAAATATAAGAAAATTCACTTCATGGACCCTACATGTATCTAAAAATGAATCTATCAAAAATTTCACCCAAGAATTGTAGGCAATATAATGATTAAACAAGTGAAGTAGAATGAACATTAACAAGCAGTGATGTGTTTTCACTACAAAACTGTTTTCCTGCTTTCTACAACATGTGAGTTAAATGTTCAAACAATGAATTTATTGTATTAAGTATTAATTAACCCTCCGATCGTTTAATCAGTCACAGACAATCACAAAGTTCGTCCACTTCCCCTGCCATGCATATGTATATGACTAGTAAAAAACAGTCAGATCAGATTCATGTAAACACTGTGACTAGTCAAATTCCAGCAACTCACAAAAGAGGTAACTGGTATAGGTACAGCTGGCATAAAGACATATCAATCACCTCCAGTCCAAGCATGGCTGTATCAAATTACCAAACAGTCACTTGATTGACTGCTGTGATGGCTTGCTCAATTTGTCAGCCGTAGAGGTGACAGATTGCCTCTTTTGCTCAACTTGATCACTTTTAAAGATATAGTCCATCATTTGTAATTTGTGCATTTTGTTCGTTTGAAGCAACAAAAGTGTTCAAATCTAATGAAGGATACTGAACAACTAACCTGATGAAGTTTCAGCTCAGCTTCAGCTGTATATTCCGATAAAAACGGCATTCTAGGATCTCAATTTCAAATCAAAAGTTGCTGAATCATGTTTTTAATTGTTTTGAATTCCAGCTATATGCGATGTCGCGCACTGATCCGACGAATTATAACAACCGCGCCCTCCTGTGTGTCGTGCCAATGCTTGCGCGCGCTGCGCCGAATAACAAAACGAACTACTAATTTAAATTTTCCTACGGTGCGTCTTAAGACGCACCGTTGGAAAGGCCTTCTTTTGTTGATTACTTCAAAATGACAGCTTGCCAGAAAGAATAATTTCACAGGGAGTTTAGTCCACTTACTATCTTTCAACCAAGTATGTTTTTCAACAATAATACGCCAGTTACTTTTTCGGATGGCTGCAAATGATGGACTAAAGCTTTAATAGTACATATAAGATAGTTTACCTGTATTTGCGGACAGATGGGTAAACTTATCCTGTTTCATCACATTAAACTTGATGTATTAGGTGAAAAATATTGAAATGTCTAGCTTGGCTATAAACTTGTTATGTCGTTCTTGTCAACTTTGCTCTCAGTATCTAAGAACCAAGAGGCATCAGCGTCAGGATCCTGTTTGAAGAAGCAGAACTCTGTTGCCATAGCAAAAGGTGAGTAAATATCACCATTGTGATAAAAGAAACCTAAAAAAAAAAGATTCTATTGGGGAAAACGATATTGTCTCAGTAACTATAAAGCTTGCTTCATGATGGTTCTGGGATATTTTTTTTTTTGTAAAAGTTTTAATAGGATTTAAATCATTAGCAAAATACTAAATTTGTTAAAAGTTCAGAGATTACTGTGATCTCTTGCTTTTTTACTGCAAACAATTATGCAGAAAATGTCAAGACTTGAATGTTTTAATCATAGAAAAATGTTAATGAGGCATTTTTTTCTAACACATTTTCTATTTAAGTCACAAAAATGGTTTCAACTTCAAATGGAGTCTTCTGCTTTTTTTCACTGAAGAGGATTTTGTTTAAAAAAAGATAAGAACTGTTAATGTACTGTATCAAACAGCAAACTATCTTCTGTATGTGTTTTTTTTTCCAACCTCAGACATCAAGCCATTTTTCATGGACAGTCTAGAAGACGTGTACGTCTTGGAGCACGCCACCGCCGTCCTGAGCTGCAAAGTCTTATGTGAGCCTCCTCCGATCGTCAAGTGGTACCGAGACGAAGACATCATCAACAACGAGAGGATGCAAGCAACCTACAAGGAGGATGGCACGTGTTTGTTGGAGATCAAGGATGTTACCTACAAGGATATCGGAGAGTACGAATGTGTGGCTGAGAATAAGACGGGGAAGGCTAGCTGCAGATTGTACCTGGATGTTGCAGGTGGGTGGGTTGGTTATCAATCAAGATATGTGAGGCATTCTGGCAAAATGAGACAGAACTGGGCAGAGATCAAAATGAGGGTTTGCAGTTATAAAGCCCGGTTCATACTCGGCGCGAAAGCGAAAGGGAACGCGAATCTGTGACGCCATGGCAAGTATTCGCGCTGCGAATTCGTAAAAGTTGAACATATTTCAACTTGGGCGAATTTCGCAGCGAACGTGCCATGACGTCAAATTCGCTTCGCCTTCACATTCGCGTGAAGTATGAACTGGGCTTCAGGAAGGTAGGAGAATAAAATCCTCCTTACTATACCGTTTGTTGCACTTCAGACATTCCATTGACAAGTTATTGCTGTTTAAAGTTTGCATTTTACGACATGTCCAAAAAAGTAAATACTGAGAAAAAGGCGTTTGACGTTTTAAGTTTTGTATTCGTGAAAATGAAAGATGGCAATTGTTTTTTCATAAAAACTCTTTTATTCTACAATTTTTATTCTGCATGTATGTCTTTAAAATCTGTGTAGTAGAAATATCAAAGATTACAAAAATCAATAAATCTGAAAATATAAAAAAATCACAGCCTTTGTCCATTTCCGTCTCATTTTGCCCGACACCTCACATATTTGCAATTTGTTGACTTTTGTTTACTGATTTACCATAGAATCGATAGTATTTCAGTGGTCCGTAGCCTGAAATTTGTTTTTATTTATTTTAGAATTAGTTTTACCTGAAGATCTTGATTAAGTGTGGTCAAATTTATTTCGCATCATTAAAAAGTGAACAATACAATAACTTTTTGTGAAGAATATTAGCCATACATGTGTTCATTTTTTCTATTTCTTCTTTTTGTTTATGGTTTTCCTCTTTTTTTTCAATTCTAAATATTCTCACAGAATAATTTGCATTTGTCACAATTCAAAGGCAGATATTTTCATCCTTTTAGGACGGCCTGACTTTTATAGTTGATTCCAAACTTTGAAAATTTGAATCACTTCATTCGGCACTTGTTAGATTTTGTACTGAAATCAGATTTACTCAATTGTACTTTTTACTCAAATTTGTGCTGATGTTAATTCATTCCATATTATTTAAATTGAGTTTCCCTGCATTGATACAAACGACAAAATAAATTTCCCATTTGTTTATAGTTCCACTTTGCTCAAAAGCAGACTTGCATGTAAAAAGAGACCGCTTACGTACGCTGGTAATTTATGTATTTTCATTGTGAACTTCCAACCAGCATGTTGAAATCAATCATATAAAGTCAATATTTGTAATTCCTCCGACTGTCTGCCAAGTCGCAGCTGAGTAAATGATGGATTTTTTTCCCTGATCCCGTCACTTTGGCTATTCGGAAGCTAAATGTCCAAGAGCATGTGTCGGTGTACTTGCCTGGCGTACGCACGTGGATGGTTCAGTTGTTGAGTCAGCAGTGATTGTGACATGGTTTTATTTTATTCAGCTGGCGTTGGTTGACAAGAAAAACAAAACTGCATTGCTTCCTAAGCCATTCTCTGTTCATTTGTCAGCCGTGTCAAAATTGAGTTCAAATAACAAGTGTTAGGCCAAAAAAAAAAAAAATATAAGGTCTCTGGTCAGACCAAAGTTCCGGAATTGACGCGGCCACGCCGCTTTTTTTTTTTTTTTTTCAAGCTTGGATTGTACAGACAAGGTAGGTACTATTTTGCTTTTTTGGTGTCCTCATGTACATTGATGTCCTCCATAATTTGCCTTGGTGCTTTCGATCATTTGCCTTGGTACAATTTCCCATTCCTTGGTGCTCTTTGGTAAAAAAAAATTGAGGAGGTGCGGAAATAGAGGGCGCTGTTGGAGCTACCACGGAACATTTTGGAAAAAAAAAAAATCGACGCGCATGATTAAAATCGACGCGCGCGCTGACCAGAGACCGACTTATTTTTTTTTTTGGCCTTAGCTGTAGATTTGATGGACTGGTTCTGAGACGAAATTAGGTTTTGAAGCTTTTGCTCTGAAGCCTGCCACTTGCCGTTGTGAAACCACAGAGGGCTCTCCGAAGTCGTTGTACCGAACAGTAGGTCCAGGGTGATGTAACCAGAATGAACTTCTGCAGATGACTATGGTCTTTCACAGTCTTGTTTGACATTGTTTTAGATCATCCTTTTGCCACCGCATTAGCTGATGTCAAGTGGTTTGTGACTCGCATGCCGTGCACACATTACATGACTTTATTTTGCTGGTAGCCTGCTGGTAGCCTGTTTTCACTGTGCTTGAGAAATTGTGTTCTACTTGATTTCAGGTTATAACTTGTAGCCGTTTGACTTGTGGAGTTTAGCTAGTCAAGTGACTAAAAGGTCAACAATGAATGTTTAGTTTTCTCATATTTTTGTCTCCACAGAGGCACCTGACATCATCAAAGGCTTCACAGACACCAGCGCTCCGGCAGGCGAGCAGCTCCGCTTGGACGTCCGCGTGGGCGGCATCCCCGAACCCGATGTGATCTGGTACAAAGACAACCGTCCTCTCTCCCCGACCAGTAAATTCTCCTTCCTGTTTGAGGGTGAGGATATGTGCTCCTTGAAGATCGACCAGGCCGTGCCAGATGATGAGGGATGCTACAAGATGACGGCTATCAATATGGCAGGGGAGGTCTCGCATTCTGCTAAAGTGACTGTACCAGGTGAGCAAAGTAATTCTGAGGATTTGTGATAGGGGAGCCAGGTTTGTAAAGTGGTTCTTTCCCCGCCTTCCACCTTTGCGACCCTGGTTCGATACCCCACATTGCCTAGCGGTTATGTGGATTTGGTGTCCCTGCCTTATTTTGTGGGTTTACCCGGCATTGTCAATCCACAGTTTTTTTTCTTCACACCTGTAAAACTGAACGTGTCTTCAACATCGTTTTTTTTTTGGTATAAATTTCTCTTTGAGAAGGTAGCCAGGTTGCGAAAGTTTTTCTCCCAAATGACATTCGCATTTGGGTACACGCTGTGGCGTTTTGGACTTTACTTTTCTAAAAACATGAGAAGAAAATATAAAATTAGGGGAAAAAAAGGAATTCAAACGTTTTGAAATTTGGACTTTATTTCCCTTTAAAAAAAAATCCTCCAAAGCCTCAGGTTAGAAAATTTCAGGTGCAAAACCGTGTTTCGAACCTACAACCTCGCGGTGCAAAAGCACGACCCTGTATCGACTGAGCTATCACACTGCTCGCAAAATCGTGGGGGAAAAAAAGTATGATATACCTGCGTATGTATCGTAAAAGTTTCGTAGAGGGCACTAAATAACCATGTATGCGGATGTTGTTTGTGAAAAGAAAATTCGCAGCCAGGGTTGCACAGCATGTGTAGTTCATCTCTAAACTTTAACCTTTCTGCCAGGGTTTGATTCTACCCAGGTAGGGTTTTCACTGTCCCTGCCTGATTTTTGGGATTTCGATCCCTCCAAATTGTCCAATATAATTCCATGCTTTTCTCCCACCTGTGACAGAACATTTCTTCGCCATTGCTCTCGCTAAATTTCTGTCGCTAAGACTTTTGAGATACAGTGTTCCTCAGCTGAAAACAGTTAGATAAAGTAAAACCAATTTTTTTTTGTTCTGCAAATTTCATTGAAAGATATCTATTCTTTTAAAATTCTCCTCAGTAAATTTTTTTTGTTTAATGTTGGCCATCGTTTCTCTTTGTTTAGATCCAATGAAGTATTTCTTCTCCGACAGTCGGATCACAATCAAGAAGGATATAACCGTTGAAGACGAGTATGAAGTTCAAACTGAACTTGGCAGGTAAGCAGTTCTGTTTTATGTTTATGGTGATCAGAGCCTGGGGTTTTTGGTATGATAAAACCAAGGTGTGAAGTTTGACCAACGTGGATGTTTTTTTAGTTGAGCACCTCAACCATTTGATGGACATAGTACATTCATTTTTTCACTGTTGAGATGTACATGTCGTCAGTGACACCACGAAGTGTCACCCATGTACATACCAGTAAAAACTAGCAATCGGAGAAAACGGCATCTAAAAAAGAAAGCCTTCTAAAAAAAACACTTTGCGTCAAAACTGCACAGTATTTTCAGTTGGGGTTCTCGTTGTGGACACTTGATGTATTGAATTGATTAAATCTGCAGTTTTTCACCAGTTTGTATATTAAATCAACAAGAAATAGGAGAAAAATAGGTGAGTGTAGGTTTGTGAAACTGAAAAAGCTGCGAAACAATCAATTTTCGTTTTCACAAAGTGACACCCTTCAATGTATTACAACACTAGGTGAGTATACTTCGATCAGCGCGCCCGCGCTCACACAAGAAGAGTGTCATTTCGTGAAAACGTTTTTGCTTGCATTTGAGCAGAGTGCGCGCCATGCATTACAATGGTAAATGGAACTTGATTATTACTTCGTGAAAACGAAAATTGTCACTTTTGAGCAAAAGTTGCCATGGATAATTAGCGTAATTATGTAAGTAAAGCTCTTGAAGCTTTGAAACTTCGTGCAATGGTAGGCCTTGATGTATAATGTTTAAAAATGTAAAAAAAACCTGAAAATCGAAAAAAATATGGTTTAACACGTAGAGTGTCACTTCGTGGTGTCGGTGACGATGTATAGCCCAGACCTTCATCTGATTTAATATAAAGGTTTTAATCAGTTAACTGTTCAGAGGAATGATACAGTTCTTCCCTCACTGACAAATTTATGTCCTCCTCAGGACACCTTTAATGACCCAGAACCAGAGTATAAAATTAGACAACGAAACAGAAGAGACAAATTAACTTGCTCAATCTATGAGTGGTCATGTGCAGAGCTCCAAATTCCTTCAGTAATCGTGAATACACATTTAATAAAAAGATTTGACTATAAAACAAATCAATTTTTGTGGTAAATGGAGAGAAAATATCTGACATGTGACCTTCATTTCACCCGCTGAGCAACTTACATATCTGTGAATTATTTACAAAAAGCTTGTTCTGAAATCTTAGAAGTCATTTTTTTTATTGGAATTCACCAACCACATATCCGAAAGCCAATCGAACTAACCACAAATATTGTGAAAGAGTAAGAATGCATCTATTAAAAGTTCCCTTGATAAGAGAAATCAGGATTCTGGCTAGGAGTTTCGCAACAAGGCAGTCAGAGGAAAGAATCCTGAGGAATACAGCACTTTACTAGACCTCGGAGGAAAGTTGATATATGGGTGAGAGGGGGCTGTAAATGAGAATAAATGTGATTCGTTCCGAAATCCCTTGATTCCAGAGGTGCGTACGGCGTCGTCAAGAAGTGCACTAACAAGAAGACAGGTAAGGAGTGCGCCGTCAAGATCATCCGAGTCAAGAACGGGATGTGGGATGATCTGAGGAGAGAGGTCTTAGTGATGGGGATGCTGGATCATAAACGTCTCATCAATATCTACGATTCCTACGAGACCAAACAAGATGTCATCATGGTCATGGAACTGTATCCTTTTAATTGTATATTTATATTTATCATCATTTTTTTTTTATATAAGTGGTTTTTTTTTTCCATCCAGCCTGACTAATGTTTTTGTGTAAGGGCAAGAGAAATGGTGTCAGAGAAATGACCTTCACCTTTTTAGATAGATCCTGCTGGAATTAAAACATCTGACCTCTTAAAGGTAGTGTACAACATTTGCAAACATCACAACAAAACTACCAAATTACTATGAAATACCCGGTACTTTACTTAGCTGTAAGTGAAGAACAGTCTCAGGCATCCTGTGAAATCATGGCACCTGGTGTGCTGTTCATTTTCAAGAACAGTGAAATTTGTGTGACCATCTTTGGAAAAACGGATTTTTTTTCTCAAATACTGCCCCCAATTTACCAAATGTAGTTAGTCCACATTTGGTTTACACATCCATGAATGGGTGCAAGCCAGCTAGTCTGGTTCCCTAACCTGACAATTCTCAGACACCTATAAATTGCTCTGTTTCATTTGAAGTAGGGTCAGGAATCATGACTACAAGAACAGCATTTTTTTCTTGGGTTTTCCAGCATCTTTGAACACAAAACTTTAAACATGTCGGTGTAACAATATTTGCTATAAAATACTAACCCCTAATGATCCATTTTAGAAAATTACAGCCAAAGAAAATGTTGCATATTACTTTCTAGAATTCTGGTTTTCAGGTCAATCGAGTTCAATCCAGCAGTTTGCAGCGGTTTTGTTAATTTTTTTCCGTTTATTCCGGTCTGAGAAATTATGGTATGCTATCCAAAAAAAGTTACGAAGAATACCTACAAATGTGTGGAACTCAGCTTGTCAAAAATTGGTCATCTTTATGAAAATATTTGTAATCCCAAATTTTCAATTGAAATCTTTGAAGAAGAGTTTGATTTGTATACCCAAAAAGGTTGTTTAATTCTATTACTTGTTCTGGCCGTGAAATCTGGCTGCTTAATTTTAGCATGTTTTGGTCTTATTTTCGCTGACCCGGCAATTGTCAATTTTTAATCAAAATGATGTAAATTTGCTGGCAGTGTTTTCCCAGCAGCTGTTTACACTTACTTATTAATTTATGCACCACGATTTCATTAATTTGTGTGCACTGCACAGTGATATTCGCCGAAGAACGAGCATATATCCAGGGAGATCCCAAATTGTGATTGAATGTATGCCCTTCTGAATGTGACAAGCCCAGGTGTCCTTTTGTTCTTTTTCTTATCAATTACGTATCATTGTTAAGAGTTGTGATAACAGGTGAAAATATATTGTGACAGTTGAATTCTCTGCATGTATGTTAATTGGTGTCTAATGACAGGTGTAAAAATGGTATTATGTAAATGTGCATTACGAGCAGTTGAATATTATTCCATGGCAGAATAGAATTTAGGAGGTTAGGCCTAAATAAATGTGTCACTTGTGTCTTGTAAGTACATTTGAATTTTTGTTTTGGTGATATGCTTCCAGAAACACATTGGCTCAAAATTAATGGAGGTTTTCTCGCCTATGTTAAAATGTTTATCATTCGAATTCACCGTTTCTAATATTTTGCACTTCCAATGTTTCATTTCGTCTTTTGTCAGACAATTTCAAATTCAGTTGAAGCAAATTCAAACAACCAGCACACTTTTTTCGTCCCCGAGTATTTGATTTCGCCTCGCCTATGCCAAACCTTGTTATTCAGTAATCAAATTTGTCTAATTGATTGATATCAGACAGATTCGATCTCTGAATGCTGCCATTCGGCAACAGCAAATATTCTCAACTTGGTGACCAAACTTGGAAATTTAATGGTAAATGACTAAATTGGTTTTGTTAAATGCGTGTGAAATTTTTCTCGGACGAAACTGAGTAATAGATGTTGGTGGATTTGAATGAAAAATGTTTTAATAGGGAAAACCTTTATATAATAATAATAACCTTACCTAACGTTAACCACATGATTATTAGAATTTGGTTTTTTTTAATTGTGCTCCCTTTTTGTGGACGGAGACTTTTCCCATCATCCTCCAAAAGTGGATCTAAATAGGCCAAAAATCCGTCTGCCGAGCTCATGAATAAAAGTTATACCCTCAAAATATTCGATATTAGAGAGTTTTGAGAGCCATCAAATTGGGGAATTGAAAAGATATGGTAATGAACCTCTGGCCCGGATTTGGGGCTTCCAATTCTGAGCATTTTGGATGCTATTGGGCTCGAAAGTGGCGCTATTTTGCCACGTTGTGGAGGGATCGTTTTTCAAGATGGCTACTTTTCCGCTTTGGGGAAAATAGGGGTCGTCTTCTTTGGGTGAGAATATCTCGAAAAGTCAATGGTCAACCCACCAAAAAATGACAAGAAAATGAAAGATGACATATTGGTCATCATTTTTCTGTGCAGCTTGAATACCTGTGAGACTTCTGAGTATTTTTAATAGAATTTTGAAGTATGCGCATTTAGCACTAGTGTCTATGGGATATTTTTTTTTGCAGGGTTGCACCCTGTAGGGATCATTTCATCATCATATTTTGCCAAGTTGTCCAAATTCTCAGACATCACAAGTCTGTGTTGCAGACTTATGAAGGAGCCCTTGTAACCTGATAATGCCTTATATCAACATTCATATATGACCTCAGTTCACCTTTGAAGCTTTGTGCGTTTAAGAAATCTGGCATTTATAGCTGCTAGACAGAATCTGAGACGTTGTTTGTTTTGAAAGTATCTCAGATTACAAACAAGTCCAGGTTATTTATAAAATAGCTGTACAGGTGGTCTGAGACTGGAGTGGTTGTGAAATCAGAGAATTGAAAGCCTTTTGAAGAATCCTGGTTGTGTTTCTCACCAAATGTGTGATATTTTGCTGCTAATTAGTTTGGAAGGCGGGAAGTGGCACAATCGTTGTACCGTACGTTGCTTTAACCTCCAATATTTTGAATAATCCAAAAGCTTATTGGGGGGGGGGATGTGGGGTTCATCTACACTATCTTAGAAATACCTGAAATAGTTATTAAGACATTATAATTCTGTTAAGTTGAAATTAACAAAACCAGAACAAGACCAAAATTACATTTTAAATTTAAAAACAGTCAGGCTTGTACATGTAGGTACTTTTTGAGAGGGGAAGGATCGACTTTTGAATTATATTGCATTTACACTTTGATTTATCTCATGTGATTGCCTTTCCATCTCTTATTTACTTATGGGAGCCTTGGGGTCTATTTGTGAACTTTGTTAATTATGGTCACAAGAGGGCCTTGTAACCCACTCCTATTTTTGTCACCAGATCCTGGGGCTAACCTCCCCCCAAGATAAATTGAAACAGTCCATCCCAGTTCATTGTGTTTCCTTTTATGGCAAGCCACCTGTAGCCCAGCACCTAGTTCACCAATTACCTGTCACAAAGTTCACCTGTTGGAATTTGGACCAGTCCATTCCAGTGTGGGTGGGGCACCCAATTTAAAACCACCTTTTATGGCAAGCCACCTGTGTAGCCCAGCACCCAGTTCACCAATTACCAGTCACAAAGTTCACCTGTTGGAATTTGGACCAGTCCATTCCAGTGTAGGTGGTGCACCCAATTTAATACCACCACTGTGCATTGAGACACCCAAATAGCTGCACGGATATTTGACCTGTCAGGGAGTTCAGCAGTCAGGCTGAGCACCCAATATGTGGCACTGTAAATAGAAGGGTGGCACAAATGAAGGGAGTCCCTATTCAGACCCATTGTTGGAAGTCACCATGTGAATTATTAATCTGCATGAACATCAAGTACTGCCTGGTGACACCGTAGTGCTTTGGGGAGGAGTCAGTAGTGACATTTAACCCAGTAAAATCAAAGTTGAAGCCAAGGCGATCTGAGCCCCACACATGATTTCTGTGGACTGTGGACATGTTTAGCAAGTTCATTTGATATCTGTGAATGCAGTAGTTTTGTTCACATTTTTGATGTGCTAGCATTGTGCTGATGAGTCAGTCTGAACATGGAGGAATAGGAAGGAATATAGTGGATCTACATAATCATTGGTTGTTGACTAGCACCAACCATTGTGTTGATCACGAGTGTACTTGGACTTCAACACTGATTTGGATGATTTGCAGCATGTGCTGCATGCTGCTAGCTGTCAAAGCAGTTTCAGTAGTGTGAGGTGTAAGCAGGTATGTTAATGTTGGTACAGCAGAATTGTTACATTACAATCATGTTATGCTTGGATATATCATAACTAATTCAGCTGTAGTAACAGTTTCTATTACAGGTTTTGTTGTGCCGCCACGTAGCCTAACTGGTTCAGCATAGATATACTGTCTAAAATCCTGAGGGCTGGTTTCTAAACAGTTTCTGTTGTAGGAGTTGTGCCACCACCTCGCCTGAGGCCGATTATTTTTATGGCTCTGCGGGAATTTGCTTACCAATGAAAATATTCATTTACTAGCCAAAACTGGTCACAAACCAAAACAGCATAGCAGGAGGTCGTGGGATTAAGTTCCACCCGAGTGATTTTTTAATTCTCCCAATCACTCAGGACATAATTGGTTATTCAGTGTCTATAGATTATATCGGTATAGGGCAAAACCCAATTAACCTATCGCGGTAGAATCGTGTCAACACAGCTTGTGAAATATTGTCCAATTACCTGACATACAAATGGACGCGGAACGCGCAAAATCTGAGACAAACAAAACTTAGCCTACAAAATACCATACGGTTGTCTAAGGGGCGTGGTTAACTCGCAAATGGCAATTGAATTCACGTAGGGTATTTTATTTATGCATGATTGTCAGCCCAGTTTTGGTCAGTCCATCAGTTTCTATGCAATATCTTTTAAATGGCTGGGTTTAGAAATGGCATCGTACAGTCTGCCATGTGTATGGTTACATTGTAGGAGATTTGTTACTCATTGATAGAAGTTAAAAGACTAGGACTTTATTCCACTTGCATTGTGTCAATAATAGGTCTGTTTAAACAAGAAAATGGAAGCTTTTGGAGTGAGTGACATTGATTAAAATTGACAGGAAAAAGAAACATCTTTTTTTTCAGTTCAGAAAAGAAGGTTTCATGTACAACAAAAAACCTGCTGTTCCAATACTCCGACACAGATAATGGAGTTGAACAGCTGGTTACTACTCCCAGGGACTTAAAGATGATTTGTGTATGTCATGATTTGTTGTGATGGCATGTCGGTGTGGATAAGGTGAAAGGTGCCCTGTCTTCTGATGTGATCATGTGAGGTATTCAATCATCAGTCATTCTAAATAGTCTGTCTCCAACCTTCATAGTTTTATAATTCTGTTTGTAATTATAAATTCATGGCTGATAAGTCATTGCTAGGGACTTCATAACTGCATAACTGCATAACAAGTTAACATCTTCTTTGTTTGGGCATTCTGAAGTTTCTTTTGTAAATTGTTTTCTTGTATATTTCTTTTATTTTTTTAAAAATCTTTCAGAACCTTAAACCATTTGAACCGGTTTTTCCCCCGAACAAACTTGCCTGTTACTCAGTCTTCCTGTACTGTCCAAACTGCCCCAGCACGTATGGTATTATGGATAATGCAATGATATTTACTTGAATACAGGCATAATGGGTTAAGTGAAAATGTAACAATTGGTCTCCATTTCAGAATAAGAGACAAAAATATTCAACTTTAAAGGGAATATACAACATTTGCAAACATCGAAAAATAAAACTACCAAGTTGTTACGAAATACCTTACTAGGATGTTGGTAAATGACAGTCTAAAGCATCCTGTAAAATTATGGCACCTGGTGTGAAGTCATTTTCAAGAAAAGTGGTACTTTGTATACTAGTCAGGGAACCAGACTACTTGAACATTTATGTTTTTCTTGGTTTTTCCATCATGTTTGAATACAAAACTTCAAACATGTCAGTGTTACAATATTTGATCTATTATACTAACCCCCCCAAATAGTTCATTTCTGAAAATTACAGCAAAACCCAATGATGTACATTCCCTTTAAGTTGCCTCGGGCCATAATGACTGTAAGTACTGATTCGCAGCCAAAGAAACATTTTGGCAGAACTTTTATTGTAGTTATTTACTGATGAATTGTCTACGCGCATTGGGACACACCCTATATATCAAGTTTGCATTGATGCGGTGAAACACATCATTTACTAATGCATTCATTGTTTGTCTGGCTTCATGCACGCAACATGATTAATCACAAAACCAAGCATATGGCTGGCTGGAAACAATCTGCTATTCCTGTTAAAGAGAATGTACAACACTTGCCTTTGCTGCAGTTGTCAGAAATAAATGGACATAGAGGATTAGTATGTTATAGCAAATATTGTTAAACTGACTTGTTTCACTTGTTGGCTTGGGATGCTGGAAAAACCAAGAAAACCAATCATGTTCATGTAGTTTGGTTCACTGACCCCACTTAAGGTGAAACAGAGTAATTTATAGACTTTGGGGAATTGTAAGGTCAGGGAATCAGTCTAGCAGGCTTGTACCCTTTCAAAGGTGTGTGATCAATTGCAAAGAAAATGTGGAATAACTAGATTTCAAAAATTAGGAGCATTTTTTGAAGGAAAAAAAAACAGTTTTCTCCAACGCTGGTCGGCCGACCAGTGTTGGAAAAATACAATTTTTATTGAAAACGTCAGCACACCAAGAGCTATGATTTTACAGGATGCTTTAGACTGGCATTCTCTAACAATCCAGTAAGGTATTTTGTGATAATGTGATCATTTCATTTTTTGATGTTTGCAAATGTTGTACTTTCCCTTTAACCAGGACAAGGATAATGTTTTCCGTTTTCTTTTCAGTTGTGATTTTAGAAATGCTATATAGATTATACATACAGGATGTGCTGAGGAAACCCAGTCTACAATTTCCTGAAATGCAATCTAATATGGGTCTGTGCGTGCATTAAACACCATTTTCTTTGTTGGCCATTTTATTTGTGAAGGACCTAGGAATCCTGTAGCAATTGCAGGAAAAAAATTACTCAAAAGGTATTATTATCCTGGCTGTGCAGAAAATGATGTTTTGACCTGTTATTGGTGAAACACAAATGTCTGACGGAAGCACATGTGAATGACAATGATGCCGAGACCACATGGAACATCAGTGTAGGAATGGAGACTTTGTATGGGTTGTCACCCACTTGCACACTGGGCGGGCTTAACCCTCCTGCTATCTGAACAGTCACAGACAGTCAAAAAAAATCAAGCCCCTTCCCCTGCCATGCCTTTTACACAGGCTAGTCACCAACAGTCGGATCAGATTTTTAGCAAGCACTGTGACTAGTCAAATTCAGTCAACAGACAAGTGGTAGGCACAGCTGGCTTATCAACCACCTACAGTCAAAGCATAGCTGTATCAAGTTACATAAACAGTAAAAGCCAGTCAATCCTGCTTTATGTAGGTTGGCATCTCTTAACTGTTGAAAACAGTCACTTGATTGATTTTGACTGAGAGGACAACTTGGCATAGAATGTATGTTTGCATAGGATGAGAGAAGGGTTAATCAATCTATACCCTTATAAAACGCAGAGTTATTATACATGTACATTTGTATACATACATGTACGTATTGCGTGGAGATGGTGAAAAGAATCTGAATTTGCAAAAACTAACTGCATTTTATGAGATTTGAGGCTGTGCATGGTGGAGTTTCAGTTTCGTTTTGGTTTGCGGTAACACCATGTGGTATACATTTGTATTACTACTGCTCAGTACATATTTATGCCTTTAAACAAATGCCTTTTATTATTATTATTATATTTAGTTCTGAAAAGAACTTGTCCTGCTTATTATCAACTTTCGCTAAGTACTTTTGTTTAGTTCTGATAAGAACAGTCCTGCAATATTGTTCTAAAAAAAGCTTGTCTTTGGTCGCAATGTTTCGACTAGCCTGCTCTAGTCATCGTCAGGAGACTAATTACTGCATATTGTTCTTGATAAGAATGCATTTGACATTGTACGGCAAGTTGGCAACATGTCATTGTCAAAGTATCACTCAAGAACTTTGTCAAAGGATATTTGGTGCAGTATTTAGTACGACCCAATAACAACATCCTTGTTTTTTCATTCAATAGTATTCAAAAAATAGATTTACGTCAGCATGTATGTCAGTAACCCCCAATACTTTTTTTTTATGGCTTCATCAAAAATGCCTAATTGGGAGTCTCGGTGGTTTGCCATTCCCACAATGCCCATTGCCCAGACCATGGAGGAAGGAATTCCATGCCCAGACTGACTCCAACTAAATCCAGCCAGTGTAATCCTATAAGTAGACTTCTTTTCTGGGTAAGAGTTCCTCGCTTTTGTGACAGCTATTGATTTCTAGTTTGCTTGTAGACGGTTAGAGGTGACAATAATGCCTAGATTACTGGGGATTTGTATAGCTGCCGTGGTGTCGCTAAAATTGTCTACACAATGGTCCGCTACTTCCTTCTATCTCGGTATTTTTTTTAGGTGATGGGCAGATTGAACTTTGAAGATGTGGTGTTGTTATACACATTTTTAATCTGAATGTATAATCATTTCACACTATCGTCTAATTTTGCCTACCTGTGCAGACTACACAGGGCCTTTATTGGCTTACTAGGGTGAGTAGGGCATACCGCTTGCACATAGACTGGGGTGTACACGGGTCGGCTGTAGATTTTGGATTTTCCAACCAGGTGGAGCTTCTCAACCCTGGGCCCGACCAGGATTGGATTTTTGTGCGGAGCATTGGACCCATGTAGAAGCCGTGTTGACTTCTTGTTAGTGTGAAAGGGTTCCTGAAATCTGCTGGACTCGGGTTCCACACGGACATTTTGGATAGTTTGAAAAGGCCCTTCATTATGAAACGGATGAACTATATGCTGGAATACACGGTATTGTATACAGGATTACATCATTTTATCAAAATGCTCAATAATTGAGTTTTGAAAGGCTTGTCACTGTAATTATTCATGACAGAGGGACGAAATCTGTAGTAACGACGGGGAGAAGTGTGTAGTATAAAGAAGCAATCTATGGGTCATTCTATAAATTTGGGTCCGAACTGTGGCATTTTTCCTGTCTCTGTTACCTTGGAACTTTGAAATTTGCCATTCAAGTATCACTAAGAATGCCTTCAAAGAATTGTTTATTTGTTGGGTAGGTTTTTTTTCCATTTATAATCACTCATGGAGGACGACATCAGAATTATATATGATATCAGATGTCAGATGTAACAGGGACAGGAAAAAAAGTGGACCCCAAATTTATCAAAATGATCCGACAGCAAAGGAGAGAAATCTGAAGTAAAGGGAAGAAATCTGCTGAAAAGTGTAAAGAGTATTTTATTTTTGGAAATACTTCTTATATTTGTACGAAGTAACCAGTTGCGGCGCTAGTGTCATAGGGCTGATAGGCACAGAATTTTTCTACATGTAAGCATTGAAAATATCTGCTGGGCTGAATACATGATACCAGCCAAAACGCTGTTTGATGTTGACCCATGACAGGTTCCCAACTGACTTTTGGCTTAACAGTATTTGTCTGCTTTACAGCTTATTGAAATTTAGCCCACAGCCCCAGATGTTGACTTAAGAATTGTACACCTTTACATAAAGAGACTCGTAAATTGGTGTGGTTAATTGGTCCGATTCTTTTAAAATATGTGGAGATGGAAACATTTTGTCGGCTTCAACTTAGCGTATATTTTCAAGGAAGCCTTCAGTCAGTTTCACCATGCCCATTGCCCCATTGGCTGTTTTCCCAGTCAATATTTATTCAACTCCAAGTAAATATGATCAGTCATTTGCCCATCCCTGTTCTGTTTGCCGAGTCCATTGTGTCTACACCACTTACATGATTACCTTCAGTATGATCCCGGTAATCCTGGTGTGATTTGGTTGTCTGGGAATGAGTTTCAATTTTGTTAGTTCACAAGATAAATATTTTATGACCAGTTGTAGAGCAAAGAACTGTGAATTGTTCCTCTTTGGTGTAGAGAATTTTGGTCTCAGATATTGTTTCGAATGGTCTTACAATTTTCTATGATTATTTTAGTCCTTGTATTTCATGTGTGATATGAAATTGGTTGACACAAATTTATAAACTAGATTCAATGTGTAATTTAGCTTGAGAAAAATTATTAAAATACCTAGAATTTCTAACATTAGTTGCCTGACTAATTGGGTCACGCATGATGCATTTGCCAGATGTTTCCTGTTAAACAATTTTGAACAGAAAAAAAAGTTTACAAACGGGAAACAAAATATAATCTACAAAACAAATAAAAGACAAATAAGGAAATGAAAAAAAGTAAGACTGCTGCAAACTGCTTACTGACTGGATGGACCTGAAATATATAAATCTAAAAATTAATGTGGCCTGACGTTGCGAACTTAGCAAGTTCTTCTTCAGAGGCTAAAACAGAAATGACAAATAAGGAAAGTGTACTTCACCAACTGGCTGTGACTTGGTTACATCCTGCATGTCGCTTTCCAATCCACCATACTTTATCGGTAACTGTTACAGAAATAGATGGTGAGGAGTACAAATCAGGCGGTTGTGAAGTCAAGGTGACAGTGTGGGTTGTGATGCCCTGGTAATTATACCGTGACAATGATGGGAGGGGCCTGTATAATTGTATATGATCATTCATTGTTCAGTGACCAAGGCAAAAGTGATGTCCAGTTGTCCACACCCAATCCGAGGTCATGATTTGGAAATTATTTTTGTCAACAGACCGTGCTTTTGTATTGAATAAACTTTGAATACTGTTAAACAGTTTTGTTGCCCACTTTTGAACAAGAACAATTGGTATGCTTAATATAGCAGTGTTATGTTCTTCGCAGTGTTTTGCTCATGTGTTAGGGCAAGCGTACCGGTATATGTATGCATATATGTAAAGGCCTCCGTTTTATGTACATCACATTTTACAATTTACAATCAGCGGGTGTATACACACTTCACAATGATTATCAGCAGGTTTATGCATAGATTTTCAGTTTTATTTGGTTGTAAAACATTAATACACCCATATGAAGCATAGCTCCAACCAGTAACAATGACAAAACTAATTAGCCGAAATATTAAAGGGGGAGCGTTGCATGTAAATGCTGCCCAATTGATGTTCCATAGTTTTGTTCCGAAGCAAAATAGTGAGTAGAATATATCTGTGAAAGACTCGGACACAATGAAGAACTGTGTGGACACAATTGATGATTGTCGCTTGATTGTGAAGTAAATAGTTTTGATTTGGGACTAGTTTGCATGATTGAGTGCACACTGCGAAATCGTTTTTACTTTGGTGAAAGGTTGAGTGGTTGGTTTAGTAATGAGGGATTTCCATTCAAGGGTTTCTGGTGTAAAGCACTACATGATCGGATTCAGTGAGCAGTGTATAAAGGATTGGTTCAAACTAGTGTCCCGTACGTGTATACAGGTGTGCAAATGCTTTGCACATGGTCTCACAGGTTGGGACATTTTTCAGGAACAGATTTTGAGATATTTAAGGAAGTATGTCTAGTAAAATCAGAGGTAAGGATACAACTTTATGTAGGCTTGATATTAATGTGAACAGAAAATGAGATATTAATTCAAATATGAGTATAGTTTACCCATGTTGCATTTTGTTTTACAATAAGGGAATAAATGTGTGTTTGGGAGGTTTTAATCACTCTGTTTAAGACCACTTGGAGTCTGGGTGCTGATAATTACCCGAGCCAAAATTCCCATTCATAAATGCCTTTTCGGTCAAAGAATCAAAACTTTTTGGTCGACAAAAACCCGATTTTGTTCAACAAGTTCACTTCATGTTTTGTGAAACACCACTCTAGCTAAATAATGGAGGATCCAGCTCGCGAGTAAGATTTAAAAAACTCCTTTTGTGAAAATTGGAGCGCGCGTCGCTTCTGTGGGATGTCGCGCAGAATGCACCTGCAGTGTTGCGTTGTGAATTTAGGACTATAAGATATTGACTCACTGGTAGTATTGCCCATGCCTACGTGAGGATTGTGAACGTTCAACCAATAAAACGGTAAGAGGCACTGGGTTTTTAGGAGTCCAAATTTCTTGTGACACTGGAAAAGTGTTTAAGACCAGCTACTCATGTCTTTATCATCCGTTTAAGATCGGCCATGTGACGGGCTCTCGGCCAGTAGGAATGGGTAAACTGTCTGTATTTATGAATTACTATTAAAATGGTGCTTTTGTGAAACTTGAATACTTTAAAACCGAAACTGAAATCTCCCGCGTTTCAACCATGTCTGGAACAAAGGGGCAAGGCCAGGGTTCAACCGCTCTGTTTCTGTTCAGGTGTTCCTGTCTCATATCTGATGACGCATGGTTGTTAAAAAGTATTGTTACTTATGAACAAGTATGTAATAGTGCTCTTCATGTTGGGAACAAAACTAGGCTTTAAAGGGCCCATGCAATGTAATTTTGTTCAATGCTATCCTTGAAAAGGCACCTTTGTGTCAAATTTTACCTTATTTCCGTTTTCGTTTTGCCATTGTACATTTACATTTATTTCATTTTTCGGGATACATTTGGTACAACAGACAACAACATTAAATATTCAGAAATACACATGAACATTTTGGACAAAACATACACAGTATAATATTGAACTAGCTCCCACTGGATTACCCAAAAGAAACATGGTTTCTGTCGAGGGTTCTCCAACAGATTAAATATGACACACTAAAAACAATGTTGGTTCCTATTTGGTTATTATGCTTTTGCAAATTTCCATATTCACGATCAAATTACTGTGATGTCATTCCGGGCAGGTACGCCAATGTTACCGCTACTTCAGCACAAAAAGTTGCTAGACTTTTGGCTATTTTGCTGTTATACATATTCTTTTCCTTGGTGATTTGTTGTTGTTGTGTAAGTACATGTCAGTAAGCCAATGAGCAACCCTGTCTCACAAATGTTTTCAATAAGCACATTTTGAGTTAACAACTTGAACAGAAAACCCCTAAACTGAACAGTGGCTTCCTGAAATGACATTATAGCAACTGTGCCCTCAGTTCTCCAAAAAACCATGGAATTTAAAAAAATGTTAACGAAGTGCAGTTCTATTAAATTAACCACTGATGTCAAACAGTTTTCATGCATATGTACATAAAGAGGAGCAGAAAAATGCACAAAATATGTTCCTGAGAAAAATTCATTGCCTTTCCCTTTAAACATTGCTAAGTGTGAATAAACAGAAAGATGTGTTTGGTGTCAGTTTGAGTTCAAATACAACATTCTGACCTGTTTCTGAACATTTCAAGGAACGGATGTTCAAAGTTGTAAAGTATTTAAAGGGAATATACATCATTTGCTTTTGCTGTAATTTTCAGAAATGGATGGAATTGGGGGTTGGAAATATATAGCAAATATAGTTACACTGACTTTTTTGAGGTTTTGGGTTCGAAAATGCTATAAAAACCAAGACAAACAATCATTTTCCTGTAGTCTGGTTCCCTGACTCCATATAAGAAGAAACAGAGCAGTTTTCATACATTGGGGAATTGTTAGGTCAGGGAACCAGTCTAACGGGCTTGTACCCGTTCATAGGTGTGTAATCGATTGCAAACAAGTGCGATGGTCAATTGGGGCCAGTATTTGAAAAAATACAAAAATACCACTTTTCTTGAAAATGACAGTATACCAGGTGCCATGATTTTACAGGATGCTTTGACACTGTCATTCACTTACAGTCCAGCAAGGTATTTCAAAATGATTTGGTAGTTTTATTTTTTGATGTTTGCAAATGTTGTATTTTCCCTTTAAAATGTGTCAAAACTTTTATTTCCTTAACAATCTTCCCAATCCCAGTGTTAGTGGCGGTGAACTCTTTGAGAGGATCGTATCTCAAGATCACATCACCGAGAGCGAGACGGTCTTCTTCGTCAAGCAAGTCATTGAGGGCGTTCATCATATGCATCAGAAGAATATAGTCCATCTGGATCTGAAGGTGGGTACTGGAGAGGATGAAGTGGGACACTAAAAGCTGGCCAGGCAAAATTTAATGAGTCAGTGGAAACAATTTACAGCTGTTGCATAGAGAGGCATCAAATTCTTTCACAACTTAGATTGCATATCACAAAAATCAAACACTGTCAATCTCTGGCTGTGCTCTGTGGTCATATATGGGTGCTGCCAAGGCGCCTTTTGCTTGACCACATTCTAGCCGCGCCCTTTGCAATTCAGCTTCTCAGCTGCGACCTGCGAGTAAGGATGATTAGCTCGCCAAATTATTATAATATATACTGTATTTCACATGCTATAACCAGGCATGCAACTTTTCCTCGGATCCAGTGATTTCCTTGTTTTTTTACTTCTCTTGAATGTCATTACAAATTGAAAAACACTGTACAAAGTATTATGTGGTTTGGAATTTCCTTGTTTTTCCAAACTTTTCAGTTTTTTTTTTTTTTACTTCTCTTGAATGTCATTACAAATTGAAAAACACTGTACAAAGTCTTTGGTGGTTTGGAATTTCCTTGTTTTTTCAAAATGTTCAGTTGCATGCCTGTATATAACATTGCACAAGTCCATATTATATTGCGATATTGATACAGTGAGTGCAATAAACTCTTGTATCCCCAGAAAAAAAAGCCATCCAATATCATCAGGCTAACTTGATCCAAAAGAAATAAATTCAGTGACGTTGTCTTGTAATAGTTGCCGTCTTCTTTCCTTACTTCCACATAACGTTAACTTTGAACTTTGACAAAATACCCACCAGCGTAAGCTTATCCAGCATCACATAATCCATCGGTAGATTCTTCTCATGTTAAACTGATCAAATGACAACTGTATCTCTGTCAAGAAATCAGACTTGCTTGACTTGTCTTCAACCCCAATTTAAAATGGCGTCCATAGCTATAAACATTGATTTTGAGTCTGAATGCTAATCTCAAGGCCTGAGACCAGCTGGGGTTTCTTGGAGAGCTCCAAAGCTCAGAAATCACAGAAAATGAATATGCTCAGCAAAAAAAAAAACTTACCGTTTGTTGGTTCTTAGTTACCCCACCTATGCAAAGATGCATTTTGTGCCAAGTTGTCCTTTCAGTCAAAATCAATCAAGCAGAATTGACTGGCTGTGACTGTTTATGTAACTTGGTATGCCTGTGCTTTGACTGTAGGTGATCGATTAGACAGCTGTGCCTCCAGTTTTTTGCCTTTGTCTGTTGACTGAATTTGACTAGTCCCAGTGCTTGCTTGAAATGTGGAATTTTTGACTGTCTGTGACTGTTTAAACAGTAGGAGGGTTACTATACAATTTTGCCAAAAAATGTCTTGTTGGTTAGTGACTCAATGAAGTTTGTCTCTGGTATTAGTCATTATCCCTTTACGCAAGTCACAGTTCACATAATTAAACTGGAATTTTATTTACTTGTCAGACAGATTAATTATTTGCCCTAACATGTTTTTTTTGCATGGTCCCCATCAGCGTGAACCAGTGTGCACAAATGTAATATGATGAAAAATCTAAATCTGACCATCAACAGACTCTCCGAATATTTGTTGACCTTTAACATTTACAAACCCTTTTCTCTGTCTTCATACGACAGCCCGAGAACATTCTCCTGGTGTCACCGGACTCGGATGACCTTAAGGTCATTGACTTTGGCTTAGCCAGGGTGGTGTCGCCAGACAGAGACGTCATATGCAAATTCGGCACGCCTGAGTTTGTGGCCCCTGAGGTTGTTTGTAAGCAGCCTGTGACTACTGCTTCCGATGTCTGGAGTATTGGTGTCATGGCGCACATTTTGTGAGTGTGTTACACCCGTTACAGACTTGTCCTGTGTTGAACTGAGACATAAAGTACAAGGGCAATTCCAAATGTATGTAATGTCCGTGACGGAGCTTTTAAGTTTGCACACAACACCTTTGCAAACATCAAAAAACAAAACTACGAAATTATTATGAAATACCTCACTTGACTGTCAGTGAATATTAGTCTCAAGCATCCTGTTAAATCATGGCACCTGGTGTGCTGTCATTTTAGAGAAAAACAGAATTTTTGTATCAACTTCCAATGACGGTCGACTGACCATCGACCAAATTTAGTTAGTCCATATTTTGAACAGGTGCAAGCCAGTGAATAAACCTGAAAATATTTGTTTTAAATCTAATAATAATAATAATATCGGAGTCTTATATAGCGCACGTATCTACCAACTATTAGGTACTCAAGGCGCTGGAGATATGTCTATTATTAAAGAAAGGTAAATCAAGTTTATGAGAGATATGAGACCCATTATGTAGCACCTTATGAGGGTGTACAAGGTGCTGCGGCACATATTGCAGCCACTGCCAGAAACACCGGGGCTAAACCCTTCTCTTAGCGGTAAGTGTTACTGGGTTCTTTAACGTGCATTACACAACACACGGGACCTACGGCTTTACGTCCCATCCGAAGGACGAAGCAATAATGGTAAAGTGGCTTGCTCAAGAGCACAAGCACCATGTTCCCACTGTCAGAATTAGAACCCATGTACCACGGCACACGAGTCGAACACCTAAACCATTGGACCACAGCACCCCACAAATCTAATATACCGCCATCATCTTGTAGTGGGCAAGGAGATTACAGACTAGGAGTGTTAGATCATTTCTTTGACTCGTTAATTTGATATGGTTAATTGGCTCTGTCACGGACGTTACATTTCCTTTCGTAATCCTGAAATTGCCCACAAGGAGTGGTCGACCCAAAAACATTTTGGTTTTAGAAAGGTGAACTTTATGTTTCAATTTTGTCATTGACTAGACTCTGGAAATGTTCCAAATTATTGCAATGGTCTGTGTTTTCTAACATCGAACCTTTTATCTTATCAAACCTTTTATGTAATTTGCACATTCAAATTTTCAGAATGGTTTGGTCTGGTGGGACTCTAGCATTCCAGTCTGAAATTTGTAGTTTAAAATTACTGCTGTTTGAAAGGAGTAAAAGGAGTTGTACTTTGCGATAGGCACTCAAGAGCTGAACAAATTGGTATCACAAGTTGTTTTTGGTTTTGGTTCTTGGACCACATTGTCAGCACACTTATACTGCTTCACACTTAATACATCGTCCACTAGCATTGTAATTGTATACAGAGGCTCAAATAAGGCGGAAAAGGCTTGAACAACATGGTTCAGCACCATTGAATTTGAGACTGTCTGATTCCTTCTCTGACGTACCTCTACTTACAATGGACCAGCATACCTAGACAGGGTTCCCAGCCACTCTAGTTTCCATTTTTCCAGTCAGAGAAAACTCAGGGAATTTGACAGTGACCCAGAAGGGAAAGGTTTCTCCAGTTTGTAGGCATATGTGTGTTCATGTTGTGTCCTTTGACTGACTGGCTATTGGGTCATTCTGTGTCAAATCACCCAATGGGTTAAACCCCACCCTCTTAAAATTTGCTCATATTTAGTATGTGGGGTAATTTAGGCTGAAAAAGCTGAAATTTTAAGTTTAAGCACCATCGGACAACCAGTTACTGTGCTACCGCCCCCCCCCATTTTTTAGCAATTTTGGTCAAAATGGATGGGGCCACCAATTTTCAAAAGACTACATCTCCACAATTTGTAGGCCAAATTTGTTAATCTTGGTTTCTTTGGAAAGATAACATCATAAGGAATTCAAATTTACCATTAGTTTTCATGTCGGAGTAATTTGAAGTATGATGACCTTTTGACCTTTACTTTGAACTTGAATTTGACCTTGATATCCTTATACATGAAGACATTTCAGGGACAAAAAAAACTAGTACACTGCATAGGGATATCACATTTTGCAACACGTATGCGAACTTTGACATGAGCTAGAAACCAAACAAAAAATATTCTACCCCCAATTTTCGGACATTTTGTAGAAAACATGGTGGGGTTTCATTTTCATCCAAGTTCATCTCAAAGTCGGGTGATCCACAAGGTCAAATTCAAGGTCAAAGTAAAGGTCAAAAGGTCATTATACTTCAAATAACCCCGACATGAAAAGTAATGGTAAATTTCGATTCCTTATGATGTTACCTTTCAAAAGAAACCAAGATTAACAAATTTGGCCAACAGGTTATGGAGATATGGTCATTTGAATATTGCAGCCACGCTCATTTTGACCAAAATTGCCAAACAATGGCGGGCGGTAGCGCAAAAACTGTTTGTCCGACGGCTCTAAAACTTAAAAATTTTAGCTTTTTCAGACCAACTTACCCAATAAACTAAATATGGACCAATTTGAAGGGGGTGGGGTTTAAAAAAATTTTTTAAATTGGGTGATTTGACACGGAATGACCTTATTGTGGACTTTAAGTGTTTATTCAGTTTGAATATTGCACACCTCTCAAAACAATCATGCTACAGGGTACACCGCCTCTTGACTTCTCAACAACCTCCTTAAAGTGAAAATATTTCTCATGGATTTAAAACATTTCTCAGGGAACTATCAGGGAAAAACTCTGGGAATTTTGTTTTCATAAAGTACTGGGAACCCTGCCATATTTGTCGGGAAAATGTCTGAGAGTTTGACCATAATTTCATCCTTAGCCAAGGGCTTAAGTCAGCATTAAAAAATTTGATGACCAAAGTATTGTTAAATTGAAATTTCCCCCAAAATCATCATGGAGAAATGAGGTGTCCAAAAACCCCATGAGGTGTTCACAGGATTGCCAGACACCCCTTTGGTCAAATCTTGCCCCTGAAGTATGTTTATATTTCTGGTTTATATCATTTTAAAACCAACTTGTGGTTTGTTATTCTGTCTGCGCAGATTGAGTGGTATATCTCCCTTCATGGGTGAGGATGACAAGCAGACCTTGATAAAAGTCAAGCGTGGGTACTGGGACTTTGAGGATGAGGTGTGGGACGACATCTCAGAAGAAGCCAAGGAGTTCCTGAAAGCTGTCATGGTCCTCGATCCAAAGTAAGATGTCCTGGAAGTATAATTTCAAGAATAGTGGCACTCCACACAGGAGTGATAGATGGTAATACATGACCACTCGTGGTAGGGCACTGATTATCTAACCCTCCTATGCAAACATACATTCTGCGCAAAGTTGTCCTTTCAATCAAAATCAATCAAGTGACCGTTTTTAGCAGTCAGTTTAAGAGTTTCCGGCCTACATAAAGCAGGATTGACTGGCTGTGCTGTTTATGTAACTTGACACAGCTATGCTTTGACTGTACTGGTAGGTGATTTATAAGCCAGCTGGGCCTGCCTTTGTCTGTTGACTGAATTTGACCGGTCACGGTGCTTGCTTGAAATACGATGTGACTGTTCGTGACGAGTCTGTGTAAAAGGGATGGCAGGGGAACAGGATTGATTTTTTGACTAATTAGTGCACACATGACATGAGGTAATCACAACTTCTTATCAGTTGAATGTGCGCAAACCCACTGGGTCTTTATGTAGGCTTCATCAGGTGTAAGACGACAATGCTATTTCGATGTCTGTCATTACCCTCTGTCTTTGTCACTGTTAAGGGATACTTGCGCACTGAGTCCATAGTTTTAAAGACAATTTTTATTACTCCCCCATAAGCTCTGAAGTTTTATTGTCATCAGAATTACCTTGAAATGTTGTTTTCTTTTGCAGAAAAAGACTTACACTGGATCAGTGTTTACAACACTCCTGGTTGAAGGTATGAATTTTACTTCAAAATAAATCTTGAGTTTAAGACTATTTGGAAAGGTTTAATATATGTTCCTTTGTGTTTCTACCGTTGTACCTTAAAAGCAGTTTTAGCCTCAATTGAACAAAGATAGCAATTGGATTGGGATGTGAACAGGGGACCCCTGGAACTCTGGACGATCACTCCACAACTTGAAAGATCTGGCCATGTTTGTTAATCTTCCAAATTGCCAGTTTCTTTCTTAGTGCAGTCAAATTTAGATTGCAAGTGAACCCAGTCAGTTTCCCTTTGCTGTTTGTTTGATGTTAACGAGAAATATGAGTATTATAAGATGGAATTTTGCGTCGGGGTGATATAAATCAAATTAGGTTTTGCCCTTTACCGACGTTTTAAACTCTGTATACTCAGTGTGTTACCTCCCGAGTGAAAGTTGGAATAAATCACTCGGGTGGAACTCGAACCCACGACCTCCTGCTTTCTAGTGCAGATGTCTTACCACTTGACCAACGAGCTAACGGGATCGGTTGGCTGGTTCGAATCTGATGTGGTACTAGCTGCTATGTACATCAGATTCGAACCAGCCAACCAATCCCGTTAGCTCGGTGGTCGAGTGGTAAGACATCTGCACTAGAAAGCAGGAGGTCGTGGGTTCAAGTCCCACCCGAGTGATTTTGTCCAACTTTCACTCGGGAGGTAACACACTGAGTATACAGTGTTTAAAACGTCGGTGAAGGGCAAAACCTAATTTGAAATATGAGTATGAAGCATTGCTTTTCTTCCTAACTCTCCACTTTTCGCAGTCTTTCTCTCCTCATCCCCCCTAAGGAGGGGGGCGGGGGAAAGGCTGGTGTCACTGCGAAAGTTGTTTATGTAAATAGCCCATACCAGGTGATATTTGAATCTAACCTCCCTGTTTGGTCTGTCACCACAGTTTGATGAACGTCATGACCAGGGTGTGGCTAAACTCAGCACGCAGAGACTGAAGACATTCAACTCCAGACGCAAATGGCAGGTAAGTCTCACAGTGCATCATGGGAATGATTGGGGGAACTAGTGGCATAAAGATACAGCCCTATCCGTGTGGTCTCAGTGCACAGGCACTGTACCTTTGGCACCCATGCAAAGACATCAAAGTTCTGTGCATGTGCAGATGAAAATGAGTTGCATGTAGTCCACGCACTTAACTCCTGAACCAGTGTGCACAGGACTGGTTATCCCTTTTTGAATGAGGACTTGGCAACTCTAAAACTTCTGTTAAGAGTAAAATAGCAATTAATTTACTTCAAACACAAAGCTGTGTGTGGCTTGTATCAATCTTGATAAGTTTATGACGCTCCACGACCATCACAATTTTCTGGTCAAATCTTACTCACGCCGCCTAAAATGATTGCTCAAGTTTTGCTATAATTTGTTGCGGGCTTATAAAACTTTGGAAGCTTATGAAACTTTGGAACCGTGCAGCAACTCTGAAACTTCTGTTAAGAGTAAAATAGCAATTCATTTACTTCAAAACACAAAGCTGTGTGTGGCTTGTATCAATCTTGATAAGTTGACGACGCTCCACGACCATCACAATTTGCTGGTCAAATCTTACTTATGCCACCTAATGATTGCGCAAGTTACACCATAATTTGTTGCGGCTTATGAAACTTTTGTGAATTGTCATGACTGAAATGTTGCTCAGCGTGACATGTTGCACAACTTGTGGCACAAAATTGTGGCGCAAGTGGACACCGCCATTGCGTAAAGTTTCATGAAATCATCTGCTGGTAATTCTGATTGATGCAGACTTGTGGTTGGTTGATGATGATTTGTTTCACTCGTTTGGGCTTGGGTCTGAAAGTAGGGACTTGGGGCTTGATCGGCATATTAAAATCACAAGTCCAAACACAAGTGGGGTTTTGAGTATGAGTAATGTGGGACGACCAATGATAAAGGAATACCTCAGTCATTCTTCATTGGAATAGCTTGGGACTTGACTTGAGTCTGGATGACTTATAAGGACTTGATGCAACTCTGATTTCCTTGTACTTATTTTTTTTCCTTTTTGTCTTGAATTTAATAGTCTGTACATTTATTCCTCACTGTAGAAAGCACTGACTGCTGTGAAATCCGCCATGAGGTTGAGACGTCTATCCAGCATAGCAGCAAGCGACATCAATGCCTTCAGACAACGTCATCTGCAAGGCAAGGGCCAGAGTCAAGATGCTGGCTCCCAGGAGAAAGATAACAAAACCCTGCAGGTGGACGGTGAGGGAGAGGGTGCCACACAGGCTCAGACAGGTATGGGGTATGGGTTTGATGAAGATGATGATGATCATCATCCTGGTATCCTACCCCTGCCATGCATCATTGATGACTGTATGGGCACCGGTGATGATGAGAACCCCGCATGTCTGGTCGTTCCTCCCTTTAAGGCGCAAAGCATTATGGGTCACCCACTGCATGATTCCGACGCACTGAGCAGCGGCTATGCTGGACTGTCCGCGGAGAACACAGGTATGGGAGTCTGTGACGTATCCCACAATGCATGCGTGTTGTGTCAGTGCAATGCATGTCTGTTGGAGATGAACTCGGCCCGTTATGTTGAGTGTGCTTGTATGCATGATCCGTCCCTTGTAAAGTGCTGTGATCTCAAAGAAACTGGTGTACTTTGTCAATGTGTGCAGAATTCACAACCAAAAGACAGTGTAAGTCATATTAGAAATACAGATGTAGAACCATTTGACAGTAAATTTGTCCCATTTGATCATTGTGATGTAAAGAGATCGAATCTCAAAGCCAGTGAACGGGATAGTCCGTGCTCTCTAATTACCAGTGTGCTAGATCGAAAATGTATCACGACCTCATCCAGTGTATGCAAACTTTTACACAAACTGGCAGTATCGCCTGAGGAATTCATGTTGCTTCTTAAGGATGCCTTGAGATTGCTATCAACAACTAAAGATTGTGAAGAAACTTTTGCCTACGATTTGGTCAGAACTTCAGTTAACGTATTTAACAGTGCCGACATAACTTCGGTATCATGTGAGCGAGTGATTAGGGCGGATTATATCTCAATGACTGATAGAGATATTGCGATGCAACCCATGACAACGTTAGCAGGTTGTTACACAGAACATGTTCCTGATTTAGACCTGGAAGCCGTCCCGCCGAGCGAGGCCTCTGCCGAACTCGACCAGATGAAACAGGAGAATGGCAAAGCAGACGGTGCGTTTTTTACGTTTGATGGAGTAAACGGAGAGATGAGCAATGGTAAGGAGAACGAGGCTAGCCAAGATTATGCCAGGTCAGGTAGCAAAGAAGCGGTCAAGGGAAAAGTTGGGAAAATAGGGTGGGGCTCGATCCTTGGCAGCGTCGGAAAAAACGGCCAGCCTGAAAGTGCAGGGGCTAAGGAGACGAGTTGTCTCGATGATGAGCCTCAGAAACAGCCTCATCCAGGCGCGGCAGCCTTCTCCAAGCGCAAATGGTCCAAATCTAAACTTGTGCTTCCGTCCACGCTACGACGTATCCAGGAGAACAGAGCTCTCTCCACGGAGGAAGCACCTCCAGCCGGGTCTTCTACTCCTGAAAAGGAGATAGTGGATCACAATTCCAACAGCTCGGCTCCTCTGCCTAGGAGACTCTCTAGCAAATGGTCCAAGGAATCCATGGATTCCGTTGATTTTGGAGACGATTATGAGCCAGAGGTTGAGGAAAGTTCTGGTCTCTCGCCAGAAGTCATGGCCTTTGATTCGCGCCACTCTGCCGAAAAGAAGCGGCGGATCTTGAAGGACGAAGAGGTCTCCTCCCCGCAGATATTCGGCAAGGAGCCTGAGCCAAAGTTGCTCAGCATCACGGAGCTCATGCTGAAGATAAGCCGCGACAACAAGAGGAAAGAATCGGAGAGCGGAGACAGTCCACAGAAGCTTGATCCACAGAGACTCTCGCCAAACGATGCAGCATCCCTCTCGACCAGAAGGAGTCCTGAACCGAGCAGACTCCGAGCTGTTTCGTTCAATACTAGCCAGGAGTTTGAACTGAAAGGCCATCTGGATTTTCTGGTGTGCGAGGTGGATGAAAGACTGAACTTGGGACGATATGAAACCTGGATGTTACTGAGGTACAGTCAAACTTTTCGATTCGTTGCTGGTGTTATCTTTGGTATGGTAATTGGTGCACTCTGCCGTATAATCTTCTGAGCAACCCCAGTAACACAGGTATGTTTGTGATCTTCATTAAAATAACACCTTCTGCAAAATCAGAAAAAAGAGTAGTTCTACAAGCAAAGTAGTGGTGATACTAGATGTAGATGTTTTGATATAGAAAGCTATTTTTATACAACGTGCAAAAGAAAACACATATGAAAAAAAAATGGTGCCTTAGGCCAAAAACAAAAGTCTCCGGTTTCTGGTATGAAGCTTGCTCAAAAAGTGGTGCGGCGACGCGGCTTTTTTTTTTTTACCTGATTTTTTTGCTTCAAATGTCGGCTGATGACTGCAAATGGTGCCCGACTAAACTTAGTGCAACTGATATATGGGAGTCCAGAGAGGCCACATAAAGCTTATTCTCGACCATAACCCAATCTAAAAACACGTTAAAATTGTGCAGCAGCAGGATTCCAGTCAAACCAGTGAGTTTGGCGGTTTTGAGACATCATCTTTCATTGAAAAAAAACTTTTCCATTTTGCCGACGCGCATGGCTACGGCGACGCGCGCGCATACCAGAAACCGGAGACTTTTTTTGGCCTTAGTTGAGCTTTTTTTTCAATAGAAAATTGCAGAAAGAAAGTGTCTCAAAACTTGTAGAGTTTCTGTTCATCTGAATAGTGTCTTGAGGGATTTTCTGGATTTCTAGTGATTAGTTGTGAATTAATAAACTAATATATGATGCTAAGAATATACACGTCCATGAAAGTAAGATTTGGCTGAAAGAATTGGGTGACTATTTATTGTACTTTTGGCTTTATTGTATGCAGAAAAAGATTGTATAAAATATATTTAAATGAATATATTGAGTATACATCCATAATGGATTTAAATTTTAAAAACCTTATTTCACAGAGCTTTGAGGCACAGAAATTTGCATATTGCATATAAAAGATACTAGAAACAATTGTTACTAGACGGTTACTGTTTACTGAAGCACTTGAAACTTGTTTTCAGCCGAATTGACCATAAATTTGCAAAGAATCCTTTTTTTCTAAGCTCCTTTGTGAAAAAAAAATGGACCTTGGTGATGAATTTAATGTTCTTTAGTTAGGGAATTGAATAGGTGCTTGGTCGTTTTTTAAATAAGTACTTGTTTAATGCAGACCAAGCACATATTTATTCCCATTCATAAATACGTTTCAGTCAAAAGAGTCAAAACAAGTCAGAAATTCACCGATTTCCTACGATTTTGTTCAACAATTTTGCTACTGGTTTTGTGAAACACCCCTTCGGCCATATCTATGGTATGTGCCTCACGCACGTAGTGCTATAAATCTCCTTATTTGGAAGACGTGCGCGGCATGTACTGCGTGATGTGGCCCGTAACGCAGGGGTGTTTTAAACCGCCCACTGACTGGCTCTCAACCAATAGGAATGGGTAAACTGTCTCTGGTATTTATGAATGACTAATATAGTAGAAAAAAGCTTTTAACACCAAAGTTTCTGTATGCAGGAGAGGATATAGATTGCATTTGTAGGTGTAGTTAATACTTTACTTGCCTTAGTCTATGGACTTAGTCTATGTAGATGATGCTTTTGAGTCTCAGTGGACGGGACACTGGTTCATGCTTAGCCCAGGTTGGACGACGTCTTTATTGCATTACGACTGACGTCCAGGGTATAAATTGTACCACCATAGCAAAAAAAATTATAACACATTTTTTTCATATTTTTACCTGACGGAGGAAGCTGAAATTTCGCTTACATATTCCTTGTGTCCAGAATTGTACCTGCGCTGGGTGCAGAAAAGGCAAATATGTCCGTGGGCGGCGTGTTTACCGAAAAATAAACTGAAAGTTCTACGCTTTCGTTGAAAACATTTTCAGTACGATCTCCCCGCGTGAAGACGTACACGCGCGTGTTGTTTGCTGCCGCTTGCTGCCGTGGTGGCAGCGTACTAGGTGTGCATGCACGCGCGCGCGTAATCTTCACGCGGGGAGTTCGTACTGAAAATGTTTTCAACGAAAGTGTGGGATTGCGGTTTATTTTCAGTAAACACGCCGCCCGCGGACATATTTGCCGTTCCTAAACCCAGCGCAGGTATAATTCTTGACACAAGGAATATGTAAGCAAAATTTCAGCTTCCTCCGTCAGGTGAAAATATGCAAAAAATGTCTTATTATTTTGTTCGCTATGGCAGGAGAGATTCATACCCTGGACTCCGTTGCGTGTACACAACAGAGTCCAACCTGGGCTAGGTTCATGCTCGTATGTGGTGCAGAGTACGCACAACTTATTTCATTCTGAATGCGCATGAAGCCATAGCTTCTTTGCTTGAGCATCAGGTGTCGTCAGCAATGCGTTCCAGTGTCCCTCCCAACTCTCCCCTTTGTAACCCTTGAGGGGGTAATTGCCGGGAATAGATTCTTAGGTTAGTAATGAAACAGGTTGTCACAGTGCTGAGTGTGTACCTTAAAAAAAAAAAAAAAAAAAGGAAAAAAGGTAAAGGTACCCATAGCCATTACTGGCCATAGGGGTAGTGGGATGTTAGAGGTCCACTGTGTCTTGGGCGCGGCACATGAGTGGCGGGGCCCAACTCCTCTCCTCTCGCCATCTTACCTTCCCTGAACAAATCAGGTACCCATTTTACTGTTGGGTCGTCAGAGAGAGTTTTCCAGTTTTTGGTCCGAATGGGATTTGAACCGCCAACCTTCCACTCTGTAGCTCCTCGCTCTAACCGCTCGGCTACGAGGCCCCTCTATCCTAAAAAACCTTTAAAAAAAACAATGACATAAAAGTATGATGTCAAAGATATGAATTATGAATAGAATACTTGTTCTTTAAACTTGCGCATACATGTACATTAATATTAGGTTTGGTCCTTCACCGACGTGTAAATGCTGTATATGTGTCACCTCCCGAGTGAAAGTTTAAAAATCACTTGGGTGGGACTCAAATCCACGACCTCCTGCTTTCCAGTGCAGACGTCTTACCACTCGACCACCGAGCTTGCAGGATCGGTTGACTGGTTCGAATTGGATGTACATGTAGCGACGGGTACCGCAATTAAACATCATAAAATTATGAATAGTTTCGTACATGTACATTAAGTTTTGGCAGTGAGCAATTCAAAATTGCCATCTAAAATGAAAAATTGTTTCGGATCCTATTTAACAGAAGCATCTAGACAAGGTTATATGTAGTCTCTACTGAAAAAAAATTGGTACTTTTTCTACCTTTTTGTATTTTTGTACAAGTCAATAATAAAACAGATAAAAAAATGCAGCTAGCATTTGTGGTATTGTTTGTGTATAATTGTGTTGCATGAATTATTGTAGTGTTATTGTCTCTGTCAGTAAATGAATCATTCTGAAGCAAATTGGTAATTCCTGCGTTATGTAATGTCTTTAAGAGCTCAGTGAATAAACCGGAAAATGGTGGTTTTTTCCTCAAATCTTCTCCATCCATTATCTAGAAATGGTCAAGAAGATTACCGACTAGGAGTTTTGGATCATTTCTCCAAATCATTAATTAGATATCATGGTTAATTGACCCTGTTACGGACATTAAACTACCTTTCATAACATTGGAATTGCCCAAATAGTAAAACATATATATTTTTTGTCAGTACAGTGTTTGTGTAACAGTGTTGTTTATGCTAGTCAATTCACAAGTCAATCAGTTTCACAGCTCGTCTGAAAGCTTGTGACTTGACTTAAAATGTGATGGCTTTTGATTGACCTGCGATGCGTTGTGGTGACTTGTGACTGACTCGATTAGGCCAATCGATTAAAAAAAACATGTTTAGAGTCCTGCTTTTTAAAAAAAAAGGAAGCGGGAGACCCTTTTTTTTTGCACTCCACAATGGCCGCCTGACCGGGCTATTTTTCAAGATGGCTGCCAGGGTTTTTTTTAATGGCCGCCATTGGACTCAGAAAATGACATACCAGCTTTATATAGGCTAAATGCAACAGACAAAGAGGCCAAAATTATGTCACTGTTTAAAATTTTTCATTTTTTCGGTTTAAAAAAAAAGAGGCGGCCTCCACAAAGGAAGTGGATGGGGACGCTAAACCTGTTTTTTTTATATTTGGCCTTACTACTCAGTTTGGTTAAAAACAAAATAAAAAAATAGAGAGATGGAAAGTGTAGTTGAATTGTGGAATAAGAGTCTAGTATCACGAAACAGATTTGACCAAGCATGCCCAGTTGTAAATTATTAACTTATGACTGACGATTGGATGTTGTTTTGACCTAATCCCAGCTTGCTGCCTGGATTGTGGATACCTGCCAAACTGGTAATGTTTTATTTTTGATTTGTAGAATAATTTATTAATTCATATTTTTCTCATTCTTAACCTGAAAGTTGAATGAACTGTACTATTGAGTTTAGTTGCTTAAGTAGGTAGCTGTTGGTTTTAATGTAGAAGCATCTTTATTATTATTTATTTGTAGATTTACTTCTTTGTTGAATTGCTTTTGGCGGAACTCGTACAATATTTAACGGAGCCAAGCAAAAGGCTTACCGGTACATCTTGAAAAAGAGTAATTCAATATCAATTTCAGGACGGTTATCAGGGGAAAAAGTGGTGAAATTATTATCTGTTTTCACAAAAGAAAAAAAACTAGTCTACTTCGCTCAACTTACCTGTAGAGCGATACTACTTTTGCCGGTAGGGGGAATATGCAAAAGTAGTATTGCTCTTCAGGTAGGTATTCGCTCGTAGACCCCAACCACACTTCTTGGGGGGGGGGGGGGTTGGTGCATTAATACTGTACGCTCATTGTTGAAAACCTCACTATAAATACTCAAGTGTTACTCACGATTGATTCCATTTTCCAACATTTCAAGAACATCTGTCCTTTATTTGTTTCATTCCATAATCATCCCCCTTTCAGAATCTCCTCCAAAGTTCTCCATCCATCTCCAAGAGACCTTCATCACCGGGGGCAACGACCTCCAGCTGACCTGCCAGGTCAGGGGTTACCCTCTGCCGTCCCTAGCTTGGTTCCGTGATGACAACGTGCTCGTGGGAAGCAAACGCATCCAAACGACGTCGGACAAGAGAGGTCAGGGGTCACTGGTGGTGACGCGGATCGAGGATGAGGAGGCTGGGATGTATAAATGCATCGCGACGAATGATCAAGGGAGTGCCACCAGTTGCGCCAAGGTTACCGTTTTTGGTGAGTTTTGTTTTTAATAATTGGGTTTTACCCTTCACTGACATAATTTCATAATAATAATTAATAATAATTGTGCTTATATAGCGCTTTCCATCGTATCAACAATCTCAAAGCGCTTTACAATTATTACCCCGTTCACCAGGCCATGGGACCACGCGGCAGCCGATATCAGCACTCAATCGGTCCTCGACCCTCACAGGTACCCATTATACACCTGGGTGGAGAGAGGCAATTGTAGTTAAGTGTCTTGCCCAAGGGCACAAACACCATGTTCCTGGCAGGGTTCGAACCCATGCACCTTTGTACATGAGTCAAACACCGTAACCACTGGACCATGGCGTTCTTCATAAGTGTGGTACACTCAGTGCTGTCTGAGAGCTAATTAAAAAAAATCACAAGCGTATGCGAGTGGGACTCGAACCCACAACCTCCTTATTACTAGTACAGACATCTTGGCCACTTGACCACTGAGCTTGCCAGTAAACTAACTGATTCAGGCATGCTTTCTTACACGGAGATCAATTACCACAATCATAAGATGTTCACTTCACAACAACTACTGATAAAACTATAAATTCACTTGCACTATATAATGGAGTGGGTAAACCTGTACGTTTGCAGATGGCATAACTAGAGTCCAATATGCAGGGGATATTGAGGAGCCACATTTTTTTAAGCTGGAGGTGCTTTTAGCACAGGCCCGCTCTTCCTTTATATAGAGCACGTTGACAGTTTTGATTCCTGCACCCGATTTCACGAAGCGCTGCGACGCGTCGCAACTCGAGTCACGACGTGTAACACGTCGCAACTCGCGACACGTCGTATCATCCATTTCATGAAAGTTGCGATGTGTTGAACGCGTCATATGTTCCTTGACAACGGCTTAAAACACGTCGCAAGTTACGACGTGTCTAGTGGTCATCGCAAAATAAGAAGAGTCATTTTCTTAGCCAGTTTTATGCCATAAACATTACATAAATGAGATTATAATACCGAGGCAATGTGTGTAAAGTTGTAAATAGAACATTCATTGAATAACTATGAAATAGACTGGAATATTGAAGTTAAAATTTCAAAGTAGCTAAACAGTCCACCGAGAGCTTGTTTTCCTTCAAAATGGCATCGCACGGCCGCCATTTTGTTTTACGTTTTGACAAATTTCGAGCTGAGATCTAGATTGGACGACTCTTTCTTGAATATTAGACGACTATTTACTGTACGCTGACTATATAATAAAACAGTCACCTAGTTGTGCTATAAATACACCTACGACGCGTCGCACTTACGACGTGTTTCGTGAAATGGATCGCATGACGCGTCGCAGCTGCGACGCATCGTAGAGATACGTCGCGTTGCATCGCTGCGATGCATCGTAAGTTACGAAGAGTTTGATGAAATCGAGTGCTGGCATTGACTTTACATCTGTACAAAATGAATCTGAAGTTGCCAGAGCTCCTCTCAAATCACAAGCCCTGACTAAAACTGGCAAGTCACAGTTGAACATAGAATTTCTCGATTTGGGCAATCCTTTACATAAACTGTTTTGATTCCAACCTTGTTGATGTTTCAGAGCGGCCAGACCCCCCATCCAGACCAAAGGTAGCTCTTGCTGCTGCCACTGAGGTGGTTGTGACTTGGAAATTCCCCGTCAGTAGAGCCCACATCACTGGCTTCAGATTACAGAGCAGGAAAGAAGGTTAGTTCTAGAATATTACCCTTGATCAGAAGTGCAATAGTCAAGTCCATCACAAGACTATCACAAGTCAATGACAGGTTTATTCACAAGTCCGGTCACAAGTAACAAGGAGGAGGGGGTCGGTGAACGATAACAAATTGAAGGCGTGCCTTTGTCACTGGACGCTTGCATCTTGACTTGGGTCTGAATGAGTTGCAATAGACTTCTGATTGACACGTCAAGTCAATGGTGATGAACTTCAAATATACCGACATTGATAGCACAACCACTGGCAAACCCAAGAGCATCGTCAGTCTCAACAACAAGCCTGTAGAAATGTTCAGGTCTTTCGTTACTTAGGGGACAACATCAGGTGTGATGAACCAGGAACCGGGGATGCTGAAGTTGACCTATGGATCGCCGTTGCGGAAGGAAAAATCGCTTAGCTTAAATCAAAGTTTACAACTACATGTACTCGATTTACTTGGATATTTTTTGTTTTTAAAAGTAATGGTTGGTGTTATCTTCTCCATATGAAATTCTTAACAAGTAGCTGCATTTGACTGTTCTAGATGTTCAAAATCCAATTGACCTGTTTCATGTTATAGTGCAACTTCTGCCAGAGTCTGTATGCCTTCTTGTTCCTGCCCTTTTAGAGATTAATCCATCTTTTGCACACAAAAATTACTTTCATATAGTACAATTTCAGGTGTTGGTAAACAGTCTACATTAGGTTGTTTTGTTGTTGCCTCACAGATGACAAACAGTGGGTTAATGTGGATGACAAGATTCAGCAATGCTTCAAGCACATCACACCACTGCTTCCATCTACCGAGTACCGGTTTCGTGTGGCGTGTTGCACGCAGCATGGCATTGGTTTGTACAGTCGATCATCGGTCCCAGTGACGACATTACCCATAGGTGAGCTAGCACTGATTACTTAAGGAACTCAACTCTTGATAAAAACAGGAAAAGTACACATTTTGATGCTTATTATTCTGACTTATATAACACAGAATCTATTCAGAAAAATATGGATCAGTCAAATGTAAATAAACATACGTGTAAAACAATCCACATTAGGTTGCACAAAGGAACTGATGAGCAAATTTGAACAGGTTCGTGAACTCAAGAATACTGTGGGCTCCGTGCACGAGTACCCCTAAACTGCAAGACAGCGAAAGTTTGGGGAGACCACTGGGAGAGATATTCAAACGCAATGCCGATGACGCCTGATGCTCACGCAAATGCCGACGACGCTTTGTGCACATTTAGAATAGAACTCCAATGTCGTTGTGCGTACTTCGCGCTATACGCGCGCAACCCAGTATGTACGTGTTCTACATAACCCCTGAGGACCGACACGGAAAGGGAGAACAACAGATCCTTTCAGTCCTCGGGAGTTGGGTCTTTTGTTGGATACAGTCCTCTGTAGTAAGTTTGTGTGCTTAGTCTATGGGAGAGTGTTATATTACAGGGACAAAGGGAAACACAAAGCATTGTCCTCGAGAGTATAGTAACACAAGAGTGTATGCTTACGTGGTGTGTCCCGTACACGGGGCTCTCATAGGTGGTATATAAGCGCCCTCTCTTGTTCGCACACGGAGCCCTTACCGGCGTGATGAAAAAAAAAAGTTATAACTTGGGAAACCACCAACAATTACATCGCTCAGTTAGTGGAGCACTGGTACAAGTATTCTAAAGTTTAGAAGTTCAAATCCCTCAACAGATCATTTCTTTTGTATTCAACGTAACACTGTTATAACTAAAAATAGTCAGTTTCTCCATGTGGTTTGTTTGAGTTTTTGATAAATGACAAGAAATTTTGAATTGCACTGCCTTGAAATAAATCTTCATTTATTATTTCACCCTCTCTCTTTGAAACCTCTTTTTTTTCCCCCATGGACAAGACACCTCTACTCCTCTTGCAAAATATGGCAGAGCTCCCACTAAATTTGGTCTTGAGCAACTACATGTATTTCTCTTGGATTTGAAACAGTGACTTGCTTAATTTTTTCGCAAAGTTGGTTCTCTGACATGGGCATGGAAAAATGCAAGGGTGGATCCAGAACACAATTTGGGGGAGGGAGCCCAAAAAAATGTTGGTCCCCCAAAAAGTGGGCAAAAAAATTACAGCTTAAGGGCCCCGAATTTTTTTTTTGGATTCAAGATGCTCTGTGGTGCGATCTGAGGCAATTTCTGACCACTTTAACCAAATTTTGTTTAGGAAAAGATGGTGGTGTACTCATTGCCTGCCTTTATTGCGACGTGACATAAAAAAAAAATTTGGTTTCGTTTTTTTTTGGGGGGGGGGCTATGGCCCCCTTTGCCCCTCCCCCTGGATCCGCCCTTGGAAAAATGTTCAGCAAGCTATGCTTGCCTGTCTCCTATCCAGTAACTACCTCTTCCTTCTTCCCTCAAAATTTGTTCACAAATTATTTTGAAGTCTTGGTTTTTTCCTAATAACCACATCATTTGGATGTTGAACTATGTGGTAATCTATTTCCCTCAGGTTCACAGCCTCTTAGCATAGAAGCAATCGCAAAATTCCAGACGTTATCGAGAAGTTGCAGTCTAGATCGAGATCGCAAATCTGCCTCGCAGGGGACCATACTAGACAACTTCCCCGATGGAGACATCGAAGAAACGGTGGATTTGACTCTCAAGGAAAGCTTGCCACAAAAAGGTTACGACTTCAACATTGAAATTGGCCGGTAGGTGGATTGTTGATTTGCTGTAAAGTTAGTTTTAAAGGGAAAATACAACATTTGCAAACATCAAAAAATAAAACTACCAAATCATTTTGAAATACCTTGCTGGACTGTTAGTGAATGATAGTGTAAAGCATCCTGTAAAATCATGGCACCTGGTATACTGTCATTTTCAAGAAAAGTGGTATCAATTTCCAACGCTGGTCGGCCGACCAGCGTTGGAAAAAACTGGCTTTTTTTCAAATACTGGCCCCAATTGACCATCGCACTTGTTTGCAATCGATTACACGCCTATGAACGGGTACAAGCCAGCTAGACTGGTTCCCTGACCTTACAATTCCCCAATGTATGTAAACTGCTCTGTTTCTTCTTATATGGAGTCAGGGAACCAGACTACAGGGAAATGATTGTTTTTCTTGGTTTTTATAGCATTTTCGAACCCAAAACCTCAAAAAAGTCAGTGTAACTATATTTGCTATATATTTCCAACCCCCCAATTCCATCCATTTCTGAAAATTACAGCAAAAGCAAATGATGTATATTCCCTTTAAATTAGGTTTCATCAATATTTCTTGTTTGGTCTCATTTTTTGACAAAACTAAAGGTGTGCTTGAATCTTGCGATCTGGACAATGACTTGGGTTGTGGCTGTATGGATATACTGCTGTAAGAATCTATTTCTGTGGGCAAAAATGCTGGATTTCAACACTGACAGAAGTTTCGGGGATGAAACTAAAAAACAAGCGCGATTACACGATAAGCTCTGGCCTGGTTTGGGAATGTCTCACTTCATATGCAAAATAGATGCGCATCAATCGAAACAAAGCCGGTCTTCCGAAAATTTTCGGCAAGAGTGCATTTGACCACAACAGGCATTTGTGATGCAATCAAGCTACTTGAGTTGTTTGTCAGGAATTTTCAATTGGAGATACAAGCCAAAATAGGGCCACTTCATCACATCACTTCATCACATTTCTTGGTGTTCTGACCTCATAATTTTTTAACTAAAGATAGTATCAGCATGCGGTTTTTTACAGCAGTAATGATAAGATTGTGTTCTTTTCAAATTTGTAATAAAAATTTTTTTGACGGGTCGACAAACGATTCATTAAGCTTGATCGCATCACATTTAGTCAATTTTGGGTCAAATATTGTTAGTCAATTTTTGGGTACAGTCAGACAGACAGACAGACCGACCGACCGACTACCAAGTGACATTTAGAAGCTCCTGCCAGAGTTAAACAAAAAAGATATGCCATGCAGTTTTCTCAAAGAATTAAATTTTGATGAAACATGATGAACACAATCAAGAAAAATGGAAATCACTTGAAATTAATGTTGAAAAGCAATCAGTTTCTAGAGAAAATTATCACTTTAACTTCCATGGTATGAATTCTAGTATGCAAATCACATGAATGGAATAGGCCTTGGTGCATTGTAGTGGACATTGGCTGTTTAGAATTATAAATAAAGTTGTTTGTCTGATCTGTTCTTTCAAATCCAGAGGCAGGTATGCTGTAGTTCGTAAATGCTACAAGTACAGCACTGGATTGGAACACGTCGCTAAGATCATGCTCTCGGCCCAACCTCTGAAGAAACAAAGTCTCCTCGAGTATGAAATCTTGAAAGAAGTTAGGCATCCAAACATTCTACAACTCCGCGACGCTTTCCTGACGAAACGGTTCTACGTACTAGTGACCGAGCGTTACTATGGCGGCGGAGTCTTGAGTCACCTGACCCAGAAGGACAAATACTCGGAGGAACAGATCGTGCGATTGGTGCGACAGCTTCTGAGCGTGCTCAGTTACCTGCACAAGAAGCGAATCGTTCACCTGGATATGAGACACGACAATATTGTCTTTGAGAGTAGGAGGAGGGACGCACTCCGGGTGATTGACTTTGGGTCGGCTAGGAGGATGGAATCGGAAGAGGGGATGAAGATGAAGGGGTTAGACTCACCGCCAGAATTCATGGGTAAAGATTTCTGTTGATTTCAAATTCATTGCCTCGGAAAATAAAGTCCTTGATTTGCCACTTGTTGGGTCGTTATGCTATGAAGGTTTTATCTCAGTGCCACGTTCATGTCGATGCTGTTATGGTGTTGTTTCTATCTGTGTTTTTTTTGTAGCTCCTGAAATAGCTACTGATGGGTTGATTGAGTATGAGACGGACCTCTGGGCTGTTGGTGTCACGATATTTGTCTGGTAAGTCCATCCATGGAAGGATTGGTTCGTTTCCTATTTCAGTATTTTACAATGTAGTTCAACCCTGATTCCCAAGTAACCTGCAAGGAACATTTGAGTACATGTAATAAGTCTTATATGTTATCTATATGTTTGTACTACATTGTTACACTACATTGTATCCTGTATATTTTGGTACTATATATACTTACGTATGTTTACTTTTTGTAAAGCGCTTCGAAACACTGCGTATTAAGCGCTATATAAATGTTAATTATTATTATTATTATTATTGTATATATGCATATTTTTGAAAAATACAGTTTTATATGAAAAATACAACTTTTGGAGATTCAGAATACAGTTTTTGGATCCCAAAGGTTGGCAGGTCTGCCTTTCTGAATCGTTGAATGACCATTCCAGCCCAGGAACCAACAGAACACTCTTTGTACTTGAACTTTCAAGGGCATTAGATTCAATCTAAAGTAATCAATGCCAGACTCTACCTCCCTTAGCCTTAACTCCCTAGGGGGTGTGCAAAATCGTAATGAAATTGGAGGATCCAGGACTGTTAGGGTTAACTATTTTTTTAAGTATCACAAACTGTCAAAAACTCTAACCCCACCTCTCTGGACAGTTTTTGTACAGGCTGCTGTCCAACTGCCACAGATCCCTATGGATTCAACTGTGCAACTTATGTCAGAGCCTATTTAAAGATATAGTCCATCATTTGTAATTTGTGCATTTTGTTCGTTTGAAGCAACAAAAGTGCTCAAAATCTAAAGAAGGGTACTGAACAACTAACCTGATAAAGTTTCAGCTCAGCTTCAGCTGTATATTCCGAGAAAAACAGCATTCTAGGATCTCAATTTCAAATCAAAAGTTGCTGAATCATGTTTTGAATTGGGCCTGAATTCAGCGTCTGAGACACGTTCGCACTGAGCCGATTGCAGCATGTCGCGTACTGATCCGACCATAGATAAGGGAATAACAGTGTGAGGAGCCGGTCTTCACTGCGTGATAATGACCGGGTGTGGGGGTGACCGCTGTTAATGGACCGAGACGAAGTCGAGGTCCATTAACAGCGGTCACCCCCACACCCGGTCATTATCACGCAGTGAAGACCGGATCCTCACACTGTTATTCCCATTAATAAATACCTTTAAAAAAAAAACAGTTAAAATGCTCCAAAGTTTTGTGACTTTCTTTCAGCGATATTTCCAGACTTGTTTGTGTTCATGTTCATGGGCCATATTTTAGCTTAACAGCTATAACGACGTAAACTCAACAGAAACTACTGCCGTAGCGAAACAAATTACAACAATGTTTTCATATCTATACCTGATGGAGGAAGCTGAAATCTCGTTTACACATTCCTTGTGTCCGGAATTACAAAGTTGTTTGGTTTAGGAAAGGGTGAAGTGTTTCAAAGAAAATAAATCGTAGATCTACGCTTTCGTCGTAAACATCCACAGTATATACTGCACTGCTGTACGATGTCGTTTCAAAACTTCCTTACGGTACGCGCGCGCACGCACATATCCCTGGCAACTGTGTTGCGTACGCGCGACAACTGTGTTGCTCACGCGATGGGGGTTGAGCGCATGTGCAGTGCTCAATTGTTAAAAGCTACCGCAGGACTGTTACTATATTTTGACCAATCATTGGCTTGCATGGGGCTGAACGGGGCTTGATCAATGCTGGTTCTGGGGCCATTTATTAGCTTGATCTTTGAAGCCGGTCCATTATCACCATTAATGACCGGCCACGTGATCGAGTCTCGACCAATCAGAAACCATCAACTCTCCAAGGTATTTATTAATATAGAATAAAAAGACAGCAACCGTGCGTGCGTGTGCATCGTGCCAATGCTTGCGCGCGCTTCGCCGAAAAACAAAACGCACTACTAATTTAAATTTCCTACGGTGCGTCTTAAGAAGCACCGTTGGAAAGGCCTTCTTTCGTTGATTACTTCAAAATGACAGCTTGCCAGAAAGAATAAATTCACAGGGAGTTTAGTCCCCTCACTATCTTTCAACCAAGTATGTTTTTCAACAATAATTACGCCAGTTACTTTTCGGATAGCTGCAAATGATGGACTATAGCTTTAAGTGGTTTGGCAGATAGCATGACCACACTAAAACAGGTACAGCTTGTGTAGCAGCCATTTTGAAATGGTTAATTGTACACAATATGAGGGCAGTTTGCAGATTCGGTAAAATCTGTCACCTGATAGGTATTGACATGTAGGGTAACGCTCTACAGATTGTCACTGAGCACAGGAGGGTTATGCCTTTAAACCCTCCAAAACCTCCTGATGGATCTTAAAGGATCTTGGAGGGTTGGTGTCAAGACAGTCAAGTCTGTGTTAAATTATTAGTCACCTCCATACGATTCAAACTTTGTAGTTCTTTGAAGATCACTTGTACAGGTCACTCGTGGCTCTGCCCGGGAAAACAAGGCAAACTATGAATTTCAAGATTCCATCCTGCATCCTTTTGTTTCCCTTGCCAGGCTGAGTGGAACCTCTCCATTTCTGGGTCGGAATCGAGAGAAGACGATCTACAACATCACCAGGATGAAGATCAACAGGAAACATCTCTTCAAGAATTGCACAGCGGAGGCCAAGCAGTTTATATGGGCGATACTGCAGAAAGAACCAATGTAAGATTGTTAATTGAAAGTTGTCGTTTGGGACCGTGGTTTTACAGATGAGGAGAGATCAATTGAGGATTTAAAGGCAGGCTTTCAAGTATTCCTACTTTTTCTACTTTTCCTAGTTTCCTTGTTCTTACGTTTCCTAATTTTTTTGTAGTCCATCATTTGTAATTTGTGCATTTTGTTGCTGAATCATGTTTTGAATTGGGCCTGAATCCAGCGTCTGAGACACGTTCTCACTAGCCGATTGCAGCTACGCAATGTCGCGCACTGATCCGACGAATTATAGCAACCGCGCGCGCGTGCGTCATGCCAATGCTTGTACGCGCTTCGCCGAATAGCAAAACGAAATACTAATTTGAATTTCCTATGGTGCTTCTTAAGAAGCACCATTGGAAAGGCCTTCTTTCGTTGATTTCTTCAAAATGACAGCTTGCCAGAGAGAATAATTTCACAGGGAGTTCAGTCCCCTTACTATCTGTCAACTTAGTATGTTTTTCAACAATAATTACGCCGGTTACTTTTTGGATAGCTGCAAATGATGGTCTCTAGCTTTAAATAAAAGGCCAAGTATTTTTTAAGGGGATGAGGCTACAGAGAGCTTTAAAGTGGAGCCTCTATCTTTCAAGAACTGTGTCGCACCAAACCAAATATAGCCATTGCTCGTAGTGAGCTTCTTAATTAGCTTACCCTCATTTTGGTGGATGTGCTCTGGGCTGTGTCCCATTGATGTGTCCCAAAATCTTTCAATCCCATCAAAAATGCAAATCATAAAAGTAAGAGCGCCAGATGTTTGGATACTAGCAGGATCTTTCTCAATGGCTGAAAATTGAGGTTCTGTAACTTTTACAATTTATCCAATTAATCCTTCGTGGTTTGTCCCTGATTTGTTCCGTCCTTTGTTCGTTCTTCTACAAATTTCCCTGGTCTGTCCCCTATTTAATAACTCATTCGTGTTTCTCCTCCCAACCCTACATGCTTGTGAGTCCCTACATGTTTGTTTCTTGATCCTCGGTCATTTTGCCTCTAAAGAAGATCTTGTTAAGATCGCAACGTCAGGTTGCCTTAATTTTTGAGATTTGTATATTTCGGGTCAATCCAGTCAGAAAGCAGTATGCAGCAATCTTATTCATTTTCACTTTTACAATTTGTATGTTTCAGGATAATCCAGCAAGTTAGCAGTTTTGAAGACTTTTTAATTTCCTGTCCAAAATTCAGATTGTAATAATGACAGTTCTAATCTCTTACCTCAGTGACAGGCCATCAGTTGACGAGTGTTTTGCCAGTCCGTGGCTTAGTGACAAGCCTGACATGAAAGCCAAGCGCGAGGGCGCTGTCTTCTCCTCCCGGAAGCTCAGAACGCAGCGTACGGAGTACAAGCTTCGCCTACTGGCCCAGCAGACCCGAGAAGACATGTCGCTGAGACGGTACTCCTCGACGATAGAGCTGAAATCACCCGGAGCGCCGACGTCGCCCAAACCGAGGAATGGTGTCCTAAACTCGTTGGTTCGTCCAAAGGTTCAGGTCAAGTGAGAATTGTGATCATGTGACGTTGGCTTCATGGTCTGGCTGCAGTCACATGACAGGGATGCCATTGTGGCACCTGACACTAGGGCCGTGTCTGAATCTCCTGTTCAGAGCTATCGTCTAGTTCTCGGTCAATAATAACTTTCCGGGAACATGCTGACATGAGACATAGCCATATATGGAGCCTATTTCCGACAGCCTAACTTCCTGGCCAATTTTGTGCTTTTGACATATTCTCTGTACTGAGCTTCGGACATCAAGCCCACACATGTTAAGAAATGGTGGCTGACTTTTTAAGTCTTGTATCAATCAGAATACAGGAAAACCGGCAAAACCAGGGCCCAATTTCATAGCGCTGCTAAACAGAAAAGCAGAAAAATTGTGCTGTTAAGTACTATTTCATAGCGTGGATGTGCTAACGTATGCATGCACATGGAGATCACTGATTCAAGCATCTTTTTCCTCTGCGGTAAGCGTGCCTTTTGCTGTGCTTACTGCTTACGGTCTACATATAACAGACGATGGCTCTGTTAGCAGAAAACTGGACCCAGGTGTTGGAGCTTATCGTGGCTTCGGAACTATTTGGGATAAATAATTTGCAGTGAGTCAAACTTTTTCCTCTATTTTCCAAGATGGTTGCTGTATTTAGTAGTGAATCCACCTAGTAGGTTTTGCTTGCATTCTTTGGAAGAATATAATGATTATTGTAATAAAAAATATTGAAAATCAGCAAAGCAAAGAATTTAATGGTAAAACAGAAATTTGCAGTTAAAGAAAATATGTACGATAGAGGCAACTTATTCTACACATTGCGGCTAATAAGCATTTGAAAGGTTTAAAGGCAGATACGATTATTTGCATTTATCCCAAAAGTAACTTAGCAAATTATTATCCGAAAGCGTACTTGGATTAAAGATCACACTGGAACTAAACACCCCGTGAAATCATTCCATCTGGCTTGCTGTCATTTAGAAGAAATCAAGAAATGTACCGTAGTTGATTTCAAGAAATGTAGCTGAAAATCAGTCAATTGACTTATTTTTGGAAGTAAAGAGTGCTGTTGACAAATTTTTTTTTTTTCGTGATCAAAAGGTTAGGTTTTGAACTTCAACAGGTTAGGTTTTGAACATTCATCTTTGGATTTTGAGTGGTGTTATTTTTGGAAACGAAGAAAATGTATGAAAAACAAATAATCCTATTTGCCATTAATCATACTTGGTTCAGGAATTGAAGGGTGTTAGAACCACCTATGGGCAGGTTGCAATTCGTGGGTTGTAATCAAGTCATGTAATTAGTTGTGACAAGTCATCAGAAGTCAATCACAACCATAGAGCTGTTACTAAATAACTAGAGCGCTAACTCCTCCTGAAGCCATCCTGAGCGCAGGCATTTTGAATTCATGTGCATTTTTGTAGAATATAATGGAATCAGATGGAAGGCATTTAGCATAATGTGCTCTAAATGCAATGCACAAGTACACAATATACGCAAACAACGTAAGCGCGATTTTTATCAGTCTGCAGCACATACACGCACATATTTGCGTTGTTTGCGCAGAGCAAAATGAAACACTCATTTACTGAATGTGCGTTTCAGTTTTTGGGCGCATCGGCTTCGACAACGCACCGGTGTAGAATACAAATGCATTATGCAAATAGCCGCACTAAATTTCAAGTCAGTTTTCCCATGTTTCAAGTTTTCCCATTTGCGCACAAACATGGACACGCCCACCAGGCTTCACTTTGTACTGCGAGTTAGCGCTCTAATAATTTAATATAGCACTATGATCACAACTTATGAAGTCACAGATCAATCATAAGTCGTTCAGTCATCACAAGCTATATTGCGACAAAGTTATTCCTTTGTCATTTTTTATACCCTATACTATCATCACCTTATTTGTGAATAGTGATTGACCTTGATTCAACTATGTGGTGTATATGACAAAATCACACTGATCCTGCAGTTGCAAACTGTATGCATGACAAATTTGCAAAAAATATGTATTCGATATATCCTCATAGTATGTTTAACTCTCTGTGTATAGCGAACAGATGTATCAATATCAATCGACTCCACAATTCCAAATGGCTTATGCATGTTGGCTCAGTGTTCATTGCACATTTTCAGTCGTCTTTTCTTTGAAAGAACTTTGATAATTGAATCGTTAAGAGAATACCAAAATGTAAATGGAATTAGCACGAGGTGTTCTCACTTGAATTTTTTTTTGCATTTTTACTGCCGAGCTGGAGATTTGGTACAGAATCTTGAATTTTAGAGAATGTAATTTTTCTGTTTTGATATAGATTTTTAAGTTTATTATTTTACGTACATCTAGATAGTTTAGTATTGGGGGGGGGGTAATTATTGGAAATACAGAAAGAAAAATGACTTTAATTTTCAGAAACAACAGAGCACGAAACCTGCTCTATTTTGAAAACATCTTTAGGTTTGATTAGTTACTTTGTTGATTTTTGATTATAACATAAAAAGTGTTCCTAAATTCATTAAAAAAGTATTCGTAAATGCAATAATCTTTAATCACATGATACAAAATATGCAAACAAAATCTGTATGTAATTACTGATTGACAAAAGATATGTTATATATAAATCTACTGAATGTTACATAATGATATAAATTCCGCATAATTATTGTAAATGATTTCATGAGTGCTTAAACATTACCATCAGTGTAGAAGTAATGTAATTAAAACGTTGTAGGGAGTGATTCAAACCCCATTGCTCACAATGACTATAATTGCACATTGGTTCTGCTTACTTGTAAAATAAAATGGCTGTTTTCACTGCCTCAAATGCCTGCTTTGACGGCAATTATCCTATTCAAATTCCTGACGATACAATTATGGAATATCCCCTTGCACAGCAAGGGTCTATGATTTGCGAGCAGATTCGGCAATTCATTATGCAAAACAAGATTACGTCTTGACCTTGCGATTCTGACCGTTCAGCGGGCGCCTTTTATCAGGTCTTCCATAACCCGTTGTTGTATTACGGGTCTTTCGTAACCGTTGTTGTATTACCAAAACATGTCAGCCAAGTTGACCAATCAACAGCTTAGTCCACATTTCTGATTGAAATGACGTCACAATTTCTAAAGTCGACACCGATTGGCTGGCGCGCAGGGTCTCATACAATTTGCATTGCTCTCATATATCAGCCGTTGGTTACGGCGAGGGCTCTGTTGGTGAACGGATGATACTCGGAGTATTTACAACCTTGGCAATATTAAAAAGTGACAAAGTCAAGTTTAGGGGTGGGGAACCTTGTGAGCGCTTGGGAGACAAAAGGATTAAATATTCAAATTTACGCTGATTTAACACTAAAAATGCAGGTGGCCCCAGCATGACATCTGGAAGATATGTAACAAAATATGTAGATGTTCACATCAGTTACAAGAATTTAATAGAAACATTGTAACGGAAATTGAGATGTTTATTTTATTTCTGATGTGTGTTCAATTCAGTGCTTTACATGATCTTTGGTTAAGTTTGTTGCTTGTAGTGTGCAATTCCTTATGCTGTAGATATTCCTGTCAACCTCCATTTATTTATTAGAATGGATACTTGACATTACAAACTGATTGTTTGCAATAAAGACATCAACAGGTTGTGTGCTAACAAAATAAGTTGTGGACAATGATTCATGTTGAGTTTCTTTTTTTAATATTCTATCAAGTTTCAAAACCAGATCAGACTTTCACATGTGCAGAACCACACTATTAACTGCCATGTACAACATGTAAAAAAACTCACCAAATCACAATCTTGATGTTTGATACGTGTATAAGATTCACATTTGATAACTCAACCAAAAAATAGTCGCTCAGTCTCTTATGTCCGCCCACTCTAACCTTTAAACGGATATAACTGGCAAAGAGTATTCATGCTTTAAGTCCAGTTTGAGCCATACAAGTCACAAGAGAAGTGCCACTTTATGGGAAAGTGCCATTTCTATTTCGTAAATTGCACGTTATAAATAACCAAGCCGGCTCTGTCCGTATTTTTTTGCAAAGGCGGACATTAATATTACCAGTAAAACATTTTTGGGTGTCAGAGCGGGGGGGGGGGGGGTTTCGCATTATTTTTCATGAATTTTTATGAAAAAAAAAATTGTTTGACAGAGCTGTTTTTTTTTTTTACCCCCCCCCCCCGGATTCGCGCCTGGTTCCTATTCAAAACCTGTAGCTGAGGTTTGTAATATTTTGTAATTAATGAACGTGTGAAAGAGCATGATCTCTGCTTTCATGCATCATACGTAAGCACTGTATTTTCGTCTTCAGTGATATCTTTGATCAGACAAACAATCTAACCGCCTCTCCAACACTCGGCCGGCACGGTGTGCTGCGCAGCAGACGACACTCGACTACGTTTCAATTGGGTGGCCAACAACACGTGGGAAAACGTTTCGTTCGCACATGGTCAAAATCCGCTGTTGGGCACACGCCATTCACACATGTTGTACGTCCGTGCGGTTGTGAATCCGAACATTGCTCCATGATTGTGCAACGAATAATTTCATTTTTACAGAAAACTGTTTCAGTGAAAGCATTGGCTTTGCTTCGTCATCGTGGCTCCAAGATGGAGCAACTTCTGGTAAGGTGTGTGGAGGGAGAAGAATTCATGACACTCTCATACAGTTACGGTGACAAACAGAGCAACATGCTGCGCTCGAAAATGGAAACTGCCGAGAAGTCCCTATCGCGATTAGAAAACAACGTCCGGAAACTGGGCAGGCCTAAGAAGAAGAATAAAAAGATGAAGTGCGATCAAACGTCGGATGCAGCAAGTCAGTCTACTGAAGATGCCCCAATAATTTGTTCTCTGCTTGTTAATGGGAGCCAAGTTGGTTCCGATGTCTTGAATAAAGACGCGTGGGTCGACGGTGCCATTTTGCATTTGGGCGTGGCAAAGTACCGCGTTTGTCGTAACGTGCCTACAATTGTGAGCATAAAACTGCCAAACTGCATTTTAGTAGGTTGTCCCATTTACCCGCGGGTGGAGTTTGAGTTCACAAAGACTGATGCTTGTACGTATGCATGGTATCGAGAAGTTCGTCAAGAGTTGGGCGGAACACCGCAGATAAGCATCGGTCCAAGTAGGACGTTTTCGTTATCTAATGATGGAGGTTCTTCCCTATCATCTGTTCCCATGGAAACCAATGCAGCTGACACAGCGATCCAGATTCCCATTGTGATAAGCCCCTCCCTGACATCGCAAATCAAAGGATATCAAAAACATTGGGTAGAAGTGTCCAAAGAAAAAGTGTACACCCCTCAGGCTTTTGAATTGGGCGGCCATTTGAAGTTGGTCTGTACGCCGAGTGACGGGGAACGATTGGGGACCTCTAAGGAAGTTGTGACGGCTTGCGATGTGAAGATGGCACTGGATGCTTTCCCGTTTGAGAGAAGACATGAATACACCAAGGATAAAACATCCAATAACAGGCAAGTCCCCCAAAAAATAGTAAACGTGTAGTTTAGGACACCTCTTTAGTCTTATGTTTCACAAGTTCTATTGTGTTGATAAATCAAAACCCTGGGAAAGATTTCCATATAAGAAGTTCACTAATTTTCCTCTGTATTGACTAACAAGCCTCCAGATAGCAATTTCATGTCATCATCAATTTGAGCAGTGAGAAAATACAAGCATTTTCTTAGAAAACACTTAGAATTTTTCAGTCCACTCCCATAGGGTTTGTACACAGGGTGTCGAGTGAACTTCTTATTATATGGAAATCTTTCCAAACCCTGCCCTCTTTCCACAAAATTAAGCTAGCTAATATTCAACGTGGTATCTTAGGGAACTATGTGGATGATTCAAAACCATCAAATTACTTTTCCTGCATGTATATATGTATTATAACCAAATGCTAAGGTGTTATGTCCCACACAACAGAAGTGTCTTTTCGTTCTCTTAATAGAAACGGGATCCTAAATTACACGATACGATTACCAAAAATGGTTCAGATAATAAATTACGGAAGAAATCAAAATTGTAAATTCGTGGTCTACTCCATCTCAAGTCAAAGTAATGGGAGATAAAATACCCCCCCCCCCCAAAGAAGTCTTTGCCGAAGTATATTTCAATAGCTCATTACTTAACTTTACTCTTGTTAATGGGAGCCAAGGCTTTAAATGACAATAAGTTTGCCGGGGTCAAACTTTTTAATGTTTTTACTGAATGCGTTCCAGTTTCAGAGTTGTAACCTACAATATCCTGGCAGACATGTACGCCGACTCGGATTTTTCGCGAGATGTACTCTATCCATACTGTCCTAAAGACGTGCTGGATATCGACTACAGAGAGCAGCTTATCCTGAAGGAACTCACAGGTGACAACAGTTGTCAATGCACTGATTACAATGTTAAACTTGTTAAGAATTTGGTCTCCCATAAGGCCATAATTATGGAATGAGGCTGGAAATGTACAAAACCTTGATAATCTTTACGATGTGGTCGTTTAAGAAACTTAAAACTGGCCTAATTTTGTATTTTTGGGGAAACAATGTAGTATTCAGACGCCACTTCAGCGTTGTGTACAAGGTCTAAGGAGAGTCAGGAACATTTTGTTTAACTATTTCCTAACAAATTTGGAAGTGTTTCTCAGTCCCTGTTTCGTGTCTTTTCAACATTTTTTGCAGTGACTGACCATTACTGAGATGATATATGAAGAAAAACGTGGAGTCAGGATGCAACACTCTTTCCATTTTTGGTCTCCAGAAAATACAAACTTTTGAATGATAGTTTAAAAAAAAATATGACCTTTTTCCTAATAAGAAACAAATTGTGTTTTTGATTTATGCTTGATGGTGATGAATATCTTTTTGATCAAAGGAAATTGTGCAGCTTCAGAAATGCAGTTTGAGTTCCATCGATGAAAATGGAAACGCCGTCAATGAATTGTTTTTTTGCTTTTGTGCTGTTTTATCAGGTTACAATGCCGACATCTTGTGTCTTCAGGAGGTCGGCAGGAAGCTATTTGAATGCTCCCTGGTTCCTTCTCTCAAGACATCAGGCCTGGATGGTCTCCTGCGATGCAAACACGGCAACATGCCAGAGGGAGAAGCTATCTTCTACCGGACAGACAAATTCAGGTTGGGATGGGGGAATTCCCTGTGATTCATGTCAGGGGCAAAATTCACGGGCCTACTATAAGCAGTCAAATTTGACGAAGGCGGAACAGTTCGGCTTGGCAAAACATTTGTTTCCAGTAGCATTGCCAGCCAGTACCTCATGCTAAGTGTATTGCCGATCCTTGCTGAAGAAATTGTTCTATTCAGCACCTAATGAAGTTAGGCTTGGAACACATGCCAGCTCTAATCTTATTTGAAAACTTATCAAAGGGAGAATGGTACTTTTTGCGTTAACCAGTTCACGTCGGAGGATGTGATAACCACACTAGCTGTTTTTATATACAGGCACAGCTGGCGGGTTAAGACGTCAAGATTGCATCGACTCGTCTCTGGTGACGTCTAAAAATGCTAATCCCGCATGCCTTTTGTACACACGCACAAAGTCTGTGAAGTCTGTGGAGGCGGACGGTGTGTTATCTTGAATAGGCCGCTGTGCACGGCCTATTGTTGTACGGTCTTTTGTTTGTACAATTTACCCTCCAGTGTACACCCCAGAGTATTGAAACATATGAGGTTTAGGCAAGAAATATCACTCAAATACTGTTGAAATGACTCTTGCGAATCAGTAGTTGTGGCGTTTGGCTGTATATCAAAAGTTGGCTGGAAAATTTTGCCTTTTGCGAAAATCGAAATTTTCGGCAAAGATAATCCTGGCGCAAAGTGGTTAAACCTACAATCCCGGCCAAAACGGTTTGGACACTTCCTGAGCCTGCCACGGTCACCCACTCCCCCGCTCCCCCGGTCAATGTTGTTCTCTTCAGCTGATGGAGCACACACTGCGCAATGAGAGACAACACTGAACGGGGGCCGGGGGGTTGGGGGCCCAGCGAGATTTGGCCAGGATTGTAGTTAGATAGACATTCCATTTGCACCATTGATTTTGAAGTCTATATGGTTTTGTTCCGCTATTTCTAACCCTTGTCAAGCTTTATGGGAATGGAGCATTGAAGTCGAAGAGACCTCAACCACCACAAATTCTCAAAATCCAAGAAGTGATTTTGCATAATTTTGGAGAATTGATATTTGTACGGCCCCAATGACACCACAACAATTAATTGAATGCCTATGTAAAAGGAGACAAAAAGTGGAAAGAATTTTCTGAAAATTGATGTCTTGTTTGTTTTCGTAGGTTACTTGGCAGTCATGATGTAGCATTCTGTGAGGTGATAGAGAAAGACCCATTGCACAGAAATCTCCTGGAGGCCGTCGTCCGTAGTGAGGCCATGTTCAAGAGGTTTCTAGGCTTGGCTGCTATCGTTCAGGTTGGTTTAGTTTCTTTGACCATTCTGTATTCCTTGCTCTGTGCTGTAGCATACTGCAAGCAAACTCCACTATGGGATGTACGGTTGCAGGCGCGTGGTGGCTAGCAGCGTCCCTATACAATTTTGTTAGTAGGCCCCCTTAGTGTTGAAGACAACTGCATCTCATGGAGCCTTGAAGTACCGTTCTTTGGCTAACATACGAGCATAGCAACTTCTGTTAAGACAGTGTTTTAACCCTAACCCTGCCAGACGCAACACAGTGCATCAGGTGGAAAAGTCTGGTGCACTTTGATGCATTCAGCTACCAACACCAGTGTATAAACGGCCACTTCTGAGACAGTGAGAGCTATTCCCATTGAACAATGCCTCAGTTGCATCCTGCTGCATTTGGGGGACCACAGACTCTGAGGCAGTTTGGCCTTGAGCCATTTTGCCTGATGGATCTTGCTGCACTGGGCATGCTTGTCACTTCGACAAGTGTTGCATGTTGCTGCGTTTGGCAGGGTTTCTAGCCGAAATTCCCTGGAGGGTTAGGGATAATAAGCCGTTTTGAAGGTCAATTTCATATTTTATTTTTTGTTAACATTCCTTAATTGTGATAATTTTGTAAATGCAGCATTTAAAGTGCTTGGCATGATGGAGTGTTCAACTTGCACAAAGTTCACATTGAGTAGTGAATGTGTATTATTGAAAGAGACGTAGTTCTGGGAACTGGAACGCCTGTGTTTTTTCTCAGAGCTACCTCTCTTTTAGCGATACAAAGTCAGTTCAAATTGGAACTTACAGACTTCTCTCTCGTTGTTTTCTTCATCATGTTATCCGTCCAAATTTTGCATTTATCCATGATCTTCATACATACCTGCTTTATACGCCTGTAGGGTCCCCACCTCGGTGTTGCATAATAATGACATGCTTACTTTCTTCTGACATGGTGTCCTGTTGATCGCTGCAAGTTTTACTTGCCCAAATAAATGTAGAGTTCAAACCAATATTTTACTTATATAAGATTTGAGGCTTTGCCTTTTACTTGTTTTCGCATGATTTCTAACCTTATTTTGGGGGTTTTCTTTCCAGGTATCAGTTCTTGAGCTCATCTCCGATCCATCTAGAAGGCTGTGTGTTGCCAACACTCATCTGTACTTCCATCCAAGAGCTTCTCATATCCGTCTGATCCAGACAGCCATTACCATGCAGCATGTGGAGAGGGTCTGCTCAACGTATCATCAGGTGGGTGTGATCCAGAAGTTTCTCTCTGTTGCTAGACTAAGCATTGTCTTAAAGGTATAGTCCATCATTTGTAATTTGTGCATTTTGTTCGTTTGAAGCAACAAAAATGCTCAAAATCTAAAGAAGGGTGCTGAACAACTGACGTGATGAAGCTTCAGCTCAGCTTCAGCTGTTTATTTCGAGAAAAACTACATTCTAGGATCTCGATTTCAAATCAAAAGTTTCTGAATCATGTTTTGAATTGGGCCTGAATTCAGCGTCCGAGACACGTTCTTACTGAGCCGAATGCAGCTACGTGATGTCGCGCACCGATCCGACGAATAATAGCAACCGCGCGCACGTGTGCGTTGTGTCAACGCTTGCGTGTACTTCGCCTATTGAAAACAAACGAACTACTAACGGAAATTTCCAACGGTGCTTCTTAAGACGCACTGTTCGAAAGGCCTTCTTTTGTTGATTTTTTTAAAATGGCAGCTTGCCAGAAAGAATAATTTCACAGGGAGTTTAGTCCCCTTACTATCTTTCAACCAAGTATGTTTTTCAACAATAATTAGGCCAGTTATATTTTGGATAGCTGCAAATGATGGACTCTGGCTTTAAGAAACTCAGCACTCGGACCCAAGAAGTAGACCTTATGCGTTGCAAGTGTCTGAGGGTGTATTCTCTGTTATTTGAATATGTTAACAATGAATGCACAAATGGTTTACTCGTGTCTATCCTGCTGATACAAAACCATTGCCCTCTGACTCAGCCTTAGCCCTTACCTTCCCAACTCCTTCAAAATCCATTCCCCCTTTTGGGGGATTTTTGCAGACAAGCCATGTTTACCAAGTCCATCAAAATCCACCTATAGTAGTGGTGGTCTTGTGGTGGATTTCAGCGGATTTGGTCCTGAACTTGGTACAGTTCTTAGTATAAGATGGGAGTTGGGGTTAATGCATAAGGTCTATTCCAAGCATACCTCACACAGGCTTTATTCTTGCTAATGTGCAGGCATGAGGCACCCTTAGAATTTCTTGGGTCCGAGTGCCAAGATTCTCCAAGACTGGATTTGGTCCATCTTGTTGATAGTGCCGTCTACCACCGAGATGGCGTAGCTGCACTTGCCATGGTCTTGCCATGTTTGGGGAAGACAGTCACCGGACTCATGTTCTGGTGTTTCAGAGGCAACAGTGACGTGGGTTCGAGCCCGGGCCCGGACACTTGTGCCCTTAAGCAAGGCACTTAACCATTATTGCTTCGTCCTTCGGATGGGACGTTAAGCCGGAGGTCCCGTGTGTTGTATAAGGCCTAACACACGTAAAAGAAGCCATTAACACTTATCGCTAAGAGAAGGGGGTTTGCCCTGGTGTTTCTGGCCTCCTAGTTATGCTCTCTTGTGACAGTCCTTAGGAGAAGAACCAACCAAGTACCAGTCTAAATCCAGTCTTAGGTCAAGAATCGCCGAGGCACCGCCATCTTTAATTTGTGCATGGAGACTAAGAACAATGCACAAGCACATGTACCTCACCAACAGTTTCAAAGTGATCTGACAGATTTTCTGCCGCTGTACATCCAATGCCTCCACAAAGCTACTACAGGATTTGTGCACATTCATATGAAACTTTGTTATGCATGCGAAGTGTCGTGCCTGTGTGAATCGGCGTGTCCTCGTGTTGTGTCCTGCATATACAGCCCTTGTAAATGGTCACTGTGCCCCATCAACTAGTCATGCATAGACTCCAACAAGATCCTTACCGATTATTTTCAATTTGTTCTGTTTTGTAGGATGGTGGAGGCAGACCAGCTGTTCTTCTGTGTGGTGACCTCAACAGCACACCAGACGGCTGTGTGTATGAGTTCCTTACAAAGGGAAGCGTGGCAGAGAACTCGGTGGATTGGTATACAAGTAAGTATACAAGTTGAGATCTCCCAGAAAATAAGAACAAACTTCCCATGTTTTATTTGCTGTTAAGACATGTTTTTCCCCCAAGTCTTCAACTTTGATTCTTGCTACCTCACTCTTTTTTGAGGGTGTTGGTCACATTTTCATTTGATTATACATGCATTGCTATTTCTTTGTTTTCTTTTTAAAACTTAATCTAGCTGGGTTTTATTGAAGATTGTATTTGAGATTAAATCCCAGTTTGGAATGTTTTCCTTGTGAATGTGTTGATTTTCATGAGTGTTTTCGGTTTATTTAAACCAGGTTTTGGTATGTTTTTTAGTCTAAACATTTCTAAACACTACTGCATTAACCCTCCTATGAAAACATGCATTGTCAGCCTTGTTATTACTTGGCTCAATATTGGTCAAGACCCCTATTGGTTGTACACAGTATGCCAGGAGGTGAGATAGAAACATTTTGACCGTTTGTGACCTCTTAATTAGGCCCCCAAAAAAAATAGTTCTGCTTCCGATTACATGCCTTTCAAAAATAGGGTCGGTCGGTCGGAAATTTTTTTTTTTTTGCCAATTTTTTTTATGCAGATTGAATGGGGTATTCAATTATATGCGAAGTTTTAGCCTGAACTATTTCTATTGCACTACGAAAGCTATACACGAAATGGCAACAAAAAGTGAGTAAAACCTACCTTTAATTATTGTCAATATATTTACGTTCGATAATTTCAAAAAATAATGGAAAATTCAGGCCGTTCGCACCATATGCACAACGCTAGTCAAGACGCGGGGAGCTGGCCAAAACTCCGAGGTGTGTAATGCGTGCGTGTGTGGCGAGCGGCCCACCATGGGCCGTCAGAGCTGTTTTTACCGTCAACAATTTCGGGAAACACGCGGCATGTATCACTCCAAATACGAGTAGTGCGATCTCAAAATGAACTCCTGAACACAGAAAATACATACACAGACAAGCTAGATCAATTCTGTAAATTAACTTGCAAAAATGTTCTTTCTCCATCGGTGTTTTCTTGGCATTTTTACGATGTCGAATCCGACCAGTTGACAGTGGCCTGCACTGTACTAATAGCGCGCTATCGGTCACATAGCTAGCTATGGACTGGTTACCGCATTTTCATTATGTCTTCTAAATTGGCCCCTGCGCGGCGCGGCGGGAACCAGTCGTCGCCACGTGATTATAGTCACCGTGCGTGACATCGAATTGCGAAGTAGTTGCATCATGGAGCTATAAAAAGGATAGCTCCATGGTTGTATCGCGAAGCGAATTTGTAATAACGGAGGTTTCTTTAAAAAAAAAGCGAATGTAAGTAAGAAAACAAATAAATACAAGCATTTTTGGATGCAAAAGGGTTGTTGAGAGGTATTTTGTGAAGACAGAAAAGACAGATTTTATTTGTATTTATTCATTTTTTTTTTTCATTTTTTGTTTGTTTTTGGAATTGCCGATAAAATTTTCCATTATTTCGCAGCCTAAAAATAGGGTCGGTCGGGTAACCGGAAGCAGAACTATTCTTTTTTTTGGCCTTAGTAGGAGTGTTAACATTTGGATGATAATGGAGATTTTTATTTGTTAAGAAGGGTGGTGCTTCCGAGTAGCATGAGTTGGATCTTGCTCCAAATGATGATCTTGATTGATATTCTGTGAGACCTCAGGACATCTGGTGATTCAGTATTTTATTTATTTATTTATTTTGCAGGTGGAAAAGACGAGTTTTGTGGAGGCATGGCCCTGACACACTCCCTCAACCTCCACGATGCTTGTCAAGACATCGCTTACACGAACCTTGTGGCCAGCTTCAGAGGTAAACTGGACCACATCATGATTGAAGGAGACGAGATGAACGTAGAACGCGTCGTTCCGATGTCGACTCACGAGGAAGTGACGAGGCATGTTGCTTTGCCTAACGCTGTGTTTCCATCCGATCACTTGCCGCTGGTGTGTGAACTGGGTTGGAGAGATACGTCTTGATGTCAAACATCCCGATATTGAAGCTTCCTCCTTTACTGTACTACAGTGCTGGCATCTTGTATTATGGCAGATTGGTGATGGAATTGTTCATTTGATGATAAACACATGGAATTTGGCACACAGCCAGAGTATGCCATGAGAAAGATATTTGGCTATACAGGGTGTTTCAAAAAAAAGGAACAAAGAATGAAGAATGAGTATACATACGTTTATGTTTTTACTATAGGCTGGTGTCATCTGAAGGAAAATTGCTATTATGCCTTTTGATACTATTTTTGGAGTTTTTTCAGTCATCAGCATCTGAGCAACATTGTCTTGAAAAAAACTGATGCAAAATGCAGTTGGTTCACTTTCATAAAAAAAAACTGGCCTGGAGTGCGGTGTGTGTATTATTCACGAAATGTCTGTAAAATGGCTTGAATGTTAATCCTCGGAAAAATGGAGGCTTGTTTTAAACGTGGCTTGGGCAAAAGCAGAGAAATTCACACCAAAAACGTTTTGAACCAGTTTTTTGGTTTTTTTGTTTTTTATTTCTTTTTATTATCTCGTGTCTTCTTCTTGAGTACTTATTCTCCATGCCACCATGCCAACCGTGTTTGACATGCCAAGTGCACCAACTGCAGAAGTTTGCATCAAAAATTTCATGACAGTGGCACTCAGAAATAAAGTTGACCAATGTTATTAACAAAGCATTCAGATTTTTTCATAAATTCACCCAGTTTATGATACCAGTTTTAGTCTGTCTAAACATTTAGTTCAAATTTGGTGTGGTTCTTCATTTGGGTTTCCTTTTTGGAGCATGACACCTGTACAGTGCTGAGCAGTGGAGAATTTGGCACACAGTCAGAGTGTGCCATGAGAAAGATACCTGGCTATAGGTTCATCGCAGATTTGTCCTTTGAAAAAAATATAGGTAGAATAACAAGCAATGGCAGCCATTTTGAAAATTTTGAAAATTGCTTGTTATTCTATCTATATTTTTTTTTTACAGATATAAAGCTGCCATGGCCCTATAGCTGAAAACTTTCTCTTGGGCACTTTCTTACTGTGTGCCAACTTTCGTGCTTTTAATCATCAAACGAGCAATTCTATCATACTTTGCACCAATCTGCCTTACTATTGTCTACTACATTGTATTTGGTGCACATTGATTATTTTCTGCCTCTTCTTGTGCCTTGCCACAGTAAACGTTTTACCTCAAATTTCACAGTAAGTGAAATAAACCAATTGTGACCTGTTCTGTCAAAAGCAGACGCTTCTGGGCAGAGGTTGAAAATGAGATAGGGCCAAAAAACGCCGTGGTGGTGATTTTTATCGATTTTCAAATTTTTGCATATTTGTAATCCTGAACATGTCTAAAATATATTATTAAAGTTTGAAACCCTAATTTGAACTCTACATATACTATTTTTGATGATTTTGATAAGGTATATCAGTTAAAGAAATAATTGTTTTGTGACGTTCATGGCCATTTTCTCCGTTTTCTACTTTTCGACACAATGAACTTTAAAATAGCGTAACTCTGCCCAGGAATGACCGGTTTTTTAAAAATTAAACCACCTATTAAAAGGAAAAAGAACATATGGTAACAATATGTAAAAACATCGTTTTCTACCTTATGCCCAGAAAAGTCTGATTTTGACAGAACAGGTCACAATTTCTCAACATTCTGTTCACTTGAGTTTACCTACCTGTTACAAATTTGAGAGAAATTTTATTTTGGTGTGTTTTCCGACTGTTATTGTGAAATGCGCATTGAACCCAACTTTGCCAGATAAGTAAGAAGTAAGAATGTTTCTGATAAACATGTAGTTGGATATGTGAGCGGAAATAACAATACTTTCAGAAAGTCAACTTAAAAGAAATTCCAAGATTTATTCAAATGCGCCACATAACAGAACAGTTTTGTGCCAAAGTTTTCTTATGCCACCGTATTTGAAATAAGGACAAAATTCCCTGACACTAACGTTTCTCGCAAGTGTTCAACGGCAAGCATTATTAAGGTAACAGTAGTAGTAACTATAACTGAATGAATTTGAAGCTTGTCGATCAAGAGGTTTGGCAACATTGCATGAGGAAAGTTGGACGAAACGTTGATGTGCGCCACATTAGGGGACTCCACTACACAAACTTTTTATGTTCTTTTTAAAGGATTAAAGGGAAAATACAACATTTGCAAACATCAAAAAACGAAATAATCAAATTACCACGAAATACCTTACTAAATTGTTAGGGACTGACAGTCTAAAGCATCCTTTAAAATCACGGCTCCTGTTGTGCTGACATTTTCAAGAAAAACTGTATTTTTCCGCGTTGGAGAAAACTGGCTTTTTTCAAAAACTGTTCTTAATTTTTCATATTTAGTTATTCTGACGTTTCTTTGCAATTGATCACACACCTGTGGAGGGGTACAAGCCTGCTAGACTGATTCTCTGACCTTACAATTCCCCAAAGTGTATTAATTGCTTTGTTTCATCTTAAGTGGGGTCAGGGAACCAGACTACAAGAACATGATAGGTTTTCTTGGTTTTTCCAGCATCTACAAGCCCAAAACATGAAACAAGTCAGTTTAACAATATTTTATATAACTTACTAATCCTCCAAATCCATTTATTTCAGAAAATTGCAGCAAAAGCAAATGTTGTACATTCCCTTTAATTGAGTAAACAAGATGGAACTAAAACTGCACTATGTGAAGTCTACATACCAGCGCTACATATCTGGCAAGCTTCAGTATCCAACAACTTTACTTCCTGCAAAAAGATAGTTAAGGGACTTCAAAAGTATCTTTTTTTTGAAAGACTTATTCTTGCAATCCAAAACAAAACTTCAGTTTGCTAAAAAGACTGTCTAAGAAGGCCAATAGAATTTGTAGTTTTTAATTGCCGTCTTGTTATACGGTTAAAACATGTCAAATTTATTCACTAAAGTGCCTGAAACGGTCCTACAATTACATGTACTAACTTGATCAGAGATTGAGAATAAAGCACACCTAGCCACACCATCAGATCATGTTTTGATGTGAATTTGTTATTATTTAAATGTAAAAAACTTACTTTGAACAAACAAAATGTGAACGAGTATTAACATAATCAGGAGTCAGGTTGGCGTAGCAGTACTTTCCTCGCCTTCCACCGCTGTGACCCGGGTTCGAATCCCTCATAGGCCAATATGTGGATTGGGTTTTCAGTCCCTACCTGATTCCATGGGTTTTCCCCAGAATATTCTTCTGGGCTTTTCCTCCCACCTCTAAAACTGTAACTTCTTCTCATTGTCTTCTCTCCACAGGTTTCTTCAGGCTTGCGAGCTACAGTGCCTAGGGCGCTTTTGAGGAACCCTTGGTTTCATTACCAGAAATGATTAATAATAATAATAAACCATGAGCCATTAGGCTTCTATCCAAAGGACAATTGAATAGTCTCCTGAGGATTATGTATCGTAGCATTGGTTTGTAAAATAAGTTTTAAAGTGGTTCTTCAGTCTCATTGTACATGTACTGAAATAGGACGCTGCTAATCATGAGCACAAAATAATTTCCATTTTTCCATGGCCTCCAAATAAAGTTTTACTTGACTACAGAGGGCGCTGTCGCTTGTACTGCAAACGGGCCTTCTTTTTTTTTAGTTTCAGGCGCAATTCCACCCGGTTCGCGAATGGGAAGACGTCCTGAATTGGGAGATGATTGAAAACAGCTGAGCGCCACGCGCTGTTGACGGAAGTTGTTTGACAACTTCGACTTCGAGAGTTTCAATGGTTGCTCACTTGACATGCTTGAGTGATCGAGCTGTAACTTTTGAAGCGCCTCATTAAAGATAAAGATTCACTAACAAGAAAGCGAAGTTGAGTCACAAAAGCGAGGTAGGTTCTGGAAACTCTCTCTAATTTCTAAATTGCTTGTGCATTACCGATTACGGGGAAGGGGGGGGGGGTCAGACTGGTTCAAATCGGGGAAAAATGTCTCAAAATGAAGGTCATTCATTGCAAAAATGATAAGACATGAATCTGGGATACCCTAGAGACTACGGGTCTTGCTAAACTCAACTGTAGTTTTTTTTGTGGGGTCGTTGTATATACTAGAGTTTAATCAGTAAGACAGTATACAGCATGGTTCCGCTTTGGAAGAGGACCCCTATCGTATTCGGATGGATTTTTGTGAACGATATTTTTTTTCAGTAACTATTTCCATAAATGGTTACAGAGTTCTGACATGAAAAATGAAAGAAAAGCAAGCTCCAAAATCATAACTGCTGCAACGTGAAAATCACCATACGTTTTCTAGTATGCATATTGGTCAGTTTTGAAGAGCGCCCTTTTTTGAAAAATGGGTACCAAGATGGGTTCTACTTCTAAATTGATACTTTCATTCTGGAAGTTGTTTTGATAGGCCTATGTACTGAGACAGAATCCTGTTACTTAATCATGAGCACAATTTTTCAATTTTTTTTTTGGTCTTGAGATAAAGTTTGATTTGACTACAGAGGGCGCTGTCTCCTGAGCTGCAAACAGCAAACATACCCAACAATGGAAGATATATTCATCTGGGAAAAAGACTGAAAACAGCTGAGCGCTGCGTGCCCTTTACGGAAGTCCACCGATTGTGCCATGCAGTAGCTACATATTTACATAACCCATTTGATTAATTCCCACGCATGTACAATTTGTACATTCACGTGGTTACAATGTGGTAAAATGTTTACTCTTTATCTTTGGGGCCACTTTCCTTGAGGACAGCGAAATCCACTTTTTGTTATTCGACTCACCAAAATAGCTGGTGGTCCTGAAAAGCAACAGTAATATCATGAAAATAGGACTGATGCCAAGAATGCTCAAAAATCTCACTTTACAGAAAAAAAGTGAAGTTTTGGGAGGGATGAAGATGTTTGACAAAAATCAGTTTGGGGAAACCTGTTGTATCAGCATTGATTGTGAGTAGAAACAGCGCCACCATGTGGTCAGATTATTTGAGATCCTTTTCACTGTCCAAAAATATTTTCTGGTGATTGGTTAAAATGAAATCATGACCGATTATAAAATGGTGTCACCACTCATTTCTGCCAAAGTCCCGTCTAAAGCAATTTGCCAACTGAAACTCATACGTACAGCTAATACATGTTGGATGACAATTTATCATGTAATTTAACCATCATTAAAAACTAAAGATCTCCATCAGGCCAAAAAAAGTCTCCGGTTTCTGGCATGGAGCTTGCCCCAAAAGTGGTGCGGTGACGCATGTTTTTTGTTCTCCCCTACTTTTTATTTCTTCAAATGTCAAATGTCGGCTGATTGCAGATGCACTATATGTGGCCTCTCTGGACTCCCATGCACCAAATTTAATTGGGTACCATTTGCAGACGGTTTATAACTGCAGGGACGCATGTTTTTTTCCCTTACTTTTTTATTTCTTCAAATGTCAAATGTCGGCTGCTTGCAGATGCACTGTATGTGGCCTCTCTGGACTCCCATATACCGGTATTCTGCACCAAATTTAATTGGGTACCATTTGTAGACGGTTAATAACTGCGGCGACGCATGTTTTTTCCCCCTACTTTTTATTTCTTCAAACATCGGCTGAAAACTCTCAAAAATATCCTTTAGAGTGGAGCTTGAGGTGACCTCAGTAAGGCCATAAGGCTTGAGAATTCTGCACCCACTTACAATTCTAGACCGACAAGAACATTTTGGATAGTCAAGACAAAAATCAGAGAAAACGTCAGACCATACAGCTTCAGGGTGCAACCCTGCAAAAAAAATCCCTTAGACACTAGTGCTAAATGCGCATACTTCAAAATTCTTTTAAAAATACTCAGAACTCTCACAGGTATTCAAGCTGCACTGAAAAATGATGATCAATGTGTCAACTTTCATTTCCTTTTCTTTTTTGGGTGGGTTGACCATTGACTTTTTGAGATATTCTCGCCCAAAGAAGACGACCCCTATTTTCCCCAAAGCGGAAAAGTAGCCATCTTGAAAAACGATCCCTCCACAACATGGCAAAAAAGCGCCACTTTCAAGCCCAATAGCATCCAAAATGCTCAGAATTGGAAGCCCCAAGTCCGGGCCAGAGGTTCATTACCATATCTCTTCAATTCCCCAATTTTATGGCTCTCAAAACTCTCTAATATAGAATATTTTGAGGGTATAGCTTTTATTCATGAGCTCGGCGGACGGATTTTTGGCCTATTTACAGGCGTGCACCCTTCATCGACATTGTACAGAGCTGCCAGGCTGGTCATTAGTCTGCTTCCTTACATATTGCGCTTACATAAAAGCGTTTACAGGTTCTAGATACACGACCATTGCTCCTTCAGTCTGGCTTCCAGACACACAGTTACAAAATGACAACACCGTCTGCAAATGGTACCCAACTAAATTTGGTGCAGAATATATGGGAGCCCAGAGAGGCCACATATACTCTTATAGATGATAACTCCATCTAAAAACACATTAAAATTGTGCAGCAGCAGGACTCCAGTCAAACCAGGGAGTTTGGCGGTTTTGAGACATCATCTTGCATTAAAAAAAAAAACTTTTTAATTTTGCGGTGCGCACGGCTACAGCGACACTCGCGCTGACCAGAAACTGGAGACTTTTTTCAATGTGAAACTAACCCACACTGAGCTGACCTGTTGATCAAGTTGACATACTTTTTGGCCGATTGACCCGAAGATACACCTGGAACTGTTCATTATCATCTGGTCTTTGATTCACAGTCGGTTAGTGTCAAGATGTTATAGATTAATTCCGTAATCGTCCAACCTGTCGGAATAGTTCAAGTGGCCAAGGGTAAGCTAGTTACGAAAATTTGATGTGCATTAATAAGCCTGCGGAACCTGTTGGACTGACCTCCCCAACTCTCTCCCATTGAGCATGAGACTCACGCATTTCAGGTTGTTCTCGTGCTCTCATGCGCGCACGCGAGATTTCTCACGCAAACAAAATAAATAACTTAATCAGGCCAAAAAAATATATATATTCGGTCTCTGGTCAGACCGAAGTTCCGGAATTGACGCGGCCACACGGCTTTTTTTTTTTCTTCAAGCTTGGATTGTACAGACAAGGTGGGGTACTATTTTGCTTTTTTGGTGTCCTCACGTACATTGGAGTCTTCCATAATTTGCCTTGGTGCTTTCGATCATTTACCTTGGTGCAATTTCCCATTCCTTGGTGCTCTTTGGTAAAAAAAATTGAGGAGGTGCGGAAATAGAGGGCACTGTTGGAGCTACCGCAGAACATTTTGGAGAAAAAAAAGATCGACGCGCATGATTAAAATCGACGCGCGCGCTGATCAGAGACCGACTTATTTTTTTTTTGGCCAAACTCAAAGTTGATGTTTGAATGATGATCTTTTGCTAACAAAATTGGTTAAAGTGGTCAGAAATTGAAGATCGCACCACAGAGCATCTAGAATCCAATTTTTTTCGGGGCCCTTTATAAGCGAGCCCTGATCAAGCTCCATAAGCTGTTTCGCAGATACCGCCATCTTGCCTGAAATGGTGATTGCGCAATGGCTCGGGGGAGGAGGGGGGGGGCACACGTGACCCGCACTGAAAATCTGTAACGTGAAAGGCATGGGAAGGTCAGACCTGTTCTGAAAAATCTCTCCTTTTTTCAGTTAAAACTGATTAATGGGACATTGAGCTGTCCATGGGTGAAATTTTTTTTTTTTTAAATCACATGCAACAGTACCAAGTTCAAAAAAGGAAAATTGATCGCGTAGTCACGTGACCGCGCATGTAACAAACGCTGCCGAAAATTTGGTATCAAATTGGTGCCGTTGCACGTGATTTTTTTTTAATATTTTTTTTTTCACCTATGGACAGCAAATTTGTCACCCTGTTAGGAAAATTGTGTGCATATGTTGGCAAATATGCAGCAACGAATAGCGCCACCTATTGTCCAAGATATCTGCTTTTGAACAGCACCCCTACCCCCTCCCCCACGATACTAAGTAGGTGTCTGCCCCCACTCCCAACCCACTGTTTGATTTTTTCAACAGCCTATGACTGGAATAATACAATGGCTACCTTCGGACATGATTGGTCTGTTGGCAATTGTGTTGTTACACGCCCCCCCATTCAAATTGGTATGGCAACGCGCCTGATCTTGTGTAATTCCTTTCAACTCATGACCTACATTTTGCAAAATGACTCAGAAAACTCCCTATGCTGTTGTGGTCAGTGTCTGTTGCCATGGAGGTAATTCTATACCTCCATGCTGTTGCTTAGCGGTCAGTGTAGGGCCACAGAAGCGGTCAGTGTGTGTGTGAGTTGTCTTGCGGTCATCAGTTTGCGTTGATGAGCGGTCAGTGCATTGAGCAGGGAAAAGCGAGACGATGAAGTGATTATCACTTGACATGTCAAATTGCCTGAGGGATCTTGGGCTCATCCCCGCTATCACGCATTCATCTTATCAAGTGTTGGATTTCACAGTTCACCCACTGCACTCACATCAATCCTGCAGATTTTTTTTTTTTTTGAGGGGGGGGGGCCTACAATTGCATATTTAACACAAAAAAGTCCAATTAAGGCACTATATTGGAAACACAACATAAAGTTTTGTGCATGGTATTTAAATATGTTTGTATCGTTGATTAAAGTTTCCGTTCTCTTCAAAAAGTATGGATTTTCTCCCAACATATTTTCAATTTGTATGCTTAGTTTTTAAGAAAAAAAGATATTTAATCCAGTTTTCAACATCTGCAACCCACAGACCTGGGGCTTTCATATTGTGCACAAATGAAACTACACTGGGACAGGCACATTTTAAATTAGTATGTTTTGTTTTTAAAAAAATACTTTTTTGTATGTTTTGTTAAAAAAAAGAAGCTATTTAGCCTATTGAGCCTGTCAGCTATTAACAGCCAAAGGTAAAATATTTCTTCCAAAAGTTTCTTTTTTAATTATTGTCTGTCGGCTAATGTTTCAAATTTTGTGAAGAAATAATTCAGTAACTGTTTTCATTTGATGTGTCATCCAAAAGTGAATAACTTTTATAGTGCTAGAAAAATATCAGTTGTAAAAAGATTTCTATTTTTTTTAAGGGTGCCACTTGAAAACAGCACAGGTAGTCATCTTCAACTGATGATTTAAAATGTAACTGTAACACACTGTACTTAAACAGTAAGGTAGAATGTTGAACCAGAAAGGGTAGTTACTTTCAGTAAGATTTCATTGTTTTGTTTTTTTATTTTCTTTTAGCATGTACCTATTGTCTGAAGCATAAGAGATGGAAGGCATTGACACATTCACTGTGGCAGTATGGCAATCGAGGATAGACTGGATGAGCCTGGTGAGCTCTCATCAGCTGAATGTTACTCTCCTACGCTATCAACAGCCAAAGGTAAAATATTTCATTTCAAAGTTTCTTTATTATTAATTATTTCTTGTCAAAAATCAAGGATGTACCTCAAAAGCGCCCAAGGCACTGTAGCTCGCAAGCCTGAAGAAACCTGTAGAGAGAAGACAGTGAGAAGAAATTTCAGTTTTAGAGGTGGGAGGAAAACCCCAGAAGATTATTTTTGGGGGGAACGCACAGAATCAGGTAGGGACTGAAAACCCAATCCACATGTGGACCAGGGCGGGAATCGAACCCAGGCCAGAGTGGTGGAAAGGCGAGGAAAGAACCGCTGCTGCAACCTGACTCCCCACTGCCTTCTGACTGACTGGGTCACTGACTCCCCGACTGACTGACTGACTGACTTTTGTGTGTAGCTCAATAAGGCAAGCGTTGTCTTGTTTTATAAGAGATTTTTTACATACCTGTAGTTTTAGATCAGTCCCATAAGGGCCAAGCAAAACAAAAGCAATAATGAAGAACTCCTGGCAAGTAACAAATTTCAAATTGTGTTCTATCAGAAATTGTAATTCTTTTATAAATGAAAGTTTTCACAAAATTAAACTGTTTACTTGTATAACTTCTCTGACAACAATATATAACATCAAAGCTACATGTGACCTGTCAAAAGCAGACGCTTCTGGACAGAGGTTGAAATTGAGATAGGGCCAAAAAACGCTGAGGGGGTGATTTTTTTTAATTTTCACATTTTTGCATATTTGTAATCCTGAACATGTCTAAAATATACTTTAAAAGTTTGAAACCCGAATTTGAACTCTAGATACCGGTATACTATTTTTGATGATTTGTTAAGGTATATCAGATAAAGATATGACTGTTTTGTGACATTTGTGGCCATTTTCTCCGTTTTTCTACTTTTGGACACAATGAACTTCAAAATAGCATAACTCTGCCCAGGAATGACCAGTTTCAAAAATTAAACCACCTATTAAAAGGAAAAGGAACATATTTTAACAATATGCAAAAATATCATTTTTGACCTTATGCCCAGAAAAGTCTGATTTTGACAGAACAGGTCACATATACGCTTTAATATTAGCATACATTAATACCAGTATAGATGCACGTACAAAACTACAATAACACTTGTATGACAAGTGATATGGTCTGACGGTGGATCCATTGTAGAAGCCTGCTAGTGGAAATTGCCAATTACGCAGTGATAAGACCACGCGTCACAGATGGGTACTCAGTCAATTACTGGAAATTTGACAGACCATCCAAAAAAGCCAAGCAAGCAAAGAAAGCCACTTAGCCATTTAATAACTACAGGTTCATATTGTAATCACGTCTGTTGAATTGCTTGCATCGGTTATTGAGATGAAAACCTGTTGTGCTACTTTGCAATGATTATGTGAACAATCATTTGCAGTTTTATCCTCTGTGACTGTGAAGTTGGTGACAGTTTTATTAGTAGCTCTGACATAAAAAAAACAAAATCCTTACAAAAGTTCTCATATTCATAATGTAAAAAGGGAATAATTTCAAAGCATTTGTAGCTCACAAAACTGATTAGCCATCTGCAGTGTTCCCGGTATGTGTACCATAGGATACCTAATGAAAGCTTACGGTAGTTCATTTTTTTCCCCAATAAATTGTAATATTTTCAAGTAATCAGCTCAGATATTTCACGTTTGCAGCATGAGACTAATTTCCACCCAGTTGCAGAGTTAACCCTGCGAAAGGAATTCCTAGTGGAAGACAGATGACATTAAATTCTGCCAGTCTAGCCTTGGTATTAATAAGATTAATTGATTCAGACACCGCTAAACCGATTGGAATGATATCACAAGGTGATGAATGATGCAATAAATTTTGCTTCAAATCTCCCGGAAAGAAAAAGATGACACAAATCAACCCAATGAGGTGCTCCAAGATGCCCGATTTATTTTCAATGAATGATTAATTTCTTTGTTCATTGTGTCAGTCTTTAAAGATACCCTGTGCTCTTAAAAAAAAAAATGGATAATTTTCTTCTGAAACCCTCTGAAAAAGGAATTCATTTTGCGCACAAATCAACCCGCCCTGTGAGAGCCGAATTATTGCCTTGCAGCCAATAATCAAATTTTGTGAACGTCGGTGGATTTTTACGTCAGATGTCTCATTCAAAAGTGAATACCGGTAACTTGTCTATTTCTAGGAAAAGAACACTTGTAAAAACAAATCTATTATTCGAGGAGAAACTTGAAAATAGGACAGGGAACGCATCGTTAATATTGATTGCACTTAAAATATTCCTAGTAAGGAAGTACCAGCCAGGAAAGTTATTATAAGGCCGAAAAAATGTCTTGAGGCCCCAGTAAAGATAATGGAAACAGCCACTGGCAAGGTGCCAATATTTAGAAATCTTTTGTTCATCTAATCTAGCTTGCCTGATGGCCAAATATTCCCGGGGTTACGTGTACATCCCACACAATTCCAAATGCAAATGAAGGTCTCGCTGTGACTATAGTGGGCTGGCCTAGTTTCATCCCGGCTGCATTCTGCGACCAGCCAGCCAGCCAGACCTCCTCTTAGGAGCTTAATCTCCCGCAGACCGATGCTCAGCTCCGTGCTATTAAGTCGTGGACGTACCCAGAGGCATGCATATTCACTAATCCATCCCAGAATCTATTATCGCTGCTGTCTGCCGGCCTGCGATCGGAGGCTGGGGAGGACGGACAGGACGGCCCATTTGCACGGTCTTGCATCAACGTGTTTGGAATTACAAGCCTGTATTGTGATGTACTCACAGGTTAATCCTTGCGGATACCGGCTGTGACAGGGCACCGGGGGATTTTCAGTGTGGATTTAAGTAACGTACGGTGCTGTCGGACCATAAAACAAATGCGATTCTGTTTGGAGATGAACTATTGACAACATTTTCTGCAGAGAGTCGGCGGAGTTTTGAAACACCGCGTAACATCAGTCCTCGCCGAAAAAAATTAGGATTAGAGCTGGAAATACTTTTTCGGAAGAAAATTTACCATCTACTATTTCTTCTTTATTGACGATTACAGAAAAGGAAAAACAAATCTTGCAGTGTCTTCTGGAAGAGGAGGAAATCTCAGAAGCATTTTGGGAATTGATTCATCTCAAGAGATCACTATCGTTAGGAGTGTCAGTTGGAATTTTCCATACGTTTGCATTTCTGGATAGGAATTCTGCATTTCAACTTTTCAAGATTTGGAAAGGTAAGTGAATTTTGTAAATCATTCATTGAATGAATCGCTGATGGAGACACAAGTTTTTTGCAATTCAAATTGGTTGGAATGTTTTCATATTTTCCAAGCAATATTACATTCCTGTTTTTTTTTTTTACTCAATTGTTTTCCCAATGTGACAAGTTATCAAAATTTCATTAAAAAAATTAAAATTTCAGTAACGATAGCAAAATGATGTAATGTTCCTTATTGAAGGGAAAGCAAAATCTGTTGGGTGTTGTATGATAAACTCTCCGACAACATTGGGTTGATAAACTTTCTGATATTGAGAAGAAAATTGTTCATTTCAGTGAGCAGGTTTTTCTTAGAAAGAATCCTAGGGTGTGAGTCATAGTTGGAAACAAAAAATGTTGCGCAATGCTTTCAAAATGCTATTAAACAATTTAAGTTTTTAATGACCAGGTGGTTCTGTTTAATGATCCATTACAAATTCATCAATTAATTAAATGATGCAGAATAACAGGTGCACGCACTTGATTCTACCATACTTCATCCTTAAGACACAGATGAGTGTAATGAAATCCACAGAATGAGGAGAATGGCTCCGAGGTTGGAGAGTTATTACCGTCTAGATTGTAAGATAGCCTCGGCTTAATAGAAAGATTGGAGAAATCTGGTCGGGGTGATCTCTGGAATTGCAAAAAAAATGATTGACTATCTGGATTACTCAAGCTGAGTGACGTAACGCTCTTCCGAGTGACGTAACGCTCTTCCTTTTTGATTACACAACATGACTGCATGACTTATTGAATTTATTGCAGGGAAATTTGATTAAACTGCTAAGTGTCTGGTTTGTGTTTTGTGGCCGGGAATACTGAAGCATGTAGTAGGTGGACATTGTTTTAAGAGCATTTGCCTTCTTTCTGTTAGAACGCTGCATTTTTATTTCATGTAGTACATTATGTTTAGAAAAATAATACAACAGTGTTGTACTGTTTTTTGTTTTGTTTGAAGGAAGAGTAACTTGGTTTTGGTTTTAAATTGGTATTTAATACAGTGTTTATAATACACCGGTGAGGGGGAAAACCCAATATTGAAATTTGCATATATTTGGCATTTGAAAGCATGAAAAATATACTCATTAACAAACTGTAATTTCCAAAAGATGAATGTGATTTGGCATTTGAAAATTATGAAAAAAATTGCGTTACCCCTTCGGTGCACAGATTATTTGGACCAGATGCATACGTTTCTTGGGCAGTAATTACTTACCGTCCTGTGCACAAAAGGGTTAAATTAATGAGAGAAGTGTAATTTCCAAAAGAGGCATATATTTGGGTTTTTTGAGTGTTTGTTATCTCTAACTTAAATTTGTGGTTGACTGCTGCAAGTTCTTAGATAGTTTTCTCAGATTTTGCCGACAACTATTCCTTGCCCTTCATCTGCTCTGAACTGTCAGTGGTGACTCTTTTCTTCAAATCGCTGTTGGCAACTCTTGTCCGCGCTCCTCAAGAGAGTTGTCAAGTCCTATTCATTACAATGTTCTATATCTCCCAGCGTGTTTGCGTGCTGTCTCTTCCTCCATGCTTCCACCCACTATGAAGTGCGTCTGTTGATACACCTGTAAATTAACAAATCAATGTCTGTCTGGGATGAGGCATTTACCCACGAGCCATTACCTATTCACACAACAGAGCTTAGAATTATCTCACCGGTAAGGAGACCAGAGCGTTTTGTTCTCAAGTATTAGAGCAAACACATTTAACGGAATGGAACACGGTGGTTGGGGATTGTTTACTGTAACTTTTTTTTCTGAGCTCATGGGTAGTTTGATGCAGTCTTATTTGTATTTCTTGTATTAAAATTATACGTCATGAGTCTTTTTCATTTAGGAAAATAAAAGAAGTACATGAGTGAATCATGATCTTTACTGTAGAAACTTGCTGCACAAAAATGTAGAGATCCTTTTTGCATAATTAACATTATAACACCTTACCCGCAGATTCTGTGTCTTGATTGGCCGAGAGCGAGTCACGTGATACTTTCTATTTTTGCTATCTTTCTGTGCACGGCCCAAAGTACTATACCCGTAGCAACCAAAGTACTATACCATTAGCAACCAAAGTACTATTTCCACGGCGCGGCATTTGTGTGCAAATGCATGCTGGTGTGCACGTTGCACGCAGCGCGTTTTGTTCCAAAGAGAGCGCGCCACAGAGTTGGGTTCAAACCTTTTGCGAAGGGGTAGTTTGGAAGAGAGAAATACATTTTCCACCAATTTTGTATTGAAATTGAAGTTTATTTCAACTGTGTTCAGATTTAAATAATTTACAATATTATAACCAAGCAGAATCTGTGGGTGAAGTGTTATAAAACAAATATTGAATGCTTTATCTCCTGGTGAAGTAAAACTAGCCTCCTTCGGTGATACATGGAGCATTCTATTTTCCCTCGGCTTCGCCTCGGGAAAATAGAATGTCTATGGATCACCTCGGGAGGCTAGTTTTACTACACCACTCGAAGCATTCAATATTTGTATATTACAAAGACTTGGAGACTAATGGGTTATGTAAATCAACAGTATGGATAGCATGTAGCTTGTCTTGTCTAACTGTAAATATCTCTCCCCTCATAATATCACTTTGTCTACGAGCAGGCTAATTACTTTAATTGATTTTCTTCGGAAGGATGCCTCTTTATTGATCATGGCTTATTGTCAATTGATTGGCTACAAAGGTAAAAAATAGTCTTGTAAACACAGTACATGAAGGGAACAGTGCCCGTCCCCTCCTCTCCCCCAAGACGTCGGCTGCAAGAGGTTTACCGTTTATCTTTTTCTTCTGCAAGGGAGTCGAGGTATACATGTACCTCAAAACAAGTATTTTCAGAGGCAAAAAAAAGGTAACTTCCAGACCGATGAGTACGTATGATAATTTCAGCCAGCATTGGTTAAAAGCTTCTCAGACGTCTCTTGGAAATCTAACCTGTCATGGTGAGATCCGTGCCTTCATGTCTTGGTAGAGTGCATGCATGCGTGAGATGACATTTGGTAGGATTTTACTACAGTGTAAATTTTTATGCAAGGGTTTGCACCTTACAGCTTTAATATTACAGCACTGTTTGCTGAGCTTTTTTACAAGTAGCACATTTGCTCATGGATGGGACTTGAACCAGTTTTTGTTCTTACTACCGGTTTTTAGCTGTGAAACTTCCAAATTGTCTGGACTCCAATTTTACAGCTATAGAGTAACAATTTTGGAGAAATTGGTATGGGGAAAATTTGATTAAGTAGCCAGTTCACTACTTTTTCATTGGTGCATGGCAGGGATGAGTTTTGACAGGATGTTTTTGTCAGATTTTCGCCTCCTGATTTCAGGATTTTTAAATTAATCCCTTTTGAAATGGAGATTGCCTGAGGTTTTTACCGTAAAAGTATTTTTTACCCATGATTGTATGTAGAACTAAGGAAATGGGTATTGTAAGCTGTGCCTCAAGGCAAATATAAACATGTAGACCCCCTATGTGCATTGCTCTGAGGCCCTCCGCGACCCTCAAGCCCTCTACCGATTATTTCATGGATTTTTCAAATTCCCCCAATTTCAGCCAGACTTTCATTTGCCGACTATGACTTTTGGGAGGGGCCGTATCATAAGTCTGACGCTTCATAGGTCAGATGCCTCATAAGTCCGAAATTTCGGACTTATGAGGCATCGGAATATGAGGCATAAAGTTGATTTATTCCGCCTCATAAGTCCAACACTGGAAAAACGAAGCGTACGAGGCGTCAGACCTACATGTATGAGGCGTTGGACCTATGAGGCGTAGGAGCTATGAGGCGTCGGACTTATGAGGTGTCGGAGCTATGAGACGTCGGACTTATGGGCCTTTATTTGGTTGGGGGATGCGATTTTGTCGGACTTACGAGGCATCGGACCTATGAGGCATCGGACTTATGAGCGGACCCCCTTTTGGGATTATCTCAAGAGTTAAGGGATCATAAGTCCAGGGAGACGGTGGAAGCCAAAGTAATAATCTGATGAGCAGATTTAAAGCCGGTTTATATGTCACGCTGACTGAAAAGCAAAGTGAATCTGATGTTGTGAAACAAACACAGCGAAATTTGCCGGAGGTGATATGTGTTCAACTCTTGTGAATTTGCAGCACAAATATACTTGCTGTGACGTCACAAATTTGTGTTCCCTTTCGCTTTTGTGCCGAGTGTAAGTTATAAAGGTATTTATATAACAACTGGTCCCTCTCAAATGACGTCATTTCCTACAGACAGGCCATGTTCATCGGCATTTTGAGCGTCAACTTGCATTTAACGCGCATGGGTTGCATCGTATTTTAAACACGTTTCGCGCAACAAGCGCGCGTGTTTGGAACATTTTCAACACTGTGCAATGTGTGCTTGAAAGCATAAAATACGGTGCAGTTCTCCTACACAGATGGCCGTCTTTTAGAGAGACCTATTCATTCAATGCAATAAGTAAACCAGGTGTGGAACTGCTCTTGGACGAAAGTTACAAGGAAAATGCTTTGAATCACGGTACCTTTTTGAACTGCTCTCACATTTTCTTGATTCCCTTGTTAGCTTGCATGAACTATAGTGGATTGTTTATCCTGAAAAGAAAATCATGAAATCTATACTTGTTTGGCGCAGTTGGAGTTTAAATACTGAACAAGTTTGATCGTAAAAGTGACCAGATACATATATTGATTCCTGAAGACGAATTTTGTTTACATTGAAACACAGCCGTGTGCATGAGGAGTGTTTTTCAGAAAAGCTCCCAAGTTTTTCGTCCGCCTACGATGGCTGCAAGCAGTGCATACAATAACAGCATCTCAGCCACAAACCACTTACGAAGAGAACATCATGTACCAGTATTATAATCAAACTTCACAGTGTGTTGCACTTGCAGTGGCTGGACATTCTCATTCGTCACATGTATTATTCTGTGATGATTAAATCTCAAATCGTGATTGGTTTTACGTTGTAATATGCGGCAGGCAGTAATGCGTAGACATGTTAATGGGGATGCATTACAGCACCCAGAACATTGAGCATGCCAAATGTACATTTTATGCAGTCGAATTGACCTTCTGCATAGCGGCCATCTCAGAGGGCATCTTTTGATAGTATAATTCAGTAACAATGAATGCACAAATGGTTCACTCATGCACATCCCAGCAAAACAAGGGCATTGCCCTCTACGATGGCTGCTATAAGCATAAGGTACTCCTTAGAGTGGGTTACATTGCAGAAGAACAGGGTACAATAGTATTTACTTTTTAATTACATGTATGGTTGACACCACATAGTTCACAGTTCTTAAAATCACTTGTAAAAATCCAATATGTACATTAAAAAGTTCCAGTCGTTATTAATTTTCCTTCTGTCCATACGAGATATCTTGTCAACTTTGTAATACTATTTCACAAGTTAATTACAAGTTGATCACAAAGTAATTAATTAATTACAAATTACTGTTTAAACCATAAAGCTCTGTTTAAAAAACTTTTTCCCACTGTACCGTGTCAAGTAGTGGATCTTCACATGACTAGACAAAGATTATTGTCACTTTTGTTAGAGATTTTGATTAAAAAAGACCAGCTAAAGCTTGGAATAATCCTAGAAGGTTAATGTTTAGTTCCAGCAGAATTTTTCTCAAAGGCAAAGATTCTCTTAGGATCGAATCTTTTAGGCCCTCGAATTTTGTTGATTTGTATATATCAGGTCAATCCAGTCAGTAATATCAGTTTGTAGCACTTATATTCATTTTCATAGAAATAGAATGGTTTAATGTCCAATGTTTTGTATAGGATACGTCTTTTTGTACGCACGCTTTTTAAAGTGACTGTTGCTGGTTCAGTCTGATAAACGGTACACAGTGTTATTTGTAATTAATGCATGAATGTTGTAGGAATGTCTTGGATTTATAGGCTTAAACATTATGGTTGTGAAACTGGTCAGGAATTCACTCTACAAATCATAGTCGTAATTGTAAAAGGTTGTTGTTCTCATGTAGAAGTCAACAAACCGCACTGCTTTTTAAATTTTATACATTTATCCTCATCGTTTTATTTTTTTCAGGCAATGTGACTTTCAAGATCGAAAAACACATGCCACATACACCAATTAATCCTCTCTTTGTTTTCCAATGTCGAAGGATGTATTTTTTTCCGCTCTTTAATGTTTTCAATTTCATGTCTTTGTGATCTTTTCTTTTGTCTACTTTCTTGGCATATTTAGTATCATCACAATAACTTTATTTTGTTTTTAAAAGGTATGGGGAGTATTTCTTACTCTGGGTGCTGTGAGCCTGTTGTCAGAATCTTTGCCACCATTTTCTCCTATCCATATTTAATACTGTTTTTCCCAACATTCGGTGCTTCATGATGCTAAAGTATTTTATTTTCCAACTGTTTCTGTCCTTGTTGGGGGGTTGGGAGGTTGGGGTGTACTACTGGCCTAGTTGTTTGAGATCTCTTGAACAACCTCTTGGATCAGAAAGTGCTGTACTTGGTTGTAATTAAGATGCAAATTCATTCCATTTGGAACCTGATCACATCTTGACGCACAGTGGGCGTGCAAGGCAGCTCTTGGATGAAATCCTGAATCAATACATGGGTGGGAATTGAACCCTATACCATCAATGTTCTATTGATTCAAAATCTCACGAAAATATTCATTTACAGGTTTGGTATGTCTGTGTTTTGCATTTTTGTCCACTTTTGTTAGTTTTACACATCTTTGGAAAGTTGGAATCTGATGTCTGAATTTGAAAGCTTTTTTTTTTGGGGGGGGGGGTGGAAACTTTGGCGTTCCGCAGCCTTCAAACATGTTTCTGAGTGGTTGTGCTGATATACTAGTCTTTATATTGAAATCAATACATCATAATGAGACTAAAGTGTTCTTGAATGTGAAGGAAACAACCAAAATGACATTGATGTCACACTTAGTGAGTGTGGAGTAGGGATTGAAAAATGGTGCACCTGCATAGATATCTTATTGTTCCCTGAGTAAGTGACATGAAATAATGATTTCTGCATTAAGGAAGTGGTTGTATCATTGGGGTTTATATTACAAATACATCCTGTATGGGAAGTAGAAGGTGGAAGTGGTGGGGGGGGGGGGGGGCAAGGTAGACATTTCTCTTCACTTTGGAAAATTATGACTTTTATCCCCCCTTCAGATACCGGTACATGTACACACATGCCCCAACTTGCACCTCAACTGCCAAAGCTAATTCTTAAAAGCTTCAGAATTAGAGTTTGCCAAATAAGGCTCTTGAATTCGGGCGATTCACAATGCAGTGCGCCACCAAGAGTTTGCCACGGAGAGTCAATTTTTCAAGTTTACGGTCGACAAAACATGGCCCATTTGAATGAGTGTCAGTAGACAAATTGAGCTAATAATTTATGTTAGAGATTGGGGCATAGCGTTCTGCCGCCTTACAAAAAAACACCGTATTGATAAGAAGAAAAGAAAAGGGCTAACAGATCCTGGAATCATACGCTTACGAAACTACTGACCGGAAAAACGAACAATTTCAAATGTCTCGCGCGGCAAATTTGTCGACCATCTCCCACAATGCACTGAGTAAAATGAACTCTCCATGGCAAACTCTTAGTGGCGCACTGCATTGTGAATCGCCCGAATTGAATGAGCACCTTTCTCACAAGATTTATCAAATGTGAAGGTGGTATGGTGAAGTCCGTGAAGACAGCAATATAAAAGTTAAGTTTGCAGAACTTTGCATTATTTGACAAGAAATTTCTTTTTAGAACACACGCAAACTCACAAAAGAGATTTCTTGTCACTTGATAAAAATGCTTTAGATTCACTGTTATCACAAGATTTATAGAACAATTTAAATATTTTTAAAACAATTATAGAATCATTTTAAGGCGTACATGTATACATAAGTGCTGGTTTGAAGTAATAAAGAACACTTGAGCTGGAATTTCATAGAATACAAAAATGGTCAAAGAAAAATCTGGAATGAAAAAAAAAATTCAAAGCAATCTTTGAAATGTCTTCACGTTTTACTGGGACTCACACAGATATTTTGTTGTGGGAGTTGTTAATGTTGGTATGCCCTGAGCTATATTTGGTACTCTACATCTTACACCCTGAAGGGAACCGTGCGTATCCATACACACGCTCAAAGCTGTTGGACGTGTATCCGTAGATGCCAAGCACTTTGTCCAAAAGTACATGATACACCTAGTTGATACTGAAATTGCCCCCCAGTCCCCCGGATCTATAGCTCCCGAGAAATCCACGTCAAGACGTTCAATAGGAAAGGAGGGACAAAATTGCTCTACTGGCCGTATTCTTCTGTTTGCATGCTGATAACAGATTGCATACTGATCGACTTTCAAAATCCCGGGGCTGACGACGCTGCGATTGAAAAGGCTTGACAATGGGTCTGTATAATCACGCACCTGGTGGGGGTGGGTGTCGTATTTGGTGGCACGGAAATATGTATTGATTGGCTGCGGAGAGTGATGTATAATATACTGGAAATGATGGTTACGATGTCATCTGACCTGATTGCGCTGACGTCAAGTTATTGTCATGATCAAGTGAATAGTCTGGATAATGTTGTTCATCTTTGAAAGATGTCAAAATTTGTTGTTGTTTTTTTCATAACCATATGTCAAATGTTTTGGTGAAAAGAAATCCACACACTGTTTTACCTTTGAACATATAGAAAATCCTGTATTTTATCTGAGATGGCAGCCTTTATTGTAGTCTGAGTATCACCCATTATCCACAGAGCCCAGACTCCTGTCTAACGTCTGATATATCAAAACATGCAGATTTATGCGATCTCGCGCCTCAGCCAATCGGATTCGACTTTATTAAATCATGACGTCATTTCAATCCCAAATCAGGACTAAATGTTTGGTTGGTCAATTCAAATGCAGGGTTTGGAATGCAACAACAGCCGGGCGCGTTTTCGCGTAACATGATTTATACAGAGCGCGTGACACAGGGCTTTTTTAATCCATTGTCTATATCGCGCAACGGTTGAATGACCGAAGACCCGATATAGAAAGCGCCCGCTGATTGGTCAAAATCTAGGAGGTCAAGAGGTGGGGTCTTGCCTAATTAATCAGCGAATCTGCTCACATATCATAGACCCATGGCTTTCGCCATGGGTCTATTACATAGACTACCGGTACCTTTATTGCCTTACCAATGCATTTCCAGCAACAAATAAAGTCGTTATATTATTTGATCTTTTCTAGCATCCCAATATCTTGAGTTTTGAGGACCAAAGTTTTACCATGAAATTCCTTTGTGTGCTAATTACACTTAAAACCTGCAAATTATTTTAAAGACCTGTATGACTATGAGTGCACATTTCTATTCTACTTTTTACTGATACATTGTATTTCCAACTTTTTTTGTGGTAAACATGTTTTAAACCCCATAGGGGAGCATTCTAGATTAAAGGGCTTCTTCAAAATGGAGAGCTTCTTACACTTATTGAAGTGATGCAAATTTACTAATTTACAAACACGGAAGAACGAATTGCACATATCCAACATGATGGATATCAAAGGCGATGCTTCACCGATTACCCTAGCCTTTCACCCAGGCCATCGTGGCTTAACTTGCCGGCATTAGACAAAGCGGTGAAAGAGGCGAAGCGACTGGAGCAGGAGACCACACACGCGAGTGGCGAAGCCACGAGGGCCTTTTCTAACTTGTCAAGAAATTCTTATGTTTTTCTTTATAATCTCGCTTTTTGCTACCCCAAAAGGGTAGCAAAATTCCAACCAATCATCAGCCTTTTAGTGCGCGCGTGGCTACTACCCGGATGCGTCGACGTGCCCGGATGCTGGCAAAAAATTTAAAAACAAAAAATGCGAGTCTAGTTTTCCACGAGATCGTGACCCCGTAATTGTTTTTACATTATCTTATTTTAATTTTTCTTATAAAAGTATTTCAAGAAATTATTTGAGTGTATGAACTCATTTTTTCATCTGAACTTACAGTTATTTGCTCTTACGTTTTCCTTACTCACCCTTCTTTTACGAATGGAAGCGACTAGGCAAAATCCGCGTTGTGATTGGTTAACCTTTCCGCACTCTTATTTGCATAAAAACTATGAATAAATCAACAAAATCAAGTTGGAAAAGGCCTCGTGGCTTTGCCACTCGTGTGTGCCGACTTAATCTTTGCTACAGTCTCTTTGGGTTTTCGCAGCTCCACCGCTCTAAGCCACGATGGCCTTGGCGCAAGGCTACGATTACCCCTACTCATCAAGCCATTTTGCGTTCTAGGACCGTCTTATATCATCACAGATCTTTAGAGAGAATAAATGTGCTCATCTCATTCCAAATGGACAGTATTAATTCTCAGATTCTTATATTATTACCCCTGCACAGCAGGCCATTATGTCGTCTTGGACCGTCTTGAATCATCCCGGATCCCCGGAGTGTCAAACTCAGCTCAACATATTTCAACTTCACGGTATTTCTCCTCCGTAAATTTGCAATTCCTTCAAGATTGTATCTTGGAACTCCTCCTTGATTTTCAGTGATAACATCAACATATAATGGCACTGCATCAACTCCTCGCTCCCCGAATCCCAAGCATCATTCCAGATGCTAAATCCACCTCATTGATTTTCCCTCCTCGTCTTCCTCCAGAGCCGAGTTGAAACCACTGACCCCGCATTTAACACCGTATTGATCGGAATCAATCAGCCTGTTGGTGCACGGGTCACATCTATACGGATGACACTTGTGTTGTTGACTGCTTTTCTGGGGTACGGAGTACTAGGAAGGCAGTTTGAAAAACAGGCATCACTGTTATACAGGGGCAGATCCAGCTTTGGCTCAAGGTTTAGCTTTGGGTGGGGGGTCTTTTGCAGCCAGCAGGACAGTGTGTTTAACCTTCTGTCCATGCTCATCAACAAATTCCATTTTGTTTATCCTAACAAATTTTGACCTATTCATGAGTGTTTTATTTGAACCATAAACTTCTGCTTTTTCACTATCATGGCATCTTCAGCCCCACATTATAAATTCTAATAGGGGACTCAAGCCAGTGTACCCAGCTAGAACTGAATTATTGTTGGGCCGCAAACAATTCCTAGTTTGTAGAAAAATCATTCCATAACAACAAGGACTGAATTTGTTCAGCTGATGTCTCACTCAAAAGTGAATAGTCAAATTAGGTTTTGCCCTTCACCGATGTTTTAAACACTGTATACTCAGTGTGTTACCTCCCGAGTGAAAGTTGGAAAAAATCACTCGGGTGGGACTCGAACCCACGACCTCCTGCTTTCTAGTGCAGATGTCTTACCACTCGACCACCGAGCTAACGGGATCGGTTGGCCGGTTTGAATCTGATGTACATAGCAACGGGTACCGCATAAACTATTATAAGATGGAATTTTTGCACCGGGTTGATATAAATCAAATTAGGTTTTGCCCTTCACCGACTTTTGTATTGCTAGAAAAGTATCAACATACCAACAAAATCTAATTTTCGAGGTGAAACTTGAAAATATCAAGGAGAGTACATTTTTAAGTTCTAGTTTGCAATAAGGGGTTATTGCCTATTGTATTATTATCAATTTTATCATAATGGAGAAATTAGGTTTAAATCTTCAGAAGTAGTCTGAGATTATTTTTAGACTACAGACACACTTTAGCTATCCCCAGGTGAAGAGCAGAAGTGGCCAGGCATAAGGCCAAAAAAAAAAAGTCTCCGGTTTCTGGTATGCGCGCGCGTCGCATAAAATGAAAAAGGTTTTTTTTCAATACAAGATGATGTCTCAAAACCGCCAAACTCACTGGTTTGACTGGAATCCTGCTGCTGCACAATTTTAACGTGTTTTTAGTTGGGGTTATGATCGAGAATAAGCTTTATGTGGCCTCTCTGGACTCCCATATATTTGCACTAAGTTTAGTCAGGCACCATTTGCAGTCATCAGCCGACATTTGAAGCAAAAAAAAAAGAAGAAAAAACAGGTAAAAAAAAAAGAAAAAGCCGCGTTGCCGCACCACTTTTGGGGCAAGCTCCATACCAGAAACCGGAGACTTTTTTTTTTTGGCCTGAAGCTTTTTTCACTTTTTATGTGAAAGTGGCTGCCTTAGGCAGGCTTTTATTCATCACATCAAATCACAGGTTGAATGCTTCTTGACACGGTTAACTCATACCCATTGTTGTAAGAAAGCAGCAAGTTTTGTGAGAATCACGATGCTGTGTTCTCATTCCATCATTCATTGGTAATTTGATTAAATCTTCGCCTGTGAGTGGTTCAAAATCTCATTTATATTAGTGGTGGAAGAAATCAGAGATTTCACAAATCAGTTATCCTAATTTTTTCAAACCAAATTACGGCTATCTGATTTTACCAGAACTTTCCATCGATGGATGTCAACGCCATCCCAACGACTGGGTATAGTTTGCAGGATGGAATGACCGCTGGACCTTTCCAAAAACATTTCAGAGCTGTAATGTTGAAAACAAAATGCATGGTAACTCTTATGATAGGTCGAATGGGCAGGCTATTAATACACAGTGAGTGCAGTTTCAATAAGAAACCATGGTGTAAATTGGGAGATGTTCCGGTTGATTTCTGTAGCATGTGTCACGAAAAATGGAAGGCTTAACTTTTTTCAAGCTTGGTTTCGAATATCCAGTTTCCAAAATTGAAACCGAATAGTGGAATTCAAACCAAATTTTAAAAAGAATCTGGATTTAAATCCCACCACCACTAATTTATGTTCTTGACTGTGATAGCGTGACACCCCACATTTGTGACCTGTCAACCCAGTTTCAATCATTGATCAAAGGCAGATCCAAAGGGTGTTGTTGGGGTGGCTACCCACCCACTCCCCCCCCCCCCTACACACACACCCACGCTTACACAGGCATAGAAGTGGGGTACATTTTACTTCCTTTGTTCTTGTGTACTAAAATTTTGCAATGTTGCTCACTAATTTCAAAATGCTCTTATTTTAACCAGAATTAATTTCCTGGGCTGAAATTCGGACTTAATATACCTTTTCTAAAACTCTTCCACTTGTGACGAATCAACCCGCCTTGGAAATTCCTAGTTTTTGAGTAAAATCCATATCTATTTCGTAAAAAACTTGTGGGGTAACAAAACGGTACCCCGCAAGTCGGTGGGTATTCCTTGTGGGGTACCTCCCATTGTTCCGGTACCCCCCATTGTTCCGGTACCCCATAAGGCAGGGTTTATACGTTCACTGATGTTTACGTTACATACCAAGTGTGGACATTCCCTTGCTTTCGTGTAGTTAAGAAAAAGCTCTGAAAAAAAAAATCATTTTTCTCTCACTGTGAAAACACTTTCAACCCAATTTTTTTTCTATGATTCCCTATAGTGTTTCTCTTCATTTTGCCACAGATAAACCTAACCCCAAAATGCCTCTTAACCTGTTTTCCACAAATGGGGAAACACTGTGTGGACTTGCCCAAGTCCACACAGCGTCGCCTCTACCTGGTTTATGTGGACCTCTTTTGTTCGGAAGTCCACAAAGTGAATGTAAAGCCTACCCACATGCACACACAACTTACTCATGTTTATTTTCGCATAATGGGGAAAAAGCCAAAAGTTCCTTTAAATTCCCAGAATAAAGTCATCACTCGAGTTTGCAAATCTGGATCCGTTGTTCCATCATGCCTCATCCACCCTCCCTCTCCTATAAAAAAATCTTGGACATCAACACCCCCCCAGCCACCCTTTTTTTTCCAAAATCCTAGAACCACCAAGTGATGATGATGTGCCTGTAGTGCTGTCATCAAGCTGAAATCAACACTACTCCTCCCTTAATTCTAATGATGTGTGAGTTGAGTCGAGAAACCTAAACGCTTCATTGGATTGCAAGGAAGTACTGATTCAAGACAGAACAATCTCTGCAAAGTTCTCTTCGTGAGGTGGATTTGTAAATTGGATTTCCATCAGCGGTGCACCGGAGTGCATTTCCGCATAAACACCACCTGTGTGCATGCAGATCTCCGTAAGGCACGTCGCTAGATCTGGTGTTATAGCGCGGATGCTAATATAGCAAAATGCAATCAATGTTGTGTGCTCCCTTCTGGGTGTAGACGTTGGGCTGGGATTGCTGATTGTCTTGATTTCGTTTGCGCTAAGCTCCTTGTGTAAATCCAACTGACAACCTGTCACTGGCTGAAAGCTTATTAACTAACATTCAGAGATTTAATTAGGCCAGGACACAGGAGTGCATGGAAAATTGGAATGGATGATTGGTTTTTATTAAAAGTGAAAAGCTTGATCATTTTTGTTAAGTGGAAAGCTTGAGCAAATATTTGAAATAAGATTAGAATTTTAAAGGGAGGATGAATTTTGGCAATTTGATGCTCATCTTGTTCTTTATTGAATTGTCATTGTTTCTGCAAGGTTACAGCAAACAAGAAGCATCCAATTGCATCCATTCCGTGTATGGCCTGTGTTTGATTGAATGACCACTAGTTCTAGTAATATGGATAATAGAGTGTTGGGTAACCCATCAGCTGACTAATTGATATCCAGCTGGGAACTGACGTGTATCAACTTGATGTGAGTCAGCGACATCTTTAGACAAGTTAATACATTTTTAATAAAGTTGCAATATGATCTGGAAAACTGTATGGGTCATTGTATAAATTTGGGGTCCACTTTTTTCCCCGTCCCTGTACAACACTGACAGCTTTTATGTTATAATTTTGGATGCACTCCTTAATGCAAATGTCATGCAAGAGTGATTACGAATATATCTACCCCACAATTAAAAAATTGTTTGAAGTCGTTCTTAATGCCACTTGAATGAAAAATTAAACAAATTTCAGACTCAGAGGTAACAGGGGCAGAAAAAAAGTCACATTTTGGACCCTAAATTTGTAGAATGACCGACATGCATCAACTCGTCTTGTGAATAAAACTTTAATGTTTCTGTTTCACCACATCATCTTGTACATGTATGTTAAAATACCAGGAAGGCTAATAATCCACACAAAAAATATATCTATTTTTTGTGTCCGTAAAATTGAATTGTGGTAAAACAGAACATGTTTTGGTATCATGACATCATTTCCATTCCACAGTTGTACATAAGTGAGAGGAAGTTTAATTTTACAATTAACTAATAAAAAAGCCGAGTTTTAACTTTGTGATCGAAGTATAAAGTGGATTAAATCAAGATGCCTGATTTCAGATAAAGCAATGACAACATTTCGTCATCTGTTTCTTATAGTAGATTTTAGTGTTCAATCTTAGTATCATATTGATGAAATCAAATGTCTTTTCTCCGTCTTGAAGCTTTCCCTAAACCTTGATTTCCTCTGCATGAAAACATTTGTTCAATATCTGTTTGATTAATCATGCAAAATTGTGTCTTCAGTTTGTTTTTACCCATAATTGTAATGCAATGATTGATGACAAAGAAATGTAAAGTGAACCTCAAAAGGATCAAGACAAAAATAAAGTATTTAAAAAAGGAATAAGTTCAGTTTGGTGCATCTTTAACACTCCCATAAGATTGAATGCTGTACTTTAATCCATCATTTGTAGTCCATCATTTGAAGCTATCCAAAAAGTTACTGACGTAATTATTGTTGATAAACATACTTAGCTGAAAGATAGTAAGGGGACTAAACTCCGTGTGAAATTATTCTTTCTGGCATGCTGTCATTTTGAAGAAATCAACGAAAGAAGGCCTTTCCAACGGTGCTTCTTAAGACGCTTAGTAGGTCGTTTTTTTTTATTCAGCGAAGCGCGCAAGCACAACGCACACGCACGCGCGCCATGCACGCGTAGCTGCATTCGGCTCAGTAAGAACGTGTCTCGGACGCTGAATTCAGGCCCAATTCAAAACATGATTTAGCAACTTTTGATTTGAAATCGAGATCCTAGAATGCTGTTTTTCTTGAAATATACAGCTGAAGCTGAGCAGAAACTTCATCAGGTTAGTTGTTTAGCACCACCCTTCTTCAGATTTTGAGTAGGTATGTTGCTTCAAAGGAACAAAATGCACAAATTACAAATGATAGACTATACATGTACCTTTAACATCACCATGGGATCCATTACAAAAGATGGATGTGTCATTTGAGTAGCATTCATGTGGTTTATTGAATTAGGAGCATTGAATGTATTGGATATCCAAAGGAGAGCTAATGTGAAAGTGTATCGACACACGTATTCCTATGAAGGACCAAATAGTACATAATGTACAGACTGATTGTATGAGATAAAAACGGACAAATGAGTAGCAGTCACTTAGAGTGCGAAACCCGACCGTAAAGAGGCTAATTTATTGGCCATCCTTCTCTCTTGCTTAAAGGGGCACTTTAATCCAGAGATCACCAAAATTCATTGATTTGTTTTGACCATTTACACTCATACCCCCTATCAAAATCTTCAGATTTCATCCCCAAAACAGTCCTCAAACTGCCTGATGCGCCCCTGTAGGCTTCAGTGGGAATTGGAAATACAAATGGTGGTGGTTAGGTTCACATACCTTTGGAATGAAAAGAGAAATGTCACCTTCAATTCGGGAAACATCCTTGTCACACACGCCTTGTTGGAGGATGCCATTTTGAATTCAGAAAAAATTGACTGGCATCAGACAGACCAATCACAGGGCACTTTGATTGGTCACCTGGATTGGTGACCAATCAAAGTGCCCTGTGATAGGGTAGGGGACCAATTCCCACTGAAGCCTACAGGGGCGCATCAGGCAGCTTGAGGACAGTTTTGGGGGTGAAATCTGAAGATTTTGATAGGGGGTACGAGTGAAAATGGTCAAAATAGGTTATTGGTATCGCCATGTACTCTAAGATCCTAGGACCCTACTATCGCCCGACCATCTCCAATTCCAAATGTTAAAAAAGGCCATTCGTGGAGTCCTAGTTACTCGGACTAGTTCAGACAGGTGTTCCAGAGTCGCGCCGAACCAAATTAAAGACAAGATTTGAATGAAGTACATGAAAAGTCTGACTTCTGAAACAATTAGACTGAGCGACTAGATGCGCTGCCGGTAGATGGCGAAGATCGACTGTCAGAGTCATTCAAAGCGCCTCAGGTGCGACTTGATTTCAGACGTTGCTCTAGTAATGAGCCGAACTCAATGCAAATGTATGTAAATGTTGTATGTATGATGTAATATGTAGCGACCATACAACATCTCATAATCCACCCAAACAAACACAATATTTGTGGGGTTGTTTAGTGGCCGCTGTTTGTAACATGGTGTAAAAGCAGCATGAGATCTGCCAAGAAGCATAGTCGACAATATTCTGTAGTGTCCTTCTTTTCTTCCTTTCGGCCATATTTAGGATTAGGATTTCGCTGTTGACCTTTATGGGTCAGAAATTGGTCAAGAAAAACAGAGACTGTGCTACTTTTCAAAAACATTTAAAGAAAAAAAACAATAAAGTCTGTCACGAGCCAATGTGGCTTATCAGGCCGGCGTGTACATGTACATGTACCAACTGAGCTATCCAGCCCGATATTTGGCGGTTCCCCATTTTGTCACTGTCTTCGTGGTTTATTTAAACCAAAAAATATTGCAGTTAAAAACACAAGAAATCCATTTTTTATATAGACCAATAAAGTCGGTTTGGAGTTCTAATTGTGCAGCTTAAAATGGTAAACACTACCATAGATGTTTTTGTAGGGCAGGGGAAAATTGACAACTCATACCTTTCCTATCTTGTGTGATGTGGCTGATATTACAACCAATTCATAAATGACTAAGAAGTTAACCATTCCTATTGGTCGAGAGCCCGTCACATGGCCGGTTTTAAACGGTTGATAAAGACATGGCTGGCTGGTCTTGAACACTTTTCCAGTGTCACATGAAATTTGGACTCCTATAAAATCTGGTGCCAGCACCGTTTTATTGGTTAAACGTTATTGGTTAAACTACTGAGGCAGTATTCCATAGCCCTAAATTCACACTACACCGGTACATCTGCGTTGTGCACAATATCTTGCAGTATGCCTTCAGCTCAGGTAATTATCAGCATCCAGACTCCAACCGGTCTTAAACATCACATTTATCACATCCGAAGCACACATTTATTCCCCTTTTTTTATAAATGTTGTTGAGCATTTAGCTCATGTCCCCAAACTCCCTAAGGCATCACATCATATTGCTTCTTGGTAGGTTGTTAATAATGGATGAGTTATCCGTCTATTATGTGACGCTCTCCTGTCTTCTAGTACAGTGATTCTTCATTCATGAATTCCCTAGTCTATTGAGATCCGGTGTCAAGTTGGCTGCATGGCAGTCATTAACTACAGTACATTGACAATTAACGAAGCCCAGTAGATTGGACATTAATTACGTGCACCAAGCAAGACGGGGGAAAAGGAATGACCCTTCAGATGTGTTCTCAGTTTTACTGAATTTTACACTTGGAGATGGAGATTATCGAAATGTTTTAATTTCTTGTGGCTCTCAGAGTTGTGGGTCTTTTATTTAATCTTCTTGAGGTATTTTGTTATATTTCATTGTTAAATCTTCAAAAGTCAAAAGTGAGGAATTCAAAAACAAGGTCATATTAGAAAATAAAACCCAAGGAATATAATTGTTGTATCAGATAGTACCCAATGTCCAATTTGAAACGATTTCTTAACCATCCTCTTGGAGACAATAATGCTAACTCACTTTGTTTTTAAAAGCAAACCAAATGTTAACTACTTTCAGAGATGAAAACGTACTTTATTTTTTTGTTTTTAAATTTAGGTCATATGATTTTGTCGTTATTTTATGCTTTGACTCCTAGTTGTCAACAAAACCAAATCTCAAAATCATGATGGCTTTGTAGTACTAAACCCGGCAAATCTCAAAATCATGGCTTGTAGAACAAAACCAAATCTCAAAATCATCGCTTGTAGAACAAAACCAAATCTCAAAATCATCGCTTGTAGTACAAAACCAAATCTCAAAATCATGATGGCTTTGTAGTACTAAACCCGGCAAATCTCAAAATCATGGCTTGTAGAACAAAACCAAATCTCAAAATCATCGCTTGTAGTACATAACCAAATCTCAAAATCATCTCTTGTAGTACAAAACCAAATCTCAAAATCATGGCTTGTAGTACAAAACCAAATCTCAAAATCATCGCTTGTAGTACAAAACCAACTCTCAAAATCATGATGGCTTTGTAGTACTAAACCCGGCAAATCTCAAAATCATGGCTTGTAGAACAAAACCAAATCTCAAAATCATCGCTTGTAGTACATAACCAAATCTCAAAATCATCTCTTGTAGTACAAAACCAAATCTCAAAATCATGGCTTGTAGTACAAAACCAAATCTCAAAATCATCGCTTATAGTACAAAACCAACTCTCAAAATCATCGCATTCGCTTGTAGTACAAAACTTTGCCCGTTTCCACGCTTCCCAAATGGCAAGGCGATCGTATAGTTCTGCACAGAAGTGGAACAAGTGTGGGTTTCCGCTGGATATTCGTGGGAGACCCATCACATCGATTTCCGTTATGGATGCACATTTAGAGTAAGTGTCACTTTACTGGGGCCTGGGGCTAGTTCTACATTTGCACTATAAAATTCACTTGTTCAGAAATTAAAGGGTAAGTGCATTGTGCTGAATGCATCTTAATTCTTCGTTAGGAGGATTTCATGCAAGTCAGAATCGTAAAATCCATGCAAGATAAGGATTGCGATGTACAAATTTGAATCTGTGACGATCAAACGTTAAGTGTATTTCATGAAAGTAGCAAGCCATGGTTGTTAATCCAGCGATCAAAATACCCACTTGATAAGTGGTCCAAGTCCAGTGATTTAAAGGTGCTCTTTCATTCATGTTCAAAATGTTTGATATTTTTTACTGGCCACATTCTATAAATTTGGGATCCCTGTATAAACACTCTTTTTTTTATTTCATAATTCTGGATGCACTCCTGCATGCAGTTGTTCTCCAAAGGGATTATGAATAGCAAACTACCTACCCAACACATAAGAATTGTTTGAAGTCATTCTTTACTTCAGGGTTTTTGAAAGGCACACCTCTAACTATGTTATGGTATTTGCCTCTTGGGAGAAGTCGTGAACTCAACTCCTTATATGGAGATGGGCGCGCCCATGGCACGTACTGCGTGATGTGGCGCAGAGTGCAGCTGTGCCGGTGTAGTGTGTAATTTAGAGTGTGCCGGTGTAATTTAGGACTATGAAATACTGACTCATTGGTAGTATTGCGCACGCCTTAAAAGTGAGGATTGTGAATGTTCAATCAATAAAAGGGTAAAAGTGACCAGATTTCATGGGAGTCCAAATTTCATGTGACACAGGAAAAGTGTTTAAGACCAGCCAGCCTGTGTTTTAGCAACCATATAAGACCGGCCATGTGACAGGCTCTCGACCAATAGGAATGGGTATTACTGTCTTAGGTATTTATACTTTGACAAAGCGGGGCAAATTTGTGAACATTTTAGATGAACATCTCTGCATCAAATGCCAAGTATTCATTATGAATCGCCATTAGTGCGCATCCATTGCAGAATCGTACTGTCGACTGTGCTCTGCAAACACTACAATATTTGTCATCCACTTCATCAATTCACTCAGTGGCTCAGTTTGTATGCAAACTCTTAGATAATAGATGCAATAGGAAGCACAGTTTGTTTGTCTTATTCTTGCTGAATGACAGTTTGGGCAGTTATTAATTTATGTAAAAAGTGGTCTTTCTTTACGGCTGTTTCATATTTTGTCATATATTCTAATCAACACTCCCTGTCCATAAAAGGGATGTCTTCTCGCAACTCCAGAATATCAGGCTTATTTATGTTGTAGAAATCATATTGGCACCATGAATAAAGTGTACATACATGTTAATGGGATGCCGTGCTTCACGCAGCAACCGTCAGCTGGGTCCAGTCGTAGAGTTTGTATTGTTGGCCGGTTTAAAAAAAAACTTCATTGGAAAGGCCGACCTGACACAATCATCTGCCCAGACAGACATTTTCTTGATTGTCTCTGTCTGATAAATCCCCCTAAATATCCGACTTATTCATTATCCCATGAAGCACATCAGCTTCAGAGAGCCTACCTTTGCAATTAGCACCTGCTATGAAAACCCGAATTGGAAAAATCAACAATTTAAATGATTCCAGCAAAGATGACTGGTTTGCAATGCTCTATTCAGTTCCGCTCTTAAAAAGATAAATATTATGGATATCGCCCATACGAAAGGTCTGGGCGGCTAAAATGGTGTGCAGCAAGTCAGAATGAATCGAAAAAGAATGGAAGAAGTCTCAGTGACATGAGATATCAGCTTACATTTCATTTGAATTGTGAAATAAGTGGGTAGAAGGGAACAAGGTTCAGGTAGGGGGTTCTATAAAGAGAGGCAGTTCAAGGAGAAAGAAATTGACGAATATCTCGCCGAAATAGCCATTGGAACTATATAGCAGTCATGCAGTGTGACAAGCCAGCAAAGCGAGTGGATTGCTAGAAAGTACAGTCCGGGGGGGAACTAGTGAAGAAAGGTCTCTGGCAGTGTGGTGTGGTAAATTTGTGGGGGGGGGGGGATGACCAAAATAAAGAAATGCCCAGCCATGGATATTCGAAAATTGTTGGGGGGGGGGGGGTTAGGGCTACACTAGGGGCGCTGTTCATGATACAGTACATCTTATGTAATAATATAATAATAATGTGGTGCATATATATAGTGCTTTATACCAAAGGTCTCAAAGCGCTACACAATACTGGGGCACTGAAGCGCCTTAACCTTACATCCAAGCAGCGCATTTATAGCTTTTGTACTTTTTGTTCTCCTTTTTTTCCGTGCTATTTTATGCATTTTGGTTATTGGGAAGTTTGAAAAATGCATCATTGAGCACCTCAAAATTCATATTTTTTTGTTTCTTACCAAGGAAAAGTGGGGAGGGGGAATGATCCAATGGCCCATTCCACCCCCCATATATATCCCCATTCCCCCAGTTGCTGAATCGAAACGCAGGATGATAAGTAGTCCTGGTGCAAGACATTCTGAGCAGGCTTATTCATAGACCATTTTACGGGTAGTCACCAGACAAGAAACATGCAGTGAGGGTATATTTTACGCTGCATGCTGGGACAGTTTTCGCTTCACGAAATCTCCCTTCGTCGCGCAAACTGTCCCAGGATGCAACACACAGCATGCCTTCACTGCTCACTTAATTTTGATCTAGTCGTAAAAGGGTCCATGCCATTGTACAGTGTGTATAAAAAAAAAATGCAAACAAAATATAACGGTATGCCAGACGTAGAATGTGTAACCAACATAGATAATATAGGTATGGTTTGAAAGATTCGCCTTTCCACTTTAGAATGAGACATCAAACATCCAAATCTGATAATCTGAGTTAAGAGTAATTATCCAAGAGAGGTCAAATTGACCATGGGACCAAGTTTTCAATTTTAGGCATTGGGATGAAGGTAGCCTAATTGCCTCTGTGTGATAATTGCCTGGCCTACAAAAAAAAATGTGTTTAGCGAGTAAACACTATTCTAAACACTTTCTTGCTGTGTTTGTAAACGTGTTTACATGTTTAACATTTTTAGCATGAGGTGATAGCAAGATGGTGTTTAGAATTGTGTTTACTGGCTAAACACATTTTTTGTAGACCAGGCAACTATCCACACAGAGGCAATTAGGCTACCTTTGCCCCAATGCCTAAAATTGAAAACTTGGTCCCATGGTCAATTTGACCTCTCTTGGAAAATTACTCATAACTCTGTCAAAAGTTATCAGATTTGGGCGTTTGATGTCTCATATTTTTAAAGTGGAAATGTGTATCTTTCAAACCATACCTATATTATCCATGTTGGTTACACACTCTACGTCTGGCATTTTGTTATATTTTTTTTGTATTTTATTTGTTGGTACACACTGTATAGCGCAAAGACCTGTTTGCGAGTGTGCGAAGGATGCTGCTTCAGTTAATAGCTGCGCAGTCCACTGGCATGCACTCGCTGCAATACCGCACCACTAAGTATGTGTTGACACCAAGGGGCAAGATGATGAGAGATACATGAATAGCAAAGACTGCATTGCTGTACATACATGTACACCAAGGGCGAATCGGGGGGGGGGGGGGGGGGAAAAGGGGCCATGGCCGCCCCCCAAAAAAAACCCCGAAACCAACCTTTTTTTTTTTTTATGTGACGTCGCAATAAAAGCAGGCAATGAGTACACCACCATCATTTCCTCAAAAAACATTGGTTAAAGTGGTCAGAAATTGCCTCAGATCGCACCTCAGAGCATCTAGAATCAAAACAAATTTTGGCGCCCTTAAGCGGGCCCCAAATCCCACACCGTAATTTTTTTTGACCCACTTTTTGGGGGACCCCATTTATTTTGGCCCCCCCCCCCAATTGTGTTCTGGATCCGCCCTTGCATGTACCTCTCATAAACGTGTGCTTTGAGTCAGTCCTGGTCATCCTACATTCTTCATCCATAAATCCTTAAAGAAAATCAAATCCCTGTTCTCAGGAACTTTGAATAGGACTGCTTTCTTGAGAAAAAAATACTTTGAAGCAAAAACCTTTCCAAAACAGGGTATCTTGTTCTAATCCCTGGTTGATAACTGAGACCAATTCAACTTAATATTTACTTAGGTCAATCTCCCCTGATTGTTTACAGTATATTCTGTCAAAGAGGACACTATTCATTTTAAAAGGACACTATTCATTCGAAGAGTATCAAGATTCACAAAAGAAAAACAAGATAATATGGAAGCATAAAAGCTTAGGATAAGCCTCCTTTGGTGCTTTGTCCAACTCAAAAAATAGTCATGCCAACAAATTGGTTTTCACCAAGCTTTGACTGGAATGCTGCTGACCAACTTCTTTTGAAAGGGCATTTACTTCAAAACATTGTGACCGTTTTATGCCCTTTTAAATTTAATGATGTCACATAGGTGAAAAAAAGAATATTGCCAGATGAAAATTTTAGGTTAAATGCAGTTCTTGAATTGTTACAAATCATCCAAAAAAAATCATCTTTAGAGGGAAAATTACAATCTGAAACTTGTTTACAGTATGCTAGAGACAGATTTAGAATAACAAATTTGCAAAAGTGAAAATGGAAACAAAAATTGGCCCACATTGCTATTTTCATTTAAAGCTCTACCTACATACATAGAAGTGTCTGGTTTTGACAGAACATGTCACAGTTGACGATATAAGTCAGTGTTGTTTAATAATTGAACTGTTCAAATGAAATCTTGGTTTGTTCTTGCAGTGTTCACATGAGAACTAAGAATGATATTGATGTAAATAAACCATCCCAGCATCTTCAATCAGATAGTTGCAGTCACTCCTCCTGTATTTACTCAAAACCGAGTGCATTTGCTTGCTCAAACAAAACCTGTTCCGTTCTGTCATCAGTTCCGATCTGCCAACAAGCAAGTGACCATATGCTAGGACCCTAACCATGCTAACCCTCCAATGTTTGCACTGAAAGGATTGTGTTTCTTGCAGGATCTGTGGTAAATCCTTGCTGCGGAAGTGCTTCAATTGGCAGGCAATCTGAATTTGCAGGTGTTTTTTTTTTTTTCGTTGAGGAATAAGATTCATCCTGGTGAGTTTTTAGATGATAAACGGGATGCTTCAGAGCGTGATCAAAAGATGTCGGTGTTGTTATAGTCCTTTGCACTATCAGCCGAAATTCCATCTGCTTTTTTTTTTTAAGCTTCCTTATTTTTGCAATTTGCTGAGCTAAGTAGAAGGATCAAATGTTTATCTCAAAATGTTGCCGACGACCAAAAAGAAAATGATGTGATATTTGAATGCAAGAAGTGCTTGAGCCACTAAAACCGAATTCAGGTGAGTTCAGTCGATAATCGAGAAATATGTAGTGATTAGGCATTAAGCACCGATGCATTTAAAATGACTAAAGCAACATGTGTACATTGAAGAGTGTAACAGGGGCCCTCTGTTGGCCATATTGTAATTTTGGCAGGCAGAAATACAGCTGCAGTATACATGTGCCAAGGGCTGATCCAGAACACAATTTTTTTTGGGGGGGGGTTGAAATTGGTCCCCAAAAAGTGTGTCTAAACAAAATTATGGCGTCGGGTTCGGGGCTGGCTTAAGGGCCCCAAAAACTTTTTGTATTCTACCGTAGATGCTTTGTGGTGCGATCTGAGGCAATTTCTGATCACTTTAACCAATGTTTTTTTAGGAAAAGATGGTGGTGTACTCCTTGCCTGCCTTTATTGCGAAGTCACTAACTAAAAAAAAAAAATAATAATTGGATTCATTTGGGGGGGGGGGGATGGCCCCCTTTGGGCCCCCTCTGGATCCGCCCTTGGTCTATGCATTTCTTGTTATGTGATTGATGCAGTATAGATTACAGCGCTGTGCTTGTTCAAAGTATTTTAGCATTGCGTGATTGTATTTTATAGCGAGACTCGTACTCCTGTGATTTGACTTATTGATTTTCTGGGTGCCCTCATCGGTCAGAATCAACAGAAGGTGTTCCTGATTTCCCAACATAAACAATGAAACCGAGATGCAGTGTACTCATTGGGAAATTGAAAAAAGGGGAGAACGTCGACTTAACGGAGCAGTGAGTAAGTGAACGATGCAAGGAAAATTACATTATGATGCAGGTGGTTTTTGGGACGATTTTCGTCATCTGTCCGTCTTCATCTGCATAGTTCCTGGAAAATGTTTGTAAGAAAAATGAGGCAAAGAATGTTGCATCCTGACGAAAATCCGATGACTGAATTACTCTGGACAAATATCCAATGGTTTGGTGATTTGTCATCCTTTTTTGTTTTGAATATTCAGAAATAAGTGTACTCAAAACAATTTTTGTACTCATTTTTATAAGTAATCGCCACTCAATTCAGTCAACGAAAAACTACAACCCATACAAGTTAGTTCCTTATCTCTTGGTTGGTTGATTGAACATTCATACAATTTCTTTTCCGCAGTACAAAACAATAGTCTTTGCAAAAAAGAAAAAGAAAAAAAAAGGTTAAAAAGCAATGTAATGTCAACCTAATAGTACTCAAACATATAATTATACAAATTGCATCTATGACTTAGAGAAGTTTATACCGAATATGAGATTTATGTGTTTATTAGTCATAGTCATTAGTTTTTTATCACATCAGTTCGGTTTTTTTTTTAGAACGTCAATAATTATTTCACCTTGCAGTCGCACATTTGTGGATTTAACTTTTCGTTAAGTTCACACGATGAAACTGTTTTTGAATAACAAATAGTTTATGTATTTAAGCTCAAATTTGTGGAACAGTTAATAATGTGAAGGAAGGTGTTTTTCTCCCACTTATTTTCTGTCACTTTGACATGCTTCTGAAAACATGTAACAAAATGGCACTTGGGCCACTAGGCCGACTTCCATCAACAACAAAAAAAACTCTGGCCAATGTGTTTTACTGACCATGCATGTTTTCCATAATCACCCGTATGGGCATAGCCTAATGCTTCTTCTGGAAGCATTAACTAATTTCTGAATAATAACAATCAAGTTTCAAGCCCCTGAGAACGGGGGTGCTGTGGATGCTGCAGCACCCCCAACTTTTTGGATTGGGGTGCAGGAATATGCTTCAGCACCCCCTACTTCCGGGAAAGCTCCCTGTTCCAGCAAGCAGTGTTCTACGACGATGAAATTGCGCTGCTACGCTAAACGTTATGCTTGCTCTACATATCTCCTTTGTTTTGTTTGTTTCTAGTTTTGCCGCAGCTAAGCGTGGCGCTTCGAAAGTCTAGCACAAACACAAGAGGAGGTATTTTCTAAATCTTCAGGCTGGGCAGAATCGATCTTTCTCTCAAGGTATCCAAATTATGACGTGTCTATATGATATTTCTGCCATGATGGAAGCTTTGACCCTGAAGTAATAACCACAGCCATGACAATGGTGGCAAAGTTGATTATACTTGCCAGGATTTTTTTCATTCGATCTTTCAATAGGGGCAAAAGGGCAAATGTTCATACCTTTCCCCTGAAGGTTTTTCTTTTCATTTAAAAGTTTCATTGATGTTGCTAGCATTCTGTATTCAAGATTAACAAATAGCAAGGCTCACCGTGACACTTCCCTTACCTGAAAGGAGTGGGACAGGCTTTTATTGAAACTAGTCATGCGTTATGCAAATTCCAGTGTAGTTTCATTTTAATAAAAAAGCTATTCAATGTTTTACCTCTGCAAGTTCTTTCTTATAAAATTAGAGTAGATCGATAAATCCTTGCCATAAATAAGCTATTCATATTTTACCCCCTGCAACTTTTTCCTCATAAAATCTGAGTAGACCGATAAATCTAAATGTAAGAAAGCAGCCTTACAACAATAATACAATACTTTTTCCTGAATGAAATGGAACCAAAAATGGAGATAAAAGCACAGCGGTCTCCACTTTTCAGTACAGTTAAACGTTTTAAGAGCAACAGTATATTCTAAACAAAATAAGGAAATAAATTGTCTTTACAATCTCAAAACACTTTTGCTAAAAAAGTCAAATGAAATTGGACAGGAATCATCTCAGATTGCACTATGGAGCATCTATATTCCAAATTAAGCCACGATGTAGGGGCTTTGCGCTCCGCTTTCGCATTAATTTTGTCCATCCTATATTCCAGCACCCCCATGGCAAAAGTTTGTTCCATCAGCGGCAGTGAAAGATGTAAACTCAATAATCCAACTGTAAAGGCGAATATCGGTATTTATATATATTCACTCAATTTGTGGCCGGGGTAGGCAGCACATTTGCATTTTAAAAAGTCTGTATTGTTGTTTATTTATGTATATCATCTCTTTACCAAGGGTATGTTCAAACAGTTTAAAACTGGTTTCCATTGGGGTCCTGCATACAATACAAATGACTACACACATGTACAAATACAATACATTTACAAATACATTAAGACAATAGTTTACAATAAAATAACAGCATGTGGGATTGATGCATAATGTTAAGCAACTATTGTAAATATTGTAAAACTATTACAACTACATATACAGTGTGAAACAACATCTCTAACAGGCTTTACTTTTAGGCTTTACTATAAGGTGAATTAAATGAACACAGGGCGCGGCGGAGCACACATTTTCTCTGTACAAAGGGGCACATCTGGTATAAGAAATATCAAGAGGAGGTATTTTCTAAATCTTCAGGCAGTGCAGAATCAATATTTCTCTCAAGGTATCCAAAATCATGACATGTCTATGATAATTCCGCCATCATGGAAGCTTTGTCCCAGAAGCAATAACCTCAGCCTTGACAATGGTGGCAAAGTTGAATATGCTTGCCAGGATTTTTTTCATTCGATCTTTCAATAGGGGCAAAAGGGCAAATGTTCATACCTTTCCCATGAAGGTTTTTCTTTTCATTTAAAAGTTTCATTGATGTTGCGAGCATTCTGCACTCAAGATTAACAAATAGCAAGGCTCACTGTGACTCATCCCCAACCTAAAAGGAGTGGGACAGGCTTTTATTGAAACTAGTCATGCTTAATGCCAATTCCAGTGTAGTTTCGTTTTAATAAAAAAGCTATTGATGTTTTACCTCTGCAAGTTTTTTCTCATAAAATTTCCGTAGATCGATAAATCCTTGCCATAAATAAGCTATTCATATTTTACCCCCTGCAACTTTTTCCTCATAAAATCTGAGTAGACCGATAAATCTAAATGTAAGAAAGCAGCCTTACAACAATAATACAATACTTTTTCCTGAATGAAATGGAACCAAAAATGGAGATAAAAGCACAGCGGTCTCCAAATAAGCTATTCATGTTTTACCCCTGCAACTTTTTCCTCATAAAATCTCAGTAGACCGATAAATGTAAATGTAAGAAAGCAGCCTTGCAACAATAGTATTTACATGCAATGTCATGCATAATGATACAATTCTTTTTCCAGGATGAAATGGAACCAAAATTGGAGATAAAAATACAGCGGTCTCCACTTTTCAGTACAGTTAAACGTTGTAAGAGCAACAGTATATTCTAAACAAAATAATGAAATAATTTGTCTTATAATCTCAAAAAACTTTTGCTAAAAAAGTTGAATGAAAGTGGCTAGGAATCGCCCCCCGATTGTACCACAAAGCGTCTACATTCCAAATTAAGCCACGACGTAAGGGCTTTGCGCTCCGCTTTCGCATTAATTTTGTCCGTCCTTTATTCCAGCACCCCATGGCAAAAGTTTGTTCCAACGGCAGCGCAAGTTTGTCACAAGTTTAATCATGTGGGTTCTGAACTGATTACTTGATGTATCATGCTTTACCTAGATTGGGTATACTAGACCCATGCATGTACAACTTTTTCATTTTTGTACAGTATTTGTATTTCACACTTTAAATGTTCATTGGCATATCAGTACCTCAATAAATCACATTCTAGGAAGTTTTCGATAAATGCATTGAGTGTGTGATTCAGTGCAAAATACAAGAAAATCTACGACAGCAGCTGAAATGAACTTTTCGTATAATTTTTTTCTAATGTTTCTTAGCAATTTTGTTGTATCCATTTGTCTTAAGGAAATTGTATACTTAACGTGACAATGATACATCAAATCCCAGTTGTCAGTTGTGTACGTAGTATATAACGCAGAGTTAGCATGCTGTTGAACCTTCAAGTTGAGATAAACATCCTAATAATTGCTCCACATGGGCATAATGCTGACCACGGGGGTGAAAAGGGTCTGTGTGCGGCGTATTGTGTGTTGCGTAACTAATAACCACTCCTGAAGTGGCAATAATGCCGGTTAGTCCTGGGCTCCACCCAGTGTAACAGATACCTACTTTATCTCAGATAAGAGCACAGAGGCGCTAATTACCCCCAAAAATGCATTAGATTTGGCTCGGTTCTGTAATGTTAAACACAAAACAAGGGAGATTTTTTACTAAAAATGCAGTGTTTAACATCATTTCGCGAATGAAAACCAGTGTTTTATTCAGTTTTTCTTTCATTATCTGAAAGAGAATATTGTTAAGGTCTTACTGTAGTAAGAACTAAGGTATACTCTGTCGAATAATGAAGTGGTGGCGACAGATGTGAAAAAGGGCCCGTTTTTAATGATTTTTTTGCCGTGTTCTCTCTCATAGAGGTTGCACATGAAAACCAGCCCGGTGGGTTAGTTCCCCAAAGGAATCCATATTTTTTTTTAATCATATATTAACTCCATGAAGGTCGGTCATTGCAAAAATGTTGAAAAGACATGAATCTGGGACTGAGAAACATTTCCAATTTTGTTAGAAAATACACTTAACTCTCAATAGACTTTGTACACAACCAGAGAAGTGGCGTCTGGATACTACATTCTTTCTAGAATGAGATCAAAATATAGTTTTCCTCTATTCAATTGCTTATTTATGTTCTAAAGATTGCAGGCATGATTTAGATTCTTGTGATTCCGAAAAAGGTGAATTAAAAGTGTTTTGAGCCACAGTTATTTTGTGTTAATCCTTTAGTGGGTGCATTAGCTTCGATTTGGTGCTCCATAATTAACTTACAGTGTACTATGAGTACATTAGTATAGATTTTTAAGCAATTTTATTGTTCACAGCATATGCAGTTTTTTACCTCATGCAATGGATCACAAGCCTCATTTGTGTGTAATTTCCATTGCTGAAAGCCTTTAAGAAGTAATGGAAAAATAGCGAAATATTACCAAATAATGAAAAAAAAACAAAAAACGCAACCCTTGATCTGATCATAAAAGCATCGTGATATTTTGCTTAATATACATCTGAAAATTGTCCTACTTGCGTCAGCATCTTAATTTAAGTTTTGAGGTAAATAAAAAAAATATCTCATTTTAAAATCCCAATTTGACCCAAAAAAATTAGCAAGAAGGTTTGGTCTGATGTAAAACTTCAAATTGTTGTTAAAATGTAAAAAAAAAAAAAAAAAGCTTGACACATTTGTAATATTCTGAAAACATGTTCCACTTTTGAAGGCAAATATTATTGTTCTGAAATGCCAAAGGAAGGTCAACATTTATCTGTTCCTTCAAATCGAAGTAAAAAATTGGGGGGGGGGAATACATTCAAAAATGTGAAAAATGTTCCTGCAAATGGGTCAAAATGGACAATGATGGAGAAGGATATAAACACCGATGCACTTTACGATGGCAGAAACCATAACATCCCTAGATTATATTCCATCTTCCATTTCATATTTTGCCAGTCCTCCATAGGCGAGGATAAATATTTTTGTGATTTATGCGCACTAAAACTACAAACCTTTTCTCGCTGTTTAGACTGTACCCATCAACGGCTGTTTTCTTTAATTGATATATATACTTCCTCTGACATCCCCATCATCAATTCAAACCAATTTTTTCTTCCTCCTCCGAGTCGGAGCGCATATTCTGTAAATGTCATTTACCTGCAGGATTTTTTTCATCCGTGTTTACATTAGTTCGATTCCATTGGTTAAGTGCTGCGTGTTGCAGCATTTTACATTTTCTCCATTTGATGTGCATACGTATGCGTGCTTAAAGCTTCGTTATCTGTAAATATTTTCATAACTGTATGGATGTAGTCTTGTGTTTTTGCAGTGAAGTGGCAAGGAATGTCGGAGAATAGAAACTAGACGACGACGGTGTTTTGGATCGTTACTCATCGCTTGTGGAAGTGTAGTGTTTTCATTGACATTCTTTGGGGATTCTTCAGTGATCCGTTGAGAATACATTGCTTCATTAATAACATGATAGATACACATGTTTATAATGCTCAACATACCGTTCAAACACGCGAATGTACATGAACGTAATTCTGGTGGTTATCGTGACAAAAAAAAAAAAATGTGTTTGCTGCTTTTAAATGTGGTGTTTTTGGCATGTGTTCTGTTCAAATTTTGAGCCAAAAGTCACCGTGGATTTGTTGTTTTGGGTGGTTGTTGTTGTTTTGGGTTGTTGTTGGTTTTTTTTGGGGGGGGGGGGATGGAGCGTGTACATATAGGTGCATTGTTGGTTCATGATTGTTGCAGCAGGCATTTTGATTGCTTGCTTTAGGATCTTTTTTGAGTCAACCAGGAGCATAAAAATAACTTTTTTAACCAGTTTTTTAAGTTCAACTCCCTGTAACAATTTATGTTCCATTTTGTTTGAATCGAAGATCCAATGGTGTGTGGATGTATATTTGCATCTGCGTTTATTGTATTTCTGATGGAAACACAGGTAGATTAAATATCAGGGTCTGTTGTCTGTGTCAACAATGGAACAAAATTGGATATACACGTATGTGTACAGATGGACATCTGTGCATTAGGAACATGTGTTCACTGAGCATTATGCATTTCTAAAGTTTACTTAAATAGGTAGGGCCTTTACGTACTTTTGATCCAAAATTTAAGAACGTATTTTGAGGGTTTTCCCTTTCAAAATGGGAGTTTCACCTTTTCCAGAAAAACTTGAGATAATTTATTTTGAATCCTAAAAGAAGGTTTTAGTGGCACTGTACTAAAGTTGGCAATCACCAATGTACAAAAAGTGCCAACTTTTAAAGGCAGATAGGATCATTTGCTATAAATGCAGTTTGTTCATTCTAAAATTAACACCACTCAAAATCCAAAATGGATGTTCAAAACCGAACCTGTTGATGTTTCTGCTCAGTGGATATTACACGTTTTGAGAAAACAGTGAAAAGCCATACATACATGCACCTCTCTGATCACGAAACACAATTTCGTCAATCATTAACACTTTTTATTAAAAAAAAAATCAGCTAAGAAATTGAGTGATCGTTGGAAATCACCCGCACTTCTTGATTTCTTCTAAATGACAGCAAGCCAGACGAAAATAATTTCACGGGCTGTTTAGTACCAGTGCGATCTTTAATCCAAGTAAGCTTTTTGATAAAACATCAGCTAAGAAATTGAGTGATCGTTGGAAATCCCTTACACTTCTCGATTTCTTCTAAATGACAGCAAGCCAGACGAAAATAATTTCACGGGCTGTTTAGTACCAGTACGATCTTTAATCCAAGTAAGCTTTTTGATAAAACAAGTAATTCGGTATCTCTGTTACTTTTGGGATAAATGCAAATGATCCTATATGCTTTTAAACAGTACTGTGGCAGTATGAGAAAGGTTGTCTATATGGCTGCATCCGAAGCAGCCGTCTAGAGCTAGGTCTACAATCCCGGCCAAAATGGTTGGGACACTTTCTGAGCCTTCCACGGTCACCAACTCCCCCGCCCCCCCGGTCAATGTTGTTCTCTTCAGCTGATGGAGCACACACCGCGCAATGAGAGACAACATTGAGCGGGGCCGGGGGGTTCGGGGCCCAGCCAGATTTGGCCAGGATTGTTGGTCTGCGCCCATTGAAAATTCGCGGGGACGCACAGACAGTAGACGTAGCCGTAGCTATGGAAGCCCGTTTCGGACACGGCCCATAACTGCCTTTAGATTTTATTCAGTGATCTGGAGCAATCTTGCCATTTGATCAGTTTTAGGTTCCAATCTTTATTCCAATCACAGGCTAATGCTTGTGATGGATGCTGGTTTTAGTGTAGTCTGGTCCCCCAGGCTCCATTCTCAAGTGATGCTGCAGCTTAGCCTGCTTTACAGAATAAGGACTTGATATTCTATTCCCCCTTGGCAAGATCAAGAAGCAAGCAATTTCTTTATATGAAGACTTATTGATAATGGGATTTTAAAGCCATAGTCCATCATTTGCAACTATCCGAAAAGTAACTGGCATAATTATTGTTGAAAAACATACTTGGTTCAAAGATAGTAAGGGGACTTAACTCCCTGTGAAATCATTCTTTCTGGCAAGCTGTCATTTGAAGTCATCAACGAAAGAAGGCCTTTCCAACGGTGCTTCTTAAGATGCACCGTAGGAAATTTAAATTAGTAGTTCGTTTTGTTATTTGGCGAAGCGCACTAGCATTGGCACGACGCACGCGCAGTGCTATAATTTGTCGGATCAGTGCGCGACATCGCGTAGCTAGCTGTAATCGGCTCAGTGAGAACGTGTCTTGGACGCTGAATTCAGGCCCAATTCAAAACATGATTCAGCAACTTTTGATTTGAAATTGAGACCTAGAATGCTGTTTCTCTCGGAATATACAGCTGAAGCTGAGCTGAAACTTCATCAGGTTAGTTGTTCAGAACCCTTCTTTAGATTTTGAGCACTTTTGTTGCTTCAAACGAACAAAATGCACAAATTACAAATGATGGACCATATCTTTAATCTTCACCATATATCCAAGGCTACTTTTGGACAAATGTTCAATTTTATGTTTCGAAAAAAGATGAATTCTTAATTTTTTGATAGGTTACTGCGCAGTGTCTCAAACAGTGCAGTCTGTATTTTGAATTCGAACATTTCGTCGGTTGCACCACGAACCGACATATCGCATTTTTTTGTGTTTTGAGAAAAACCAATTTAAAGTTGGTCATTATTTTGTAGGCTCATTCCATATACTCCCTGTGTAAGAATTCAAACTGTTTTCTTTTTGCTAGTAAATTATAGATTAAACTTTATTGTATGCAATCCGTGTGCATCTGAGTTGCTTAGTTTTTGAGAAATTCAGTTCCAAAGAAAGATACTCGTCACTTCGTGAAACAGATTTTTATCATGTTTATCGTATGTCATACAATGCGCGAAATAGTGGCCGTGTGCCAGATACGTAGATACGCCAGTTCTCGAAATGCTTAATTCACACTTTTCGTGTCGACGCTGCTTAGCACTATGGGAATTAGCATGTAAAGCGGCGTATCGCGATACCCCACTTCGTGGTGCAGCACTTTCGCTTTTTTAGAGATACGCCGCACAGTCTAATTAGCGTTCTTAGTTAATTAGAACTCAGATCGGAATAAAACTTTCTGAGAATGAGCACTTTGATGAAATAATAATGTTATTGACAAAAACTCAATTTGGCCAAAAATCGAGATACGCCGGTTCGTGGTACGACCGACGATTTGAAGCTTTTTCTTATTTAAACACAATCTTACAATTAAAAAAAAGAGATATTTACATTTAAACCAATTAAGCTACAGGTGCTGCAACATGCATGTATTTGTTCCATGTACAGTGCATTTAGATGTAAAATACATACACAATGCACTGATTTAGAATTTACTGTTTTATGAGGTCAAATTGGGTTCCCAAAAAATATTCATCCCAACTGTCAAAGAAAAACCCTCCTCATGGGCTTCAACTGGATGAGAATTATTTCGCATCTTACTCACAATCTCACTTTGCTCTTAATGCTATCATTCTTGACACCTTCGGCTGCATTCTCGCTGATATTATAGTCAGATTGGACTACCGGATGAAATCGGGCATTGGTTGTAGGATCACGTTTTCATGATGACTATCTCCCTTTTATACTTTCCATGGGAGTCCCGTCTGGATAAAGACAGACTGTCTATATACTCTTCCTTTCCTTGGAGGGTTTGGACATATTTACTTTGGGTTATTCATACCACCAAATACACTAGTGAAGTACAGTGGGCAAAGTGGAGAAAGCAGTGGTTAGTCATTGTACAACAGGAGGGTGGAATGAGACAAAGCAAAAGAAAAGAAATAAATATATCTTAAACCCCCCCCTCCCAAAAAAACTATACCAAAAAATTAAAAAAATAAGAAAACAATTTTTTTTTATAAAATAAGAAAAAAGTATAATACAACAAATGATAAACAGCAGCCCTTTTTTCCACACTTCATAAAAATGTAAGTATACTATTTCAAATAGGTAAGTCTAGCATTCGAACAAGACGTTGAGTCACAAATTGAATTTTTCAAGCATTTTTATAGTGAGTTTAGAAGTGACTGCCAAGCAGTACTTCAAGTATATTCTTTACGATCTCAAGGACTTACTGTGACTGAACTTTTTTGTCGAGTAATCGTGGACAGAGTCGAGTAATATCATGATTTACTGTTTACATAACGCACTGCTAAGTTTCTAATCATCTCGAGGGAAAATCCTTGAGTGGAATTGTCTCTCAAAAACTACCTCGTCTTATTAACGTTAGGGGTGATCATTCCTGGCGTGACTGTCATCCTAGCTCCTGTCCTTTTGCATCCCCCTGACCAGCGACCCATCATTTCTAATTAGCAAGTTTCCTGTTTATTCTCCGTGCCATGGAGGATTGATGAGCTTAGCATCCCTGTATAATTGAGCTCTTTGTGAAGCCCGAAACTTATAGAACTGTCAATTCGCTGGGTTTTTTTCGTATTATTTGATCCACTGTTAGCAAAGTTGGTTGTCACATATTCTTGATGTGATAATTGCATTCAAAAGTGCAATAAAATGACCCTGTGTTTTGGGGGTTTTTTTTGTTTTTTTTTTCCATTTGGGAATCTCGTTTAATATTCTAATAATTCAGTTGTCTTCTATTTTTGTTCTATCTGCACCCCGCCCCCACCCCGCCCCACCCCACCCCGCCCCGCCCCAATATCTCCCACTCCAACCTAACGTGGACCCAAATCCTGCATAATAAGACATCAATTTGGGATTTGCATTTGAAAAAACCTCTGGTTCACTGACTTGCTCAGAACGCTTGGCACATTTTAACGTTGAATTCTCCAGACCAAAGACACTGTTGCTAATCACATGATTTGGGGTAAGCTTTTGCATAGTTACGTAAGGGACGTTCATCACCACATACATTGTTCAGAATGGGTGAGAATGGCACAAAGACACCAGACCATGCTGGAGCTGGGGGTTGCTAGCATAAGGCTTGCCCCGAATCACGTGATATAGTAACAGTCTCTTTGGTCGGGGGAATGCAAAGTTAAAACGTGCAAAGCATTGGATTAAGTCAGCGTTCCAGATTTTATTCAAATTTAACTCGCAAATGGCTTATTCCTTACCAATCTGAATCCATCCTGATTACAATCCTCGCACACCGACACAAACTTACACAGGCATAGAAGTGGGGTACTTCCTTTGTTCTCGTGTACTAAAATGTTGCAATGTCACACACATGAGAGGACTCCCTTTTGTCCCTCTTTTGTTTGTACTTATAACTTTTTAGGAAGACCTCCCATATGTTTTGTACACGATCGTCAGTTGTGGACCTTCGGGAATATGGGACCCTATTGTCCTCTATTGTTCAAGTCTCCTATTGAATGCAGAAACAAACTCACTCCCACCGCACCCTGACCCCACGCCACAACTTCCTAGTTTTATCAAGGAGTTTTTGTTAACTAGATTGACTATATGACTTTAAAAAATCCCCAGAGATGCTTACACCTGCCCACATGTACATCCATCCTTTTATCATCTATAGACAATAAATTTTAAGCTGTGTCCATTTTTCATCTGTCCGGTGATGCAGAAGAATTGGTCAGTTTGTATCGCAATTTATCAGGTTTGAACGACTGAGACAGTTGGGTATAGACCAGTCCAGGATGCTCTCAATTCTATCACGAAGGCCCCCTTCAATGGCGAAAGCATTGTGCTAGCTATTGTTCAGATAATCCATCACAGGGTAGTTGATTTGCACAATAGCATGCACAGTGGTTTCTCCATTGTAGGGGGCCTTGTGAGTGTGCACTGAACACGTGCCCGGATTTGTCTGACAGAAGCTAGGCCTTCCTGAGGAAGAAGGGTGTGCTCACACACAGTGAAGGATGCGGAAATCAGGAGAGCTGACTATAATGAAAACGTGGACACTGGAAGGTCACATTTCATAAACGGTTCAATTAATAATGACCATTCAGTCCAGTCGGCTGTTTTGAATTCTATTAGGTTGACATTTAAATGTGTTGATGTGCCGTATTTGTGACGGGTGAGTTTTCAGTATTGCTGAAGTTGTTCTGTTCTTTTTGGGCACTTTTGGTAAGTTCATTCAAACCTAAGACATTTTTAAAAAAAATAAAAAAAATTAAGAGCATTTCCTGGTTATGGAAAACCAACTTAGTACTGACTGATTTTGTTGGAAGTTGTTTTGATTGTAACTTTTAGTAGTGGGCTTTTCCCTTTACCTTATAAACACTACATATTCCATGCTTTCAGAGAGTTGTAAGGAAAAGTAAAAAACTATTTGACAGTATCGTGGTATACTCAGATGAAGGCAGGGAGAAGGATTATTCATTCCGAATTCACCGAATACTGATTCAACAACCTCTCTGTAACTAGAAAACCAACCAACGTGTCAGCATGTGCCGGCAAAATGGTACAGAAGTGTGAAAATAGAAAGGTCTCCGTTGTAAATATTGTATGAACATCTTGACTGGCTTAACTTGTGATCTTTTACTAACCCGGGGCAGGACTCATCACGAGTTATCTGTTTGCGTTGACAATGTGAGGGATGGATGTCATTTCTTTGTGCATAATTCATTCGATGTGCCTCCCATGATTCATTCATGTAATTAATACTGCATACCTGCAGACCTGCAACAGGCTGGGTCTATAGCTACATGTGCGTCTCATTGTGAAATTTGGAGTGCCGTGGACCGATGGTTATGATGTGTGACTCATGTGCAATGGTTCGTGAATTGAATCTTGATGGGGAAACCTGATGTGAGTGTTCTTGGGCAAGACACTTGACCACATTTTCGTCTCTCAACTCAGGAGTATACATGTAAATGGTGCGAAGTTGACCCCTTTCAAACAAAATCAGTCAAGTGACTGTTTTTAACAGTTAAGAGCTCCCGACTACATACATGTAGGAAGGATTGACTGGCTGTGACTATAACTTGATACAGCTATGCTTTGACTGTAGGTTATTGATAAGCCAGCTAAGCCTTCCACATACCTGCTTTTGTCGGTTAACTGAATTTGACTAGTCACAGTGCTTGCTTGAAATTTGATATGACTTTGAGTGACTAGCCTGTATAAAAGGCATGGCAGGGGAAGAGGATCAATTTTTTTTTATGTCTTTGACTGCTCAGACAGCAGGAGGGTTAATAAAGTAGATCCTATCATCGTGTGTGTGTGTTTCTATGACTGTTTACATGTAGTTTTGACATAAGTAGATTACCTCAGTCTTATTATCTATATTTAGTTTGGTTTGACCTGATATGCATCCCATTGTTGCAGGATAAAAGCTCTGAAATTATCTGATATTCATACATTGATCTTTTGAACTACTGCTCACAAGAAATCTTTCTAATCTTTGTGATAGATTTCTCCAAGGGCAGAGGCTAGACTGAAGCCAACTCCTTCTAAGTCTGTGGGAGGTGCGGTTGTATCCCTAACTTGTCATCGTGTCAGACGCAGCTTTCCTGCATAGCTTGTTAGACCAAGTATGCCCTCCGTGTGATGGCTCAGTCATAAGGTTTCAATCACACTCCCTTGTGAGTTGCAGGCGTTGAGTGCTGTGAAATCCCTAATACTATCACCATGAGAGGTCCTGTCATTTCTGTCAGATGTGACAGCTTGACGATCCAGTTTGAGTTTTTGTTCAAAGTTTTTGGGAAATATATACTGTTGGATATCCCGGGATTTAGCAAACTGTAGTGTTTAGCACTAGCAGTTATTGGTTTTGTTGGTTTTGATAATTTATTTCATACTCTAGACAATAAACTCCTCTCACAGAGTGCCATCTGTGTAGGAAAATTACAACTAATATGATATGTATTCAACGCCATTAGGTACATGTGCGCGCAGTGTGTAAAATGTTCTAAACATGCGTGCATGTTGCTAATGGTTTCTTCGAAATACGGCGCAGCCGATGCACGACACAAAACTTTGACTCCAAAATGCTGATGTATGTAGGTAGCGATGTAGGTAGTGATATCATTTGAGAGATACATGTAGATCTATTGGTAAAAATACCAACAAAAATAACAAAAACTATAAAGTGTTAATCAAAATGATAGTAAGAGGAGTTCAAGCCAGGCCTAATTCCATGGCTCTGCTTACCGTTTGTGAAAAATCCCTGCTTACTGTAGCAGAAAACTCCTTGCTTACGGTAAGCGTATTTCATGGGTTAGTGAGGAATTTTGGCGCACGGGTACATCCCGTCACTATTCTGTGCTTACAGGGTTAGCACATAATTTGTTTGCTAGTGCGGTTACCACAAAATGGTGATTGTAAGCGCGGAATTCTGTGGCTAGCAGAGCCGTGAAATTGGGCCCTGGTTTTTTTCGAGCTGCCTCTATAAGCCTGTTTTCAGTTTGTTGTGCATCCGTTAAGTATACCGGTAGTTGGACCTTGAGGTTTCAGATAGTCCTACGGTAATTACACAGTAGACATAAAACGGAACGAGGATACCCATATGGTGGCTTTAGGAGCTATTCCATGACTTTTGTAATTTTTGCTGGTACCCTTTGCTGGTACCCCTTTGCTGCTACCCTTTGCTGCTACCCTTTGCTGGTACCCTTTGCTGCTACCCTTTGCTGCTACCCTTTGCTGCTACCCTTTGCTGCTACCCTTTGCTGCTACCCTTTGCTGGTACCGGTTGCTGCGACCCTTTGCTGCGACCCTTTGCTGCTACCCTTTGCTGCTACCCTTTGCTGGTACCCTTTGCTGGTACCGGTTGCTGCTACCCTTTGCTGATAACCTTTGCTGCTACCGGTTTGCTGCTACCGGTTTGCTTGAGGCAATATGGACTTGAACATGAAGATGTGTGGTTTTGCCCAATATTTGAGGTCATGACAAGATGATGACTCTCACCACTTGCCATGGTCTTATTGATAGGTAGTTTTATATCCTGTGAAATTCTAATACCTCAAGGAATGAATGTAATTGGGATTATGCAGTAATCTTAATAGTCTTTTCAGCCCTCCCTGATGCCTCTGAGTCATTGATGGTCTGGGAGGGGCTCATTTTTTTTAAGGAGGTGGGGCAGGCTTATAATTAAGGACCGGCACACCATTGGTGGCATCTCATGGGTAGTGCATTGAGCTTTGTAGTCTTCAATCAAGACTGAAAAATTTGTCTGCCTTAAGTTTCCCCCATTTTTTTTGCGTGTGGAACAGAAACCAATGTATAGCATACTGTAATGCTAGGGTGCAGAGATTCTTTTAAATTTTTTGCACGAACGCACTCAAAGGCAGGCTGCTGAACTTTGGACAGTGTTATTATTAAGTAAGATTTGAGGCTTTGCATGGTGGAGTTACTAAATAATGAAGGGTTTGCGGTAAACACCATGTGCGAATAATTTCTCAACTAAGAGAATGGTTCTGAAGAGAACCAGAGGTATAAACTCGACGTTCCAGTCAGTATTCTTCATTGACTCCGCCTTTCGCTACTTAAGTATTCACTTTCTTAGAGTTTAGGCACTCTCCTGAAGACGGTCAGAATACTGACCGGAACGTCGAGTTTATACCTCTGGTTCTCTTCAGAACTATTCTCTTAGTTGAGAAATTATTCGCACATGGTGTTTCCGCAAACCTTTCATTATTTAGTGTTATTATTATTATTATTTTGTATTATTATTAATTATTTCTGGTAATGAAACCAAGGATTCCTCAAAAGCACCCTAGGCACTGTAGCTCGCAAGCCTGAGGAAACCTCCAGAGAGAAGACAGTGAGAAGGAGTTATAGTTTGAAAGGTGGGAGGAAAACCCCAGAATGATATTCTAGGGAAAACCCACAGAATCAGGCAGGGACTGAAAACCATATCCACATGTTCTTGTGAAGAAATTGGGCTTTGAAGACTGAATGAAATATAAGAATCTTGTGATACAAAATTTTCCCATTCATATACTGAGTGTACTTTTCATAAAATATGGGACACAATCTGTTCTTGAACATACAGATGACAGTATTCAAATATCTTATGTGGTACAGTGTACATCTTTGAACTCCATCTCCAGTATGAAGAATCCAATTATAAAAGATGCAGAGGCAATTTTGCAGACTCTGTTTCCCCCTTTTTTTTTGGAAGAAGCGACATGCATGTTGCCAGCGATTCATTAATTCTGGAGCAGCTCGGCAACAGTTGAGAGGGACGTGACAGCTTCCCGTCCATTTGCTAATTGCCGTGGCGATGGTGTAATCATAAGGGCCGTTTGCTCCGATGTTTGTATTATTTGCATTTGATGTTTACATGTATACGAGAAGGATGTTCCTTCAAATGAACAAATTGAGCTTGCAGTATAGTAGCAAATGTTAGGCTTATCAATCACTCCACGAACATACAAAAAAAACAGTCTTTGATTCTTGTTTCGGGCTATATCTTTGATATTGTCCGCTACTTACCAAATGTCCCTTCGTTCTCTTCCTGTTTGCGGAGAAGCATCCGTGATATTTTTTTCCGACTATTTTGTGCAGTTTAAATCCCGTCTCTTTAGTTGTTACTTGTGTGATCGCATACGGGTTTTTTTTACCAATTAATTGTTGACCTTTCTTTTATTTTTTATTTATTTTATTTTAATTTTATTACACTTCTCCACTGGCTGATATAAAAAATATTACAAGATATACAGAATCACAGATTAAAAAAAATACAGAGAATTTACGATTTCAATAAATTGCTAAAAAAAGATTTAATGCCAGAATACAGATTAAGCCAGTGAGTGGCAAGATGGAACAGGTGACTAGCACCTCTACAGAGCCATCCTACCACAGGAAAACGAGATCCCATTAATTTGTTTTTCTTTTCTTATTAAAAAAAGGGGGGGGGGGGGTGAGGCGTATGATAGGTTTTAAAAAAATACCAAAGGGGAAAACACAGAAAAGAAGAAGGAAGAATTGAACAAAGGAGGGGGGGGGGCGATATGCGATACTAGAACTGAAAAGTGCTAATTTCAAGTGGAAGACTCGCGAGCGGAATAAAAAAGGACTGGCGAGCGGAATTTTAAATGATACCTCAACCAAAATTAACTTCACTTTTAAAATAAAGAAAACAATTCTGTTTTGTAGACCATGATTGATTTGATATCGATGTTGTATTTGCTGCAGACACCCAAAACACAAGATGCAAAAAAATTGCACTGAATTTTTTTGAAAAGCTTTTGCTTGACAACGCTGACATTTTTTTGTGGTTTTAGGCTTGTCAGTGTGTAACTCAACTGGTACATCATTTGGAATGATCTGTTATGGGATTCTACAATACGGCATTTGGTTTCATCTATTTGCTCTTTAGTTTGTAAATACATCTTTTGCTTCCACTGATTATGTTTTGCTGAAATTTTGACTTGACAGTTTTATGGCCTTCACCTCCGTTTTATGTAAAAATCCTGCAAATGAAACTGCAGGTTTATATTTAATCTGTGCAGTGGACATAGTGGAAGAAATTCCTTTTTTTTTTCTTCTGAACTTGATTAATGTACACATGCTGAAGACCGAACGCTGCCTCTGACTGAAATTAAGTAGCAGAATATGAAAGTCAGGCAGGGATTAATTTCAAGGCACGTTCTGTTTGATCGCGAAATACCCCCTCATCCATTTTACCCGTCCTTCGCTTCATTACTCGACAGGTCATAAAACAAAGGAGGTGTGGCATCTACATAATGGATTCAACTGGCAATGAAGGGGTTTATGTCATCATATCGCTGGGTGTATGTCAGTAACTTCACATCGCAGGAAGAATGCCTGGAATACGGAGTATAATCGTTTGCTGAGTCGGCGGAATGGCCAGTAAAGTCACACGGGTGCCGTCCTCACACGCTCTACGGATTTGTGAGGTAAGATATCAATGTACTGTGAGTTACAGGGAATATACATCACTTGCTTTTGCTGTAATTTTCAGAAATGGATGGAATTGGGGGGTTGGAAATAAATAGCAAATATAGTTACACTGACTTTTTTGAGGTTTTGGGTTCGAAAATGCTATAAAAACCAAGAAAAACGATCATTTTCCTGTAGTCTGGTTCCCTGACTCCATATTAGAAGAAACAGAGCAGTTTACATACATTGGGGAATTGTTAGGTCAGGGAACCAGTCTAGCTGGCTCGTACCCGTTCATAGGTTTGTAATCGATTGCAAACAAGTGCGATGGTCAATTGGGGCCAGTATTTGAAAAAAAAAGCCAGTTGTTTCCAACGCTGATCGGCCGATCAGCGTTGGAAATTGATACAAATATACCACTTTTCTTGAAAATGACAGTATACCAGGTGCCATGATTTTACAGGATGCTTTACACTGTCATTCACTAACAGTCCAGCAAGGTATTTCCAAATGATTTGGTAGTTTTATTTTTTGATGTTTGCAAATGTTGTATTTTCCCTTTAAATGAGCTTTGCATGGCAGACATACTGAATTAATAAGGGTTTATGATTACATCATGTAATTGTGTGACAAGTTGTGATCATTCTCAAACCATTTCTGTACAGAACCAAAACTTCTTCAAAAAATGGATTAATTCCTTTTTTTATGGTATATAGTGAAGGTAGCATTGTATAGGCTAACTAAATTAAAATTATGGCATGAGCTTTCGTAGCCACAGCTATTTCATTAGATGAAGTAGCTGTAGCTGTAGCTGTGAAAGCTAATGCCATAGCTTTAATTTTAGTTAGTCTGATACCATCTGATATCAGACTAACTTCATCTGATATTTCTTCATCTTCAACTTCAACTTGTACTTCATCTTCTACTACATCTTCATCTGCTTCATCTACTTTACCTTCTGCATCTGCTTTGTCTTCTACTTTATCTGATATTTCGTCAGATGATTTATGGTGTAACTACTTAATTTTAGTTAGTCTATAAAGTGCTGCCTTCACTATATACGTGTATCTAGCAGACTAACATGGCTGTGTAAATGTTTGTTATGTGTACATGTACATGTAACTGTAAACTCCGACTACTACAATTGGTTACTAAGACTGTGCCAGGTTATCTTTTGATCTCATTTTCAAAGGAAAACTTGAGTCATAGTTCTGCTTCTTATACACAAAAACTCATATCTTAAATTAGGTTTTGCCCTGCAACGACGTTTTTTTTAAACACTGTATACTCAGTGTGTTACCTCCCGAGTGAAAGTTGGAAAAAATCACTCGGGTGGGACTCGAACCCACGACCTCCTGCTTTCTAGTGCAGATGTCTTACCACTCGACCACCGAGCTAACGGGATCGGTTGGCCGGTTCGAATCTGATGTACATAGCAGCGGGTACTGCATAAACTATTATAAGATGGAATTTTGCGTCGGGGTGATATAAATCAAATTAGGTTTTGCCCTTCAACGACGTTTTTTTATATTTTTAAACACTGTATACTCAGTGTGTTACTTCCCGAGTGAAAGTTGGAAAAAATCACTCGGGTGGGACTCGAACCCACGACCTCCTGCTTTCTAGTGCAGATGTCTTACCACTCGATTTTTTCCAACTTTCACTCGGGAGGTAACACACTGAGTATACAGTGTTTAAAAAGACGTCGTTGAAGGGCAAAACCCAATTTGATTCAATATAATTCAATTCAATTCAAAATACTTTATTTATCCTTAAAAAGGCAATTGCATATGGTTGGACAGCTCTTAAAAACTCGAAGGAAATTACTAGTCAAGTAAATATATAAAACTTAAAACAATCACAAACAACATGTACTTAACTCAATTAAAATTGGTGTAAAATTCTCCAAAAACATATACATGTACCTTACACTACATATAAAAATAATTAGACGATGAATGTACACATGATGACATAAAAATGTAAAATGGCAAGTAAAAAAAATTAAACTTAAAATGATGGACCTTTGAAATGCAGATTCAGTTTGTATCCATTATTTTATGGTCTAATGGCCACTGGAGTACCAACTCGAATAATGATAATGATACCCTTCTTCTGTTCAGTGGTTGCATATAAAAATGAATTAAAATTGAATGACAAATAAAATGATTGGCCTAAAAAATACAAATAATTATCAGTTGTTTATAAGTCTAATAGCCACTGGGATGAACGAAAACTTCCTTCTGTTGGTTTTACATGGAGGGCATCTTAGACCTACCAGTTCCTCTCAAAGATTGTTTTTACAAGTGTTTCAGAATTTGGCAGTTTGCATGAAATTGGTAACTGTATCTAGTGTGGGGAACTTGAGCCTTGAGGTAAGCAATTTGCTATGTTTCTGCTACCTCGTGCTGAAAAGTTGCATGGTTTTGCATCCGAAAAAGCTGTAAATGCCTATATTTTGGCACTTGGGGAACCTTTAAAAACTAAATTTTGATTTTTAAAACCTTTTAATAAAAAAAAGTACATGTACTGATGAAGAGGGGCACTTGTACATGTAAGGCCTGCAATTTCAGCAAAATCTAGATTGTATTTTACATCATACATGTGTGAGGTGAATCAAAAAAGAGGCGTGACATGCTGAAGTTGCAAACTTAAAGTACAACTGGGAATTCAGAAGAAGAAAAACACATTAAAGTTCATGTAAGCTTTGCCTGTGGTGTCAGACAGGCAATTGCTCTAGTGTGAAATCCCAGAAGATGTGTTCAATTCATTCTAATTCCTCCGTTCCCTGTTTTACTCATGTTTTGTTGTTACACGTTATAAATCTGGTCCCTGATCGTAAAACCACGACTTTCTGGATTCCCCGATGGGGTGTAATGCTCGGTTGGCTATCCAAGGTTTGGAAGGACAAGATGAAATCATGAAATCATCAACAAGGGACAAGGATTTACATCTACTTCGATTCCTCCAACAGTGCAGTGCCGCTGGCAGAACTATGCCCACATGTAATGAAATCTCTCCTGAAATATTTGGGTTGGCTAGCGGTGAGCACTACAAAGATAGCTCAGCTCTACAAACAACATTCGTAGTCTGCACTTGAAATTTAAAACTCACCAGGAAATATTTAATCTATTTTTTTTTGGGGGGGGGGGGGTAATCTTACGATGAATTTGTTTTTGGCTGGGAACCATGTTGTTTATGGATTAAAAATCACATATTTATACTAATTCCTACTTCCCATATTCAGACTACTGGTCATATTTTTTAACTGTCGGCTTTATTCTAATTATAAAATTTAAAAGGTAATTAAAATTCATATCTAGGGCAGCGTGAAATCCTAAACCACATCAAGTAGAATACTGCATACATGTACATGTACATGTACACATGTACATGTACATTTGCATTGGAGAGAACAAAGTTTGTACTAATACTTATGTTTGAATCTTTTTCCTTGAGTGTACACCTACGGCCTTGGAGCCAGTTCATACTTCAGTATGTGAAAGCAAATTGCATATTGAATTTGATGTCACAGAACATTCGATATCTGCCATGCAGAGTTGGAATGTGTTGAATGTTTGTAGATTCGCAGCATAGAAACTTGTCATGACCTCACAGTCAGCAACTCAGCATTAAAGCTACAATCCCGGCCAAAATGGTTGGGACACTTCCGTCCTGAGCCTGCCACGGTCACCCACTCCCCCGCTCCCCTGGTCAATGTTGTTCTCTCCAGCTGATGGAGCACACACCGCGCAATGAGAGACAACATTGAACGGGGCCGGGGGCTTTGGGGCCCAGCGAGATTTGGCCAGGACTGTAGCTTTCAAAGCAAATGGGACTGAAACTTCGATTGTGGCTAATAGTTTCTTATATGTAATAATGCACTCTCAAAACGTTGGTTGAAATTTGGTTGATTAAAAAAGTTGGTTGAATTTTTTACCAACATTGTGTAAATGTTTCCAATTTGACCAGTGTTGGGTACATTTTCCTTTTTTTTTAACCAATTTTTGTAACCAACTGTTGGGCTGTTCACCAGTTTGTTAAAAAGTTGGTTTAAAAGTTGTTTTACCCAAAGTTGGGTAAAATGTACCCAGCATTGTCAACTTGGAAACATTAACACAATGTTGGTTAAAATTTTAACCAACTTTTTTTACCAACCAAATTTCAACCAACGTTTTGAGAGTGTGGAGAAATAATTATAATAGCAAGAAGATCTTTAAAAAAAAAAGACCCAGTATAAATGTGGATTTAGGCTCACTAAAACATCTACAACCTGGCAAATTACCTTAATTTTAAAATTTTTATCAGACATACGTAGTACATAATTTAGTCCTGTATTTGTAATATATTTCATCACCGGTTTCACGAAGGGATGGGCATGTGGATTTTGATGAAAAACCGTTTTCGAGATAATCGCAAGAGAAGTTTCTCTGTTTTTAAAACTGCAAAAACTACTACTTTGCAACAACTTTATGCAATAAGGAAACCTTGACGTAATTTTTTGATAGGTAACCTTCATTTTGAACCCAGTAATTATAATTAATATAGTGGTTAATAAGCCAAAATTAATTAGTAAAGATGTCCGTCCCTTCGTGGAATCGAAAATCTCTGTTGACCTACATTTACACCTTTCCATGCAATACGTTTTGTACGTGTTCAAGGGGCAGGCATGTCCGCGTCTCTTCGTGAAATCGCAAAATGCAATTATCGAGATGCCTGCCCCTGGCATCATTAATAGTATTTAGGAATTAATGATGTTTTGCTTACGGAAACATGCCAGAATGCTTAAGTACCATGTTTTAAAGCAAAATAGTAAAAAAAAAATTGAAATCAAAAAGATTTGACATGCCCGTCCCTTCGTGAAACCGGTGACGATTTGAGGTTGGTTCATATTTCTACACAAAAGTGAAAGCGAGGCAATTTTCATGATGTCAATATCTAATAATCGGTAAATTTCTATTATAAGATGGAATTTTGCATCGGGGTGATATAAACCAAATTAGGTTTTGCCCCGACGCAAAATTCCATCTTATATTAGTTTATGCGGTACCCGCTGCTATGTACATCAGATTCGAACCAGCCAACCGATCCCGTTAGCTCGGTGGTCGAGTGGTAAGACATCTGCACTAGAAAGCAGGAGGTCGTGGGTTCGAGTCCCACTCGAGTGATTTTTTTCCATCTTTCATTCGGGAGGTAACACACTGAGTATACAGTGTTTAAACGTCGGTGAAGGGCAAAACCTAATTTGATCGGTAAATTTCTGTTTTACCCTGTGACGTCCACTTGAATTAACTTGCCTCTTAACTTCTCATAAAGTATGAACTTTGCTTTATGTACCGTACTCTCTATACTAGAGCGAATGTGGCAGCACATTTAGAACCATGTAGAACTAGATAGACGATTCTGGAATGGCCCAGCCATGATGCCCGATTACGCTTTTTGTAAATCTTGTCTTTTGTCTTGATAGGTACTGCACCAACACCCCTTCTCAGGGGTCACATAGGCAGGGTTGGTTGTGCACATGGATTAGTTGTCAAGCCCGCGGGAACGGGGGGTGCTGTGGGTGCTGCAGCACCCCCAACTTTTTGGATTGGGGTGCTGAAATATGCTTCAGCACCCCCTACTTCCGGGCAAAAATGTGTTCCAGCCAGCAGTGTTCTACGACGTTGAAATTGCGCCTCTGCGCAATACATTATGCTTGCTCTACAAATATCTCCTTCGTTTTGTTCGTTTCTAGTTTTGCCGCGGCTAAGCGTGGCGCTTCGAACGTCTAGTCCAAAGTAACACTGTGAAAATCAGGAGATGTATTTTCTAAATCTTCAGGCAGTGCAGAATCGATATTTCTGTCAATGCATCTAAAATCATGATATGTCTATGATATTTCCGCCATGGTGGAAGCTTTGACCCGAAAGCAATAACCTCGGCCATGACAATGGTGGCAAAGTTGATTACGCTGGCAACGATTTTTTGTATTCGATCTTTCAATAGGGACAAATGGTCATACCTTTCCCCTGAAGGTTTTTTTTTTCATTTAAAAGTTTCATTGACGTTGCTAGCATTCTGTACTCAACATTAACAAATAGCAAGGTTCTCACACACATCCCAACCTAATAGGAGTGGGACAGGCTTCCATTGAAACTAGTTCCAGTGTAGTTTCGTTTTAGTAAAAAAAGCTATTCTTATGTTACCCTCTGCAAGTTTTTTTCTCATGAAAACTCAGTAGACCGATAAATCCTTGTCTAGCCCCAAACTTGCCACCTATCGATCATAAACATAAAGATGCATTTGGTCTGGTAGTCTTTTATATTTGCCATTCCCTGTAACAAACAAATAACACTGCAAATATATCAAGAGCTACATCATTTAGGCCTATGTGAATATTTTTTATGAACAGAAATTCATCCGCTTCCAGTGGAACCATTTTGTTTTAACTTGAACCAAAAAACATCCTTTCGGGTTTTATAAGTTTAAGTATATACTTCAGTATATTTCATCACAGTGCATCCAGAATCCAACATTTGGAACAAAAAATGGAGATAAAAATACAGGGTTTTCGACTTTTCAGTACAGTAGAAACGTTATAAGAGCAACAGTATATTCTAAACAAAAAAGTGAAATAAATTGTCTTTGTAATCTCAAAAAAACGTTTGCTAAAAAAGTCATATGAAAGTGGCCACAGAGCCATCCATATTCCAAAATTTTTAGGGGCCCTTTAAGCCACGCCGTAAGGGCTTTGCGCTCCGCGTTCACATTAATTTTGTCGATCCTTTAGAAATTCCAGCACCCCCTGGCAAAAGTTTGTTCCAGCGGGCTTGTTAGTTGTTTTGCTGTTTACTCGGTTGACTTGGTTGCTTCTTTCTCACAGATGATGTTGAAATGTGTGTTGATGGCAGATTTGAAACTTCCTTTATCCTGAATTGATGTACTCTTTGGGCAGTGAGTTCCAGTCCACTAATGTGCGTGGGAGAAATGATTGCTTGTAGCAGTTTTTGTTTGCTTGGATTGGTATGAAGTTGGTGGTAGGTGAAGTTTGTCCTGTAAACCGTTGGACCGGATGCAGGATATTTCTTGCGGGAATGGCGAGGCGACCCCCTAGTGCCGTGATGGAAGTTCTTGAGTCGGGCAACTTTCCACCTAGTAGCTAGGTCCTCCCAGTGTAGATCCTTTTTTATGGCAGTGACACTGCTCCCTCTGCTGTATATCCCTGTAACAAACCGAGGTGCTCTATTTTGGACTGCTTCAAGTCATAGATGATCAAACTACAGTATGCTTGGTGCCAACAGCCATGCCGAGCCCATCACAGTGTTGCATCTTTATATAAATTGTCTGACTGACATCTCAAGTAATGCGATCAGATCAGAACAGCCGTCAGCAATTACAAATCAACATTAGATCCTTACAACGGAACTCTAGCTGTAACCCTAGAGAAGCGCAGCCTGCCATGCCATATTGATGTCATTTTGAGCGACTGAGAGCTTCCATTTGATGCCCTTGGCACTTCTTCTGTTAATCTGAATACAGATTTCACTTCATTGATTGCTGCCTGTCCATCACTCAAAAAAAGGCTTGTCTCCTAAAATGATGTTATTTTTATATCATTTTCAAAAGTATTTCTGGTGGATATGGACACCGTTTGCAAACATTCAATAATTAAATTGCCAAAACACTATGAAACATCTTACTTGATTGTAAATAAATAATAAGATCAGGCATCTTGTAAAGTCATTGTTCCTAGTATGCTGTCATTGTTTGAGAAATGTGGAATTATAATCATTTCCTCTCTGGATAGGACCAAAATATCACGAGAAACAAAAAGCTTCTTTTTTTTGCAGAATGCCCCAAATTTACGGATTTTAGTTTAGTTTGCAACTGGCTACATATTCATGAATGAGAAATATTTTTCCAAAGTGACAAAGTTTTGATCATACCAAAAGAAGGTGCAAGTTAACAGAAACCTTCATTTTAGTCCAGAAAAATGAAGATGCAGTTTCTTTTACTGTTTTCTAAAAACTCTACTGAGTTGAAATTTCAACATGTTAGAGATTGAATAGCCTGCTTCAGATTTATTGCATTGTTGTTCCTTGAATCGGCAAAATGCATTTCTTATTTTGTAAATGGTGTCCATTACCTTTAATTAAGCTGGAAAGTCGAGTACTTTAAGAGTTAAAAAATAGTATTGAGATTATTCAAGTTATGTACATGGTCACATTATTTTGTGCTTCATAATTCTCTATTGGAGAATGTTGTCGTAATGCATTCTCCTGAAAGTCTCTTACTATACTGGGACAGGAGTTTATACTAGTTCAAATATGAGGATTTTTCTAAAATTTGGGGCCCACATTTTTTTCCTGTTCGTGCTATAACTGATGTATGATTTTGTTATCCAGTTCGTTAGGAAAAATGTCACACACGCCGCACGCGTACCACTGATTACTAGCGCCCATTGGATAAACATGTAAGTTGCGTTAACTTCCAGTTCCAATGGTTCCAATGCTACTTAGTGGGCAATGGGCATGGTATAAATTGAAGTGACGTCACACTAACAAACCAGATTCTGGATGCACTCCTTCATGCTGTCTTCTTTGGGAGTGATCATGTAAAGCAAATTACCTATCCAACAAATAAAACAAATGGTATACAAATATAACATGGTTTGAGGGTGGACAGTCGATATTCACTCCCAGAGGTATTGGAAGTTGACAAACTAGTTCCAGAGGCGAAGCGGAGGGAACTAGTTTGTCAACTTCCAATACCGAGGGGAGCTAATATCAGCTGTCCACCCGAAATAAACCATGTTATATTTGTTTTACTATACCTCATACATATTCAGCGCCGATTTGTTTTGTTTTTTACGTTACATGAAGGAACCTCAAACAATATTTTTGGTGAAAAACTTGTCCAGTTCACCAAAAGAATTGTATTGCTCAACTTCACTAGTTCAGTTCGTTTACCATACAGTGCAGCTGTAAATACAGTAGTTTGTGTACAATATTCTTTTGTACAGGAGGCATCTTTATTGCCATAAATTTTCTCTAGTTCGGCATCATTGAGCTCGGGAAAATAACGTGCCGTGCAACCTTAACCATCTCTTCGGGTGTAACTCGTTTGGGCGATGTTCGCGTGTGCGTACTACGTCCATGCGCGGTTCCATGATTGCTTTGTAAAGCGCATGCGTAGTACACTGTCGTAACTCGTGCGACAGCTTCACAGATTTAATGCTAAAGTTGCTCTTCCAGTGCTATTTTTGAGTTGTACCCGAAAAATACATTTCATATTTTAACCTTTTAGTCACTGTATCACCCCAAACCGCCTTGCCTATTACTCACTGCAGTGCCCTAAATAAAACACAAGCACTCTATGGTTTTATTGATTCCTCAGCAATGTCATGCAATGTAGTACAGGTGTTAATAGGTTAAATTGCTGTTGTCCTAACAGTTACATACCGAACAAAACAATCCGCCCACATTTAGTATTACAAATTTATATTACTTCACGTTATCTTTACATTATCGTTTTGTGCATTGTGGGTGCAAAAGCAAGAGAGAGAGTTTGAAATGTCAAAAATAGACAAACTAGTTTTTTTTATCTCCATTAAAAGAAAACATAAAAATTCAAAATTTTGGAAAAAAAGGGGAATATGTTTTAGCACAACTTTAAGTGAAATCTCATGTGTTTATCTAACAGCTTTCAAACTTAATCCAATCAAATCTGACTCCGTCAAAGTCTGATGACTAGTTCAAGCTGACCTGGAACAGGATGTTCACATGGATTAATTATGCCACGCAATAATTAGGCTGCAGTTGCATAAGTTGCTGAATGTTGGCAGTCGCATAAGAGAAATTGGATGACTATGTGTCAGTTGTTGTCACAAACTATTAGGTTGGGTTTATAGGTGAGTTGTATATTGCTCTTGCAACTTTTTGTAAAATCTTTTTGAACAACTGAGGTGCATCATGTAGCTATCTTTCAACCATGAATCATTGGGATTGATCATGGGGTTAGACTATTTTGTTTGACATCGATCATTAGAAAAGTTGAATCCAACTCCCAAATTGTTCCTACAGCTCCACAGGATAGTGTTACAATTTTTTTTTAATAACTTAAGACTACTGTCATGAATGATTTTGTTACTTGTTGTGATTAAACTTGGTTTGTCAGTATAATGGATTTCTAGTTCTGCTGGTCGTAGGGTGCTGTGAAGTTATGACTTACTGTATGGTGCAGTGGTGAAGAATCCCTGGGTGGTAAGGGGGGTATTTAACACAGCCCCACCCCCCGATATTTTCACATGAGTGCCCATCTTTTTTTCATGAGTGCCCTTGTTTTTAAATAACGTACCGCCATGAAGAGTGCCACCGACATGCATTGTCCGATTGTGCCCATGATCGTCCGCTTTGGCCCCATAGGAAGATGTCGTCAGGCCCCCCCCCCCCCCCCCCAGACCTATGGAGCCAGTATCTAACATTAAATTAAGCACCTGACACGGAAGGCTTTCGATGTTTAATTGGAAAATCCTGTTCTGTCTTGAGTAATTTAAATACAATGAACAACAATTATGTTAAGTGCAGTAACCTACAATGTAGTTTCATTGGCTGATGACAAATAACCCCCCACTCAAATCAGTATCACTGTTGGTCGATTGAAAATAAGTAGGTTGAAGGTGATATCATGAATATTCATTCCTCATCCCCCACTCAACCAATCAGTATCCTTCAACTTTTCAAGGTGTTGTAGAAATTGGGCTGTCAACCATCAACGTGTAGCTGAAGTATAAACCATCGTAAGTTTTCACTTGGTCATTCATTTATTCAAGCTCGGATGAACCAGTCTTTACTTTTCTACTCTTGAACATTTGTCAATTTATCAGGCTGTAGTGGGGATAAAACAGTCCGGCCTTGAGGCCTTCTATATCAATATTTATTTTCGATGTCCCGGCACATGTGTGTACTCATGAACCTCTATCAGCTGGTAACGTACACCACAGCAGTGTATTATAATAACTCTACCAGATGGTGTGATATTCAGCAGCAGACTTCTGTGCTCTGTGGTATAACACAATAATGAACTACATCCATAATGAGCAACAAGTGTGTCCCGCGTTGCATGAACACAAAGACATGTATTAAAGCCAGCCGTGTATAAGCCGTGGACTGGAATCAAAGTAAGATGTGGCTGACCACTTGTTGAGCAGCAATGTATAACAGCGACGAGGAAAGTTATGTGCAGAGTGGGGATGGGTATGTGCTGGTTCCAACTCCTAGTGAAGGGGATGAAACTGAAAAGGTAGGCACCGTAATTGTTGTATTGGCTGACACTTGTTTGGTCATTCATTGTGAACAGGTGCATCTGTAATAGTCAGTTCAAATATAGCGTGAAAAGGCTGAAGCAGTCTATTACTCTGTATTTTATGCTGGGGTTGATAATCTTCTATAAATTAACCCATAATTGATTTTTATATTTAAGCAGATCTGTATATGTATTGTATAGAATAGTGTCAGGGTTTTTTTGTGGTTAATAGCAGGTCTTTGTGCAATATATTTGATTCATATGAATTTCTTAGCGCAACCTAAGCGACAGGCTTCCGCTGCATTTTGTGCAAAGCGGAAATCCTCCAGAAAACCTCAAAAAACGCACGATTTTTTTCCTTTTTGAGAACATAACTTTTGAACCCTCGATGCTTTCAAGTTCGTTCTTTCGGAAAATTGAAAGTTCATTATTCCTCTTTTTAATGATATTTTTATATTATTTTTTAATTACTTTAAAGATCCGTCATTTTTCAAGTACAAACAGTCGGTATCTCCAATTTTACAATGCAAAAACGATGTTCACGAAGAATCCTGTCACACAACGCGGCTCATATGAACTCACAACTCTGGACGCCCTCTACCGATTTCTTTCGTTCGAGCTATTAAATAAACAGCATGAGTTTGTCCAAAGCTGATGTAAAAATGAAGTTGATTGGCCAATGTTAAAGCCCGTCAATTTCAGCCTAAAGTTTTTGCGCTAATCAGAAGCGTTGTTTGAAACTGCATTGGAACGTGTACGATCAACAGATGATAATCGACCCACTCCCATCGTTGTGCTGCCAACTTGCTGTTTCTCTCCGGTAAGTTCTCCCCTTTACAATTCCTCAGGGACTCTAAAAACTATATGATATTCAAGCTTACAGTATAAAGATTCTCTGCATCTAAAAAAATATGAAGATACTTTATCAGAAGACATTGTAACTTTGATGTAAAAGTTGGCTTCTTATGCGATGGAAGCAGCTTTCTTGGCACGCCGTGCGTGGCTTGAGCAAGGTACGCCGTGATTTCTGGCCAAGTCCACTTTTGTTTAGGTGTGATTGGACAGTGTTTGTACGTGGGTGAACAATGGTGTGCACTAATTGCACACGTTTTATTGACTAAATATTATTAATGTAGATATTTCTGTAATGTTTGGCAGCCTAGTTGAACTTGGTTGGAGGTATCAACTCAAAAAGGAACGCAATTTACTGTTAATTGTTATGTTCATGTGATGGCCTAACAAGCTGAAGACCCGTATGCATTTTCTATGTTTAGAAAAGGAAAAAAATAAAATATAAATGTTTTTTAATTCCTTTCTTTCCTTATTAGAATCCGATGGAATTAAGGACGAAGAAAAAGATAGACTATTGTGCCCTTGACAGAGGTGAGCCCATCAAAGCTGTGGCGGAGAAGACGTGGCCATCGGCAAAAGCTGTGGTGATTTGAGACAATAGACCGCCCAATCAGAGGAAGTCAGAGCTGCCATATCTTTAGCCACATTTATCTCATTGCCAGAGGTTACTTTTTCCACCAAATTCGAACTATTTTATGTTTAAAATCATGTATATGAATGTACATGTACGTATGTTAGTTGTTCCTGATAGCCATTGTAATTGTATTGTGTATTTTGATGTTTTATATTGTATGTTATAATTGTCTTTTATCCATACGCCTTGTTTGACGTGTGTGAAATAAAATAAAACAGGAATACATGTAGATCAATTGTGTGTTTTTTAGTAATAAATGAAGTCACCACATCAGTACTTGTGTTGCCAATTGTTTATGTACACCAACCACTTCCTCTTATGCAGCCTACTCCCCCACCCCTGCTTTGAAAGTGGGATATTCCATCAGCTCATTGCCCTTCTTCACGGATGAACGAACACCTCACAGACCTTGTATGAGATAATGGTACACACGTAACTCTATGGGCAGATGTACAGCATTTGTTGAAGCGTCTTAAGTGTCAAACTTGACTGTGAGGAATTCATATGTTAGTACAACTTGCGATGATAAAAATTGGGAAGTGGGATTTTAACTCAACTGTTTAAAAATAACTGAAGATTTTAAATGGAATCGACATTACATTTGTTCATATTATTTCAAAACAGAAAAAATTAATCAAATCTTCAATGGAAAATAAATAATATAATTACTAATAAATTGAATAGTAGTAAATTAATGAAATGTTGAATACATTGAAAACTATCAAAGAATTAAATGAAAATTGTGACAAATGAGATTTATTGGCATGATTTTGTTGGACTGAGATATTTTGATACAACAAGTTCATCTGGCAAGTTTCTCCAATCTGAGGTTAAAAATACTTGCATTTTTTCTTTTCCAAAAACAATAACTATAAAAGCCTTCATGACAAATTAAGACTTAAGGAATGATATAGTTTTTCTTTGTAAACAATCACCTTGAAGTTGTTTATTTGAGCAGGATAAATTGTCTAAACCTGAGAATGTTCATCTTCCCAAAAATAACTAGTTTGTTTGTTCTGTTTGTTTGTTTATTTTCCATTTGTTACAACTTAATATAATGCTATGCAACAATCAATTAATACAATATCTCAACTTAATAGAATGTTAATGCAACAATTTGATTAATTTAACATAAATGGTGATGGATAGGGGCACCAGGAAGGTAAAGGTAAAGGGACGAACTTGTGTTCACAGGAACGGAGTGCCCATCTCTCTTTCATTTAGCGATTGGGCCAGACTCATATGCTGCTGTGGGGGGATCGCCACACCTCCTCCACAGCGAGTCTGTTACCTTCCCAGCATTGAACAATGCCGGTACCCATTTAACACCTGGGTTGAGAGGAGTAATTGAGGTGAAGCGCCTTACTCAAGGGCACAACACCCGTGGCCACGGCGGGGCTCGAACCCACAACCTCCCGATCATAAATCCTGCGCTCCACCGCTAGACCACACGTGCCCACCAGGAAGAAGCCTAAGCTTATACAGAGCTTACTTTCATACAAGGCATCAAGAAATAATGTAATTAGTCTTGTTAAAGCTATAGTCCATCATTTGCGGCCATCCGAAAAGTAACTGGCATAATTATTGTTGAAACACAAACTTGGTTGAAAGATAGTAAGGGAACTAAACTCCCTGTGAAATTATTCTTTCTGGGAAGCTGTCATTTTGAAGTAATCAATGAAAGAAGGCCTTTCCAACGGTGCGTCTTAAGACGCACCGTAGGAAAATTTAAATTAGTAGTTCGTTTTGTTATTTGGCGAAGCGCGCGCAAGCATTGGCACGATGCACACGCGCGCGGTTGCTATAATTCGTCGGATCAGTGCGCGACGTCACGTATATAGCGGCAATTCAGAACAATTCAAAACATGATTCAGTAACTTTTGATTTGAAATTGAGATCCTAGAAATCCGTTTTTCTCGGAATATACAGCTGAAGCTTAGCTGAAACTTCATCAGGTTAGTTGTTCAGTATCCCTCATTAGATTTTGAACACTTTTGTTGCTTCAAACGAACAAAATGCACAAATTACAAATGATGGACTATATCTTTAAACAGTTTTGTATAGACCCACTTTGGTCATATACAATGAACAACAAATTGCATGTTGACCCTTTAGGCCCTGCTTGTGAATGAACCTGTTGTTGTGAATAATTGGTGCCAAAACCTTGAACTGTAACGGCCAGCAGATGACCACTGCAGATTGACCCTTGGTCCACAGTGATTCATGAATACCACAAGGTTTATTGTCACTGGTCAGCAAGGGCGGATCCAGGGGGGCCAAAGGGGGCCATGCCCCCCCCCCCCCCCAAAAAAACGAAACCAATTTTTTTTTTTTTATGTGACATCGCAATAAAGGCAGGCAATGAGTACACCACCATCTTTTCCTCAAAAAAACATTGGTTAAAGTGGTCAGAAATTGCCTCAGATCGCACCACAGAGCATCTAGAATCCAAAAAATTTTCGGGGCCCTTAAGCGGGCCCCGAACCCCACGCCGTATTTTTTTTGACCCACTTTTTTGGGGGACCAAAATTTTTTTGGGCCCCCCCAAAAAATTGTGTTCTGGATCCGCCCTTGCTGGTCAGTGGCAGTAAAAGATCTCAAAGCTGTCAACCTTTCAATTCCAATGGCCTGTGATTACCAGTGTTTCTATGGGGAGGGCATTTACAGGATAATATAAATTCTTGTTAGTATAGGGATGGGAGCTGGTCCTAATAGGCCATTCCTTTCTCGTACAGGATTCAAACATTGTGAACAAAGGCATTATAGGCACAATTGCAGAATATCCTGCAGAATTTCCATGGTTTCCCAGTCACATTTAGTTGCTCCAATTATAGCTCCATGCTCCAGTTAACCATCATGTGTTCTTCACCTCTATACCAGGGAACCTCCCCAGAGCCACTCCAGGATACAAGTGTTTGACTTAGACTTTTTTTCAGAACTCCCCATTCAATCTTTGTGTTTCAGAGGATTCTTTCACTGAAGGAAAGTAATATCTAAAGAAAATCCCCTTTGACTGCAAATCTGCAAAGTGGCACACTGGGGTACTAGGGGTGGACTCAAACAGTCCCATTTATGTGACCTTCTTGAATCATCAAGTGATGGGCTCCCAGCATCTTGGAATTCATTTACAACCTGGTCGATTTTGAAGAAATAATCTAAGAGGGATATGTGCCTCAAAACTCAACCTGTAGATTGTACTCTGCGCTATATTCCCATTTTGTTTCTTTTGAGGAACGCACTAATTGGGTGCATATGCAAGAAACTGTCAACAACCCCCTTGTCTCATTTTGATCGCTACAGGGCCAGTGCGTACGTGTACACGAACCAATCAAAATGTAACACTAAATATATTTCCAATTAAATCTCCCCTTCATGATAACCGTGACCACTGTGGTGGCGTGACCTACTTGTATGACAATGCGGTCCAACTGAACTTTGAGCTCAAAAAAGAAAAACAACTCAAACCTCAATGATAGTATCTGTTAGCTTTCTGCAGGACACAACATGTGTAGTGATTAGTCGATAGCGGACATGCGTTGTGATGTGGAAATTTGTTACATGTAGGACGGTTTTATAATACCAGTATGTGGATCGTGGAACTTATCTAGAATTAGTATGGAGAGACTGTCTCCTGTAATATTTGTGGCCAATCATCTGAATGATACAACAACAGGTGGATAATATTACAATAACAGGTGGACGTACTTCAGGTGGTTTTTGGATTAAGTCCAAGCGTGGATTAATTCTAAGCATGGATTATGCATTGTATTCAGCACAGATCATGAATATGTAATCTGTTTGTGGATTACATCTGATCCTCTGTACACCATTGCAGATGATCTGATGTTGGATGCAACATATGCATGCAACTCTAATGTTAATCAGTGCATGTCAGAACATCTGAAGATATTGCAGAACATCAATCACAAAAAACTTGTCCGCAGACGTGAATTGCTGATGTATCACAGTCTTGTCTATTTCTACTGGAGATTGTCACGGCACCTTGCAAACTTCGGACAGTTGTGATGACTGTTTCTAGGATCTGTTGCCACGATGACGTCTGGAAATCCTAATCATCTCCTGGCCAGGTTGACTGAAGACGTCATTCTGAATGCTTCGTGCATACTAACCCAGCTCAGTTCCGAGACAAAAGTTGAGCTCATATTGAATGCATCCTGTGAGCTGTGTGCGGCGAACAGTGCAGACTTATTGCTCGCGGTATGCGCGGACACGTGGAACATCCTGTTCAGTTTTGGTGCTGAAGACTTCAGGTTGCATTGGGGTTTCTTTTACTGAAGCTACATTTGCTGTCTGCCCTCTGCTCTGTTTTTTAACTTTCATATCTTGCTAATAGTGGCATCCATCAAACGTGGCAACATTCGTATGTGGTAGAGTTCTATGATGAAAACACCAATGTGATGAAAGCTTTCAACAGTTTTGAGCCAAATTCCCATCTGTGCCTTGAACTTTTTACTTCCTATTTTATATTCCTATCAACAGCTTCTGAAATCTAAGCGAATCTCAACCTTCAAAATTGTCAAGGAGGATAAATCTTTGAATAATTTCAGTTCAGTTTTTTTCCCCGATGGTGCATAACAATTATGGAAGAGAATTGGAGTATATAAACTTTTGTTCTGATCCGAGGAACGAGATGAAGTCATAAATTGTCATCATGAGGAGATGCACAGATCCTCTGATAAGGCACTTTGAGGTAAGTGTTTGTAACCGTCTTGGATAGACATTAATGTTGATGTCACACTTAATGTTATAGAAATTTATTAACTACAAGCTGAATTACCCGATCATAGATCGGGTATAGGGCGTATTTTGTTTGGGTTGAAAATGTGGGGAGTTAAATGTAAATGGGGGATTGAGTTGAGAAGAAGCTATAGAAAAGTAATTTCTGTGGTGCGATCTGAGGCAATTTCTGAGTTCTGACCACTATCCGCTCCGTTCACAAGTACCCCCTCACCGGCAAAGAGAGTACAGTTGGGGGTGACCGACCGACCAACACCATCTTGTCTGACTGTAATTCATTTGTCGCGAAGCACGGCCACTGCCGTGTACATAGTACAAATCCCCTGGTGTACGTGCGTCACACACAAGGAATGGTGCACGTCAACCGGAGCAAACATTTCTCGGAGGCTGAGTAAAACTTGCTCTTATATGTATAGATATTACCAACTGGAGTAACCTAAAATATACAGACCCTTTAAGTTTTACAAGATTTCTGTGATCAAGATTAGTTGCAATCCAACTGTTTTGTCTCAATTTTCTTGTTGTAAGCTAGTTTTACTAATTCTTTTAATATAATGGTTGTCTTTTTCCCGTCAATTTGGTGGCATTTTTAACTCTTGTCTGCTGTATAAGGTTGGTCATTTTTATACATCATGTGTTGTCAGTTTATCCTTCATTACATTCATATTTGGATTTTTGACATAGTAATTAGTTTTGGGCGGGTCCTATTTTCTCATACTTGATGACTTTTAATATTAATGTGACTTTATGTGAATGTGTACTTTTTAATGTTGATTGCTTGTTAAATTTTGTCAATGTTTATTGTCTTTTATGTATGCTGGGACCCATGGGAGACCAGTGGATTCCACTGAATGGGCAACCCAGTTGAAATTAAGAGAGAAATAATAAATAAGTAGATCGATCATTGTTATTTATTTGATTTGAAAGTAAGCTTCAAGCTGTCAATCTCAGTAGTAATAAATCACTAATAATTTCAACAACAAAAAATAGTGAACTGATATTAGATCAAAAATTTTAAAAGATTTGAAGTTATTGAAAGTGGACTGAATTTGCAGGTGGGAGTGACAAGGGCCATCGCTAGAGGGGGTGTGTGGGATGACACCCCCCACCCCCATTCAAAGTTTCTGTTGGCAAATCCATAATTGTTGTTGGCAAATTTATAAAATTGAGGGCCTTTTATATATATTATTTTACTGTTGTTGGCAAAGTCTGAGGACTTTTTTTTCTGCTTGTTAAATATTTTTGTTGCAAGTTTGTTGGCAAATTATACTTTTCATACCTCCCATAAATTTTTCTGTCGGCAAATTTGTAAATTTGAGGACTTTTTTTGGGGGTCGGATGTTTGTACAGCAAATTTGTCTGCAAATTCGGTCCGACACCCCGCCCCCTTCCCCCATTGGAAATGTTCTAGCGACGCCCCTGGGAGTGACTAAGAAAGAATCATCAAATGCATAGTTTGTTGTGGTTATAAATGGAAGAGTCATTATTAATCTTTTGGGAAATTCCACAGTTACTCACGTTACATTTTTGATGTACTTTTGAGTTTCCTTGGGCTGTAATTACATTACTGAAAAGGTTTAATAACTGTTATCCCCATGGTAGATAGAGTAGACCTAGACCTACCTAAGCACCAAAGATGACATCCAGAAAAATGTGTTATGTATGATAAAGACGCACAAAATCGGTTACTCACGTTACGAAAATGTAACGTGAGTAACGGTGGAATTGCCCTTTTAGAGAACCTCCAGTGAGTACAGATAAGACATGAAATGGCCGTGCTGTTATCATTGTAATTTTCTTTGTCAGAAAAAAAAGTAAACTTTGACATTTGACAATTTTGTCTTGAAGTGGAAGTCATGTGCCCATGTGTCTCGGCGAATGCTGAGTCCTCTGGGTTTTTTTAGCTGAGGGAACCGGTGAATGTCATCAAAAAGGAGACGGAGCAAATCCTCATGATTTCCGGCCAGGAAATGTTTAAACATAAAATGTCAGCTAGTACGTCACCTCAATCAGAATGTACGTCACCTCAATCAATGCTTAGCGGGTTTAACATACAGTGCCCTTTGTCGTCATGTTTTGTATATATTTTTGGCGCAAAACTTTTTTTTGCGCGATTGGCTGTTTATTTTGACGTCACATGGAATGCGTACAGCGATACCTATTGTCTGACAATGAACATGAATTCGGTTTTTGAACAGCGCCCCCATATAAAGATGGTTTCCAGCCCTCCAGCCCCCTTCTATTTGATTTTACCCCTTCTATTTGATTTTACGGACACGGTGTCGGGTGAAAAAGTGTCTACCTTTGAGCACGGAGAAATTGGGTGCACTTCCACTGTAACATCCAGCCCCCCACTCCCCCACTCCCCCAAAGAATGAGAACCCTGGCTACGCCGCTGTTTTGAGCCCAACCATTTTTGTTAAACTTTTCCCAAGAGATAAACACCATTTAGTCCAGTGAAGGACATGATACACTTATTTCATAAAAAAACAATCTACATTTTGTAAACTGGCATTGTACATGTAGGAATTCGTCTTTCATTTATGCTGAGTCCCCTGACATCAGTGAAGGAAGGTGACAGATGAGAGGGGGGAGGGGAGGGGAGGGGAACATTGCTCTTCCACAGTTCCGGGCTGTGATTGAGGCCATGCAGGAAGGACATGTCACTTTAAGGTGCGAAACACATAACAACTAAATCCATTCAGGAAAACCTACCTGATCGAACTGACGATTGATAAATTGAATCCAGTCATGGTATCTCGTGAGATTCGAACAGAGGTCACTTGACTTGGAAGACAAGGAGGGTACAATTACCTCCTGAGTGATGGAATCAAGAAGGAAAAGAAATGACAGCTAGGGATGTTTTTGCTGGACCCAAAGTGCTACTAAATTTTCTTCTGACAGACTGAATGACTGACTACCTAACTGAATCACTGAGTTTAAATAATATCAAAAACAGGATTTGTTTTTGGTCCAGCTTTATTAGGCAATCCTCATGAATCTACAATCCCGGCCAAAATGGTTGGGAAACTTGGAAATAACCTTAGCCTCCAACGGTCACCAACTCCCCCGCTCCCCTGGTCAATGTTGTTCTCTTCAGCGGATGGAGCACACACCGCGCAATGAGAGACAACATTGACTGGGGGGGTTGGGGGCCCAGCGAGATATGGCCAGGATTGTAGTTTCATCTGTAGTTTGTGTGAGTTCTGCTCAAAACAGTCGTTCATGATGAAACTTTTTAAATAATGTTTTGTATAATGTGTTGTTTAGTGTAACAAGTACATAAAGGGTGTCTCCAAAAAAATGTAGCAGTCATACAACATTTTGTTCTGAGGAAACTAAATCGCTTTTTGTAAAACAATTTACCCTGAGATGATAAAGTGTTTCTTTATCCTTGACAGGATTTTTGTTTTGTGTGATTTGGACCTTTTGTTTATAAGTTACGGCAAAGCTTGTAAAGACTGTCAAAATCAGTGTGGGCCACTAGCTTTCTCCACCTTCTGGGTATTTGAATACATTTCATTAGATACCAAGTGTCCCAACTTGGAATTCAAGTCATTTCATTTAATTTGCTGTATCTTTGGACTGGGATATATATCCAAGTGAGATGGGATAAAGACCATTGTGTAGAGTAATTACTAGACATGTACCTTCAGACTCTATAGATAAGTTTTGCAAAAACAGAGTGCTATTGTTTTTAATATTTATGGATTGACTGCTACATTTGTGTGTGTGGAGACGCCGTGTATATTTCATTAACCACAGACAAAATTTAAGCCTAGAAAATAACTCATTGCCAACATTAGGCCTAATTGTGAACACGATACACTTAAATTTCAGCTGTACGTGCATGGATTTTGATTTATGCAGGTAGCCTGCTGTTTTTGCTGTATTGAAATGTTGATGCATTTTATTGATTAGTCGACTATGTAATGGAGTGCCAAATTTATCAAATACAATATAAACACAAGGATAATATGTTAAATATATTAAATTATTATAGAGACTGTTTCTATGTGTAAAATTTCTCTATGGTTGACTTCATTGCACATATAAATACCGTATGTATGTATGCCTTGTGATAATTGCAGTTTTGTGTGTCAGCATCGACCGGAAACAAAGACGTTGCCCAATTTAATTGCGTGAATAAAGGCTAATGACCATGACATTTTCGCATCGCTGATTGCGAGCTAATGGTCGCATGGCTGAGGTGATAGAGATAATAGCTGAATCATTATACTACCTGTGAACAGCTGCATAATTTTGTAATTTGGTTTGTAAATTCATTAAACAACTTTACAGTGTCAATGTCAAATACCACAGAGGCTCACACTGCCACAATTCCAAACAGGGTGCCTAAAGGTCCCTAATTAATCTCCCTAGGTTTGTCCCCGCTTTAATCCAGCCTTTGTTCGTTCTTCCACTCCTTTCTCTTTGATCTTCACCCACATTGGTCCATCCCCATATATAATCGCTCTTTTGTGTTTCTCCTCCCAACCCTACATGCTTGCATGTCCCCTGCATGTTTGTTTCTTGTACCACTGTCATTCCGCCTCTGAAGAAGATATTTTTAAGATCGGAACGTCAGGCCGCCGTAAATTTTTTGGATTTGTCAAAGGTTACTGAGAACCCGAGGTCAAAGGATACTGAGAGGTCAAAGTCAGATACCTATTATTGTGCAACTTTGAACTACCTTATATCTTGGGTGAAATGTTCTGAAGTTCAACAGGATGTGTGTGTTGAATTTTTGTTTGAAGTCCGCTGGAACTCTCAGAAACTTTTGTTAAAACCGTCTGAGACTGTTATTACTTTTCTCTGCAGTTTAATTACTTTATATCACATAGACGTTGCCTACAGGTATAATGTAAGCACAAATTCACATGGATTGTTTTTGTCTGTCAATTAACATCGGTTTAATTAGCATTTTCCCCAACTGATTGGTTGTACATGTATGTCTAAAGAAAATAAGTTCATGTCATAAATCATGAGTGACCATGATGAGTCGATGCACAAAAGACCCATTGGTAAGGTGTCAGAATGGCAAAAGCTAAACGTCATCAATTTGTCCCCATTTTTTGTTTTACTTTTTAAATACGTTTTTTTGTACTCAAATTTTGTTAAGATCTGCAGGATACCCGGTATCTCATACTATCACTATCAAAGAATGTATCTCAAGACTGAAGAAGTCAAGATAATATCCCTTTTCCAGATTCCCAATGTGCCACTCACGATGTTCCTTTCCTTCTCTTTACTTCTTTGTCTGCAGGACACCTTGGTCCTGATGAGCAATGAGAAGCCATCGAAACCCAAGGTTGATCACGACGAGATTGAGAAACTTCTCGGAGATGTCCCACTCCGACAGAACTTCTCACAGCAGCTCTACAGCAGTACAGAGTTTGATACGGAAGCTACCGGCAGTCATTATAATCGCAGGTTCAGTGAATATGACTTCCACAGTAAGTTTGTTGTCGTTGTATATTCATACCCCTCTTAAGTTTTCGCTACGCACCCCCAGACTCCAGTAAAATCATAGGACAGCATCATTGAGGCCTGCAGAATCCAACAGAATTCAGTTTAAACAATTTATTTGACAAAACAATGTCATATGCTAGAAATGATGTGAATTAATGAAATCAAAATGAAAGGCAAAAGTCTTTTATCCACCGACCAGATCAACAAGATCCAGTAGCAGTGGCGGAGCATGGTCATTTTTATTGGGGGGTACACATTTTTGAAAAGGGCACTTGCACATCCATGGTGAATTGTAGACAGGTTTTTTTCTCCGGACACTTGGGGGGGGGGGGGGGGTACCAACTGTCTATGGGGGCGCTGTTCAAAACCAACAATTACGCACAAAAAGGGCTAATATATGGTGCTTTTCAGGGCGATACATGTGCGAAATTCAGAACAAGGCACCCAAAACGGCAGATGCCACAAAAAAGGGCACCACTTCTTTTTTTAAAAGTGCACTTGTTCAGAAAAAAAGGGCACTTCGTAAAAAAAAAGGGCACTCATTACAAATTATTGGGGGGTAAGCCCGTTGAAAAAAGGGCATTTGAATGGAAAAAAGCAGTCTTTACAAAATATTGGAGTGGGGGTAAAAAAAAACCTTACCCCCCGCTGGCTACACCTATGAGTAGAGGATACATTCTTTTAGATATTGTTGCCGTAGCAGTTTAGAGTTAAGGTTAATGATATTCTTTAATTCAAAAGGGCTTTCACCAGATTTATCCAAGTCTTATACCGCTGTTATTACCAGTTGATAATCACACACCTTGGAGTCTCCCGAGTATAAAGTATTAATATGTTCAGACATGACCCATACACTTTCAAAGATAAACAACAATGAATAAACGAAGACAAAAAGACAGCATGTTAAATTTAAGATTCCCTTGCAAGAATGTTAAAAAAAAAGAGAATGACCACACTGTCAGTTCACTTTGAAAGTGGCGTCCACAAGACTAAAAATAAATTACCAAAATCAGCTAGTAATCCTTGGGGGATTTCCATTTGTAAGTGTGCTCTTGGCTGTAATTAACCTCACACTCTGCTTATATAAGATATTTTCCCCTGGGTATAGAGAGTAGAAATTACAGTCAGGTGTGTCTAACCCAGAGTTCAGTGATCTCCATGTGGTTTCCAAATCACAGAATTTCATTCTTGTCACATTGTATTAATTTTTAAAACAAAATGAACAAAACTGTTGCAAACTGCTTTCTGACTGGATTGACCTGAAATATACAAATCAAAAATATAGAGGGCCCAACGATGTCTCGATCCTTATCGGTGCAGCAGGTCCTCAGACCACAGTACTTGTTCTTTTGCTGTTCCTTAGCCTTTCTTCATAATGTTGTGAGAATGGCTTAATAAATAATAATAATAATAATTACCGAAAATGGGACCATAGGGAGACATTCCCATAGACTTGTGCACAAAATTTTTCAAACTTAAATGTGCCCTAACCCAATATTCCCTGGTCCTTTTTTCGCGAATTTCGGTATTTTTACTAATAAGACCACGAACAACAAATATAACCCGGTTGCGACAGCAAAAATTTGCCTCTAAAAGGGGCAAACTGGCCAATAAATTGCCAAGAGTCAAACTCCAGATATTGAAAATATCCAAATTTGTAGGTGTTTTGTTTTGATTTTAGAGGCTGAATCTTTTGCATGTTAGTTTTAATGTATCTACATATGGATCCTTTTTATTGTAGCCATCTTTGAGATGCACAATGCCTTTTTCTCACAGGGATACACATAAAAAAAAGAAGTATGTTCATCGTTACTGAATTAAAATAATGTAAAACACCTCAATGATTGCCGCTGATTGCAAAGGGTCTAACAAGAATATCCAATAAGGTCACAACCAAGTAAATAGGCCAAAAGCCCTTCTGCCGAGCTCATGAATAATTGATAGACATTCAAATTATTCTATATTAGAGAGTTCTGTGAGCCTTGGAATTGGGGGATTGAAGACATGTACATTTTGTATGGCACTGCACCTCTGGCCTGGACTTAGGGCTTCCAATTCTGAGCATTTCTGATGCAATTGGGTCCGAAAGTGGCTCTGGCAGATTGTGGAGAGATCTTTTTCCAAAATGGCTACTTTTCCATTTGGGGAAATATTTGTTTTAGGGTCGGTCTTCTTTGGGTGAGAATTTTCTCCAAAAAGTCATCGGTCAACCCACCAAAAATTGAAGGGAAAATGAAAAACGACATGTTGATCATCATTTTTTTGTGCAGCCTGAACACCTGTGAGAGTTCTGAGTATTTGAAAAAGATTTTTGAAGTATGGGGCTTTTATCACTGGTGTCTATGGACATTAATTTACTTATTTGCACCCTTACAGAAATAACCTACACCCAGTTGAGATCTTTGTTAAATTCAACTATCCTCAGGCATGAGATTTTTCAGACTTTTTATCTGAAATCAGACATTATTAGTATAGAAGGATATGCATTGTTCAGACATTTCATCAATGTTCAGACTTTTTTTCTTTAAATTGACAATCTCATCCCTGTACCCTATAATAGGCTTTCAGACTACTTGATCAAATCATGATCAAAGGTACACGCACTCTCAGCAACCATCACCCCTGTGTCGTCCCGAGGCAATCTCGTCATTCAAAATTCGTTTAGTTCTGTCTGACTAACGACCCATTTAGCTCAACCATTAGAGTCCTGATCAACAGCCTACAGCCATCGCACACTTAGCTTTGCCAAGGCCTTCCATGCTGACATCACACCGGGAAATGGAGCAATTGCCTGCGATGGATGGACGTAGTCCATTTGTCAAATTTTCAGAAAGACAATCGCAAGCCATTATGATGATGCATGCTTAAGATCAGTTGAACAGTTAATGGGTACTACATTATTATGTATTTTTTTTTATTTATTTTAGCCTCCTAATGGAAGTGACAAAAAATAACATTTACACAACGCTTAAACTACCTGTTGTTAAGAAAAAGCTTGACAGATTGTCCTGTCAAGTGTAAAAATGATATCCATCTGAAGATTTTAAAAGCTTTACAATGACCACCTGTCATTATCAAATTATTGTAAATATTTGTTGGGGCATTACAGGACCTTGTCAATTTAGCCTCTTTCTTTACATGCCTTGGTTATAATAATAGTGTGTATGGGCTCCGTGCCAGTGGTGTAAATCTGTGCCGGCGACGGAGTGGGGGGATGGGGGATGACCAAAATCCAAAAATTGCCTGGCCGTGGAAATTCGAAAAAAGGGCGGGGGGGGGGGGGGGGGAGCACCACATTACACTAGGGGGCGCTCTTCAGGATAGAGATTTATATCAATATGTATACTCACGCTTACATCAAAATGGTGCGTTTTAAAAGCTTTTGTATACTGTTTCTCAGTATACAAATACATTTTGGTTGTTGGGATGTTCGAAAAATACCTCAAAATCCGTATTTTTTTTATCATCACGAAGAAGTGGGGGATGATACAATAGCCCATCCCCCTGGTCAAAAAGTGGGGGGTGGGGATATATACCCCATCCCCCCCCCCAGGATTTACGCCCCTGCTCCGTGCACTATAAGAGGGCGCTTTTGACCACTTTTTTAGAGCCCAGTGAATGAGACACACTGCATGTGTGTACTTGTTCTACATAACCCCTGAGGACAGACACACAAAGGGAGAACAACAGATCCTTTCAGTCCTCGGGAGTTGGGTCTTTTGTTCAAAATGGTCCTCAGTAGTACGTAGGTTTGTGTGCTTAGTGTATGGGAGTGTGTTATATTACAGGGACAAAGTAAAATACAAAGCATTGTCCTTGGGAGTATAGTAAAACAAGAGAATGTGTACTGGTTTGTGTGCGTAAAGCGCGAAGTATGCACAACTACATTTATTCTGAATGCGCACAAAGCCATCTTCGCATGAGTGCCAGGCGTCGTTGACAATGTGTTCGAATGTTTCTCCCAGTGGTCTCCCCAAACTCTCCTTTTCTTGCCGTTGAGGGGGTACTTGTGCACAGAGCCCATATGGAGTCCCGAAGTGAATACGTCACACGCACAAAATGTGTGTGAAAGACATTAAGCGTGTGATTCAGCCCGTGAACCAACACGCGCACGTACTCCATTCATTTGCACTGCACTTTCTGGTTCTAAATGACGTCACACTTTGGTACTCCATAGCATTTTTTTGCTAATGTCTGAGATCTTCACAGTTATCCCTTTATTATCATATTTTTAGATCTTTCTTTCTGAATCTATGAATCCTCAAATTTAATGTTTCTTTACAAAGTTCTTCCGTATCAAATTCCACAATCCAGTCAAAATTGCAGTTTTGGCAAGATTCAATTGGACTCGGAGGCAAGCCACACATTTTATTAGATAAGCACAAACCTGATTTTGATAGAGTGTATGAATGTTTGCTACCAACAGGCCACAGAGCAGCGCCCTCCCTGAGTCACCGAACTCACTTCAGAAAATCCTTACGAGACCCCAGTCGAGACAAGGGTCTACAATGGAAGCGATCGGTCACAATCCACGGAGTGCCAAAAAACTCGAGGAGATATTCCGCCGGAAAAGGTGTGACAGAAAACGGAGGGAGCGGTTCAGTACAAGTTTTGACAAAGTCAAGAACTGCCGAAGAGCCATTGACTCTGATTGAGGAAGGGGATCATACGGACAATCACACCAAACATCAGGATGAGTGTCCTCAGGAGGGCGACGATGAGGCAGGCATTGTCTTAAAGAAAAGAGTTGGGGAAAAAGTTGCAAGTGAAGCAGATGATGAACATGAGGAGGATGGTGATGAGGATGCTGTAAGAAAACGAGACAGTAAGCTGCTGGAGTTAAGGATCAAAGAAGACGATGATTCTAGTCATCATGAAGAGGAAGAAGAGCGCGAAGAAACAGAGGAAAGAATAAAGGTGAGAAATGAAGCAAGGCATACAGCTCTAGCCTTCGTTTAAGGAGGTTTTCGAATCCTTTTCTTTGTCTCAAGCTTGTGGAGACTTCAGCCATTAAATTGGGGACTTCGGCTCAATATGGGTCCACATTCTGCAAGAAGGAACCTCAAATCTTATAGCGTGAGCCAAAAGGTTGCAGTATTTTCATTTAATTTGCATATTAATTTAGGGCTTATAAATGTTTCTTAAACCAGGATAAAGTTGAAGCCGGCGACTCACAATTGAAGCCGGTAACTTGCCCGTAAATTGTTCATCGTGTTTTTGTTGTGAGGATCTCGTTGCCTTTTACTTTCTGTGTTTCCTATTCCTTTCGATCCACTTAGACTACGACGTAAATAAACAATATTGTTCTCCGTTTCAAGTTTGTTTTGAGTTTCTTTTGAAATTCAAGTGCAAGTATTTGTACATTGTACTTATTCAAAAAGTGCGCTCAAAGTGTTACTCGCGTTTGCATCTGATGTACAATGTACCGCATCATCGATTTTCATTGAAAACGGATGAGTTTGTTTTTGACATCCCTTTATTTGAACACAAATAACTTTAAAAATATCAAATGAATACTCACCAGGGATAATCTTCAGATTCCAAGCTTTAAAACTGTACAAAAGTAATGGCGGTACGTGTTTCACGCCGACGCTAGAGCCTCTCAAAATAAAGTTTCGGATATTTTGGGATGCGCTGTAATGCATGAAGACAGTCTACTTAAATATTAATGGCAAATGTCTCATACAGTAGAGTGCGGGTGTAATGATGTCTTTATACATGAAGTTGTTGGAAAACCCATGAATAATTTGATATCGCCTTACAGATTACCAAGACTATATGTACATTACCACTCAGAAGCTGATGAGTGTTGCAAGATTTATGGAAGGTTGCGTCATGTTTCATGGAAAGATGGGGATGATGATGATGATGATGATGATGATGATGATAGTAGAGTCTTCTGTTGAATATAAATTGGATGTATTCTCTCAACTTTCATTTTTCCTAGATTATCATTGAGGAAGAGATTTTTTTCCAAAACTGGAAAACATTTTTCCCCCCATAAATTCAGTCTAATTGGAGTAGAGCTAAGTTATTGATTTTTAATTGACTTTATATCATTTTCAAGCTCTGTAAGAATATTGTTCAATTTTAAGGAATAACCCAATGAATTTCTTGTATGCTGGATTTTTCCCTTTTTCATCTTGCTTCAATTTATTTTCACTATGACCAAGCAGGGTTTCCTATAAAAAAAAACGATCTGGCTTTTTTAAAACTCTGTCATTTTCAATTATAAATTTCCAGAGGTTGTCACCAGTATTCACACCTAATGCAAGCTACAGACATCCAAAAAGGTAGGTCAAGTTTATGACCTTTGAGGACAGATGTAGGTCAGAAAGTTGACCCCTTATTTTTCCGTTTTCCTCAGATAGATGGACATGTAGGTCAGAAAGTTGACCCCTTATTTTTTCCGTGAGTCCTCAGATAGCGTGCAATAAGTCACTTCCTTAATTACATCTGAAGAATGACCATTAAATGTCACTTGTCTTTTTATCGGAACTTCTTGAGGACACTAAAGAAAAAACAGGAAAATGTCTTAAATCTATCAAGTTTTTTTACTTGGTAATAATTAATGTATTGGATTGAAATGGTGCCCACTACTGCAAACTGGTATATCAGCTTGGTGGCTCCATGCATTGTTTTTAAGTTCATCTAATAAAGGCAATTAATTCTGTAGTTAAAGAGTTCAGTACTCTGAAGCTACCAAAATTCAAAAGAAAAGTTGATCATACATATAGGTTGACTTTTAACTTTACAATTTGTGTACATCTCCACGGAATTCGAGCTTATTGTACCTTTTTACTAATTTGCTGTTTACTTGAAGGTCTTCCAGTCATAGACATAAGCCGTCAAGACTCCACGATCTGCCTCTCCATGCTGAAACCAGACAAGATGAGGGTTTCCCCGACAAGGGACCGGTCTCGCCCCAGCAACTCTCGGAGGTCACCGACCTGGAGGAGGCGTCCAGCCTGGACCAGCATGCATTGCAGCGCATCGCAAGTGAGTATGTCCGTGTTCAGGTCATTAAGCCCTCCATCAATTTCATGTTGGTCGAGAACGACGCGGGAGAAAACGAAAACAAAGAGGAAGACCGGCGTGATTGGAAACCTGAGAATCAGAAGGATTTTCGGAAGAGGAGGGATAGACCTCGTCTGAGCTTCCATGTCGATCCCACGGATGATGAATATGTGCCCAATCCCGGTGATAAAAAGCGCTCAGTGAGTCTCTTGCAGGTGCCAGGCAACGGGAGTAACGCCGTGCCCAAGGAGTCGCATCAGCGTGAATGGCTATCCCGTCATTTCAAGGGTAAAGATGAAAAAAGCTGAAGTTCTGTTTGGGAATGTGAATGCTGAGAGATTCTTAGCATTGCTTGATCCTGGATGCTGCATGCATGGGAAAAAATTCAGATTGCAAGTGTTGATATGCGATAGGCATCCTCATGCACTCTTGAATATGGGAATGGGTCCAGATCAAGGGCGGATCCAGAACACAATTTTGGGGGGGGCCAAAAAAAATGTTGGTCCTCCAAAAAAGTGGGTCCAAAAATTACGGCGTGGGGTTCGGGGCCCGCTTAAGGGCGCCGAAAAATTGTTGGATTCTAGATGCTCTGTGGTGCGATCTGAGGCAATTTCTGACCACTTTAACCAATGTTTTTTTTTTGAGGAAAAGATGGTGGTGTACTCATTGCCTGCCTTTTTTGCGATGTCACATATAAAAAAAAAAAAAAATTGGTTTCGTTTTGGGGGGGGCCATGGCCCCCTTTGGCCCCCCCTGGATCCGCCCTTGGTCCAGATTTAGCTTGACTGCAATACGCCCTAAACAGTCCATTTTCTCATCATATGTTTTTGTTGCTTGCCGTCCTCTTATTTTATATTTCATCATTTCTCTAAGGCATGTTTGCTCATCTGTTTCCTGCCTCTGAATAAGTCTTCTTTTTTTTCAAAACCGAATGTTTGGATTATGCAACCATTCCCTGATCCCCAGCAGGGTCAGCAGGAGAAATCATATCCAGTCTGAGAACCTCGGCAGTAAAATCCAAGAAATTCTGAACATATACCTCATGTTTGCTAGCTGTATACTTTCCAATGTGTAGGCTCTTGCTTATGAGGTATGGTCAGATTCTCTCAAGTCCGAGTGTTAAAATTCCTGTGACTAGATATGATATATCTTGTTGTTTGTGTCCCTTTTCGGCGGAGGTGGTTTGGCTGCACTATCAATGAGTCAACTGCATTAGGCAGAAGATAATTAACACAGTCTTGGGTGGAGACTGCTCCTGAATGTTACTCCTAGCCTGCACAAATATTGCCAAAGAACACTTTGCCATTAAAACTTTTCATCACCTGTTGGAACTCTTCCCTTGTCTCCACGGGTATACCCACAAAACACCATTCTTTTAGTAAATCAGTGCGTTAACAAATCTGAATGAGCTGTAAAACAGTGGACCAAATAATTAGGCCTATATTTTAACAGCCTTCTCTTGAAATCGTTCTACCATCAGTTGTTGCAACCGTTTAAAAGTTGTCGTAGAATAATTTGTCGCCGGTTTCATGAAGGGACGAGCATGTCGAAATTGACAATTTTTTCGATTTCGAGTTTTTTCACTATTTTTCTTAAAAACATGGTACTCCAGCATTCTTCTTATATTTCTGTAAGCAAAACATCATTAATTCCTGAATAACATTAATGACGCCAGGAGCAGGCATCTCAAAAATTGCATTTTGCGATTTCACGAAGAAACGCGAACATGCCTGCCCCTTGAACACGTGCAAAACGTATTGCTCGGAGAGGCGTAAGAGTAGGTCAACAGGAGATTTTCGATTTCACGAAGGGACGAACATCTTTGTTACATTCTTTTTGCGCGCGCATTATCCAGCACGTGCGCCCTTCCCTATGGAATAGCACATTAAACAAGAAGGGCGTAAATTTGGAACAGTGAGATTTTCGATTTCACAAAGGGATTGGCATCTTTACTAATTAATTTTGGCTTATTAACTACTATATTAATTAAAATTAATGGGTTCAAATTAAAGTTTATCTATCAAAAAATTATGTCAATGTTTTCTTATTGCATAACGTTGTTGCAAAGTAGTAGTTTTTGCAGTTTTAAAAACGGAGAAAATTCTCTTGCGATTATCTCGAAAACGGTTTTTCTTCAAAATCTACATGCCCGTCCCTTCGTGAAACCGGTGACAGATTGCAACCCATTTGGGAGCTCAAAAGGTCTCTGCCCGGTCATGTACAAAGGTTAAACTTCAAGATTGCTTGCAATAGATAATGGTTTATTATAGGTCAATCATTAGATAATTTATACGTATTTTTTTAGCTGTCATGCTTATCAACTGATTGAACTAAAGTTTATAGCAAAGATCCCTGCATGTTGAGAAACTATGAACATACGCATTTCACTGATTATTTGATGAGAACAAGTATTTGCATTTTGTGGTTGCATATCTAGTGCTCTTTTTTTCTGCAAACATTTCAGAACTTTAAACTAATATCTTGGCAGCAATGCTCCAATTGAGTCCAAACAGGGTTCTGTACATTAGTATTGTAGCTGTGTATTGAATACTTTAACATGTTGAGAATATTTATATTTCACTAACGGAATGCTATGTCAGATAGTTTTAGTGATAGAAACGCTTGACTTTATACGTCAGATGATAGTACAATCTTTGTTGTTTTGCAGTGTTGTCTTGTTATTGTTGTTTTGTCATTCCATTTGTGTGTCTGTCTGTGTATCATGATGATTATGAATAATACCGTCATGGATATCTTTTGTTTAATTCTAGACCAAGGAAAAACCACAAATACAGCCAGTGAGTGGGTCTCGTAAATCATCAGCCACGTTTAAACAAAGCAATAGACACACCCACAAATAGATTTTGGTTCCAGACTTGAGACAGGCAAACTTTATGTATTAGTTTCCCATTGGCTAATGTCTGGAGACATTCAGGTCATGACTACATCAATCTTTCAACTTTTTGAAATGTCAAATCTCTTAGGAGAATTACTTGGTTTAATTGGCAACGATGCCAGTCTCAAACAGGTGTAATATGGTTTGAACGCTGAAGTACTCAGTAGTATCAGTAGGCCTACTTACAACTAGGGCTGTGCATCGGACCTGGGTACCCGAGTACCCGACTGTTGATGCCAGGAACCGGTTCCAGATTATGGGATCGGGTACCTGTAACCAAAAGTTGCAGTTTACACCGTTAAGCTATAAAGCTCACTTTACAGTGTACACACTTGTATCTTGCTGTATTGACGCACCGATGTAGTACTGTAGTACTAACGTGCGGACCTTTATGAACAATCTGAACAGCAACGTCCAAGATTTGAATTTTGGGGTTGAATTTCTTTAACGTGTACCAGGGTACCCTTTTTTTTCAATCAGGTACCGGGTTCCTGTACTACCCGTAAATGCACACCCCTACTTACAACACTGATAATAACCAAGTGAAGAGTAGACAGACTATGGAGGGTATGCAGAATACTCAATATGACCCCAGAAAAGGTCACTTTGGGACATCTAGGCTATCTAGCAGTCATATTGAAGATGACTGATAGCGTTGCACTTGTGTATGATTCTAAGAAATTGACACGTGTCAGATGACTATACATGTAACTGATGACGATGTGTGACCAGCAACACAAGAGGTGAAAAGCTGTGAAATATTGCACTGTCGCATGCAAGCTCTTGAGCTGTGGTGTGTGTCAAAGGGAAATCTGTCACGGAGCAGCATGTAAGGATACAAAACCAGGACAAGAAAGTGATGACATAGCTTGTTCGTACTCGTACAAAGGTTATTTAATTGAGAATGATGAACTGACACTGATGACAGCTGTAGGTGTCCAGAAACATTTTGTGGTGATCCTAACTTGTGCTGTGTGGTATATTATTAGTGTCCCAAATTATACAGGGTGGTTTGCTGGCTAGTTTTTTTGGCCAATAGATAATAGCTAATAAGTTAGCAAACAGGTTGGACTAATCATCTCATTAGTTGACGTGAATGCTACCTGGCTGTTTAGTCAGGTGGTTGGGGAGTCAGCTGGTTAGCTAGTGAGCAGGTCTTAATAATTGGCTGCTGGTTGGATGGCCAGTGGGCAGGCCAGTTAGCTTGCTAGCAGAACTAACTACTCGGCTGTTAGTTTTGTTAGCCAATTGTGCAGCCAGTTGGCTAGTTAGCTGGCCAAGAGGCCTTATTAGTTAAGGTCCTGTCCCTGATTGACTGGCTAGTTAGCCAGCTGACATGCCAATGTGGTGACCAGTCAGCTATTGAGTTGGTTGCCTTTGGGTACCTTGGGGCGTGTGCTACATTGAGGTGCAGCATTGGGGCCACATTTAGTTCTTGGCTACATTAAGTTACCGCACAGTTGTCAATCCACCCAGTAATATAAGAAGTGTTAATCAGCCAGATGCAAGTATTTTACTTGCATCAGTCTGACTTAAAACGGTTATACAAATCAGGTATTTTGCTGCAATCATTGAAACTCATTTGCAGCTTTCCTCTTTCCACTTCCCTAGCAACCCTGCCCATATTCATTGCATGCCAATCTCTGTGGTTCATGCATAGGCAGATGAAGGATAAGGGATCTTAATAGGGGATAACTTTCTTACTTCTGTTTCCATCGAAAAAGTGGGAAAAAATTGACAATCAAGTATGAAATTTTAAGTGCTGCAGTCAAGGTACTTATGATGGATCACAAGTCCATCCATCGCAAGTCAATCACAAGTCAATCACAAGTCATCCAGTCCCAAGTCAACTTCTAAGTTACGGTATGTCCCCCAAAAAGCGTCCGTCTGACTATTTTTGATATAACTACAAAACATGAGGTCAATTTCGAATTTTTTTGGCTGTGCAGATAGTCCTAGGCCTTGGCCTCAACCCCTACGAGTTTCATTTAATTTAAGTCACGCATTACTACACAATTATCAATTGATCGCAACAACATTTTTGGACACTGTCACCAAGTTCCTTGCCTTATTCAATTTCAGTACTGTGTTAAGTAAGCTGTGTAAAAGTCCTTCGTGTTGTGAAAAGGGCTGCAGTTGGGATTGGAATCATTTGCCTGGCTATCATACATAATGGCAAGACCTCAGTTTAAATGCTCAAGGGCAAATGATTTCCGATCCCAAACCACATCAGCCTTTGTTTCACAACATGCAGGATTTTACACAGCTTACATAAAACAGCACTGAAATTGATTTATGGCAAGAAACTTGGCCACACTCACACTGCGTCCAATAAAAGTTGTTGTGATCAATCGACAATTGTGCAGAGATGTGTGACTGAAATTAAATGAAACTCACAGGGGTTGAGGCCAAGGCTTAGGTGTATCTGCACAACCAAACATTTTCAAAATTAAACCTCATGGTTTGTAGTTATTTTAAAAAAAAAGATTAAAAAAAAAAGCCAGACAGACACTTTTTTGGGGACATACTGTATTTAACTGTACTGTGAACAAGCCATTCTTTTTGTTTGTTCTTCCCCTATTATTTGTGACTGGATTTGTGACTTGACTTATGATTTACTTGTGAGCAGACTTTGTGATGTATTTATCTGATCGAACACAAGAACCTCAACTTCATTTCTGAACATTTTATATTTAGAATATCCTTCCTAGTACAAATTGGAGTACAGATTCTAGAAAGAACAGGTGTAGGTATTGATCCCAGTCGTCCATTTTTTAAAACTGTCACGCTTCCCCTCATAATGTCTTAGATTTCTCTATCCTATTTCATCATGTTTTTATTTGTTTCATTTTGCATGTCATCATTTCTCTGCTTGCCTTTCTGCTTATCTCATCGTTCATGCATCCAAACAGACGCTTCATTGCATCGCACGGATTCCAGATCCAGGATAGGCAAGAAACATCCCAAATTGGAGGCCAATAATAGTTTTTCAGGTGAGCTGTCCAAATTCAGGGGGGAAAACCCATCATTCTGTGCATTGGTGACAATGGTGGGTTTTGGGTTTTTTTGTACCCATTTTGGTGCTTTGTTGTTTGTCCTTCATTGTGTTAAGACTTTCCATTGAAAATTGTTGCAAATTGATAATTGTGAAGGTTATGCTTTTGAATTTCTGAAATCCTTTTATTACAAAAACCATAATCTTGGTGTCTCTAAGGGTATCAATGTAATTTGATGTTAACGTAGGGGTGTTACTACATTGGTAATAAGATAAAATGATGAATTAGTAAATATAAAATCAACAGAATGAAATATATCTTGGTATCTCTGGGGTTTCCTGCAAGTTATGTTCACTGGATACTGCATTTCATCATGCTGGGTACTGTCGCATCGTGTCATACTAAGAGGAATCCAGCATTGGACCTACAATACCTGCATGTCCAAATATTGAACCATTGCATGAAGCATTTTTCCAGTTTGTTTTTGTAGTAATTAAAGGGAATATACAACATTTGAAAACATCGAAAAATAAAACTACCAAGTTTTTACGAAATACCTTACTAGGATGTTGGTTAATGACAGTCTCAAGCATCTTGTAAAATTATGGCACCTGGTGTGAAGTCATTTTCAAGATAATGGTATTTTTGTATACATTTCCAACGGTGGTCGGCCGACCAGCGTTGGAAAAACCTAACTATTTTTCAACTACTACTCCAAATTGACCATTTTTTCAGTCCAAATTTTGTTTGCTATTGGTTACATGCTCATGAACGGGTGCAGGCCAGCTAGACTGGTTCCATTGCCTTACAATTTTCCATCATCTATAAATTGATCCATTTTATCTTTTGTGGAGTCAGGGAACCAGACTACTCGAACATTTTTGGTTTTCTTGGGTTTTCCAACCTTTTCGAACACAAAACTTCAAAAATGTCAGTGTAACAATATTTGATCTATTATACTAACCTCTCAAATAGTTCATTTCTGAAAATTACAGCAAAAGCCAATGATGTACATTCCCTTTAAGTGGCATTATTTTTGCTACTTTTTTTGCATCTTCCCTCCGTTCTAGTTATTTCTGAAAGCTGAGGGGGAAAGACCAATTAGAGTTTTGATGTGATACATGTACTTGGCTTTTACTGATGGAACTATTGGCTCAAAAATCAAGTCTGTAGCTTTTTTGAGATTAATTCTGGGACTTTTGTTTTTTGAAAGGTGCAGTACGAAGTATCTTCAAATTAGTTGGAGAATGTTCTCTTAAAATGCAAACTCAGTTTGAAGACACAATCATCTACCTCTCAAAGAAAAAATTTCCCTAAATAGTCTGGATTCAAATTCCTAATGTGATCACGCTGGACAATAGTACCTAGGGACCGTTCCAAGTATTACTGCCCTGAAGACCGAAAACCCAATATGTCAATGCGATCAGCTTACCCCTCAAATTGTTTATTTTACTTGTCTGGATTCAAACTTTTTATCCTGGACAATGGTACCTGGGAACCATGTCCAAGTATTACTAGTGACTTTCCAACAGATTTCTTAGAATACTAATAAGACTGTTCCCATTAACATTTACATTAAATGGACTCAACAGCCGTGTCAGTGATGTTGCCATCTCTGTACCTGTATTATCATACCTCTGCAGAAGAGTGTTTGTTCTTCTTTCAAGAGTTTTCCGAGTTAGTCTCAAATCTCAAATCAAACATCATATTAACTTTTCAAGCTGAAACATATGTGATTCATAAGTTGGCAATATGAGCATTGTTTGTTTCTGCATGCACCTGTGCATCATGATGGCAGCCAAGCATGACAAAATCCCATCTCCACCCTTCAACATGTCACTGTTTGCACTATTTCCTTCCTACTAGGAGATGAAACTTCACAAGAACATAATCCCGTCGAAAAACAAGTCGGTTTCGACAAACCCTGTGATACATCTGACGATGAAGGTTAAATTTCCTTTTTTTCTACTAAGAGCTCCACAACTAACTCTTGTCACTTTGAAGTCAGCATGAATGGTTAAGTCAAAATGGCCGACAATATTAATTAGACCCTTTTCATTTTTTTCCAGTCATATATTTTGCTGCGGCACTTAAAACTGTCAATAGTGCATGACTTAAACAAAATAGGCCTACATATTACACAAAGTTAAATTGCACACATGTTAGGGTGTTATGTGAACAATCCGTCTTCGTCGTTATTATGGATTTCTGGTACACAAGGTTAACTCAAAAGCACTCACGGGCCCAGCAATGTTGCATGCAAGCCTGAATAAACCTGCAGAGAGGAGATATAGGGAAAATACAACATTTGCAAACATCGAAAAATAAAACTACCAAGTTGTTACGAAATACCTTACTAGGATGTTGGTAAACGACATGCTTAACCATCCTGTTAAATTATGGCACCTGGTGTATTTGTATACATTTCCAACGCTGGTCGGCCGACCACCGTTGGAAAAACCTAACTATTTTTCAATTACTGCTCCAAATTTACCAATTTTTTTTTAGTCTAAATTTTGTTTTGCTAGCTATTGGTTCCATGTTCATGAACGGGTGCAGGCCAGCTAGACTGGTTCCCTTACCTTACAATTTTCCAGTATTTATGATCCATTTCATCTTTAGTGGAGTCAGGGAACCAGACTACTTGAATATTTTTGTTTTTCTTGTTTTTTCCAGCATTTTCGAACAAAAAACTTCAAACATGTCAGTGTAACAATATTTGATCTATTGTACTAACCCCCCAAATAGTTCATTTCTAAAAATGACAGCAAAAGCCAATGATGTACATTCCCTTTAAGAAGAAGCCAGTTCAACTGCGCATGCGCGCAATGATCTTGGTCACGGGTCATTTGGGATAATCAAACGCTCATCAAAGGCGCATGAACAATCAAGGACGAGACAATGGCATGACGCCCACGTGTTAATTATGAGCAGAATGTGCGTTGGCATAACATTGCATAACACCACTTCAGTCATTTTATCCCGACTGACTTTTGACCTGAACTACTTCATCGAGATACCAAACTGGTTTATTGTTCAGTTTAGATGGAAGGTTAGAAAAGGCAATTCCAGCATTATGGAAGAAAATGTAATGTCCATGACGGCGCCAATTAACCATGATATCTAATGAATGATTCAGTGACATTATTCAAAACTCCTAGTCTGTAATCTCCTTGACCTTCACTAGATGATGGATGTATAAGATTTGAAGAAAAATATTCAGGTTTATTCTCCGAGATTTTAAAGTAAAACAAAACTGTCTGATTAAACCCAAGCCACATATTAGCCTGGGTGGGATTTGAACCCAGGTCACAGCGGTGGAAGGCGAGGAAACCTGACTCCCCAATGTAATGACCGTGATGCTGGATTGCCCAAAAGAACCATTGTGTCAATCGAACTCTCCTTTATGGAAACTCACAAGAACAGAAACTTCTACAGACTTTACCAGTGATATGAGCTAAAATAAAAACCTGCAAGCTGAAAAATGGATTATATTTTTTGTCTTGCATATTGTTTGCGTCCATGCATGATTGCATCCAAGCATGACAAATTCCCACCGCTGCTCACCAACATGGCACCATTTGCACTATTTGCTTCCTACCAGGAGACGCAACTCCACAGCAACATACTGACAGATACCCCAGCCCTAAACCCGTCAAAAAATGCGTCGGTTTCAGCGAACCTTGTGACTCATCCGACGGTGAAGGTTATTTCTTTCCTTTCTTTTTCGTCCTCAAGGCTCTTAAATAGCCTACAGGATTTTTAGATTCTTCTGACAATGACTGCCGTAATTTGTTGCTTTAAATACAGGATTTAAGAACCGTCTGAAAATGTCTTGTCTTAATTTATAGTCAGACTTGATTTATAGATGACAGACTTGTTGAGGGATTTCAACAGTTAGTGGTTGAGAATGTACTTCTGTAACACATGTAGGAATTCATGGAGTGGTGTCAAAGGCCTGTTCTAGACGCCGTGCTACTGCCGCGCCAAACTTAATTGAAATGAGTGCGGCAATAGGTCGTCTACAGCACGGCAGTTGCTCTCAACGTCGAACTTAACAGGCCTGGAGTGACTGACCAGGTTAAAGCAGTTCAAGCAGTTCACAGAACTGTCAGCGCGATCAAAATATTCGCGCCAATGTCACTCCCCCTGATGCCGTTGCCAAAGAAGGTATTGTGAGCATGTGTCTTCCTAAAATGTTTGCACCAACTTCGAATTGAATTGAGTTGAGCACGGCAATGGCACAGCGTTTAAAACAGTGCCGTGCCACTACCATTCTGAACCATGATAGAGCGACAGCCCTGTCGAGCCAAAGGATGGTCCTGTGCCGAACTCCATTTGCCGAGCCATGCCGAATTAAAAAAGTGCAATTAATTGAGTTGGGCACGGCAGTAGCATAGTGTCTGGAACGGGTGTTGAAGTGAAGAACTACTGAAGTATCATGATATAAAGAGAAATAACTTGGAAGTGAGAATGAAGTTGAATAGCATCAATGCTTTGTTAATTACATTAAGAATGAGAAATCTCTGGGGGGTTTTCTGTTGCACTATACAGCATAAATTTGTAATTTTTTTCACGCTGTATCTACCTTTATATGTAAAACTCCATAATGGTTTGGCTGTAATTTCATTTAATAAATGCGCTATACTACCAACCTCACAAATAAGAAGAAAAATGGATATGATAAATATATTATAGTCTAGCCAACTATAATGTCAAGTCTTAGGGAATTGATTTTAAGAATCATCAATGGTAAGTTCTTGGTAACATTTCATTGATATGAATAATGTTGAGGTAAGCACAGTATCAGTCATATGTGTAAATGTAATCAGCATGATCATTGTGTCCAGTTTGCTGTATTGTTATACATTTTTTGTTTATATGTAACATTCGTTTGTTTATATACCAACTGCTGTATATTTAAAACTTTATTCTTTTTACAAAGTACTGTTTTTCTCCCCAAAGGTCACCGTTATGACGATGTAGGAAGACGGAGATCTAAGATTTTAAAGACGCCATCACCCTCCTCACGGACATTGACTTATCCAAGTACGCGCAGCCATAAACCACATGAGGTATTCAACTTTTTTTCCCTTTTTCATTATTTCTCAAAATACACTAAATCTCCATCTTAGAACAAAGAAAGCATGTTAGATTTTGGATAACTGTTTTCACGGAAGAGAGGATTTGATTCCAAATTTGAACAATTCGGCTAACTTTTCGCACAAGTCATTGTTAAATTTAGCCAGTCCCAAAGTTTGAATTAATGAAAGTATCAGTATGTTAAAACAAAATATTCAGCCGGATCAGTTGAGGAAGATTTGTTTACATCATTATACAGAATGAGTCAAAAAGAAAGTGACCTGAATTAATAATTTATTCCCCTTAAAAAGCAATTACATTTGACACACCAATGACGCATGTATTAAACAAGCATGTTCTTCTACTCGTGAAAAAAACAAATTGCTGAAATTGATCCATGTTATCAGAAGTTATGCATAATTGACTAAAAGAAGCCATTTTTACAGCTGTCCATGGAATGCTATTTTGAAGCTATTAAGCCGAGTGAGAACCAGAGATTACACACAGGCATTCAAATACAAATGAGATTTTAATTATTTGAGTCAAGACTGAAACATTATTATGCCCCGCGGCGAAGCCGAAGGGGCATACTGTTTCCGCCTTGTCCTTCCGTGGGTGGGTGTGTGTGTGTGTGGGTGTGTTTGGGTGTTCTGGAATTTACTACCTTACGGAGACATGAACACAATAGGGAACAAAAGATTGTATACGTCTCCAGAAGAACATTTCTATAGATGAATACGTCTCCACAAGAATTTCACGAAATAGATATATGGATTTTACTCAAAAACTAGGAATTTCCAAGGTAGGTTGATCTGTCGCAAATGGAAGAGTTTTAGAAAAGGGATATTTAGTCCAAATTTCAGCCCAGGAAATTAATTCTGGTTAAAATAAGAGCATTTTGAAACTTCAATTTCACACTCGAAAACTTTACTACACGAGAACAAAGAAATGTCTCCACAGGAATACAAATTCCAGAAAGTGGGTGCGTGCGTGGGTGGGTGGGTGGGTGGGTGGGTGTGAGTTTGTGTTACATACCCTATGTGGACTTGTGAACAAAAGAGGTCCACATAATGCAGGTTGTGTTAACCTTATGTGGACTAAGCCGTGTCCACATAAGGTTTTGCCCTTTCTGGAAAACAGGTTTAGAGGCATTTTTGGGTTAGGTTTATCTGTAGCAGAATGAAGAGAAACACTATAGGGAATCATAGAAAAAAAATTGGGTTAAAAGAGTTTTCACAGTTTGAGTAAAGTTATTTTTTGTACCGAGTTTTCTTAACTACACGAAAACAAAGCAATGTCCACACAAGGTATGTAACACACGTCTGGGTGGGTGTGCGTGTGTGTGTGTGTGTGTGTGTCCGGACAAATCTTGTCAGCGCGATAACTTGAGAAATTCTTAACATATGAACTTCAAATTTGGTTTGTGGATTGTTCTTGGTAATCCTAAGAAGCCTTTTGCATTTTGGGCCAAAAGGCCAAAGGTCAAGTTCACAGTGGCTAAAACAATAGAAATCTTGTCAGCGCGATAACTTGAGAAATACTTAACATATGAACTTCAAATTTGGTTTGTGGATTGTTCTTGGTAATCCTAAGAAGCCTTTCGCATTTGGGGTCAAAAGGCCAAAGGTCAAGTTCACAGTGGCTAAAACAATAGAAATCTTGTCAGCGCAATAACTTGAGAAATACTTTACATGTGAACTTCAAATTTGGTTTGTGGATTGTTTTTGGCAATCCTAAGAAGCCTTTTGCATTTGGGGCCAAAAGGCCAAAGGTCAAGTTCACAGTGGCTAAAACAATAGAAATCTTGTCAGCGCGATAACTTGAGAAATACTTAACATATGAACTTCAAATTTGGTTTGTGGATTGTTCTTGGCAATCCTAAGAAGCCTATTGAATTTGGGGCCAAAAGGTCAAGGGTCAAGTTCACAGTGGCTAAAACAATAGAAATCTTGTATTTATTCTGAGATTATAGGGATTAGGGATTAATTCATATAAAACCTACAGAAGACACTAATGCTGTCAGTGAATGTTCCATGTGACCAAGGTACATGTAAGTTGATGTTAAAAGAGTGGTGTTATGTCATGGGAACAGTCACGGTTGCGGGGCATTTGTGTTTGTAAACACACCTGACTTGTTTTTTCTGTGAGTGTTTGTGTTTTGTATATGAGGAACAATTCAAGTTGTTTTTTTCTGAAATGATGAAGATGATTTTTGTCTGTTTTCCTTTGCAAGTTTTTGTTCATTCACGGAGGTAGGAAAACCTCCATGTTCAATGTATTTAAAAGGGTATTCATCAAAGTGTATTGGTATATGATCAGTGGTGGACAGCTGAATTTTGTGGTATTTCCTATTAAAATAGAAATAAGTTTTGTATAGAGTATGCAACTTACATGAAATTTTGACAGTTACTAGTCAATAACATGTACTTTACATATTTATTATTATTATTTTTTCTAACTCGGTCACTTTCTTTTTGACTTACCCTGTATACTACTAAAAATATACACTCGAAATTGCAGTTGAAACAGAAATTACAGCTCACAAAAATATTCTTTAGTTATCTGACGTTCTTTATCCAAATGCTCTGAAGTCATACACACCTGCTAGTTTAGACCTTAAAATAACTTTGTAAGTATTACAACATCAAATTGTGTGTGTTGGATATTACCTGACAGTTATTTGTGGAGCTAGATGAACTCCAGCGCAGTGAGCAGTATGCAGGCATCGGGGCTAGCAGCATCCACTGGAAGCAGAAGGCTCGATGGATTAAGTTTGAGGAGGACCGGGAGGAAGGTTCGGATCGATGGGGCAAACCTCACGTCGCTTCCCTGACATTTAATAGTCTTCCCCATCTTAGGAAAGGTCTGGAGCATGGTAAGTAGGATTGGTAGGCCGACTTGTATTTCAAGCTCTTTCATTGAAATAGGATTAGGGGTGCAACCCTGCAAAAAAAATCCCATAGACACTTAGTGCTAAATGCGCATACTTCAAAATTCTTTTAAAAATACTCAGAACTCTCACAGGTATTCAAGCTGCACAGAAAAATGATGATCAATGTGTCATCTTTCATTTTCTTTTCATTTTTTGGTGGGTTGACCATTGACTTTTCGAGATATTCTCACCCAAAGAAGACAGCCCCTTTTTCCCCAAAAGCGGAAAAGTAGCCATCTTGAAAAATATCCCTCCACAACATGGCAAAATAGCGCCACTTTCGAGCCCAATAGCATCCAAAAAGCTCAGAATTGGAAGCTCCAAGTCCGGGCCAGAGGTTCATTACCATATCTCTTCAATTCCCCAATTTTATGGCTCTCAAAACTCTCTTAATATAGAATATTTTGAGGGTATAGCTTTTATTCATGAGCTCAGCGGACGGATTTTTGGCCAATTTTCAGGCGTACATCATTAGGAAGGCAAGGAGTTGTAGAACGAGATTTGATAATAGATAAGTGCCATTTTATATTCAATCACTGCTCAAACATTGTATCATCTGGTTGTGGGTACTTTTTTTCCGCTTGTCTACTTTTTATTTTTATTTTTATTTGGAGATGTTTTTTTTATGCAGTGCATGAACAGTCAATGTCATTCAAGATGATTTTTAAAATATGCACTGTCTGTACTAATTTTCAAGTTTCATCCGGGACAAAAAGAAATTTTGTTTTAAATTGCTAATTTGTAGCAATACAAGGTTTCAATTTTTTTTAAACTTTGAATAGGACATAGAAAGATGTTGATATGGAAAACTTACTTTATTTTAATTCTTATTTTAACTGGGTAGCCCAGTCAGTGGAATCCACTGGTATCCCATGGGGACCCAGTAAAGAAAAGACAATTTAAAGAAATTACAGTTTTAGATGTGGGAGGAAAACCCCAAAGAATATTCTGAGGAAAGCCCTCGGAATCGAGTAGGGACTGAAAACCCAATCCACAATATTGGCCGAGGCAGGAATCGGACCCGGGTAACAGCGTTGGAAGGTGAGGAAAGTACTGCTACGCCGACCTGACTCCCACTTTTAGAATCAATTATGTTTGGACAGGATCCAGTCTACTTAGCCCATTCATTTGTGTTACAGGGTAGTCCTATACAATAGCACTGCCCGGCACTTTCACCAGTCTACAGCCAGTCTACATCACAAGTGACAGTCAGTCAGCCAGACAGTCAGACTGGTACAAAAAGGACACTAGCTTAGCCCACTGTGACCAGCAAAAAATGTTGAAATTGTTGAAGAGCACAGACTGCACACCTTTAAATTTGTCTTTCCTTTTACTTTTTCACACAACTTGCTCACACATACTGAAATTTGTATTCTTGTGGAGACATTTCTTTGTTCTCATGTAGTAAAGTTTTCGAGTTTGAAAGTGAAGTTTCAAAATGCTCTTATTTTAACCAGAATTAATTTCCTTGGCTGAAATTCGGACTTAATATCCCTTTTCTAAAACTCTTCCATTTGCGACAAATCAACCCACCTTGGAAATTCCTAGTTTTTGAGTAAAATACATATATCTATTTCCTGAAAATCTTGTGGAGATGTATTCATCAACTGAAATTGCCCTTTGGAGACGTCTACAATCTTTTGTTCCATATTGTGTGCACGTCTCCAGAGGGCACAGTGTATCAGATTACTCTGGCAAATATAGCTACTCCTGCCAAGGTTTGAAGTGTGTACACTGGGTAGAAGGGCATTAGCATTTCGGTAATTTAATATATATGTATGAGACTAATCCAGATCTTGTCTTGTGATTATCCTAGGTTTAGTGTTACTAGACATCCCTGAGACTACGCTACCAGCTATCTTCAATGCCATGGTGGAAGGAATGCTGAATGCCGAACTCATACAACCAGAACAACATGGATTGGTCTTGAGAATGTTGCACCAATCTGCTCGCAAGTATGTAAATGTCATTCTGCAAGTCATGTAAACAGGAAGACTTGTATAGGTGTTTGTTACTTCACTTCATTGAATGTAAAAAGTGTTGGAAGAATATGTAGAGAACATAAGAAGCATATCGTTTTGGTTTGTGGTAACACCATGTGGTAATAACTACTGCTTAGAAGATATTAGTTCTGAAAAGAACTTGTCCTGCTTATTATCAACTTTGCTAAGTAGTTTTTTGTTCTGATAAGAACAGTCCTGCTGTAAGTTCTAAACGAACTTGTCTTTGGTCTCAACGTTTCGACTAGCCTGCTCTAGTCATCGTCAGTCCTGGCGTAGAATGCAGGAATTATATTTAAAACGGGTGTTTTATCAACGGTTTAACCCATCCATGTGACAGGCTGTCAACCAATAGGAATGGGCAAACTGTGTTAGGTATTTATAAATTCTGCATAAGGCATACATACAAACTTGCGCTTTAACTGCTCCTTTAAGTAGTCTCTACATTCTCTCCACAATTTAATACAAATCAAATTACTGGAGACTGAACATTTCAAATCTAGCAACTTTACAATATTGGTTTGAATTCACTCTTTCCAAATTGGAAAAATTGAGACTAAATGTGAAAAATGAAAATCTAAAAGATTGTAATTCATTTCAGATAACAAATTATCGTGTTTCCTCAGTTGACCAAAGCAAGTGTAACCTTTCAAATAGATTTTCATTCGCCAAGTGTTAAGTTTGTAGAAATTTCCTCGACTCCTTTTTCTGTCCGAGTCCCCGCCCCCTTTTGAGAGTGATAATCTCTTGTTACCTTCCAGGAATGTCACAGAACAAACCGGTCTCTTTCAAGCCTCAGTCAGACGTCTTTCAATGTACGCCGGATCGGATTCGTCTCGCAAGACCTCCGTCATCAGTACCTCGCCACCGACGACGAATAACGCCACAGTCCTGTCGCCCTCTTTTGACAATCATGCCAACGGGGTAAGAGGAACATTATTGTCTGTATGTTGGATGAGTTATTAGCATTGTATAGATGAATTTGGCAAAAGTACTTAAATGCTTTATTCATAAATACTGAGACAGTTTACCCATTCCAATTGGTCGAGAGCCATCACGTGGATTTTTAAATTTATTTTTTTAATTTCTTTCTGGTAATGAAACCAAGGATTACTCATAAGTTCCCTTGGGCACTGTAGCCTGAAAGCCTGACGAAACCTTTAGAGAGGAGACAATGAGAAGAAATTACAGTTTTAGAGGTGGGAGGAAAAGCCCAGAAGAACATTCTGGGGAAAAGCCAAGGAATCAGCTAGGGACTGAAAACCCAATCCATATATTGGCACCGGCAGGATTCGAACCCGGGTCACAGTGGTGGAAGGCGAGGAAAGTACCGCTACGCAACCCTGACTCCCCAGATGGTTTTAAACCGCTGGTAAAACACCGCTGCATTCTCCATCACTTCGCATAGTACACACCGCATGTGCGCCAATTACCATAATAAGAGATTGTTAACTCTAAATGTGTGAGGCACATACCATAGTCATGGCTAGAGGGATGTTTCACAGAACATGGAAGTAAAATTGTTGAACAAACTCATTGGAAATTTGTAAATTTTTAACTTGGCCTTTATGAACAAGTACGGTTAAAAACCAGCTAGGGGCGTGGTTGTGGATTTTGATTCGTCAACTATCCGTGTCCTGGCCCCTAGCAAGTGCATATTTATTCCCTTAATAATATTTCAGTCGTGTTTTGAAAATAAACATTTAAAAAATAATTGACTTTTTTTTTCTTTGACTCAGAATATTGGAAAATAACATACCTCCTCTCAAAACAAAACAAACGATAAGCAAGTAAACAGACAAAAATAGCCCAGAATTGATGACCTTTACAGCTGTTATTGAATTGGCAGTTTAGCAATTCTATCTAACAAGATTGGTTTTAATCTTGCCAAACATCGTGCGATGCAATAACATTGACCAACACTTCAATCCGTGTATCCCAATTAGATTATTTTAATAAGTGGTTTACTTATTTCTTTATCCCTTTGCTCTAAGCGTTCCAGGAAGGAGTTTAAGTTTCTGGTGGGTCAGTGAACTAGAATTAGATTTTGGGTTCATTTCAATGGAGACTCAAGAGTTAAGACAAAAAAAATAAAAACCAAGGAACTAAACTTTGGCTGTTTTTTTCCCAATAATGTTGGTATAAGAGCTTTTTGCAATGTATGATACGTTTTTAATAAATAGATTCCATACTCTTTTAGAGCTAAAAAAAGTTTGCGATTGTAAAAAAAAAACAAAGTGGAGAAAACGGAGTTCCCAATATAACAAAATTAGTTAACAAAATACACATAATAATGGCCTTGATTGTCACTGATGGCTGAATTATCAGTTTTACGTCAACAAGATTTCAAAATTGACCACCTCTTCAGATTCGGGCTTTAAGTGGCCATTCCAACATTGAGTCATTTTGTAGAAGTATGTACATGAAGGCCTAGTCTTTAAGCGTAAACTTTGATTTTTTCAAACTGGTGTCTTTCCCAGGCTGACGAGGTTCGCATATCAATGTTGGAGAACAACAACAACAGCAACGCTGACGTGCCACTGACGAGACGCCTAACGGTTCACGGCGACGGCATCATGAGAAAGATACCCACGGGAGCCGAGGCAGCCATCGTCATGATTGCAACCGATGAAGCCTTTGAGGAACCAGTCATGACGTTAGTCCGTCTCGAGGAAGCGATCGTCTTTGAGAACTTTCTTGAAGTGCCTACGCCGCTGCGGTTTATTTTCTTCATGGTTGGACCCAGCATTGCCGACACCGATTACCATGAAATCGGCCGTGCAATGGCTACACTGTTTTCAGATGAGGTAGGTTGTGACCAACCATCTTTAGAATCGGATAAAATCTCAAACCTGGCTGGTGGTTAATATAGAAAAGTGCATGGCTTATGAAATCCAAAATATTTCTAGTTAAGCTTTGTAATTATTTAGATATTCAATCACAGTGTATCTGGTTTTGTTTATATTTCATTATCCTTTGCAGTAAACAAAAAAGTGAACCCCTCAGTTGATCAACAATAAGTCTGCATTTCTAGGAACAATGTACTTTTGAATAGTTTTGGGGGTTATCTTCAGTTTCTTGGGTTTTGATAGCATTTTATGAAAATGCATGAGATTAACAGTTGCAGTCATAAAATTGACATTATGCTGTGGGTCATTCTTTACAGTTTGTTTCCAAAGTGTTCAGTTTTCTTTTCCCAGTTACCTCTGAACTTTGTAATTCGCCATTCATGTGTCATTAAAAACGACTTCAAACTTCATTTATATGTTGGGTAGGTAGTTTGTTTTTTATAACCAGTCTTCTGAGGAGGAAGGCATTAAGAAGTGCATCCAGAATACATGTCAGATGTAAAAGGGGTATGAAAAAAAATTGACCCTCAAATTCATAGAATGACCTCCTATGCAATTAGAAGTTGTTATCTGCTTGTTTGAAGACAATTGACCTATCACGGAACAATCGCGTTAGAATCGCGTTAACGCAGCTTGTGAAATGTTGTCCGATTACATCATCATCATCATCATGTCGGTTTTAAGGCCGTTGTCCAGTCTGTTCTGGGTTGGCCTGCTTTCTTGCTATGGCTCTCCTCCACTTGGCCCTGTCCGTCGCGTCCCTCGCATTGACTCCAAGCAGTCGCATGTCATCTGACACGGAGCTCTGCCAAGTCTTGCGCGGTCGGCCGATGGGTGTGGGCCCACCCACAATTACGTTGGTACACCTCTTGACCCAGTTGACATCCTCCTTTCTCTCCACATGACCAAACCACCTCAGCCTGTGCCTCCTCAATACAATGCCGATCCCCTCCACTCCCACTCTCCTCCTCAGCTCCTCGCTTGACAGCCTGTCAGCCAGAGACACCCCACACATCCACCTGATCATTCTCATCTCTGCTCGTTCCATCTGCTGGATGTGCCCCACCCTTGTGGGCCATGTCTCGCAGCCGTACACCATACTGCTTTGGACACAGGCGGTGTAAACCTGGCCCTTCATCTTCAGGGGCGGCGCCTTGGATGTCAAAAATGGGGCCAGCTCCCTGAACTTCTTCCACCCACTCCTCACGCGTGATGTCACTGCTGCATCTGCTCCTCCCTCAGCACCCAGCATGTCACCCAGGTAGCAAAACGACTCCACCACCTCATACGTGTCACCACAGACCTCCAGACCCGCTTCTCTCTCCTCTGGCCGTAGACCATCACCCCGACATCTCTTACAGACGAACGTGGCGCTAGCAGCCTGAAGACTACCCTTCAAGCCACTACATCGCCTGTGAACCCACTTCCTACACGTTGTACACTGGATTGAGTTGGCAGCTATCAATTACATGATATACAAATGGACGCGGAACGCGCAAAATCTGAGACAAACAAAACTTAGTGTACAAAAATTCCATAGGGTTGTCTAAGGGGCGTGGCTAACTCGCAAACGGCGATAGGTCAGTTGACACACATTCAATCGGGAATCTTTCCAATTAAAAGACAATGGTTGCCGATTATTTTGCAGGTGTTTCGAGACATCGCCTACACCGGTTTAGACAAGCATGACATCATGAAGGGAATCAGCGAGTTCCTGAATGACACAATGGTCTTACCGCCCGGAGACTGGGATCGAGATCTGCTACTTCCGATCACGAGGATTCAGAAGAAAGAACAGGCCAAGGTGATGAGGAGACGACAGACTCTCAAACCAACCAAAGAGGATACTGACGGTTAGCCATATTATTCCAATTACACCTTATCTACCAATCATCTCATGTTATTACACCGTATATATATTTATGAGACATTTGGCTTTTCATCTATGATCGTTGCACCTTATACATATTTTTGGGTGACTCTGCATATCATTATGTATTATATATCATTCTTATGTAAATTTACATGCCAGTCTACTGAATTAAAAATGGTTGCAACGGAACAAACCTAACCTGTTGAGTTTTATACTCTTTTTGCAAGGCATATATAAGGCATTCTTCTGATATATATATATTTTTTAATTCATGGGCAATTCCACAGAATCATAAACCTCAGTGCCAAAACTTAAAAAAAAAAATCCATAGATGAAACGTGTGTATCATTCTGAAGCTCATTAGCTGTATTTTATTGAAATATTGTTTATTATTGTTCAACAGTTCAGCTGTTACTGTTAACCAACAAATTAATAAGTGCACCAAAAAATAATCATTTTTTTGTCTGAGTACATCCAACACCATGGTGTTTTGTGCCAATTTCTCCCATAGCAATAAAGGCTGATAGATAATTTCTTTTTTAAGTCATTGTAGAAACTACATGTATATGTTTTACCAGAATCGAAATCCATTTTAGGATTTTAACTTTTACTATGCACATTGTTGATTTGTCTCAAAACAAAATGAACGTCCGACACAGCGGAAGTGCCCTAATGCATACATGTATTTATGAGCAAATCAGCTTTCAGTGTACATTTATTATCATACATGTTAACTAGTTTACTTGTTTGTCAACTCGTCGGCTGCACCACGAACCGACGTATCGCATTTTTATGTGTTTCGAGAAAAACTGATTTAAAGTTGGTCATTATTTTGTAGGCTCATTCCATATATTCCCTGTGTAAGAATTCAAACTGTTTCGTTTTTGCTATTAAATTATAGATTGAACTTTATTGTATGCAATCCGTGTGTATCTGAGTTGCTAGGTTTTTGAGAAATTCAGTTCCAAAGTTATTCGTCACTTCGTGAAACAGATTTTTATCATGTTTATCGTATGTCATACAATGAGTGTAATAGTGGCGGTTCGTGAAATGCTAAATTCCAATTTTTCATGTCAACGCGCCTTTGTGACGTCATAGCACCATGGGAATTAGCGTGTAAAGTGGCGTATCGGGATACGCCACTTCGTGGTGCAGCATTTTTCATTTTTTAGAGATACGCCACACAGTCTAATTAGTGTTCTTAGTTAATTAGAACTCCGATCGGAGTAAAACCTTTTGAGAATGAGCACTTTGATGAAATAATAACGTTAATGACAAAAACTCAATTTGGCAAAAAATCGAGATACGCCGGTTCGTGGTGCGACCGACGAACAGTTTTAACCACTGGCGGCAGCTTTTGAGCATTAATTTACTTATGTCTTTAACCAAGGTTTTCTTCTCTGTTTTTTTCCTATGTAGCTGTGCTTGCATTGGCTAAAAAAATGCACATTGAACTCCAACTGGATCCCCTGCGTCGGACCGGTCGGATATTTGGTGGTCTTGTCAACGACGTCAAACGACGATACCCACATTACTGGAGTGATATCACCGATGCTCTCAACTTCCAATGTCTGGCTGCCTTTGTCTTCATTTACTTTGCCTGCCTGTCTCCAGCTATCACGTTTGGTGGTCTGCTCAGTGAGTTATCTTACCTTTTACCCTGGGAGCAACTTAGCAAAAAAAATGTATGCCCATATTTGGAAAATGTGGAGAATTTTATCACCGCTTCGCTGCTCGGAGGGTTGACATTGACTTATTGGCTGACTGCAAACGTAGGGCTGGATAGCTTAGTTGGTAGAGCGCCAGTATGGTTTTTGGAAGGCCGCAGGTTCCAATCCCGCTCCAGTCAATTTTAATTTTTTCCCTCAGTTTGCCAGCATTTATTACTAATTCTAGAAATGTAAATTGATTCTGTAGTTCTTGAGGTAACATACCAGTATTTTAATAAAATTACTAACCATAGAATTCGGAAACCTTAGACATGATTTTTATTTCTTGTATTTCTTTATATTGTCTTTGGTCTTATAAGAATAAAGGGTCTGTGGGCAACATACGGATGTTTTTAAGGGTTTTCTGCATGTTTTGTCACCACTCATCACGTTCCACAAGATGAATGGAAGATTTTGATTATTCCTTTGTTGTCATTTTAGTCCTGTGTCATACGTCCAGTTTTACTCACATAAAGTTGTCTTTTGAATTGAAATGCCTTTGAGTGGACTTTGTTTGACAATTAATGAAAACGTTCTGGTTGGGGGCATTATTCTTATTTGATGTTCAATCTTTTCCTGTAAGGAATCATCTCATAAAATATCCAGGATCAGTTGCAGAAAAGTTTATCCGCATTAGGCCCATTGTATTTGGAATTAGTTGCCATAACGGAACATGGCGCTCATTTGCTTTGTTATAATTAGAAGTGTAGTAAATACGCAGCAACAGGACCGTTTTCAAACGTTAAATTGAAGGTATGTCGAGACCACAATGACGAATATTTCTGGATCGCACGGTATTTGATAGAGGAACTCACATTCTTTCAATTAGTAACAGACTTATTTTGTTCATGATCTGACAATAAGTTGCCCTTTCCAGTTAAAATCAACACGTTTTTGGTAAAAGTCAAAGGCAAGGTGGGAAAAAACGCACGTTTTGCGCTACTTTGTGTAAGAAAACCTGCTATGACTTCTTTTGTTGTTGTCATTTGGATCAAGCGGCATGTTGGAGTATAATACTTTCTCTTTACATTCATGTAAAACTTATGGTGATTGGTAAATTGTAATCCATTGCCCTAGTCAAAGTAGTGTATTTTTTCAGCATTAGACACCACGATTTTATAACGCAAAATCCCGGTGCGTGCTGTGTGCATGGACGTGCGCGCGTAATATGTATACAGTGCTCCCATACACACACACAGTGTAGGCATATACATGTACAGTGCGCGCGTGAGTATGTAAACACACCGGCAATCGTGGACGTAGGACAAAAGAATGTGGGCGCAAACAATACGTCCACGATTGACCGAACGTCCACGATCTCAGATCGTGTACAAAACCAATGAGAGCTGTCGCTAAAAAGTTATAGAGTACAAAAAAAGGAAAGAGGATTAGGGACAATGGGGCATCCACGATTGCCGGCATTTGCACACGTGTGTGTGCAGCGCGTGTAGCATTATTTGAGCGAGTGCTGTGCGCTATGTTCCGATATGGTTTCTGAACAATATCCCTAGAATCTTCCCGGAATGAACTTATTGGTTTGTAAAAGATACTGATAATTATCCTGGATGGATTATAAGACGACTCCAAAAGAATGTCCAATCCTTCTCTTGTTAACAACGTTGTTTTTTTCTTGACCCGTCTTCAGGCGAGAAGACCAAGAAGTGGATGGGAGTGAGTGAGATGATCGTCTCCACGTCCATCTGTGGCATGCTGTTCTCTCTCTTCTCTGGTCAACCGTTGGTGATCATTGGAGCGACGGGGCCGTTGCTTGTATTTGAAGAACAGATGTTTGTGGTGAGTTGGATCAAATCCCTTGTCAGTAAAGAGAATCTGTAACCTCAACTGATGACAGACATATCTTGAGCTCTCTGGTTTAGACTCCATGCACAAGGACATGTACCCCCTCAACAGTTCCCAACAAGAGAGTTGTGAGGGACACAAATGTATGGCTGCTTTTTTTGTCAGGTGCTCATCAGAGATTAAAATTATGTCCAAATTCAGATTCAAATTATTTGTGTGTATTTTGCGCCAAATGTGCTGAAATAATTATGGGTGTAATACTTTTGCAAGGCGATCACTGTGACATCAACTTATATTGAAAACTGCCTGAGTAGCTGGCGAAGGTGCATATTTATGAAGAACTCTGATGAGAACCTGACCCATGTGTTAGATAAATGCACGTGTACACATCCTAAAGTTGTTATAAATTATCTTTTAGGGTTGTGCATTTACGGGTAGTGCAGACATTTGGTACCCAATTGAACAACCAAAAAAACACGGGTATTCGGGTACCCCGAAATATAAATTTCGGAAGCTGCTGTACAGATTGTTTCTAAAGGTCCACAGGATAATACTTCCACACTGGTGCGTCAATGCAGCAAGATACAAGTGTACAGCGAGCTCAATACAAGGTGTAAATTGCATTTTCGCAAGCATCATAAACGTCAATCTGTTGTTTTTCCATGCAGCCTGACATTCACAGCCTTCTTTTTCATTGTTTTAGAATTTACAAATTAATATGTAAAGTTGGTTACGGGTACTCAATTCCATAATCTGGAACCGGTTCCTGACATCATCGGGTACTCAGGTACAAGATTCCAATGCACTGCCCTATCGTCTTTTAGAATGGCTATTCCTGTCAATTACAAACTCATCTTCTGCTTCATTATATGACAGTGATCCATAATGACAAAAGTTTCTTAATTTCGTTTCTAATTGAAATTCTGCGTTTCCAAGTCTATAGTTCTAGTTCTAAGTTCTAAAAGTAAATGACTTTTAAGTAAATATGCATCAAAAGTACTTGCACATGTTTCTTGCATAATTTACACACAATTGTGATTTTTCTTGTAATTGTTTTGAATGTTTTGAACGTTTTATATTCCATCTGTTTATTTCCAGTTTTGCGAGACGATAGGTATTGAGCTTCTTCCCTTCAGGACGTGGGTTGGTTTCTGGATCTTTGTCATCTCCATCGTCGTGGTGGCCTTCGAGGGCAGTATTCTGGTCCGATATTTCACTCGTTTCACCGAGGAGATTCTGACTGTTCTCATCTCGATGGTTTTCTTGTATGAGACCTTCCTTGGCTTGTACCATGTAAGTGTTGCGGCTTTGTTGATGTAGAAATCCCTTTAGATTGATCAAGTAATTCTTTCTTTCCCCTTCACATGTAGGTTCAAATTTGACTAAGGTTCAAATTCAACCTGAGGATTTTGGCGTAGTCGTGATGACATGAAGTTTCTCTTGAATTGTCTGTGTGATATTTCTCCTGCTTTTGAAATTGTAATTTCCTTCAATATCATCTCTCATTACTTCTTTCTATAAATTTAGAGATCTATTTTTGTGGCAGTCGAGGCTGCAGTATTTAACATGAAACTCTCATACTGCTGCATTTTGCAGAAAAAATTGCATCCATCAATTTTGTGCAAGGGCGGGGCCAAAAAAAAGTTGGTCCCCAAACAGTGTGTCCAAAAAAATTACGGCGTGGGGTTTGGGGCCTGCTTAGGGGCCCCGAAATTTTTTGGATTCTAGATGCTCTGTGGTGTGACCTGAGGCAATTTCTGACCGCTTTAATTAATGTTTTTTGAGGAAAAGATGGTGGTGTTCTCATTTGCTGCCTTTATTTTGCGAAGTCACTAAAAAAAAAAAAAAAATTGATTAGGTTTTTTTTTTGGGGGGGGGGCATGGCCCCCTTTGGCCCCCCCCCGGATCTGCCCTTGATTTTGTGCACAGAAGCTGTTGATAAATTGATTAGACAATCTTAATGTTTTGTTCAGTCATTAACACTTTGCCTACATAGTAAACAGGCTTTGTTTGACAGAATTCCAAGAAATACAAGAAAATGAAAAAAATGGAGAATTCAGGAATGTTAGGTGATGCATAATTTTGCTGTGTGAAAAGAGCTGAAGAAGGATAAAGGACTTTGTTTCTGGAAACCCCTAGGGTCTGTGAAAAATCATATTTAAAAAATGGAGGATTCAGGAATATTAGGGTGAATATCAGTGTTAAAGAGCCAAGTGTTCAGTTTTGATTTCCACCTTTCATCTGTTCCAGACAATCTGTGCCAATCCTTTGCTTCCAGAGTATTGCTTTGGCGACAACCTCCACCACGGCGTCGACGCAACCCACGAATCCAACTACAGCTCCTCAGCAAACTACACCTCCTTCCTACCCGCTCCTGACAAGTACACTGCCAATAGTACTCACACAGGGAGCTATTACCAGCACTCAACGACGCCGTACCCACACACAACCTACCATCAGACATTGGGGCACGTCGCGGAGGATGTACATAAAGACCCGAGTTGTTTACATGTGGACGAGTCCGAGTCTTTCCATGGGGATACGTGTTCGCCAGGCCATTGGACGCCGAGACCCAACACGGCGTTGTTGTCTATTATCCTGACATTTGGCACGTACTTCATCTCCTACTTTCTGCAGATTTTGAGGAATAGCAGTTTCCTGGGAAGAACAGTGAGCAAAGAGTTTCTTAGTTTTCTCCTCCTACAACTGTTGACAAAATTCTGTGTGGCGCGAAGCAGTTTATGATGGATAGGCACGCTAGTTTTTGTATGCTAACAATGTTAGCAGAAAAATTATAAAAGTGCTAAACTTGTAAACATAGAATCCTTGGTTACAGAATATAAGCATGCACATAAGCCAGAATTCCTTGTTAACCTGTGAAATATGCTCACTGTAAGAACAGAATGTTTTTGCTACAATAAGCAGGGATTTTGCTAACGGTAAGCTGATAAGCTGTGAAAATGAGCCTATAGCTGATTTACTCATTTTTACCTCTGTACATACCATAACAATTGCAACACACCCTAGAAAGTGTGCAGTTTTGAAAAACTCCTGATCTTCTTGAAATTCCCAGTTGCATTTCCCAGTTATTTCTTTAAATCTCTCTTAATAAATTGTGTTAGGTACTTAATAAATTTACTTTGTCTCAATAATCTGTTTAATAATGATTTAATCTGTTGGTTTTCAGGTACCCTTTAAAGTGACATCCGTTAATATTGACTAATTACATGCAGATAAAAACTCACTGTGAGCAAGACTGCAAATTTCTCATCTTTCAGCAAATTTTCCAGCAGTGTTTTTACAAAAGTTGAACACATTTCAACTCTTTGAGAATTTCGCTGTGGATGTTTCATGATATCAAAGTTGCTTCAAACTCACATATGCGTGAAGTCTGAACCAGTCTTTATGCAAATAAATAAGGACTGATTGATGAGTCTAATTCTCTCTTTCCCGAACAGTCCCGTCGTGCCATGGGCAACTTTGGCATCGCCATAGCCATCATTCTCATGGTGTCCCTGGATTATATGATCAAAGACACCTACACGCAAGTAAGAATTGATGCTTGTTTGTGTTCCTAAATGTTGAGTTATGTAAATGTTTAGACAATGTAATGTGCTTGGTATTTGATTTATGTCGGTGTTTTGGTAAGAGAATTGATCTGTTTTCATTTTTGTTAGTTTTAGTTTCTTGTTAGGTTCTGGTGGTGGTTCTTAAATGTCATTTTCATCCATCATACTTCAGAATTGAGAGCTGAAGAAATTCCTTGGTAGCAGCAAATGTCAGAATAAGACGTGATCCGTTGGCAAAATAAAAGTTGTTTTGCGTGAGCTTAAAAGTTAGGACTAACAGTGACAGGACATTATCCACAAGCTCTGCCTTCTCAGTGCTTTTTCCAAAACTTTCTGAGGAAAGAACTTTATAAGCTCTCTTTGGTGGTACTTTGGCCTGTACATGTGATCGCCTTTCTAAAACAGATAATTAAGCACTCAAAAATGTGTTTGCTGAGGTTTTCTTGATTTGAATCAGATGCGTATCACACTCTTCAAAAAATATTTGAAGATTATACATGTATAGTTCCTTCAAACAACTTGTAGGCTGTCAGCTTCGGTCCAAAAACTGGGCCACCGGTATCAAATGATCAAAAGGAGCAATGCTCATTGCGATTTTTGGCAAGGTATACACATCTAGAGTTGGAAAATGTGTGATAGCTTTGCAGTGTGAGTGGTGGCAGTTTTTTGGGTAGTATCACATTTATTTATTTTTCAAAATGGCTGCCAATATGCTTGTTACTGGATTAATTATATGTGGTAACACGCACGTTTTGGCCGCCACATTTGTTTAAAAAGTAATAAAACCCAAAAAGCTGCCACCGCTGCAATGCTATCACATAGTTTCCAACTACAGGGGTGCATACCTTGCCAAGAATCACAATGAGCATTATTGCCCCACATTTGATACCGACCAAATCCCCAGGCTGATGGCCTATTGTGTGCACTTCATAATTCTTTCAAATATAATTTTCCTTTGGTGGATTATCTTGCATAAGGGACATGTTAAGTTGTAATATTGAGGTTTACACATAATTTACTGACGTAACTTTAAAAGCACTGATTATACTCGGTGATATCTAAGAGCTAGTTAAGAAGTTTCGCCAACCCCCATCTGAGCAGTCTTGTGAATTTCTCACAATTTTTCAGACAGCACTGAGCATATATCGCTTCAATAAAGAGCCATACTCTATATTAAAAAAATTATAATAATTATAATTTCTGGTTTTTTTTGTCTGCAGAAATTGAGCATCACTGATGGCTTTATCCCCACTGATCCCTGTAAGCGTGGTTGGGTGATCAATCCTCTTGGTTTAAACTATGCACTCCCTGTAGGCGCCGTATTTGGCGCCATTGTACCAGCTTTTTTACTCTTCATCCTGCTGTATATGGAAATCCTCTTAACTGGGTAGGTAAAGACTCGCCTTGAATATTGCTGAGATTGTCCATGGTTAACAGTTACATTCCTACAATGGCCACTGCTTTAACCCTAAAAGGGCCGGGGGGGGGGTGCGAAATCTGCCCCCCTCAACTTTTTCCGTGATAGCCTTGAAAACATTTTTTCGCGGCCTGAGCTGTTATGACTTTTTAGCCTCGAGCTTTGCGTATCTTTTGATACCAAAAACATAAAAATCGGACCACGGGTTGCCGCGTAGCGAACAAATTTCCGGCGCTATGAAAGCATATACGTCGTGTACGCAGAGCAAAATTGACATTCATACATTTGAATAATTAATTAGCCATAATTCCAAAACCCGTTGACCTATAGTCATGAAATTTCTTGGGTATGTTCATGATGAGTTGCTCTATGCATGTACCGAGTTTCACAATTTGTCGTCACTCGATGGCCGAGATCTTAGGGGGGGGGGGCCCGAACGGCTGAGAGATGGTCAAAATAACCCGGCCCTTTTAGGGTTAATTGGCCTTGGAGACAAACTGGCAAGCAACATGAGTTGGTGTTAACATCTTCGTCAGAAACAGTTTTAAGGGGCAAACTGTGGTTCGGCTGTTGCCCCACACACCTCCTTCCCTGATTCTTGTCTTCTTACTTCCTGAAAGTTAGGCATCTTCTTGCCAGGATTTGCTGACCATTTCCAACCCAGTATACCTATGAGTACCGCAATCAATGAGTTACCACTGAGTTTTTTTGGGTTAATTTGCCCGTTAGCCTCACTGATCTCTATATAAAGACTGCATAGCGGATGCCCATACACTAGTCACACAGTTGAATTTACATTTTCACCAGTTCGCCCCAGATTTAAAAAAAACTTGCCGCCGATATACAAACGCACTGCGCATACATAGAGCGCGGTGTATCAAGAGTCGACACAAATTATGTTATGAAGAAGACAAATTTCCGTCGTTATTATATTTCCAAACGACGCAAAAAGTGAACTGCGACATTCAAAGTTTAAACCACGACGGTGAACCGTGGTCAGTAGTGGTGGTGGACAAAAGGTAGACCAGGTGAACCATGATGTTACAAAAGTGAACCACAACTGCCTTTAAAGATGGAAAATTGTCCTTTATAGATCACCAGCCGGTCTCTGCAATACGGCTTCAAATAACTTTCTTCTGCTGCTTTATGTATGCTATTCGGTCTTTAAATAGAGATTAGCACTGAGTAAAGAGTATTATCCGCTTCGTTCACAAGTAACCCCTCACCGGCAAAGAAAGTACAGTTGGGGGTGACCGACTGACGCCATCTTGCCTGACTCTAATTTTGCCGTGACGCAGGGCCGTACCACTGCGTGTACATAGTACAAATCCCCCGGTGTACATGCGTCACACACATGGAACGGTGCGCGTCAACCAATGTCCCGCACATGGGACGTCGTTGCTATTTAAAAGGGCACCCTTTCGTTGGCGCACGGAGCTCATACAGCAACCTTTGTAAAAAATGATTCCCAAACTTAAATGGGTGGGACTCAAACCCAGGTCCTTCTCCTTATTAGTTCAGACGGCTGAATCACTCGGCTATATGTGAGTTTTGAGACTTTATGTGACTGAGCAGTGTTTTTTCTTTTACCATCTTGCAGTCAGTTTGTCAGCAAGAAAGAACACAAACTACGCAAGGGGACAGGCTTCCATCTGGATCTGTTCCTGATGGGTGCTCTGTCCTTATTGGCTGGTTTGTTCGGCCTACCGTGGATGTGTGCTGGCCCCGTCCGGACGGTGTCACATCTGGGTAGTCTGAGCGTGCTCACAAGGACGGAAGCTCCTGGCGTCAAGCCAAGATTGGACCACATCAAGGACCAACGCATGACCAATTTTGCAGTCAGTTTGCTTATAGGTGAGCCATTCTATAAAATAAATGCTAGGTTGAACAAATACATTGACTAGAGGCTGCAAGTATTTGAACTTGTGACCTCTGGAAAACCATTCCAGTGCTCTACCAACTGAGCTATCCATCCCTATATGTTGGTATTCGTCCATTTCGTCAATGTCGTTCAAGGGATGCTAGTCAGAAGCCATAAACCAGTTATGCCATGTAGCCAGGGATCACGCCCAAATTCACCATATTAGCAACATTATCAATGCAGCTAACCTGGGAAATGGCAGTTGAAGATCTCTCAGAAAGGATACATACTGCTTTTAATTTTAGTGCGTGATCGTAGATCAAATGAAATAAAATTTGGGTCAGCATGGAATTCATTTCTACATATGTATTTATTGCTGATCTTGCAGAAACAATAAATTGACAGTTATAAACCTGTTAAGATTGCAAAATATGTTTTGTTTTGTTTTGTAATGATTTCAAGCCAATGCATAGGACTTTTCCCAAGAGTCATTCCTTCAATAGCTTGTTTGAAAGTACAATCTTATTGCTGTGATAATTTCTGGTAACATGGATTTCATTGCGCCTCTAATAAGACAAGTTCCAGTATATCATTTCTAAATTCTGGGTCTATTACTGTGATTGTTACAGCATAAACACACTTTTTATTTCTCAGTTACAAATATTCCTCCTCTAGTATGTTTGTTTTGATTCTTAACTTTGATTAATTCAGGTCTTACGCATCTCTTGGCTTCTCTATTGAGAGAGATTCCTATGCAGCGTAAAGTGAATTCTGATTCTATTCATAAGATGGGATTTGCATCGGGGTGATGTAAATTCATATTAGGTTTTGCTCTTCACCGATGTATAAACACTGTAACTCAGTATGTTATCCCCGAGTGAAAGTGCGAAAAAAATCACTCGGGTGGGACTCAAATTGAAAGCAGGAGGTCGTGGGTTCGAGTCACTGTCACTCAGGGGTAACACACTGACATAGCTGCCAACTATTACGATCGTGAGCACAATTGGTCGCTTATTGCCGGGATGAGACCCATCAGTGCGAGATTTTGATCATGGAATTTAATAAGAGTATGGTTGGAAGAATTGGTAATAGAGTTTGAGTTTATCACAACGTCCAGAAAAGATAAATCAGCATGCGTTTGCAAGGTATGTTGGCGGGATATTTCTATTGCATACGGTGGCCCTAAAAAAATGTTTTTTTGGGTTTTTTTCAAAAATTATCCTATGACCTACAGCTACAGTACATTATTAATCACAACAAGAAGGGTATGCACATGTACGTGTACTTGTAAACCATGTATTTGTGCTCGATGTTGGTAAAGCTGGTACATACACTGTTAATATACGATCAGTTGATATTTCTTTATTCCAGGTTTGACGCATTTTATAGCCCCTCTACTGCGAGAGGTACCCATTGCAGTCCTCTATGGTGTCTTCCTGTATCTTGGTCTCAGCTCCTTGAGTGGCATTCAGATCACTGAGAGAATCAAGATCTTCTTTATGCCCAGCAAACATCATCCGGACAAGAAATATGTTCGCATGGTTAGTACATTAGTACAAGCCTTGATGAATCAACTTAGATAATAATGTACATACATGTATGTTTGTTTGTCGGTCATACAATACACACACAAATCGCCCTGGATGAGACTGGATGGCTAGTGGTGACTTTTGACAGACTTGTGATTGACTTGTGATTGACTTGCGATTAACTTGTGATTGACTTGTGACCGACTTGTGATTGACTTGTGACCGACTTGTGATTAAATAGTGATTGACTAGTGATTGACTTGTGACTGACTTGTGATTGACTTGTGACTGACTTGTGATTGACTTGTGACTGACTTGTGACTGACTTGTGATTGACTTGTGATTGATTTGTGATTAACTTGTAATTGACTTGTGATTGACTGGTAATTGACTTGTGATTGACTTGTGACTGACTTGTGACTGACTTGTGATTGATTTGTGATTAACTTGTAATTGACTTGTGAACGACTTGTGATTTACTTGTGATTGACCTGTGATTGACTTGTGACTGACTTGTAATTGACTAGTGATTGACTTGTGATTGACTTGTGACAGACTTGTGATTGACTTGTGATTGATTTGTGATTAACTTGTAATCGACTTGTGATTGACTTGTGATTGACTTGTGACTGACTTGTAACTGACTTGTGATTGACTTGTGATTGACTTCTGACAAACTCGTGTTTGACTTGTGGGGACTCAAGTTGATTGAAACTGTATAGGTTCATAACTGTAGTTGAGTTCATATGATGATCACAGCATTTAAAACAAGTACCGGTACCTCTTGATTGACTTTTGACAAACTTTTCTTCTGACCCATCATCTTGTCTTCTGGCCTTCACAGGTCAAGGCATGGAAGATGCACATGTTCACCTTTCTTCAGATCGTCTCCTTGGTTGTCTTATGGTTCATTAAGACATCCATTATCTCCATGGTATTCCCATTCGGTCTGATACTCCTGGTTCTCATACGACGCCAGGCACTTGGGTTCTTCTACACCTGGCCTGAGCTTGAAGCGGTGAGTCTTTACACATTAATCCAGTTGTACAAGGAGTTGATACATTTCCATCTTCACTCTTTATTTTTAAGCATTAAAGAGGTTGTGGAATGCTCGAAGACATTTCCGTCATTCTTCGGGTATATGTAACCTAAGGTGTGATGAAATAAAAACAACTATTGTTTCTGTCATAAAATGAGTACAAAAGGTACTTTTGAGAGCTGTTCTTCAAGTCCTGTCATGCCTGTTCCGACCCGAACGTGCAATTTGTGTAAAAGTCGTCGTTGCGGGCAGCAAACAAAACACAGTAAATCGTGACGTAATAAACAGGACTCCCGATGCAAAGTAGCATAAACGAGTCCTGATTATTACGTCACGATTTACTGTGTTTTGTTTGCTGCCCGCAACGACGACTTTTACACAAATTGCTCGTTCGGGTCGAAACAGGACCTGAAAAATAGCTCTCAAAAGTACCCTTTGTACTCATTTCATGACAGAAACAATAGTCGTTTTTATTTCATCACACCTTAGGCTACATATACCCAAAAAATGACGGAAATGTTTTTGAGCATTCCACAACCTCTTTAAAAATTGTTCTTATCTCAAAAGAAAACAATAATATTAGTTTTGGAGTGGGATACTCTTCACCTAAAGAGCTATGTTCTTAACCAGTGTGTGCCGGAGGCCATGATAACACGCTCTGGCTGACCGATAAAGACATCAAGATTGCCTCGACTCACCTCCGGGTGACGTCTAAACATGCTAATTCCTCGTGCCTTTTGTACACACAATTTACGCTCCAGTGCACACCCCGGAGTATTGAAACATATGAGGTTTTGGCAAGAAATATTGTGCAAATACTGTTGAAATCACTCTTGCGAATCAGTATTTGTGGCGTTTGGCTGTATATCAGAAGTTGGCTGAGAAATTTTGCCTTTTGAAAATTTCGAAATTTTCGGCAAAAATACACCCGGCGCAAAGTGGTTAAACATTACAGAGGTGGATTCAACATTTTAAGGGGAGTGGCTGAGGTGTTTAGGTCTGGGGGGGGGGGCAGTTAGCCAACCGCCACCCCTATAAATCTGCCCGTGCAATGTGTTGTTGGACAGGGATGTAGTCGAGTCCATCACAAGCGCCTGCAAGTCCTTCACAATTCCTCCAGTACCACTTCAACTCACAAGCTAATCAAATGAGATTTAACAAGATTTTCTGTAATGCTGGGTGACCCAGAAAAAGCTGTGAGGGCGCACATCTTTAAATTTCTCAAAAATTATAAAAAACATCAGCATTTCATGTTGATGGATTATATAGTTTGTACTCTTGTGTATAATCACAGTGAAAATTTGATGAAAATCCATTCATGCAAACCAGAGATACAACTGCAATGTGTTTTTCACTCGTTCCACTGTGATTTACACAGTTAATGAAAAGACCCATTGCAGAGTGCCGGTTGAGTGATTTCCAATGCAATGTGTAATACCCATTGAAATAATTTGGGCGATTCACAATGCAGTGCGCCACCAAGAGTTTGCCATGGAGAGTCAACCTTTCAAGTTTACGGTCGACAAAACATGGCCCAATTGAATGAGTGTCCGTAGACAATTTGAGCTAATTTGTTATAGATTTGGGCAAAGCGTTCTGCCGCCTTATCAAAAATCACCATATTGATACAAAGAAAAGAAAAGGGCAAACATATACTCAAATCATATGCTTATGAAACTACTGACCGGAGAAACGAAAAATTTCAAAATGTCCCGCGCTGCGAATTTGTCGACCATCTCCTACAATGCACTGGGAAAAATGAACTATCTGTGGCAAACTCTTGGTGGCGCACTGCATTGTGAATCACCCGAATTGAAAGCACATTATAATCTGTTTCAGTTCTTGTTCCATGACATTTTCACATATTATACAAGAGTATAATGAATGTGCTCCATCAAAATGAAATACTCATGTGAGGGTATTTTTTTAGAAATTCAACGATATCTGCTTGCACACTTTTTTTGGGTCAGTACAGTATGAGTGTCGGGATGGCCATGAGTGTGTTGAACGTGAGGGCTGATTTTGTTGCAAACATGTGCTCTTGCATATTAGAGCTTTGGTAGATTTTGTAAATTCTAACAAAAGGGACATATTATTCCTTTAGATTTGAGTTTTGTTCCAGAAGGTACTATTCGTTTTTGGGGTTTTTTTTTATCATTCTTTATAACCTTTGACCTTGTTCATGCTTTTATTGATCCTCAGTTGGACAGTGAAGAAGAAGAACATGAAGGATTTGATGCCTCTGAATGAAGACAGAAATATCATCTAGGTGGGACCAGACAAGACCAATCAGCTGGAGTCCATCAACCCCCAAAACAACTCCATGAACTGCATGTGGCCTGCGTGTAGCAATATCCTTTGTGCAATGCATTATCTGGATCTTTTGAATATTGGGTGCAGACCTTTACTGACATAGCTTTATAAGCACTGTATACTCGGAGCTGTTCAAGAGGTGCGTGGAAAAAAATCATGAAGCTTGCTTGGGTGGGACAGGCAACCACGGCCTTCTGCGTAGTAGTGCAGATGTCTTAACTGCTCAACCATCAAGCCTGCTTGGGTCGGCTGGCCATTTCAAATCTGATATAGACTAACTTGGTGACAGCCATTTTCTGCAGTGGCAACAGGCTCGTGCGAGTCGCGCTCAGGTACACGTATGTAATACGCATCCACTCTGGGCTCCTTCGACCAATAGGGTTACCAAGATGGGCGCACGTACCGTCTTTGAGAGCGCATGCGGCATGCACGTGGGCGTGGCACCACTGCAAAAATGGCTTCTAAATTTGTTCGGTGAATTCTAGTATTGCAGTGGATTTCCAACCAATCACTTTTCTCAAGTTTGTTTTTGAGGGGCTAAGTAAGTCAGTGTTGGGCAGAATCCAGTAAAATATTTTCACCATCCAGAGGCAAAAATTGTGTCAAAGTCGTCGGAATCCTGCTCATGTAAATGCACATAGACATAAGCGACTGATCAATGAAAGTCAAGTGACTTTTCCCGTTTTGTTTCATTTGCTCATAGATTGGAAATTTTACACATTTTACCATTTGTTTAAAACCTTGTATTAAAAATCCAATGTAGCAAAATGCAGCCAGTGTAATGTAAAAATTGGAATCATTGATAACAACGAAGTTGTTGGTTGCCTGACTGTTAAGCCTTTAAAGTTTAATGTTTGATAACAACGAAGTTGTTGGTTGCCTGACTGTTAAGCCTTTAAATTTTAATGTTTTTCTTCTTTTTTTTATCTTTTTTTTTTAAAGCAAGCATGGTTAATTTCATGAAACCGATTACATACATGCACCTAAAATTAGACATTAATTTTAAATTTTGATAATGAATGCCATATTTTGGTGTTGTTTAAGTCTAGTTCATTTGAAAATTGCCAACCATCATATTTATCAGTGCCACATTAACCTATGTACATGTATTGCATTAAGTGTATTTCTATTAAATATCAATGATGGCCGACACAGATTACAAATTAGCAGCGGTTAACTTGTAGAAAACTCCTTTTATACATAACCATGTCTGGTGTTATTAAAATTATTGTGATAGAACTATTTGCAAGTAATATTGTCAAAAGAAAGAGGAAAAATATATATGCAATTTTGTCACAAGTATGGGGGGAAAGGGTACCATGTTGTGCCCATTTTATTTTTGTAGATGACTCGGATTATTGTGGATGTGTCGGTTGAAGGAGATTTACTGCAATGCTGAAAGGATGTTTCAGTGATGAACAGAAGTTCTGCAGCCAAGGAGTAAAGTATTTGTGTCCAATGTATCCTCCTAACAGTTGTATGAAGTTATTGAAATTGAACACGTTTTAAATGTATGTGTGAAGGAAAATTACTTAACGCTTTTATTAAACAACTTAAATTCGTTAAATCTGAAGAGGATTCACTTCCTTTTTTTTGTCTTTCTGATTTTGTTTGCAGTTGTGTTTGTTTGCAGCACTGTGGTTTTTTTGTTTATATATCAAAGGAACCTTTTTTGAAAGTCTTTCCTTCGAGACAATTTGCTTACTGGACAATCAGTCATTTTGAAGTGCCAATTTTGTTTTTGAAGTGCCTATGTATTGTAAATCGAAAATACAGGGCGTCTCCAAAAAAAATGTAGCTGTCTAACAACATTTGTTTCTTAGGAAACTATGTCGGTGTTTTTTGTGTGTGTAAAACATTACCATAAGATGATAGAGTGTTTCTTTACCCTTGACGGGATTTTTTGTTCTGTGTGATTTGGGCCTTTTCTTTCAAAGTTACGGCAAAGCTTGTAAAGACTTTCAAAATCTGTTTGGGCCACTTTTTTTCACCTTCTTGGTATGTGAATGCCTTTCATTAGATACCAAGTGGCCCAACTTGGAATTCAAGTCATTTCATTTAATTAGCTGTATCTCTTGACTGGGATGTCCAAATGAGATGGGATCAAGACCATTGTGTAGAGTATTTACTACAACTTCAGACTCTATAGATAAGTTTTGCGAAAAGAGAGTGCTATAGTGTTTTTATGGATTTTTATGCAAAATTAATTTTTATGGATTGACAGCTACATTTTTTTTAGAGACACCATGTACATGTTGTGATTTTGTTTCAATATTGATTTTCCATATTTAATACTCAAGATGAAACATGGAAATAAAAAAGAACATCCGCTATATATGCATTGCTATTTCATGTACATTGTTTAGATTCAGGCCACTTGCATTCAGAAACATGTTCTTATAAAAATGTGCTCATAACTTTGACTGGAAATAATTATCATCATATTTTACATAAACACACATTATGTTTTTGTTTTATTATATAAACGCACATTATGTTTTGATTGTATTATAGTATTGGTGTCAAGTTGAATTACTAATGAAGTTATTTAAAATTGAGATTTTGCAATTTTGCATGAGAACAGATCAATTGATGTGTGTCCGTCAGACGATTTGGTGATTAGTAAATGATTGCTTGATTTGTGAATGATTAATGGATTGAAATAGCAGGGGAGATTGTTTGGTTGACTTATGTGTTGATGAGTGTATAGTTGTAGTGTGGATTGTTTGTTGGTCAATTGATTGGTTGATTTGTTTGTTTGGGCATTGACCCACTTGGTGTCAGAAGCGTGGTTAGTTGGCGGGTCGGTCAGTTGATTGTGTATTTTGATGTCTTGATTTTGAAAATTGCTTTGTTTATGGAGAGGGTGAATGATGGATGGATGGCGATCATTGTGAAGCTGATAAAATTGGTGGATCGATTGATGTGCTGATCCATGTATAAATGATTCATATTCAAAAGCTTGGTCGGTCTGTTGGTCAGTCGGTCGGTTGGTCAGTTGGTTGGTTGTTTGATGTTGTGAGTTAATGGTCCATTCTTAAGTTGATTTAAGGGGGATGAAGGAGAATGATGGATGGATGGTGATTATGGTGAAGCTGAGAAAATTAGTTGATTGATGTGCTGATGAATGTGTAAATCTTTGTATGGATTGATTGTTAGTTTGTCAGTTGATTAGTTGATTTGGTTGGTGGTTGATCCACTCAGAGACAGAAGCTTGGTCAGCCGTTATGTTGGTCAGTCAGTGTGTCTGGTAGTTGGTAGGCCGGTCAGTCAGAGTTAATATTTTAATTCTTGAGTAGATTTCAGGTGGCTAAAAAGGGAGAATGATGGATGATGATTATGGTGATGTGGATGAAACTGATCGATGATGGTATAAACGATCGTATGGATTGTGGGTTGATCAGTTGGTCGGGGGATTGGTCAGTCGGTCGATTGTTTGGTCTGTCAGTCCATCGGGTCGGTCAGTCAGTTGATTGGCTGGTTGATCTATGTTGATGTTTTGATTCTGATGTTGATGTAAGGTGGGTTTAGAGTAAACAATGGGGCAAGTTCGCGCAAGAACTATTGCTGACCATTGGTTAACCATAGTTTGACTAAAGTTAGCCCGAACTCTTGTCTAGTTGACGGTGGTTGACTACGCTAGTCGACTATTTTGAACCAGCCTACTTGTGTTGGTTGCTTCGCTGGTAACCAATAGCCGCGCGCATTCATAATGTACAGCAGGGAGCCAGGAGTCAGAAGTTTAGGATGACATTTTGACCAGCGTTTGACTCGAGACGTTCTATTAGTGCGCTGGCGTAAGGTACGTCACAAATCAACCACTAGTTGACTTATGGTCTTTGCCCGAACTTGGCCTAAGATGATAATGATAGTGATGCTGATGAGATGACAAACGCGATGAGAATAGTGGTGAGAGTATTGATGTGACGTTAGTGGCGAGTATGGGTGTGGTGATGTCAGTCACTGCAGTGAATGATGAAAAATAGAGAAGGGAATAGTGCTGGTGTTTATGACTCTGCGTATGATTGTTGTCATGGTGGTTCTGGTGATGATCACTGGTGATGATTAGGCCAAGTAAAAAAACAAACAAAAAACCACTAGTTTCACGACCAGGATTTTTTTTTTTAAAGGAAGGAGGTGGTCTCCCCCCCCCCCCTTTTTTTTGTTTCCAAGATGGTATATGTATATAGATTCATCAATTTCGTGGCTCTTTTGCTGATATTAAATTGTGTCCAAATATTTTGAACTTGTATACATAGCTAAAAATTTGATTGGAAACAATAAAAAGACACAAATATATTGCAATATATGATTAAAAAAAGAGAGGTGGTGGTCAGGAAAAAGAAAGTGGAAGGTGACGAGAAACTTTTTTTTTTTTACTTGGCCTTGTGAAGATGATGGCTATGGTAGATATGGTGGTATGATATGGTTAAGAGTTCACATATAAATAATAAGTGGAATATTAAATAAATGATAGAATGACACCCAGGTTTTGAGTTAAATGTAGGATGGCTGAATGGTTGGACGGATGATTCAATGTATCAATGGATTGATCACAAAAGGTTATGCGTGTGGAAGCATCAGGGCATTTTGAAGGGAAAATTGCAATTTGCATATCGGTAACAAATCTTTGGATGAGTGATTCTTAAATCTATTGACCAATTGCAATAAAACAGCTGCAGCTTTTTTTGAAAGGAACAAAATTGGAGAATGTCGAAAAAATCTGAAATAATTAGTTTGCTAATTCAGTCAGTGTTAGGTTTACAGAATTTCGATGATCATGGCTTCATTTGGAGTTGTGATGGAACTCTTTAAGTTGGCAGTTCAAAAAAGAAAGGTTAAAAAGAAAGACCTTGTTACAAATCGTTTAGGAATACAGGCAATTAAAACTTAATTTTTAAAATGATTGATAGACATAATGAAGTGATAAAAAGAACAGAAGTATTAAATTGATACCTGTATACTCAACAAGACGTGATACTCTTTTGTTCTCTGTAATTTTATGCATGAATCCTAAAATATTGGCTGAAACTTTCAGCATGATCGTTTTCATTTTTACAAAAGAAATTGCTTCTGCCTTTAACATGTTTCATATTTGAATATTTTCATGTGAATTATCTTGCATGTGGGCTAAGTTCAAATTTGTGCAAAAGTATATTTGAAGAATTAATCATAATTTTTTTTTCAAAATAGGAAACTTGTGTAAACACAACGGATATTTATATTTTTACATTACGTTGTATCATTTTTAAGGCATGATTTAGTTAATCAACTCTAGGAGTGCCTCATGAACCATTGTATTTTATATCTATTGTTACTGCCGAAAAGATGCTGAAAGTAATTACTTTTACATGGACGTATTCAAGAAATATTTGTTTTTTAAGTCTCAGGAATATATCCAGGAGATTCAAAAGTCAAATAAATTTATTATTTTGAAAAGGAGACGGTGTGTTGTTTTCGTTTATATGTAGTAATTTTGAAGTTTGTTGGGTTGGTAAGTGGGCAGGATGGTGGTTGGGTTGTTTGGTGTTTGCTCAAATTCCCTGTGCCCCTCCAGGTGGCCCCCACCAGAATATTCAAATCTGCCCCTTGTCCGGGAGGTTTTTTTTATTAATTAAACTAGAAGAGGAATGTAGATGACTAGTTGTGTAACTTGATTTGAATACCCTTAAAGGCAGATTTACACATACGCAACACTGACGTCACCACCCTTTGCGACCGGAGTATGAGCCGGTAGCTAAGTCGGTCCGTTTGTTCTCAGAACATCAATCTTGGGGCTGGAGGTTCGAACCCCAGGTTGTCACAACCGATGTTTGGTTGTTTTCTTTTGGGGGTGGGGGGAGGGGGCTGACTTCGGCGACGCGTGACTTGTGACTTCACCACCCAGTTTGCAACCGGCAGGTTTGTATATCGTAAAATGCTCACACAGTAAGTGCGAGCCAGTAGCCAAGTCAGTAGGGTGCCGTCTTAGACAAAGAGGGGCCAGGGTCTGTAGGTTCGAAACCCAGGATGTCACCCTAATATTTTTTTTTGGGGGAGGGGAGCGGGGGAGGGGGGCTGACGACGACACGTGACTTTTGACATCACCACCCTTTTTTTCTCTGTAATTTACATGGACGTGTTTACGAAATATTTATTTTTAAGTCTCAGGAATATATCCAGGAGATTCAGAAGTCAAATAAATGTATTATTTTGTTTAAGGAGGAAATTGACTTCTTGCCAATGATCAGCGCAAAATAGGATCAGCTGATCGAAAACTATGAATAATGCAATGAGGTTACTGATGTCACATGAAGGTCTTGAATACAAAAAAAAGCACATGCGTTTTGTTTACATCTGTCAAGGTAGGATTAGAGTTTTGCGGTGGCAAGATAAGCCTAGTCAAGCTGGTATAGAGGAGAGCACACAAAATTCTACCAAATCGAGTCAGAATAACTGGAGTACATGCTACGAGACAGATCTAGCCCATTCATTGAAGTTACGGGTAGGGCCTAATCCCTATGTTAAACTTTTGGTGAGACTTGATCTACTATACGAGTACTTTGCAGCAATTGCTTGGAACACCCAGCTCTATTAAATCACGCAGGAAGGAATGTCACCCATCCCCACTGCCTTTAGAGCTGGGTATTCTAAGCTAGGGCAACCATTTTCCCCTCAGTTTCGAAAGAAAAAGGTTTCATGTTGTAGTGAAACCTTTCACGAACTGCACGTTTTTACGAGATCCGGAGTGTTTGTATAGATTATGCCAACTCATCCACCGCAAAACTCTAATCCTACCTTGACAGATGTAAACAAAACGCATGTGCTTTTTTTGTATTCACGACCTTCATGTGACGTCAGTAACCTCATTGCATTATTCATAGTTTTCGATCAGCTGATTCTATTTTGCGATGATCATTGGCAAGAAGTCAATTCATTTGCATTTCAAAATGGCGCGTGAAGTTGCTTGGTAGGCGTATTCATCAGTGTCATGTGTCTAAAAAATAAAGTGCTGAAAATCTAGAGTATGCTGCAAGCCAGCAGCACAAGTTCTTCGTCAAGATGATTATCAAGTAACCGTAAGTTGAACGGGAAATGTTTGTTTTCGTCTCTATCGATGAAAAGATGTTTTTGGTGCCAACGTGGAGACTGTATCACGATCATGAATGGTCATGCATTTTTGCACGTAAGACCTGGCTACGTAGGCCTATATGTTACATGTATATGTACAGATGTAGACTGAATGCAGTGCATATAGCCGGCCCTAGACCCGTGAACGTGGCTTGTAAACTACGCCACGTTGTTGTGTCATTTTGAACCTGGCGAAATTGTCCCTCTGACTCCCTGCGTAACACACACTGGATGTTATTTTGCCCATGTAATAAGTACTCACATATGAAGCTGTCTTGAAATCCGTTTGCACGTCAAAACTTGCATTTGACGAAGTTTGAGGAAAATTCTGGCCCCGATTTTCCGGTTTATGAAGTCCTGCTAGCTGCCATTTTCTCCCAAGTGACGCATGCGCATTGCGCTTTATTGTACCGTCCTTCGTATAATTCTGCGGCTGTTTACTGTCACAGCTAAAAGAGACATCGTTTTAGACAAGTTTCAAGTCCTTTCCTCTCTCACCGCACCGCACGCTGGCGCACGTGCGCCCACTTGCGTGAGCGCACACGTACACGTCATGAGCCGAACAGCCAATCGGGTGCGGGGTTGTTTTTTTCGGGGTTGCGACATGAAACAGCCGTCAATCTGTCCAAGCGACTCGTCCGGGGTCGTTTGTTAGGGTCACTTGTCGTGTAAAAATGAAATTTCTGTACACGTTCGTATGGGTCTTTACTGATGGGCAAATTTCGTCGAAATTACACAGCCTAAACAATCGGACGGGAAAATTTAGATTTCTAGGTGAGTACTCAACAACCATACGGAATTATGTAGCCGGATCGATTTTCGCTAGGTTCAAAATGACACAACAACGTGGCGTTGTATACAACGCCACGTTCACGGGTCTAAGCCGGCCCCCATGGCCACTGGAGTACATGTAGACTCGGTGCTTTAGGTCATACAATAAAAATGTGAGCAATTATTACCTTAGTTCCAATGAGGAAAGAATTCCATATACGTACGCCACTAGTTTTTCCCTGCAATGACTCATCAACCATCAGAGAGAGGGATAATTAAAATGTCCTAAAAAAAGTGAAATTTAGCAGGCATTTGATTTAGGGCCCAGGCCTAAGTCTAGTTGGAGAACACTTACTTAGATTGAATTTTTCAGACCAGTCTCATACTAGTGGCGTACGTATATATGGAATTCTTTCCGGGGAAAAAAATTGCCTTCGGGGATCAGCATGATCAGAAGAACCATTTACAGGGCACCTCGATTACTTATGCTGATATATAGTCCAAGTAACTAGGACTCTACGGATCGCTTTTTAACATTTGGACATGGTCGGGCGATAGTTGAGTCCGAGATTGATGGCCCTATTGCGGTTACTATTAATTATTTTAGACCATTTTCACTCGTACCCCCAATCAAAATCGTCAGATTTCACCCCCAAAACGATCTTCAAACTGCCTTATGCACCCCCGTAGGTTTCAGTGTGTAGTGGAAATAGAAATGGGGGTGGTTTATAATAGGTTTACATACCTTTAGGAAGAAAAGAGAAATTTCACCTTCAATTTGGGAAACATCCTTGTCACAAACACCTTGTTTGAGGCTGCCATTTTGAATTCAGGAAAAGTAGACTTGTGCATAGCTCTGGCTACACTGTTTCCTGGTAAGCATCAGACAGACCAATCACAGGGCACTTTGATTGGTCACCTGCCCAACAAATATATGGAACGAGTATCTAAACTACACGATTACCAACATTGCTTTTTTCTTCTGAACAGTAGTTAACCTAAGTACCACCATCGTAATTCTCGATCTCTAACGGATCCCTGAGGTGGCGTATTTGGCACTTTGGTTGGGGTCTGATTTGGGGGTAAACTCTGACGGTTTTGGTGGGCGACTGGTACCCTTAGAATTATGGTGCTCCACGTACATTGTAAGCTTACACTTAGCACCATAGTTATAGGGGAAGGCGACAGGGTGATGAGTGTGCAATGATTTGTACTCCCAGGAAAGAACCTCTCTAGCAAGGACCCTAGGACTGTATCACCAGATCATGACCAAATGGTAAAAATGGCGATTTGTTCGGACTAGTTTGACATGAAATCCAAGATTTTTTCGAGGTCATGGAGCGATCAACCACATTCTGAGTGTTCTAGTGTTAGTCAGTGCAGTACGCAAACAAATGAGAGATGATGGGATCAACACATACAGCTTTTTTGGCTTTCGAGTCGTTGGTCATCAGTTATCAGACCAATTCAGAGACATCCGTTTCCACTCTCCAGGGATCAGAAACCCATCTAATACCAGTGTGATGCACCTGTCAAGCAGTCCTTCTGTTTTGAGGTGTGCAATCACACCCCTACGCCATCAAACGCCTAAATGCTTCCTGAGAAGTGCGAATAATCGCACGCCTGAATCCCTCAGTACCGCACACCTCGGCTTACATTTACGGCATATTACACTTTATAATTTGTGAAAAATAAAGTATGTCAGTGAAGAGAAAACAGCTTTATTGCAAACCAAGATGAATATTATGAAAAAATTACCAGATTGTTCAGTCCCAGCTTGGACCACAGAATCACACGCCTAGAGAACTCACACGTCTAGAAAAATCCAGGTGTGCGTTTTTCCACACACCTGTGATTTTCAAATCAGAAGGACTGATCAAGTATATGACACACCTCATGACTCCCAGAAATGGTGTGTCATGTCCAAGATTGGGTCATCCTTTTGTGGAATCTGTACACACCCCCTGCGTCAGAGGAGTGACGCACCAATGGGAGACTTTTGAGACGTTGGTGGCAGTACAAACACTGGTCCTTTTTCCATTGTTTGCGTCATATTGAAACTTAAGCGTGCATGCTCAATATGACGCAAACAATGGAAAAAGGACCGGTGTGTTTGCTGCCACCAACGTCTCAAAAGTCTCCCATTGTATTGTTTGATGCTATTTAACACAATTTTTGACCCGCCTGTCACAGGTTGTGATGCACCCACTGAGGAAAAGTGACACACTCCGTAAATTATTGGACACACCAAATATGACTCGATGCATCCCTGTGTTACAGCCATGTAGAACATGATGCACTCATGACGGAACCACTGGGGGAGGGGGTCATGGGGTCCGTCTTACAACTGCAGGTATGCATCTTTTCCTCGGATCAGCTGATTTCATCGTTTTTCATTTCATACTTGTGCCATACTTAAAAATGAAAAAAAATCCTGTACTAAACCTTGTAAAGATTAGAGTTTCCTCTTTTTTGGTTGCTTCAACTTGCATGCCTGCAACTGTTCATAACTGCAAAGTGAGAATGCTGTCGCTTAAGTTGTCTGGGCAGTTGTTCTTATTATTTTATCCAGTCAAGCCTATCCAAGCAGAACAAAGGTATTGCCCTCAAAATGGCCACTGTGCCATAGTTCTCCACTACAATGTTTAGCTGGCTGGAGATATTATGTGGAACCCTAGTTTCCCTTGGTTATAATTGTGGTAACAAAAAATGAGTAATTTGACATGGTGCTTATATTTCTGTGTCATCTTATCTTTGAGAATTGTCATTATTGTAGTAGATCTGTTTTGGGCCTATTTAAAATGATCCAGTGGGATTCAAGGAATAGTGTTTCTAGAATTCAATTACGTACATGTAATAATAAATTAATTAAAGGGCCATTTTAAATATGATTATGTATTCAGTATCATCTTGTTAGGGAGTTGGGGGAAACCCCCCCCCCATCTATTTGCATACAGAAGATAGATGTATGCGAAAGTGCATTTTTATTCACATTTTTAAAAGTCAAAATTTTGAGCATGTTTATAGGACTCCAGATTGCATTATTTTTTTGCCATGAGAATTGTTCTCCATTTTGCAGAGTTTGTTTTTTGAAAACTTTTGTACTTGTAGTTGTCGCCAATGTTTGCTTTGAACTGGTGATGCAACAGAACAATTCAAAATTCCCTAGTCTATTGCATTGCATGCAGCCGTTCCAGAAAGTATTTCTTCTGAAGTGAAAGTTAGCGTGCCTTTTCTTCCAAAGCAGAGATCTGCTGTTAGTTGTCATGAATGAAATAGGCACAGACAAACTATGTCAGCTTATTTGGGTTTTTAAAGAGGTTGTGGAATGCTCGAAGACATTTCCGTCATTTTTCGGGTATATGTAGCCTAAGGCGTGATGAAATAAAAAAGAGTATTGTTTCTGTCATGAAATGAGTACAAAAGGTACTTTTGAGAGCTGTTTTTCAGGTCCAGTTTCGACCCGAACGTGCAACTGTGTAAAAGTCGTCGTTGCAGGCAGCAAACAAAACACAGTAAATCGTGACGTAATAAACAGGACTCCCGATGCACAGTAGCATAGCTGACATAGTTTGTCTGTGCCTATTTCATTCATGACAACTAACAGCAGATCTCTGCTCTGGCAGAAAAGGCATGCTAACTTTCACTTCAGAAGAAATACTTTCTGGAGCGGCTGCATGCAATGCAATAGACTAGGGAATTTTGAATTGTTCTGTTGCATCACCAGTTCAAAGCAAACATTGGCGACAACTACAAGTACAAAAGTTTTCAAAAAACAAACTCTGCAAAATGGAGAACAATTCTGATGGCAAAATAATAATGCAATCTGGAGTCCTATAAACATGCTCAAAATTTTGACTTTTGAAAATGTGAATAAAAATGCACTTTCACATACATCTATCTTCTGTATGCTGTGTTTTGTTTGCTGCCCGCAACGACGACTTTTACACAGTTGCACGTTCGGGTCGAAACTGGACCTGAAAAACAGCTCTCAAAAGTACCTTTTGTACTCATTTCATGACAGAAACAATAGTCGTTTTTATTTCATCACACCTTAGGCTACATATAACCGAAAAATGACGGAAATGTGTTCGAGCATTCCACAACCTCTTTAACCTGATTCTGTGAACACAAGGATTAAGCGGCAGGTAGCATGTGGATGCCTGGTTGAGGTAACATGTATACATGTACTTGATAAACTGCAGCGCACATCCTGTACTGTGAGTAATTTATCTACCAAAATGTGTATCGGGATGACACTTGTAACCTTGCACTTTCCTGTGGTTTTCCTGTTTGACCACAAAGTGACTATTTTCCAACTTTTCCTTTTAGGCCAAAAAAAAAAAGGCTTGGGTTTCTGGTCTGTGCGCATCGCCGTATCCATGCGCGTCGGCAAAATCAAAACATTTTTTTTTTTTTTTTCAATGTAAGATGATGTCTCAAAACCACTGGTTTGACTGGAATCCTGCTGCTGCACAATTTTAACGTGTTTTTGGATGGGGTTACGATCGAGTATGAGCTTTATGTGGCCTCTCTGGGCTCCCATACATTTTGCACTAAATTAAGTCGGGCACCATTTGCAGTCATCAGCCGACATTTGAAGGGAAAAAAAGTAAAACAAAAACAAAAAAAGCCGCATCGCCGCACCACTTTTGGGGCAAGCTCCATACCAGAAACCGAAGATTTTTTTGGGGGGCCGTATATATTGTATGACATTACAATTGTCATAGATTGTACTCAGCACTGCCAGTTGGCTAGTTGAACATTAACATTCAGTATAAATTATTTGATGTGTACATTCTGTAGGGATGATAAACGTGAATTTTATCGAGCTTTATTGACCTCGAAGGCTGGTCAAATACTCTGTGTAGCCATAAATAGCCATCATTTTCCTGTAAACATGATGGTAATGATGATAAAAACAGAACCTGTTAGAATTCATAGTGGCCCTCGTACCATGTTCAGACATGTTTGCACATGCACAAAAGATGTTTCAGTTATCGTATATTCTTTGTATTTACGATGATCACAATACAATTTAATGTTCTAGAAGTTCGCTAAAATTGGTTGAACCCTTTGATTTGTATACTGTTGGATAAGTTAAGTCAGCGTCCAAACCAAGCTCAGTCGATAGGAAATGACAAGTCTAAACCACAGACAACAGTAAATATCACATGACTAATTCACAACACTGACAGTGACACTTATTATTAGTCATTGGTTCATACTTGAGCAAGTCACATGACTAAATTCTTGCCTGGTGGTTTCAACCCTGACTTCCACATGTGTGAGGTGACTGAAAATAATCCCAAAGGTCATTCAGATAGATCGGGCTTCTCCATTGGTGGAAACAGTCGATGTAACATATAGCATGGCATTTGATTGGTCAGTTTGTGAACTGTAGTTGATAAAAAAGCTGAAGTTTTTGCTGTGTGTTATCAGTCTGTGGATTGACCACTGACCAGTCGGGGTCAGAACCGAAACCTCAGATAGGGGAATTTTGTTCAAAAGGTAAGGTTGATTTGTTATTTTGTAAAAGCCTGAATTGTGTACATGCATCTGCATGTTGACATTAGTTCATGTCTAGTACATACACAAGTGAGCATTCTGTTTTGGTTTCGCTTACTTTCATTTGTTCTTTCGTTTGGCAATATGGATATTTTTATCAAGAAAAGCTCTTCGCTTATTTATCAACTCGCTGTATTTTTCTTGAATATATGCCGAGGTCGGCTTGGGAACTTCTCATCCTCGAATATATTGTTCACTGAGAACAAGTTCAAGTTTGAAAGAATCGACAGTGATGTAATTTACTTCTTAATATGTTAATTCAACTGTGTTTCCTGTCGTGTTTGGCTTTGGACAATTGCCTTTATCAGACCGCCCTACAAAAAATGCTGGTACTCAGTTTATTCAATTGTACGTACCTACATGCACAGGTTGAACATTAATAATGCGCACAGTTCAGCCGCAACCGTTATATTAAGTAATGTGATACCTTTCCGGGTTGTGTTCGATGAACTTTCTTTTCGTGCCAGGTGGCAGTATTTAAAGTGCAGTTGGTATCAAAACAAATTAACTTGTGAAAAGGAAAAATGAGGGGATTTATTTCCATCATAAATCAAGGTATTAATTATCTGGACTCATTGTATTGCATTCCAGTCTGATCTATGCTATGTATTGATCAATGGTGACCCAAAATTTACAAACAAATTTCATTCCAGAATCAATCAACAGCAAAATGTGAAACCATCTCAATCAAACAAAACCCCATCGCAAATCAACAAGGATAAAGATCTGGTAGAAAAGGGGCACCGTTATTTTTTAGTGCTTTTAGAGCTTGAATTTATTGCAAAGAATTATTACTAGCGTGAACTTTGCCCGTAATCTCATCCTTTGTACAGACGATGAAGATTTATTACAGGCTTAAATGCGAGTTGATGTATTATCAAAATCCAGCGTTGAGAGTCTTTCACAGTCAAATGTGCTAAAATTAGCAGTGGGATGAATGGCGTATTTGCTCACAAGTGTAGATAGTTGAGTTTAAAGGGAATATACAACATTTGCAAACATCGAAAAATAAAACTACCAAGTTTTTACGAAATACCTTACTAGGATGTTGGTAAATGACATTCTCAAGCATCTTGTAAAATTATGGCACCTGGTGTGAATTCATTTTCAAGAAAATTGTATTTTTGTAAACATTTCCAACGGTGGTCGGCCGACCAGCGTTGGAAAAACCTAACTATTTTTCAACTACTGCTCCAAATTTACCATTTTTTTCAGTCCAAATTTTGGTTGCCATTGGTTACATGTTCATGAACGGGTGAAGGCCAGCTAGACTGGTTCCCCTTGCCTTACCATTTTCCATCATCTATAAATTGATCCATTTTATCTTTTGTGGAGTCAGAGAACCAGACTACTTGAACATTTTTGTTTTTCTTGGTTTTTCCAACCTTTTCGAACACCAAACTTCAAAAATGTCAGTGTAACAATATTTGATCTATTATACTAACCTCTCAAATAGTTCATTTCTGAAAATTACAGCAAAAGCCAATGATGTACATTCCCTTTAATGACTCCGAAGGCAGCAGCTGTAATTGAGTCCAACAAGGAAGGGAAAAACAACGCTAATTATACTCAAACAGCTGACATGCATTTAGTTTGTTTAGATTCTTTGATACTTGTTGTATTTACATGTTAAGTGCAGCTGACGGAGCAGATGCGCATCTTACTTAATCTGCATTAATAACCAACTGGACAAACAGTGTATATGTATTGCAAGGAAATATATTAACCACCGTTTTAACATATCTTGGCATCTTTGTTTGTTTTTTTAGTTACTGTTTGATGGGATAAGCCGAATTGGAATTGACGACAAAACAAAGCATCGGAGGCACTTGCCAACATGGATGAAGCTGTAGCAATCAATATGACCGAGGTAAGGAAAGCTTGTCAACAGAACCATGACAAAGATTTATCCTTGCAAATGTTTTCAAATATTTCCTGCGTTTCTCAAATGATTTTTTTCTGAGTAATTTGTGAGTGAATCTGATCATTTTGGTAATGTTAAGAACAGGGACTGCAAACCTACATCTGCAGTACTAGAGTTGAGTTGCTGTGTTTAAGAGTGTATTTCTTGTTGGCTATAAATAGTGTACAAGTTGACGCAACAAACGAAAACAGAGCTGTTACATGTACAATATGTAATGCCTTAACCCTAACTCCCTAGGGGGTGTGTAAAATTATATTGAAATTGGAGGATTCAGGACTGTTAGGGCTATAAACAGAAACATAGACAATAACCTGAAACAAACTCTGAAATATGCATAGGGCATGAAATTCTCATTACGTTTATTTACACAAATTGAGCAATTTTCTTAAGGGTGGAGTAGAAGGCTGCAATTCCTGTGACGACTTGTGCAATATTGATGATTGCTTTTTTTAAATATTTGTCCTGTAGTTACCTCGGTCAAGCTCCTCGGACTCGGCCAGGGAGCGGAATCCTGAACTTGACGCTGAGATGGAGAAGGTGTTCCAGCCACCACCCAAATTTGAGATTCTTGATACCTCAGTGGAAGTACAACCAGGACATAACATTCACTTTGATGAGCAGGATTATGACAGTAAGTATAGTCGAACGTCGCTATAAGTACAAATACCGCTATAGGGTCATTCCGTAAATTCGGATGTACATGTCAGACACTTTAAAGTTATAGTCCATCATTTGTAATTTGTGCATTTTGTTCGTTTGAAGCAACAAAAGTGCTTAAAATCTAAAGAAGAGTGCCGAACAACTAACCTGATGAAGTTTCAGCTCAGCTTCAGCTGTATATTTGGAGAAAAACATCATGCTAGGATCTCGATTTCAAATCAAAAGTTGCTGAATCATGTTTTGAATTGCGCCTGAATTCAGCGTCCGAGACACGTTCTCGCTGAGCCGAATGCAGCGACGCTATGTCGCACACTGATCCACCACAAATTAGTAATGACTTCTAATTTAAATTAGAAGTCATTACTAATTTGTGGTGGGAGATATCGGAGATTTCAAAATCAAGTTATCCTAATTTTTTTTTCAAACTGAATAAGGGTTTAATAGCTGATAACACCCGAAGTTCCCATTCAGTTTTGGGTCACTGGATAAGTCGACAGAACATAATGAAACCGCTGATATTGGTACTCTCTAATGCAGGACATCGACACCTGGACCATCACCATCACCACCATCCCCTCAGCCATCTACGCAAAAACAAAAGCTTCCCTCGAATGTCGGGACCGGGCGACAGACCCCATCACCACCACCACACGGGCAGCAAGCATCAACGGCCTAGCGCAGTGTCGAGCTTCACTGAGAGGACCGAGATCAGCCCGATAGCGGAGGGAGAGACCGAAGGAGAGGGGAATGAAGAAGAGGAGGTAGGAGAAGAGGTTGAAGTCGAGGAGGAAGACGTTCAGGTTGACGTCAAGGAGCAGAAGGAAGATGGAGGAGTGAAGGTCGAGGAGGAACCGAGACGGAATGTACCCAAGGTAAGTGGTCAGGATAAAGGGGTGTGAAGATCATCGTTACCTTAGTCCAGGAGAGCCTTTAAGTACCTATGAACCTACGACGGTTGGTTACTAGAGTAGGTTGTTGCTTGAACCCAAAATAATTTTCCACAAGACTGATGAGAGAGTTAGAAGGAGAGAGAGGGGGACCAATGTCATGGAGTTACTTTGCCAAAAACCATTTCTTGGCAAATTTAAAGGTAGAGTAGATCATTTGCAGCTATCCAAGGAGTAGCTGACAAAATTATTGTTGAAAAGCTTACTTGGATTAAAGATAGTAATGGCACTAAACTCCCTGTGAAATTATTCTTTCTGGCATGCTGTCATTTTGAAGAAACCAATTAAAGAAGGCAATTTCCAAAGATGCGTCAAGTGACACATTTTTGGAAATTTCCGTTAGTAGTTGGTTTGTAATTCGGTGAATTCGTGAACGGGTGCGCGCAAGCATTGGCACGATGCGCACACGCGTGCGTTTGCTTTTATTTGTCTGTTCTGTGCGTGACAACGCGTAGCTGCAATCGGCTGAATGAGAACCTGTTCCTGATGTTGATTTCGGGCACAATTCCAAACTTGGCTCTACAACTTTTGAATTGAAATTGATATCCTAGAATATTGTTTTCTCGGAATATGTAGTATTAACAAAGCTAAAACTTCATCAGATTGGTTGTTAGGCACCCGTCTTGAGATTTTGAGCACTTTTGTTTCTTAACCATATGCTTACTAGGATCTCGATTTCAATTCAAAAGTTGCAGAGTTGTTGCGTCAAACGAAGAAAAAAAATGCAAAAATGACAAATAATCTACCCTACCTTTAAAATCTATAGTTTTTTCTTGGAGATTTCCCAGAACAAGTTCCCTATAAATTTTCTCATGTGGCATGGCTCACAAGAATGAATGCCTCACCGGTACTTAAACTATGGGAGAGGACATGTGTAATTCGATTGGGTGTAATAGGCTAGAAGGGTTCAGGAGTGCAGTAAGCATACGGTCAAGGAACATTTTTGCCTCTTCTTCAAACAGTTCATCATCGGTGACCCTGACCAAGACGAAGATGGCAGTCAAGAACTAGAAACTATGGAAGAAGCTCAATCAACAGGAGATCTAGTGGAGTCTAAGAAACATCACCATAGCCACCACCATAGCCACCATCATCACCACCGGCACCATCATAGAGACAAGGACAATCTTGTGTAAGTTATTGCAGTTTAGAAAATGTCGAATGCTTGGTAGTCTTGGCATCGTCATAGAGACAAGGAAAATCTTGTGTAAGTTATTGCAGTTTAGAAAATGTCAAATGCCTGGTAGTCTTGGCATCGTCATAGAGACAAGGACAATCTTGTGTAAGTTATTGCAGTTTAGAAAATGTCAAATGCCTGGTAGTCTTGGCATCGCCATAGAGACAAGGAAAATCTTGTGTAAGTTGTTGCAGTTTAAAAAATGTCAAATGCCTGGTAGTCTTGGCATCGTCATAGAGACAAGGAAAATCTTGTGTAAGTTATTGCAGTTTAGAAAATGTTGAACGCTTGGTAGTCTTGGCATCGTCATAGAGACAAGGAAAATCTTGTGTAAGTTATTGCAGTTTAGAAAATGTTGAATGCCTGGTAGTCTTGGCATCGTCATAGAGACAAGGACAATCTTGTGTATAGTTACTGCAGTTTAGAAAATGTCACGATTATTATTTTCAATATTTTGTTACGCCAAACAAGTGATTTGTTTTTTTTTTGCGTTCCTCGTAATGTGAAGGAAGGGAGGTAAAACCACTTCATTTCTCACGCATGCAGAAATGTTAAAAGATTGATAATGAAGAGTAATCAGAGGTCACATAATCTTCCGTCATCATCAGACTCAAGATTGTCTCCTGAGTACCTGAATTCTTTTCTGCGTACACGATCGGGAAGGCAAAGCTTCATGTTGCCGCCTTCTTCTTGCGTGTGAAACCAAAACAAAAAAGTAGTTAAATCTCTGGGTGTTTGCTGAGAAGCCACTCTGGAGTTGCTGCATCTGCATCAACATCGATCAGGCCATGGTACTCGTTTGGAGGGCGATAGAGGGGGCACTCGGAGATGATGTGGTCAGCAGTCTGCTGCTCCGCTCCACATTCACAAGCTGGGCTCTGGGTTCATGTTGCCATACGCGTTTAGCAAAAACCAGTGTGCACTAAATGAATCTTCTTTCTGTGAGTACCAGGCTTTCGACAACAATGCGTATAAGAGTCCCTCCCAACTCAGTCTTTGTAACTGTTGGTTCACGCTTGCCCCACTCACTCCTCCATGTGTTTGTCCACATCTACAGGCCTGAAGACCCATCGCACCGCTACCATAGACACCATCATCACCACAGGAAGCATAGCTCTACTGATGTCCCTGAGCTGCGATATCGTAAGGGGAGTAGCGTCAACTTGGAAGGATTGATCCCTCGAGTTCCTACAGAGCTCGATGAAGCCATGACACTCAAAGAAGCTGACCTGGATGATATGGCTAGTGAGTTATCCAGACATTAAAACATTGTAATGAATTCCTCTTTATCCCAACATACCTAGCTTTGACTTCTGATCCAAATTGTATTTAGCAAATATAGCATATAGCCTCAATCCTGCAAATTCCTCCATTATTTCTTGAATATGGTCCGTGGAGGGGTGACCACTGCTTGAATCCTGCAAAATCCTGTGGCAGTGACTGTCAATATGTTGAGGCTTGGCCATTGACATCCTGGAGCAGTACGGAGGATTTCAAGCATAATCTAGGTCTATATTTATGCATGGCTGAGCAAAACACAACACAAGGTCCAGCCCAAGACCTTGACAAAGTGCATCCTACAAACTCAGTAACGCACTTTTGCCATGTAACCTCAATCCTCCAAATTCCTCCACTTTGGCAAAGAGGATTTTGAAGGATTCATGGCAGTTACATGTAGGGATAAGAAGCTGAATATTCTCTGTTTCATGAAGTTCTTTATTTACCGAATTGGGCATGCGTCTATGCCTTCATCCTCAGTTCTTGTTTTAAATTTCTGTATAAACATGTGTCGGTGCCCCCATTTCGAAGATCAGGTGATTTATTTCTTTTCATTTCCTTTGAAAACTTGATATTCCTTTCATGTGCAGTAAGCTGCATTGTTGAATCTTCTTTTAAAAATATTCTTTTCTTTTCCTTTTTGGTTTGAGCCTCGCTCGCAATATTTCATGACCAGTTAAGATCCAAGTTATTTAGAAACCCTGAAGTATTGCAAAACTTGAAACAAAAATGAAAGTGTGTAAACTACAGCAAGAGCACCTTCCTGTGTGACAATTTTGCTAGCATCTCATTCCTTTAATGTTTGATAATTGTTCTTTTATATAGTTCATCGTCTGGCTGATGTTCCCGGGGTCCATCGGCACCGAGTCACCAGGAAAGTCAGTTCCTTGATCCACATCGGCCAGCGATCCACCGAAATCCTGGACCAAGCCGGCAAGGTTGCTGGCACGAAGAAAGAGTTTGATCATCGACCACATGAGGTAAGTCAAGAATGCCTCCCTAAAAATATTTGGGTTAGGGGCTGCTTTTTAGTAATCATCAATCATTTTTGTCATGATACCTTATCTATATTTCTGTGTGGCAGTTGAGGCTGCTTCTCTGTAATGAGGATTCAACCTTTGTTTGCATTTACAAGTTAAATTTTTGATAGAAGGGATTAATTCGACAGAATTGAACCAATGCACAAATGCATCCTTTACATATGTAGGCACCATATTCAGCTAATACATCAGCTCTCAGTTTGCAGAGTTGAAATTCTCACTCACATTTGTAATTCTTTTTTTGTCAATTCAATTCAGTTCAATTCAATTCAAAATACTTTATTTATCCTTAAAAAGGCAATTACACATGGTTGGACAGCTCACTATAAAAAAAACACTATAAATAATTACAAGTTGAATAAATATATACAATTTTAAACAATTACAAAGTACATGTACTTCTCAGAGATCAAGTTAGATGCAAAGATTTAAGTTACAACAGTAAAAAGACATTTTTGTCTATCAACACTATTTTCGTGGATCAATGGAAAGTCTTAAAGAGGTTGTGGAATGCTCGAAGACATTTCCGTCGTTTTTCGGGTATATGTAGCCTAAGGTGTGATGAAATAAAAACGACTATTGTTTCTGTCATGAAATGAATACAAAAGGTACTTTTGAGAGCTGTTTTCAGGTCCTGTTTCGACCTGAACGTGCAATTTGTGTAAAAGTCGTCGTTGGGGCCAGCAAACAAAACATAGTAAATCGTGACGTAATAAACAAGACTCCCTATGCAGCGTAGTATAAACGAGTTCTGTTTATTACGTCACGATTTACTATGTTTTGTTTGCTGCCCCCAGTCGTCACCAACGACGACTTTTACACAAATTGCACGTTCGGGTCGAAACAGGACCTGAGAAAACAGCTCTCAAAAGTACCTTTTGTACTCATTTCATGACAGACACAATAGTCGTTTTTATTTCATCACACCTTAGGCTACATATACCCGAAAAATGACGGAAATGTCGTCCAGCATTCCACAACCTCTTTGAAAGTTATTAGAAGATCTATGCACTTGTAATCAGCAAATATCCAGCATGACCACAATAAGCAATTTATAGTAAATAAATAGACCTTTCCCATACTTCCATTTCTACCAGGTCTTTGTTGAGTTGGATGAGTTGTTCAAGGTCGAAGGTCACGACATGCAATGGAAGGAGAAAGCCCGATGGATCAAGTTTGAGGAGGATGTTGAAGAAGGCTCTGATAGATGGGGCAAACCTCACGTTGCTTCTTTGACATTCCACAGTCTGATAGAGCTTCGCAAACTCTTAGCACATGGTAAGATCAGGAAGGCTAACTAAGGTTTGGGTCTGCACGTTTGTCTTGCTTTCTGTATTTCTTTTAGATCTCACCTACACTTCTAAACTGCGAGGGGTATCTCGTCTTATGCGAGACCTGTAGATAAGTTGCATAATTTGAATGGGAAGCCTTGTTGTGCTAAGTTAATCACTCCTGAATAAAATTAAATATATAGACAATTCCAGGCACGCTGTCACTTCTATCGCGAAGGCCCCCTTCAATGGCGAAAGCATTGAGCTAGCTATTGTTTAGATAATCCGCCATCGGGTATTACCTTTATACAATGGCTAGCACAATGCTCTCGCCATTGAAGGGGGCCTCGTGTGTGTACAGAGATCGGGTCCCTGGATTCATCTATAGAAAGGACCCAATTTGAAGAACGTGTGCATTTTTGTTCAGTTTGTACACATCAGCCCGGTACTCAAAGGATTACACTGGCTTCCTGTTGAGCAACGTATGATATTCAAACTCCTCATTACCTACCAGTCTATCAACGGTACAGCGCCCCATTACATTCAACGACTCATATCGCCATACAAGCCTGTGTGCCAACTACGTTCTAGTGATGTGCACAAGTTTGCTTGTGGCTCCATCTTCAAGGCTGAAGACTTACGGAGACGGAAGTTTTTCTGTTGCAGCCCCTCGTCTATGGAACAGTCTGCCAATAGCCATGAGGTCACAACTGGAACCTGACTCTTTCAAAACCTGTCTCAAAACTTACCTCAAAACTTACCTCCTCATTCAAGCTTATCATTAGTTATCTCAGACCCCATCGCAGTGAATAGGTTTGTCCAACATATCTCAATCCACCAAGCTTGCTTTCTTCCGATCCTCTGTCGGAAGTATCCTGCTATACAGTGCCGAGACATGGTCTGTGAAAGAGCAGCTTAAACAGAGACTACATGGCACCTACACTCGCCTCCTCATGAGAGTGCAAAATATATCGTGGAAGGAACATACATGTTGTAAGACAAAGGCAGAAATTTATGGCAACATCCAACCTATCTCAACTACAGTGGCACAACGCAGAGCCCGCCTTGCCGGCCACTGCTACAGAGCCAAAGAGCAAGTTGTCTCTGACCTCATCTGCTGGAGATTGCTTGCCCCAACAGTGGGAGGAGACCCCTCAACTACGTTGACACTGTATGCAATGATGTGAGCCAGCACGTTGATGACATCACCACGGCCATGGCGGACAAGAGAGTCTGGAAGAGTTTGGTTGCATCCATCTCGGCTGCGGCCGCCCAAGGATGAAAATGATGATTGTCTAGATACCAGCACTTTACAAGTTTTTACTTTTATAATACGTAATCACTAGGAGAGTACTTTCAGCATTCCCATCAGAAACTGTGCAATTTGACCTTTCTCTTCTTCTGACAGGTGCGACCCTTTTGGATCTGGAGGAGACACACTTGTCAGATATCTTCCATCGGATCGTCGATAAGATGATTACATCCGATCAGATCATGGAGGAGAACACAGGCGATGTGCTGCGAGCTCTGCTGCTCAAACACAAGTAAGATTCTCCTTCATTTGCTAGTTACTTCCTTTTTTTTACTTCAGTTCTTGAAAAGTTGCCGCACGGTTATTGATTAGTTGCATTTTAAATATTGAACGGCATTTTGAAATCTCCAGTTGTGATAAATTCAAAAGTTGGAACTCGATCGGGACTCCAAAAGTTCACGCATGAAAGACACCTATATTTGCCATATTTGCAACTGCATTAAAAAGACCTATTCTTCCCCTTACGTTTTGGATTTCGAATGCTTTGTTTTATTGCTGTATCGTTTAGTGTGGAAATTGTTTTGCATGCTCTTGTTAATTTGATGGTTAATTTGACAATTTACGTGTACCGCATACTTGCAGCACCTAAATAAATAGATGTAGCTGTCAGCAAGATCTCTTTCCCCTGGTAAAGCTTTCAAATGTATCCCCATAGTGCATGAACACGGACACCTCTACTTGCGTCCTGCCACCTACACCCAGATACCCTCACCTTGCCAAGTACCCACCTGTTCCCCCGTTCAATGGGAGCATTGCTAGATTTCTCCTCAATTGTGATCAATCCTTCCCACTTTTGGGGGATAAAGGAAGTGCAAAGGTTCATATTAATCTATTTTGGTTCTTGCAATTTTTTTTTTCGGCAGCATTTTATTATGATTTATGGCTTTTTTTGTGATCTAATTTGGAAAAGCTTTCTAGGCAAAACTACATAGAAAGTGCATTCCATGTCGAGATTTCCTTTTTTTGCCAATTGATGCAAATTTTCAGAAACTGAAATTATCCGGTATTGAATTAATTTGGAACAAAAACCTAACTTTTCCGACTTCGCTGTTCCAATGATAAACGATCATTCATGACAACTACAGTGAGCTGCAATGTGCATATCTAAATTTATCTCTCATCATGGACTTAACTTCTCATGTTTGTTGTGTTGATTATCAAATCTAACAGTTTGAGGATTATTAATCCAAAATGAACGAATTCCATAATTTCAAACAATGTCAGTGTGTGTGCGTGTCTGCATTGCTGTCAATATACAGCTGTAATGTCACGTAAAAAAGTGCTTCCCTCATAACATTGCATACCACAACACGCTTTTCTTGCATGACAATAAGAAGAGATGGAGTGTATAAAGGGAAAAGGGAGTCACCTTCCCAAGTGCTGCATTTGATCAACTTCCATAAATTTCAAAGGGGAACATTCACCAAGGCAAGGCTCACAGAACATAATTTTTACCCTGTTCGTCATTCCTATAAAACATTCACAAGTTCAGTTCAGCTCCTAGAGGAGTATACAGCACAGTTTCTGCTACTTGGCACAGAGTGTGTATTCACAAACAGCAACCAACTCTACCCTCATAAGAACCAATATAATCCTGGGCGGAAAGAAGCAAATTTTTGGAAAAACTGTCCCACAGGATTGGTTCGTGCACTCACATTGTGGACATACCCACAAGATCAGCAAGTTCTCCAATGAACCCTAACCCCCTTGAGTGATTTACTAGGAACCTTCCCCACTCCTACAAATTCCAACACCATATGGATAATATCTACACCCAAACTGTTGGACTCTGTTTATGGTGGAATGCCTGACCCCGTGTAGAGCATAATCAGTTTACTAGTTCAGTACTCACTCCAATTCCGACAAACCCTGGTGTTGGAGTTTGACTGGATGGGGATTGTTAGGGTTAAAGTATCAGGTCCTCAAAATCAAGTATCCTACCCCTTTTCTCCTGGTTATCAGTGAGGAAATGCCAAAATATAACAGACTTCCCGACAGTTTACATAAAACAGCTTGATCTTGGAATGCACCAGTTGTTTAAAAGTAGCTTGGGTTAGCGGGTGAAGAGCGGGATGTTAGCGTTTACTCTCAATGACCTCTCTTGACCTTCCCTGACCTTACCCCCTGACCCCAGGCACGTGCATGAGCGTCACGGCCTGCTGAAGAACCTATCCACAGTCAGCTTATCCTCCATGATTGGTGGCCATCACCATGACAACATGCATCGGAACGCCCAATCAGAGGTCAATTTCAGGTGTGGTTGCTATGGTGCCTAACTGAGCACCAACTTTTTCTCTCCCTTTTTGTAAACATTTTTTTCTTTATTTAGATGATATTAGCTTAAGCCTTCTACAAGATTCTACTTCAATGGAAAAATTTGTAAAAAAAGGCAAGCCATGCTAAAAGAAGCTTGGTGCAAGCAGATATGTAGTTTTTTAAGCAGCTATTGCAGTAGTAATATAGTTAGGCTATATCCTAAAATCCACGGGATCAAGGGAGGTTTCTGCTTTTTTTTCCACTTTTTGTTCATTTTGTAAAGTTGCTCCAATTCCTTTCATTCAAAAGATTTTTTTCTCAGTCACTTTTTTTCACGCTCATGTTCACATTCCGCAAGTTTTTGCCACAAAAAAAATGCATGCTTTCTATTATTCTTGCACTGAAATTGTATTTTCTCTTTTGTAAAGTTTTTGCCATTTTTAAGATTTTTTTTTCAAATTCATGTATGTGTTTCCATTAACAGGTTTGTGACTGAACATTTTTTCATCAATTTACAACATCAGTATAAACAATTGGTTTCACTTTCTTGGAGAGTTGAATGACTGTCTTTGCAAGATGACAAATTAGAATGATGCAGTGACCTTTCTATTTTGTACTTAAGCTTATTTTTTAACCTCCATTTTCCGCTAACATTGACAATTTCCTGTAGGCATTTCAAGGAGAGTCATGGCATTCTCAAGAACATGTCCGCCATCAGTTTGACTGGAGGGCACGATAAGGATAAGATGCTAAAACATGCCACAGAACCAGCAGATATGGAACTTACATATGAGGTAAGACTGTAGCTCTAAACTACAGATTCTAATCCTTAAATCTCAACATACTGACGACTGTTCAGTTGGATGACTGAACACATGTTAATGTTCAGACTTAAAGGTATAGTCCATCATTTGTAATTTGTGCATTTTGTTCGTTTGAAGCAACAAAAGTGCTCAAGATCTAAAGAAGGATACTGAACAACTAACCTGATAAACTTTGAGCTCAGCTTTAGCTGTATATTTTAGCTGTAGGATCTCGATTTCAAATCAAATGTTGCTGAATCATGTTTTGAATTGGGCCTGAATTCAGCGTCCGAGACACGTTCTCACTGAGCCGATTGCAGCTACGCGATGTCGCGCACTGATCCGACAAATTATAGCAACTGTGTGCGCGTGAGCGTCGTGCCAATGCTTGCGCTTGCGCCGAATAACAAAACGAACTACTAATTTGAATTTCCTACGGTGAAGCACCGTTGGAAAGGCCTTCTTTTGTTGATTTCTTCAAAATGACAGCTTGCCAGAAAGAATAATTTCACAGGGAGTTTAGTCCCCTTACAATCTTTCAACCAAGTATGTTTTTCAACAATAAATACGCCAGTTACTTTTTGGATAGCTGCAAATGATGGACTCTGGCTTTAAAGGTAATATACAACATTTGCTTTTGCTAGATGGATTTGGGGTTAGTATTTTATAGCAAATATTGTTACACTGACCTGTTTAGAGGTTTTTGTTTTACTGGAACAACCAAGAAAAAAATGCTGTTCTTGTAGCCTGGTTCCATGACCCTACTTCAAATGAAACAGCAAATTATAAATGTCGGGGAATTGTCAGGTCAGGGATCCAGACTAACTGGCTTGCACCCGTTCACAGATATGTTACCGATTGCAAACAAAATGTGGACTAATTAAATTTGGTAAATTGGAGGCAGTATTTGAAAAAAGTCAGTTTTTTTGCAGCGATGGTCGGCCGACAATCGTTGGAAATTGATACCAAAAATCCACTTTTCTTGAAAATGACAGCACACCAGATGCCATGATTTCACAGGATGCTTGAGACTATTATTTACTTACAGTCAAGTAAGGTATTTCATGGTAATTTGGTAGGTTTTTTTTGACGTTTGCAAATGTTGTATATTGCCTTTAAAGCTTTCGACAAATAAGCTGAGCATCTATATCTGCCAAAAATCAACTTTGGATTAAATAAAACCTAGAGATTATAGCTTCTTCAAAGTAACGTAGTTAAGAGTTTTTAAGAGTTGTGTATATTAAAAAGAATACCTTTTTTTAAAAATCCTACGGAAGCTTTGGAATAAAGTAAAGACATATTGAAATGATCATGATAAGCTCAGTGTTTTCCCACAAAAGTGACACCGCCTTTGTCTTAAACAGGCTAAAATGATTTGCCCTCAAATGACCTTACGTTAACAGTGACTTGACTTTTGGTGGGTTTAAGGTTCAACGTTTGTTTGAAAGACAGTTTTCCTGTCCCTGTTATCTTAATACTTTGTAATTTGTCATTCAAGGATCATTAGGAAATACTTCAAACGATTTTTTTTTTTTTATTTGTTGGGTAGGTAGTTTGCTATTCATGATCACTCTTGGAGGAGGACTGCACTAACGAGTGCGTGAGAATTATAAAATCATACATGTCAGATGTAACAGGGACAGGAAAAATAAAGTGGACCCCAAATTTATAGAATGACCCACTATAAATTTGCCATATTAAGTTTTGCTCTTCATCGATGTGACTCGACTTATTGCCTTTTAACTTTTCAGAGTGAGGTGAAAACGCCAATGCTAATGGAATCGAAAGAAGAGGTCAATATCCCCGACATAGATGACAACACACCCATGAGCAGCCAGCATCAGACTCCCGCCTCATCACGACCGCTCCACATCTCTCGCTCCTTCGCCAAGAAGCTCGACCTGCAACGTCTGGAAGGAATCATGCGCAAGATTCCCGCCGACGCTGAGGCAACCACCGTCTTAATCGGCGAAGTGGACTTCCTCAAGAAGCCGGCCGTAGTCTTTGTCCGTCTGGCCGAGGGGACGGTGTTGGAGAACTTCTCGGAGGTTCCCATCCCCGTCAGGTTTGTCTTCGTGTTGCTTGGACCCAGCATCAGCACTGTGGATTATCATGAGTTGGGCCGTTGCTTCTCTACGCTCATGTCCAGTGAGGTAAGCAGCAGGTGTATGTGGCTGTGTACATGTTTCTGTGTCCTTAGAAAAAGCAGGGTCCCACAGTCATGGACAAAATCCAGGGCCAATTTCGTAGAGCTGCTTAAGCACAAAATTTGCTTAAGCACGAAAAAGCATTTCTTAGTAAAATTAGGTTACCGGCCAAAACACCATGTAAGGTGCATTGCTTGTGACTGGTATATAGCTGTTGTTTACTTAACATAATAATCGAGTGGAGTTTTGGCCGGTAACCTGATTTTATTCAGCAAGACTTTTTTGTGCTTAAGCAAATTGTGTGCGTAAGCAGCTCTATGAAATTGGCCCCTGGAATTTAAAGCTATCATCAAAAGTCGTGGAATTTTGTTGTTTTCAAGTAGGCATGGGAAATTGATGTCCAGGAAAAAAGTCATGGAAAAGTTGTAGAATTCTGCAAATACATGAACGTGATGATATATGTGACGTGATGAATGCGTAATAATTGGCTGTGGCAGCCTTCCAGTGTGCATTCCAGTTTATTTATTTCCTCTGTATACATCTATGCCTTATATTTGCTGTACGTGCAATGCACCATGGGCCTTATGCACGAGTCGGCCATTTTTTGTCAAGTTCCCTGAATGTATTTCATTAATTGGTAACTGTTGAATGGGGTGGCGCCAGACTATTTATGCAGGCATAATGCAGCCTTTTTATACTTATTATATATTTTTTTGGCTCTTTTATTCCTATGAGAATGTTTTTTACAGGCCATATTATCTGACATTTAAACATTTTCTTATTTAATATTGATTAAGTTATTTTCTTTTTTGGTAGTATCCCTGTTAGTATTTTTACATGATCTTGCATTTTCTCTTTTCTGTAACCGTGCCCAATCTCATTCTAGTTTGGCCCTTGCCGTTCATTTTGAAGTAATTATTCACCCCACTCCAACCCTCTGTCATATTCCGTAGCACTTCCACGAGACGGCGTACAGTGCCGACTGCATGGAGGACCTGCTGAGTGCTATGAATGAGTTCATCGATGATTCGGTGGTCCTGCCCGCCGGGAATTGGGACAAGGAGTTACTGCTGCCGATCCTACGCACTCAGAACATGAAGATGAAGCAGAGAAGACAGGGGAAAGAAACCATCACGGAGGAAGACGAGGAGGAGTTGATGCCAATGGATATCACTCAAGTTGATCGTAAGTTCCAAATCTATTGACCTGTCGCCGTTTGCGAGTTAGCCACACCCCTTAGACAACTGTATGGAATTTTGTAGCTTAAGTTTGGGTTGTCTCAGATTTTGCGCTTTCTGCGTCCATTTGTAGATACTGTTATTGGACAATTTTTCACAAGATGCGTTGACGCAATTCTACTGCGATACGATAATTATGTTGTTGCATAAAGGTAAAAGATTTATCCTAACACCACAATAAACTATGCTCAGCTAAGTAATTCCTGTACGATCTATGGGTCACTCAAAAAACTTGGGTTCCACTTTTTTCCTGTCCCTGTTACATCTGACATGTATGATATTATAATTCTGATGCATCCCTCAATGCAGTTGTCCTACAAGAGTGATTAGGAATAGCAAACTACCAACCAAACAAATTAAAAATCTTTTGCACTCATTCTTAATGATACTTGAATGGCAAATTACAAAGGTAACATGGACAGGAAAAATGTCATACATTGGACCCTAAATCTATAGAATGACCCCTATTCTTTTACTACATGTTGTTTTTATTTAAAACAAATATACCCTCCCCCTCCTCAAACAAAAGGGAAAGAAATCACTCTGCTTTGTGACAGCTTTCAAGATATGTCCATGGGTCTGCTCAGGGGTCTGCTTATCAGTGAAGATGCAAAACGTTTGTAGCGTCAGGCATAGCAGTGTATGCTCTAATTAATGACCCTCAAATTAACAGTGTTTACACTCTATAAGACTTAACCTGAACTGCCTGCTTAGTTCTACTAATGCGCCTATCAATTGTTTCCCCCCTCCTCCCCCGGCTGCCCCACCCAAGACGTGGGGATTGTCACTTTTGAAGTGACAAAATCCCCACCCCTCGGGCAAAATTTAAGTGACAATCCCCGACTATGCCCCGACATACATACGTGGGGTGCACTAGTAAATGCATTTCCATGTAGCACGTCAAAAAAACAATGTAATTTGAGTGACCAAAATCCCCACCCTGGGGCAAGAACAATGTGTGCAAATCCCGACATCAGACCTGGGGCTGCGTGGGGGGGGGGGGACATTTGATAGGTGCATAAGTAGAAGACCATGTCCGTCAAAATCCATCACTGACTCTGCTTCGCATAATGCTTCAGGACCAAGTCCGTTGAAATCCACCACTGGTGCTGGTGGATTTTGATGGGCTTGGTGCACATGGTTTATCTGCCAAAACCCCCCAAAATGGGGGATGGATTTGGATGGAGTTGGTATGGTTAGGGGCAATTCCAGGGTTACTCACGTTATATTTTTGATGTACTTTTGAGTTTCCTTGGGCTGTAATTACCTTACTGAAAAGGTTTAATAACTGTTATCCCCATGGTAAATAGAGTAGACCTAGACCTACCTAAGCACCAAAGATGACATCCAGAAAAATGTGTTATGTATGATAAACAAGACGCACAAAATCGGTTACTCACGTTGCATTTTCATAACGTAACTGATTTTGTGCAGCTTGTTTATCATGTCATCTTTGGTGCTTAGGTAGGTCTAGGTCTACTCTATCTACCATGGGGATAACAGTTACTAAACCTTTTCAGTAAGGTAATTACAGCCCAAGGAAACTCAAAAGTACATAAAAAATGTAACATGAGTAACCGTGGAATTGCCCTTAGGGTAAAGATGTTCATTGTGGAGAATCAGTTAGTAAAACATGTTGACCTAGCCTCTAATTCACATCAGGCATGCAACTTTTCCTCATAACAGCAGATTGTATTCCCATTTCTGCTATTAAAAATTAAAAAAAACACTGCATAAAGTCTTTTGAAGTCTTGAAATGACCTCTATATTTGGTTTTGACAGTTGCATACATGGTATCTCTTTTTGAGATACAGTGTGGTGCTACTACAAAAAATCTGTTACTCATTGTTAGATATTGTAGATTTTTTTTTATTGGGAAAGATATTACAGCATTTACTAGAGTAATGTAGCTCACCTATTTCAGCTGTTTCCCTTTTTTTGAAGAAAAAAAAAGTATTCTGAAATGTAGCCTGATGTACAAGTTTCCTTTGAAATTTTGCCCATTGTAGACAAGGTGAAGCCTTCCAAGCGCCGAGCCAAGCACATAGACCCATTGAAGCGTACCGGGTGTCTGTTTGGAGGTCTCGTGAATGACGTCAAGCGACGATATCCATGGTATCTGAGTGATCTCAAAGACGCTATCAATCTACAGTGTCTGGCTGCAATGTTCTTCATCTTCTTTGCTGCGCTGTCTCCTGCCATCACGTTTGGAGGTTTGCTTGGTGAGTCCTCATCACAGTCCTCTTCAGTTTGTCGGAGAAGTGTACCCTACGTTTCCAGTGTCAACATTTGAACAAAATGTCATTTTATGTACATCTCATGTCTTATTGTAAATTCAATATTAGGTTTTGCCCTTGCTAATGAATTTTTACAAACACTGTATACTCAGTGTTGCCCCCAATTGATTGTGAGAAAAAAAAAATCACTCGAGTGGGACTCGAACCCACAACCTCCTGCTTACTAGTGCAGATGTCTTACCACTCCACCACCGAGCTTGCCGGGGTCAGCTGGCTGGTTCAAAGCAAATATAGCAGCGGGTACTGCAATGAAACAATGCATAAGAATTTGCATCGGGATGATATAAATTCAATGTTGGGTTTTGCCCTTCACCAACGTATATCTGCTTCGAATCGGCCAGTTGACTCCGGCAAGCTTGGTGTCAAGTGGTAAGACGTTCGTCTGCGTTTGTAAGCAGGAGGTCGTGGGTTCAAGTCCAACCCGAGTGATTTTTCTCACCAACGCTCGTGGGCATGTGTGAGTATACAGTGATAATTAAATACTTAGGTGAAGGGCAAAATCAAGTACTAAATTTACATCACCCCGATGCAAATTCCATCTTATGCCTATTGGCATTATTAAATTCAGGTTTGCATTTCTTTCTTTCTGTTTTTGACAGCTGATAAAACAGGCAACCTGATGGGTGTAACGGAGATGGTCCTAGGCACAGCAATCTGTGGTGTGGTCTTTGCCTTAGTATCCGCCCAACCTCTCATCATCATTGGTGCTACAGGACCGCTACTGGTCTTTGAAGAAAACTTGTACTCTGTAAGTATGTAGTCAGAATGTCTGGACTAGATCTTACTGTGCTCGTTTTTATGGACGCATGAACTCATTCAAACAATATGGGGGATCAGGTCGGCATAGCAGTACCTTCCTTGCCTTCCTTCGAATCCCGCCTGGGCCAACATGTGGATTTGGTTTTCAGTCCCTGCCTGATTTTGTGGGTTTTCCCCTTGAATATCACTCTATAGGGTTTCCTCCCACCACTTAAACTTTCATTTCCTTCCACATCTTCCACCAAGAAGTTGAAATAGGTCGAAAACTTTTATGGGCTATCCCGGCCAATCGCCGAATAATTACAAACAGACAAACAACCAAACAAATTTGACAGCGAATAACAAGATCTTGGACACTTGAGTGTGCCACTGCCGCTGTGCATCCCTCAGCTAAGACGCAGTGAGAATGTGTACTCTAAGAAGAAACCTGGAGGTGCGTACTGGACATCATATGCGCATGAACCACTGTGCGCATGAACCACTGTGCGCATGAACCACTGTGCGCATGAACCACTGTGCGCATGAACCACTGTGCGCATGAACCACTGTGCGCATGAACCACTGTGCGCATGAACCACTGTGCGCATGCAGTGTGTCCCACACTCATAGGCTTTTGTGATGTATTTACAGGCAACATAGGCCAAGTTCGCGCAAGGACTATAATTGACCAATATTTAACTAACGTTTGCCCGAACTCTGTCTAGTCGACGGTGGTTGACTGCGCTAGTCGACTTTTTGGAACCAGCCTACTAGGGTTGGTTGTTTCGGTGGTAACCAATAGCCGCGCGCATTCATAACGCTAGCAGAGAGCCAGGATCCAGAAGTTTTGCGATGACATTTTGACCAGCGTTTGACTAGAGACGTTCGCACGTCGCTATCAGTGCCCAGGCGTAAGGTGCGTCACAAATCAACCACTAGTCGCCTAATGGTCCTTGCCCGAACTTGGCCATATATTTCCAGACCATGCATGGACAAATACTGCAGCGTAAGGGCTTTTAAGTGCACGTGATATTCTGTATGATTTTTCTATCTTTTTTGTTTACAGTTCTGTGTGAACAGTGATATTGAATATCTTCCATTCCGAGCCTGGGTCGGTATTTGGATATTCGTCATCTGTACGTTGACGGTAGCGCTAGAGGGCAGTGTTCTAGTACGGCTCTTCACGCGATTCACTGAGGACATATTCTCCATTCTCATCTCCTTCATTTTCATCTTTGAAGTTTTCAAGAAGTTGTCAGTTGTAAGTTACCGCCTTATTTTTCTTCACCATCGTGATCCTAGCACATGTTTTATTTGTGTTTTCATTCGAATCAAAGAGTGAGGAAGCTGTCGATATTGAAATTGGGGATACAGGATTCATACAGGTGCTATCACATACAGACATTAAGAACAAACAGTCAACCGAGTGGGGACAAATAACACGATTTCAAAATTCAAGAAACTAAACATTGGAATTGATTACTGGGAAATTGATCACCCTAACCCTGCTAAATGCAACAGAAATCAACAAAGGTAAAAAGTTATTGCATACTGTTGCATTTAGCAGCAACTCAAGTCCCCGTGCTTTGTTGCATCTTGTTGCATTGAGCAGAGCAACTGCTCATAGTGCCAAGGCTGATACAACAGAATCCACTGTTGCATTTGGTTGCATTTAGCAGGGTAACTGCTTGGTGCCACGGCTGGTGTGTACTGGACTGGGCAACACTGCACAATGCAACAGAATCCACTGTTGCATTTGGTTGCATTTAGCAGGGTAACTGATTGGTGCCACGGCTGGTATGCACTGGACTGGGCAACACTGCACAATGCAACAGAATCCACTGTTGCATTTGGTTGCATTTTGCAGGGTTCTCATTTCAGTTGTGCTGGATATCATTGCAGTTAGCAGGGTGCCTGAAGAAAACCTGATGGGGGTTATTAGATTAAGGGTTTTGCTGAATTTGTAATGGTTTGTATCTCTTTGTAGGGTTTCACAAGCACTTTAAAGGAGAAATTCTGTTTATTCTGATTGGATTTCAACTACAGCAACTCTTTCATTTCTTTAATGAACAGTATCTAAAATATGGAAAAACTACAAGAGTAGATGTACAACTAGATGAAGATAGATGTGTTGGGTGGGGGAAAAAAGCACAGCTTTCAATACACAGGGTAAATCAAAGCAGTGGAGATTTAAAGAGGGATGAGAAATGATTTTCAAGCCGTTGCTGTAGTGGATGGAGTCCATCACCAGTCCAGACACAAGCAACAGGGCATGAACAATAACAAAGGGAGGCCTATGTCCCAGTCCATTTGAATAGCTTGTGACTTGACTTGGGATTGGAGGACTTGTGATGGACTCGTGATGGACTTGTGATGGACTTGTGATGGACTTGTGATGGACTTGTGATGAACTGGATTACAAGGCTGGTTAAAGCTTTAGACATATTCTCAGTATTTCTGTTTTGCTTCAGCTTCATGAAGAATTAAAACAAATTTCACAATTCACATTATATGCAGATTAGAAACAATCACGCTTTTATGATTGATGGGCATCTCCTTGTTTGTTTGTATGTGATCTCAAGTCTGAGATAAATTGTAGAAAATAAATTTTGTGGCAATGAAGTAAAAGCCAACCTTCCCCCCCCCCCTCCTCTATTCTTCAGGTGTTTGCAACGCACCCCCTTCTTGATGACTACTGCTTTGATCCAGCGGATGACACCAACTCAACGGACATCTACAACGACACAGAAATGACAACTCCATTCTACGCGGCTAACAGCACAGACAACAGCACTGAAGCAGTCTGTATGGTGTCAGGGGAGGCGAAGAAGAACATGCCCAATACTGCATTGCTCTCCGTGATTCTCACACTTGGAACGTTCTTCTTGGCCTATTTCTTGCGGATTCTGAGGAACAGTCGGTTTCTGGGACGAGGGGTGAGTTCTTCCGATTGAAATGTTTCATCTGAGCTGATGGATAAATTGACTTCCAGGTTTTGAAAAAAATGAAAACTTTGTTTTTCTATAAACCCACTGTTATAACTCATTTCGAGTATGTTAAAGTTTTGATCCCATGAAAAGTGCAACTATTGTGGAATGATTAGAAACTGCTTCAGTTAGCTACCGTATGCCATACTATCCTTGTAAACACCTGTCGTGGACATGAATGTCATTCTTTTTTCTTTCTGAAATGCTTACAGACAAAAGATAGTATCAAAGTCCAATTTCATAGCGCTGCTAAACAGTTAGCATAAAAGTTGTGCTTACTATAGCAGAAAATCATGCTGCTGCTTAAGCACTATTTCATGGCATGGATGCGCTAACGGTTGGGCGCGATGGAGATTTCTATTGTTACATCACTGATTTAAGCAAATTTTTTCCTCTGTGGTTAAGCATACTTTTGCTGAGCTTACTGCTTAAAGGTCTCTATGAAATAGATGGAGGCTCGGTAAGCACAAAGTCAGCTGTTAAGCAGTGCTATAAAATTGGGCTCAGGTACATTTCCCGACCAGAAAATTGAGGAGGGTCCTAAAAAAAAATTGGACAGCTGTGGACATTGTGGGTTGAATTTCAGAAGTTTTGGTTTTCATTTGTGGTACATTATGTCGTTGGACTAGAATCTCCTTACCCCTAGAACACCTTAAGATTGTATGCTATCAAATCAGCAGCAAGATCGGACAAGAATCATCGGTTACCTGCATTCAAGTCTACTTTATCTGTGGAGATCTTAACCATCTTTTCCAATCCTTTCTCCTAGGCACGTAAGACTATTGGAGATTTTGGCATCCCTATTGCCATTGTCATCATGGTGATTGCGGACTTGTTGGTTTCTCCAACCACTTACACCCAGGTAAAATCGGAAATCATTCCTTATATTTTGGTGGTTAACGACGATGCACTTTGAAAATGTTGGGCTATTCCTCACTCCATTTTTATTCACTGAGAAATGTATTCGTCTGTCATATGTAGATGTAATCAGCTGTAAGACCCCCGATTTGATTAGAACTCCTTAAAACTTGGAAGGTGCGAGTTTTTTTTCTGATACAGCTTTGCATGTTTATCATTCAGGCTTTCAGTTTTGCAAATTTTATTGAGTCTTGAGCTTGTATAGCTGAAATGTTTAGTAAATCATCACGTTGGCTCCTTCAAACCCCAACTTTTTTGGTCAATTTTTTTCTAAAGCAGCATCTTTCCTTGTAGTCTTTGGTAAACAACGTATTGGAAATGAAACATAAGTTAAAACGCTTTAAAAAAGGTAAAGTCTGTCACGAGCCAATGTGGCCCATCCGGCCCGCATTTATCTCCGGTTTCAGTAGCATGAAATGACTGAGAATATTTTTACTCCCCCTGGATGGGATGCTAGTCCATCGCAGGTTACTCCCCAGCTAATGCCGGTACCCATTTATACTCCTGGGTGGAGAGAGGCAAGTGGGAGTGAAGTGGCTTGCCCAAGGACACTGCATAATATGACCAGCAGCTAGATTTGAACCCCTGATCACGAACCCTAACCACTAAAGCCACACTCCCCAAACTGTGGTCCTTACTATTTATATATTTCAGGTTGGTCAAGTTTACAGCAGTCTTGTGTTATTGAAACAATTTTTTTTAAATTTTCCCTTACAGAAACTTGAAGTGCCCAATGGTTTAGAGCCGACGGATAGTTGTGCCCGTGGTTGGTTTGTCAATCCCCTCGGTATAAAGAAACCTATCCCTGCTGGTCTGGTGTTTGCAGCTGTAATTCCTGCTGCCTTATGCTTCATCCTCATCTACATGGAATCACAAATCACGAGGTACGCACTGCAGTTGATATCTTGATTTCTGTTACTTATTTGCCCATTTAGTGGTTATGGCATTATCCCTTGGGTCACAGCCCATGGTGAGTGTAAAGGAAGTCAATCTTGACAGTGCTGTAGTCAAGTCCAACAGAAGCCCGTCACCAAAAAAAAATAAAAAAATTGGGAAGCTCAAGGGATCCTCAAAGCCAAGTTTTGATTACACATTTGTGACTTTCACCAACAGCTTGATCATCAACAAGAAAGAATTCAAACTGAAGAAAGGCTCTGGCTTCCACTTGGATCTGTTCGTCCTGGGCTTCTTGGCGTGTTTCAGTTCCTTCTTGGGTCTCCCGTGGATGTGCTCCGCTACCGTCAGATCGGTGACTCACGTCGGAAGCTTGACGGTCTTTAGTAAGACTCACGCTCCCGGTGAGAAGCCCAGGGTAGAGAGAGTCCGGGAGCAACGGGTGACAGGGTTCCTTGTCAATCTACTCATTGGTGAGTCAAGGTGGTGTTTGAATCCCTCCAGGTACACCGCGGAGTGAGTTGTCCCTCCCTACTTGCTCCCTTGATTTCCTTTGAAGTATTGGTGTAGGGAATGATACTTGCCTTACCTTCCACATAAGTGACATTGGTTCACATCCTACCAGGTACGTGGAGTGAATTCTCCTTCCCTACTTGCTCGCTTGGTTTTTTTTCTAAGTATTAAATCCTGTTAGTGTAGTGAATGATACTTGCCTTACCTTGCACATAAGTGACCATGGTTCACATCCCTCCAGGTACCACAGGATTGAATTGTCCCTCCCTGCTTGCTCGCTCTGTTTTTTTTTTCTACGCATTAAACCCTGTTAGTGTAGTGAATGATACTTGCCTTACCTTCCACATAAGTGACCTTGGTTCACATCCCACCAGGTACCGCAGGAGTGAGTTGTCCCTCCCTACTTGCTCGCTCGGTTTTCTTTCTAAGTATTAAACCCTGTTGGTGTAGGGAATGATACTTGATTACCTTCCATATACGTTACCATGGTTCAAATCCCACCAGGTACAATGTGAAGTAAGTTTTCTCTCCCTACTTGATTGCTTGATTTTCCTTTTAAAAAAGTCTTTAAGTTTTTTTATTATCTAAAACCCTACTTGGTGAGCATAGTGAAGTACGACCCTGGCCTTCCATCTCAGTTGGCCCAAGTTTGAACCTAGTGCAATATTTGCAGTTAGTTGTCTGTCCCTTCTTGATTGCTGGCTTTGCCTAAGAATTAAATTCAGGGTCCCCCTGCACCTTTGCAACCCTCCAATTTGCTTTGCACTGAAACTTGCGTAAAGTATGACACTGGTCATTAGTCAGATTGAAGTACTTTCTTGGATCCTCATTATTAACCCTAACCTTCCCAAATCCTTCAACTTCTCTCTGCAAAATGGAGCATATGGCAAAAATGTGCGGCTGATTTTGGAGAATGCATTGTGTCAGGGTCTTGGGCCAGACATTGTGTTGTTTACACTCAGCTGTTCATAAATTTAGGCCTAGACTATACTTGAAATCCTCCACACTGCTCCAGGATGTCACTGGCTCTGCCAGCATATTGACAGTGATTGCTGGAGGATTTTGCAGGATTGAGGCAGTGGTCACCCCTCCAAGGACCACATTCAAGAAATAACGGAGACTTTTGGAGGATTGAGGTTGTATGCAATTTTGACATGGAGGCAGTTGGAGGATTTTGCAGGATTGAGGTTGCATCCTAGCAAAAATGCCTAGGGAGTAAGGGTTAAGGAATAAAAGGAACAAGTCCGTCAGATTTTTTAAAAATTTGCTTTCTTTTGGTTTCTCCTATTGTCATTTGCAGGTTTGTCTATTGCTCTAGCACCCCTCCTGCGACAAGTTCCCTTAGCTGTTCTGTTTGGTGTCTTCCTCTACATGGGCATTGTATCACTGAACGGTATACAGATGGTGGATCGTGTCATACTCATGCTGATGCCTGTCAAGCATCATCCAGATGTGGCCTATACCAGAAAGGTGAGTAACAATAAACCCCACAAAAAAACCTCCAAGGTATTAAAGGGAAGATACAACATTTGCAAACATCAAAAAACGAAATAATCAAATTATCACAAAATACCTTACTGGATTGTTAGGGAATGACAGTCTAAAGCATCCTTTAAAATCGTGGCTCCTGGTGTGCTGACATTTTCAAGAAAAACTTTATTTTTCCAACGCTGGTCGGCCGATCAGCGCTGGAGAAAACTGGCTGTTTTTCAAAAACTGCTCCTAATTTTTCATATTTAGTTACGCCAAATTTTCTTTGCAATAGATTACACATCTGTGAAGGGGTACCAACTGCTAGACTGATTCTTTCACCTTGCAATTCCCCAAAATCTATAAATCAGGGAGCCAGACTACAAGAACATGATTGGTTTTCTTGGTTTTTTCCAGCATCTACAAGCCCAAAACGTAAAACAAGTCAGTTTAACAATATTTGCTATAACATACTAATCCTCCAAATCCATTTTTTTCCCTGAAAATTGCAGCAAAAGCAAATGTTGTTCATTCCCTTTAACGCTCAATGCATTGAAAGTGCGATACAAAAGTGAACATCCGTGGACGAATCCAGGCACGTTGTATACATACGAGGCCCCCTTCAATGGCAAGCTATTGGTGCAAAGCTACTGCCCCATGATAATAGCTAGCACAGTGCTTTCGCCACTGAAGTAGGCCATCAGCCTGGGGGTTTGGTCGGTATCAAAAGAGGGGAATAATGCTCATTGTGATTTTTGGCAAGGTATGCACCCCTGTATTTAAAGAATATGTGATAGCATTGCAGCGGTGGAAGTTTTTTGGGTGCTATCTTTTTTTCGAAAAAAAATGGCGGTCAAAATATGCTTGTTACCACATATAATTAATCCAGTAAAAAGCATATTGGCGTCCATTTCGAATTTTTTTTTTTTAAAGTGATAACACTAAAACAATCGTTCCGTTTTGTTTATATCAACAGGTGAAGACATTCCGCATGCACCTGTTTACCTTTATCCAGTTGATATGTCTGACATTACTCTGGGTTGTTAAGAGCACAGCGGCAGCGTTGGCGTTCCCGTTCTTTCTGATTGTACTGGTTCCCATAAGGCAACTCATGAAGAGGTGGTTTTCAGCGTCCGAATTAGAAGCAGTAAGTATCTCTGAATAAGATATTTATTGTTGCAATGACAGACAAAAAGTGAGAAGTTTGTGGTAACACCATGTGGAAATATCTCTTTTGTGAGTATGTGTGGTTCTGAAGAGAACCTGTTGGATTTACTCGACGTTTCAAACAGTATGCTCTGTTCAACATCAGGAGAAACAGAGCATACTGTTTGAAACGTCGAATTAATCCAACAGGTTCTCTTCAGAACCACACATACTCACAAAAGAGATAGTTTCACATGGTGTTACCACAAACCTCTCACTTATTGATCTTTCCACCATGCAAACCCTCAAGTCTCATTTAAATGACAGACAAAATGAATACGTTTTAGATTTTGCAGGGGAATTTAACAAAATCACTTTGCAAACGTGAAGCTCAGGAGAGCTTGTTTGGATGTCTTGAAATAAGCCTCACAAGTCGCGCCTTTTTAAAAATTGATTTCGGTCTTTCGCAAATAAATAATCTTTAAATTCCTTTAATGTCGATTTAGAGTATAACACCATGTTATCTATGCTTGACAGTTCATGTTGATAAATTTGCATAAAATCTTGATGCATATGTGATGTTTGTGGTTACATTTTCCACCAAATGCATTGGTAAAGTTATTGGTTTATCTCTTTTTTTTAACAGCTACTAAAAGCTTACTTTTTTGTCTTCCTTCTTTTAGCTTGACAGCGAAGAAACAGAAGCAGATGCGGAAGACAAAGATGAATACCAAGCATCTCATATGCCTGTGTAAGATGTTGGGAGAATTTGACTATTGACAAATGCTACATCACTGAAACGCAAGTAAATTCTTCCAACCGAGCAAAAGTACTACAGTACTAGTACTAGCAGCTGATGTAAGGAGAATTTAATAGTATTTTGGTCCATTTTGTAATGTGCAGTTTGCCAAAGCCATTTATGTAAAGGAAATTTAATTACGTTTTTGATTAGCATGGACTTATGTAAAGTACTGTAAATAAGACTATTGGAGATTTATCTTGAACTGGTTGCAGTTGTCAAACAGCTATTTTTGTAAAAGTAATGTAGATAGTTGAGTTATTGCAAAACAGCACTTTGGGTGTAGACACATTTGCCTTTGGGCAATTCAAGCATTACTAATGTCCGTGACAGAGCCAATTAACCATATCTAATTAATGATTCAGAGAAATGATCCAAAACTCCTAGTCTGTAATCTCCTTGACCATTACTAGATGATGGATGAATAAGATTTGAAAAATACAAATTTCAGGTTTATTTACTGGGTTAAGAGCCCAGTGAATAAACCTGAAATTGCAACCAGTTCAAGTCCGATGAAACTAGGCTCTGTCACAGACGCTACATGATGCTGAAATCACCCTTTTCTTGATTGTTGTGTTGTTACTCGCTCGAACAAAACTCTGTTGTTTAATGAATGTTTAATTGTCTGAAATATCGCCAAGAATATACGACAAATAACTCGCCATATTTCTGAAAAAAAGTTGCCTCAATCTAACCCTCTCCTTTTTTTAATTAAATATTTCTCAATAAGGATTAACATTTTAAAAAATCTTTTGACCAAACATTATTTTGGTTGAACAGCGGCCACAGACAGTGCCGTGTTTAGCACAATATATTGAGATTGGTTTAAAATTTTGAGGAGCCATCAGGAACGATGTACTTAATTTTTGTTTTTAGTACAGCTTCGTTTTGATACTTCACCTAAAGCCAAAACTATTGTACTAAGTCTTAGCAGCTCATTAATAATCTTGCTAACTTCAGTCTATATTCACTACAGAAATGTTTGTGTTTGTGCCCTTGGGCAAGACACTTTACTACAATTGCCTCTCTCCACCCAGGAGTATAAATGGGTACCTGTGAGGGTCGAGGACCGATTGAGCACTGATATCAGCTGCCGCGTGGTCCCGTGGCCTGATGAACGGGGTAATAATTGTAAAGCGCTTTGAGATTGTTGATACGATGGACAGTGCTATATAAGCGCAATTATTATTAATTATTATTATATTATTTTTTAGTTCACAGTGTCACAGTACTGTTTAGATCAGGCAAACTGACATGTTCAAGAAATGCTGGTGTCTTTTTCTGGACATACTTTGTATTTTGTATGAAATCCAAAATGGACATAATATCGTACTATTCTTATTTGAAATATTTTTAATTGCATAGTACGTGACCAGTTGTTTACCCCCATTGTATATGGCTTTAATTGACCTATCTGTACTGATTTTGCAACTTCTCAAAATAATTCTGCCATTTGAACTATATAATACCAAGTGTATATCAAGTGCCTTTATACATAAAAGACAGCTCTTGATGTAAAAGTGATTTAAAGTTGTTTTTTTTTTTATTATTCCAAGGTTCAGCTATTATGTAGAGAAAGTATGTTTTTCTCTGATCAGTTTGTGTGCTGTTAAACCTTTTTTTCGCACAAAATTATGTGTACTTGTTAAGCGTTTTAAAATTGAAATCAGTGTGTCTATGTATTCCATTAGTGCATTCCAGATACAAGGTAATTCTTGTAGTGAATGCGGTTTGACGAGTGCATGTAAAATCTCTGTAAAAATGTCCACTGATGCATACAAGATGTTTGTACATTGTTGAAAAGACTTATTCAAAGTACTGATATAGAACTGTTGAAATATAAAATGTACAATTGTATATTTGAATATTTTATTAAACGTTTTCTTCTCGTTGCATGCTCTGATGAAATCACTTGCTTGGTTGTTTGTGTGTAACATTTTTATAAATGAAAAGTCTGTGATTAAAATCGACGCAAACAAAACAAAGGAATCATACAGACAGTGGAAAACACTTTTAAGTTATCATGTTCCTCAGTGTATTGGAAGGATTTATTTCTAATTTCTTTTTTTGCAACGGTGGTGTTTGATCTACAATTTAAATTATGATCCCACACACACACACAACTATTGCAACCCACCCCAGGGATATAAGGGTTGCATTCATGGAGTTATGTATATTTACATCTTACAGCCAATAACAACACAGCTTTGAAACAGTCATCCAATCACCTCAACCGAAGAACCAATCAGCTGTTTAACTTATCACTTCTCTCATGCTATCTTCTCTCTGATTGGTCACTGAAAATTGTCAACATTATGTCCATCCAATCAGATTAAAACCTGTATACACACAGTGACCAATCCAAAACATAGTTAATTGTTTAAATCAAAATAGATCTGAACTTTCCATCCTTGGCACCAGTCTTGTCAAAAATAAACTGAACTCATTTTGGACGTCCAAATTAAACTTTAACCCCCCCCCCAAAAAAAAAATTCCAAGAATAGTATGAATTTCTGTCGCAGGACCCACACAATTAACTTTGACCTGTGTTCTGATATAACCAGTATCTTTCTTTAAGTAATACTTCTCGTGCATTTTCTTGGGAAACTTTCTTTGAACACAACTGGATGTATACAGAAATTAAAAAAAACAAAAAACACTTGAATATGTGACTGACTTGGGCATAATAGGCTTACGTTTAACACTTGTTACAACTTAATGCATAAACCCTTTAGATGAAATATAAATACAGAAATATTAGGAATAAGCACAAACGATCGAGTAAAGGAGTATTTTGCAATCATTAAAGATAGGGAGATGACCGGGTTATTTGTAGATTCAAAGGTCTTCAATCATGAATCAATAGGCAACTGGTAATTCCTTATACATACAGTTGTTTAATGAAGGACCAAGAACTGTGATATTTTTTTCAGCCATTTTATAAAGGAAAATTTGCATTAAGGCTAGCTCATTCTTAGCGCGAAAGCAAACTCAAATGCAAATTTGTGCAGTTGTAAGTTTTCACGTCGCCAACGTTGTAAGTTTTCACGTCGCCAATTTGCAAAAGTTGAAATCACTGCAACTCGGACGCATTTGGCAGTGAATGTTTTGTGATGTAAAGTTTGCTTCGCTTTCTCAATTGCATGAAGTATGAACTGGCCTTTACACTCAGTGCAAATTTTGTATTCAATTCTAAAGACGAATTCAGTGATCAAAATTCGAAGCCATTTGCTGGGGTGGAACTAGGCATGCGTTCTTTAAGTAGAGGCGCTCGTACATTTCGGTAACCCAATTTGGTCAAAGGAGCACCGAGTTTGTGCGTACCACCTGCTCGTGAGATGTCCGTATATAAAGATCAGTGGTTCCACCCGAGTAAAAGCTGGTCGCCGAATGGTGTATTGCTCAATGGATATGCCACGATGGGAGAAAATGGATAGCACGGAGTATCATGAATAAGCATGTCTGTATACCACTGGTGAACAAACGGACGTGGCGGGACAGTGTCGGGAAGACACCTATAAACATTCACATCGGCATTCATTCAACAAAAGTGCATCTATTTTAAATACATGTAGCTATTAGGGTGAGCATTGACAGAAAAAGCCAATCAATTATTGCATATACCGGTATATGAGGACCATTTTAAAAACCATCTTGTCAAACAATCGGATTACTTAAACACCAACAAATTAAAATACACAACTAAAAAGTAAACACATGGACATCAACAAAATGCACGTACACGTCATCTGTCTTGCAAATCAACATCCAAAATAGCTTTCTTGCAGAGAATTTGAATTGTCTGCAATAAAAAGATAAAATCATTTTAAAACAAATCACAACATTTTTGACAACTGCTTCGGACTGGCCTGTTCCTGTGCAAGGAAAAAAATATATGGGTAATTACATTGATCATTTCAAACATGTAAGTTAATTACAGCATAGGATGTGTTTCCGACTTGTATTTTAATCATTGTTTGGATTCGGGTTATCAAATAATTCAGAAATATTGTCAATTTCAATTCAACTTTCATGGTACAGCATGGTACATCAGTTTGGGCGATTTCTTTTGATATTGTTTTGGACTGATCCACAAAATGTGAAATTTTTTGGAGAACGCAGTCAATGTGAATCCTGGCTATTACCAATTGATGCAAATGTTACAAAGCAGCGTGGTGGAGTTGATCCTCTCATTCCGATATGCGCTAACATAAAACGCTAACGCTTAATGACCTGTAACGTAAAACGGCTGCTTTTGTTTTTGAAAAGGAGCAAGATCTGAAATGGTTTGCAGTGTTTCAGACCAAATTAACCAGAGCATTAGTAGTCATAACACCATTAGTCAGTCCATTATGGCCATAATTTCTGTTTAAGATGGCCACAGCCAACACCACGTGTGCTTCAATGTTCATCATTTTACCTTTTTGACAGCAATAATTCAAAATGCAGAGTCCATCAACAGCATTTTTGTTTTCAAATTTTTCACTATAACGTTCAAAACCATGAGCTGAAGTTACCAGTTTGTGCATGTTTAATACATCCAGGACAGCGACACACAAATGTTGCATTCAACAACGTACGTTTCCCATATTCTAACCCTGGGTTTTGTCCTTCACAGACATTTGTTTCATTCAAGATTGTATAGGGCAAAAACCAACATGAAAATGTTCATCTCACCGACGCATAAACGTTTTCTGTGTTTGGGATAGTTACAGCTTGTACTGCATTACAAATGGACTAGTGCCTATTCATAATTCATGAACACTCCAACTAAGCCATATCCACATTACGTAGACATGGCCGGCAATAACGCACATGTCTATTGGGATCGGCTGAACCCACTGCCCATAGACCCGTGCATTACTGCTAGCTGTAGCCATGTGATTTTGGATGCAAATTACTTGGCTAAGGCTACGACAATCAGTAGCAGTTACAAAGTAAATATGATTCTAGCCTGGTTTCCTTGTGTTTTTGCATTACAGTGTCAAGCAGCCAAATAGCAAGTGGCTGCCTGTCAAGTCAATATTGATTATCAAAAAAAAAATCTTAAGAGCTCGGAACTTCGTGGGCCACACACTTTCCATATTCACAGCATACCACCACACATCTGCGTTGAAGTGCTGACTTTTGGGGGAAAAAACACCCTCCAATACACCATGTAGTGAGGTTTATTTTGTATTCCAACAGGAAAAGCCCCACGAAAAATAAAATTATAATACGCTCAACTTACACTGTACAAAAAACATCCTCTCCACAACAGAGGGCGCTATTTACATTCTGTCCATTAAAACAAATATTCAATGATACCTTTTTATTTTGTTTACTTATTATTAATTTGATAATACTCATCTTAAAGTGGTTTCGCTCGCAAGGTAATAGAACGGGGGGAATTTTTTTTGGTACATCGTTGGTGACTAACCGACTGTTTAGAACTCAACAGCACAATCCATACACACATCATAATTGTTCAAGAATGTACACATTATTTAATATCATTTATACTAGGATTGGAGGAAGTAAATGAATTGACTCATGAGGGATTTGAATCAATAACCTTTTCAATTTCTACCTCGGTGATACAATTTTGAGAATTCAAAAATTCTTAGAAAACCTGTCCACATTAACAGCGTCTAAATGTACCATGAAAACAAACCACAAGTTGATTGACTGTTTTATGGGAAAACACATTGCATTATTTTTCCTCGAAAGTTTGTATGATGAAAGGCATGGTAGACCGCCACATTGACAATCACTTCTGCAAAAATTGTTCTAGCAAAATGTTTCATTTGAAATACTCCACGTTGGAGGTCCCTGAGTGGTTATTTTCAAATCAACGCAAACCTTGGCCGATAAAGGAAACATTACACTTAAAACTTGAGCAAACGTTTTTGCCGTTGGATACTAAATGTTATGTACATGAAATTTAAATACAAGCCCAATTTTGACCGCTTGTTTAAAAAGTCGGGACGATCAAAAGCGTGAAGAAACAGAACTGTTTGTATCTTTGACTGTTCCCTCAATTGATTAATTTTAAGGGTTGAATGTAAACAAACGATAAATGTACGGACGTTTAAGTTCTAACCAGACTACCTGTAGTGTACGGATTTTTGTAAGGTTTTATTTAAATCCAGATTGCTTAGAGATGGAAACCGAGGAGTGCAAATTAATAAACCTCATCGGTTTAGTGCAGCTCACAGAAATAAACATTTCAGTATTTTTGTTCTCATTCATATCACTCTTGACTAAATAATACGATAAATATAAAACATCACAACGAAATTTACAAAATATTTTGAAGTAAATGACCACCATGCCCATAATTATACGCATTCAAGTCAAATGAAAAACTCAGTATGTCATAATATTCCACATTTCATTGTTCTTGCTTCTTCTTTTTTCTTTTTTTAAATCTAGTTTCTGGCATCAAAGAGTCTGGAGAACAAAATATTGGACATTTTAACTTCTTCTATTCTTATCCCAAAATGGTAACTTGCTACATATTTCCGAATTTAGCCTCCTCAGTAATTGCAAACAGTGAAGTGCCTGCAACAGAATAAACGTTAATAATGATGAAAATCCCCTGCAGAATTCTTATAATTTTCTTATTTTTCGAAATTCAATTTAAAATGCAAGTTGAAAGCACTGCATATCATGTACAATGCAGCCCCTTTTCCCTCACAACAAAGATTGTTTAAAAATACAATAAAAGACATGAAAATCGTCATCCAATGTCAGCAAAATAGAATGACTAGCTTCTAAAAAAAAATTGTCCAACGGGCAACTTGCATTTAGAGGATTTTGTTCCGTTTTCTATACAAATTTACCGCAATGTAAGCTGAACAGGAAAGGTAATGATTCAGTGCAATGTTACGGGTGGATAGAAAATTGGGTTGCAAAGGGCAGTAGATTTTGGGAGAAATCTTTGCAATTATTAAATGTACAAGAATTTCAAAATAGCTTCTCGTATTGGTAAACAATGTTAGTTTTTCAAATATTATCAGAACTTTTAGACTGGAGCAATTTGACAATTCTTTTCTTGGTTGCAAATTGGCAAATCCAGCGCCAGCGCTCATGTTACTTTTTTTCTGAAAAACCTGGCACAAAACTGAGCACTTGAAAGCGGTTCCCATCTTGAGAATGAAACTTTCTCCAAAAATTACCATAACGAAGCATAATAATATGGGACTGCTACTAAACTTAACGTTTTCAAAGAAAACGGCTAACTGAACGTTACATTTACAGTGGGGAATCTTTTGTTTTTATTCGCAATATACAGATTACATATTACACCAAGCATAAGTGGACTTCAATATTTTAAGAATACCTTTAAAAAAAAAAAAATTAAAAAAAAATTCCTAAAGTAACTTTGTATATAAATGGTTCACCATCTGCAAAGAGTTGCCTGCTGAGTGGTATTAAGTTTTCAACCATCCAATGAGAGGTGCCTGGGCAACTGGATGATGCGGATGATCCACTGCAGACAGGATGAAACCAGTTTAGACTGGATCAAACCGGTCCATTCTGCTTTGTAGCCGCTGTGAACTGGTTCAGGGCAGCTGCTGCTTCAGCCCTGTGCAATCCAAAACAGAGGGGGGGGGGGGAAATAAAAACAACTCAAATTTATTGCAAGTTCAATTGTGTGAAGTAAATGGAATTCATTTTGTGGCAGACCTGCAATTCGGGTGATTCACAATGCAGTGCGCCACCAAGAGTTTGCCATGGAGAATTCATTTTACAAGTTTACCGTAGACAAAACATGGCCCATTTGAATGAGTGTCAGTAGACAACTTGAGCTAATTTGTTATAGATTGGGGCATAGCGTTCTGCCGCCTTACAAAAAAAAACCCACCATATTGATAAAAAGAAAAGAAAAGGGCAAACAGATACTCGAATCATACTCTTACGAAACTACTGACCGGAAAAACGAGCAACTTCAAATGTCCTGCGCTACAAATTTGTCGACCGTCTCCCACAATGCACTGGGAACAATGAACTCTCCGTGGCAAACTCTTGGTGGGGCACTGCATTGTGAACCGCCCGAATTGCGGCGAAAGGGACATTTAGAGGATTTGTCTTACCTTGCTTTTTCTATACGCTCCGACTCTGTTGGGCCGTTAGGTTTGGGCGACAGTGCAGGACCACTCTTCATCAAACCACTTGATGCCAAGAAACTAAAACATAAACATACAAAAAGTACTTAAATTGTGAGTGCTTTTGAGTGACTTTACCTTGTTAAAAGGTCCAAGCAATGCCGTTTTCAAAATCTGAATCCATCAAAATCCACACCCCTGTTTTGGAGGATTTGGGCAGATTCAGGATACCTCCATACTGAAAAAGTTGGGGGATTTGATGGACTCAAGACAGTTAGCCTAGCGTTACTGCAGGATTTTGGTGGATTCAGGATACCTCCATATTGAGCAGTTGGGGGACTTTGATGGATTCAGGATCTCAACAGTTTAACTCATTGGCTATATGTTTAGTTTGTACAAGGTATATGTACTACACTGGTGGATTCTGGTGGACTCACTGGTGGATTCTGATGGACTCAGGACACCAACATATTTTTGCATGACAAAATTGGTGGATTATAGCGGACGCAGGATACTTTCTAGTGAAAGTGCTCAAGGAGTTAGGGTTAACATTCAAAATTTGTGCATGCTTTTCCGGACAACTGAGGTTGTTGTTGCTGTGATGTCATTTCAGGAAGACACTGTTCAGTAGGGGTATTCAGTTCAAATTGTGAACCCAAAATGTACTCATTGAAAGCATTTGTGAGAAAGGGTTGCTCAGTAGGTCATACTACCATTTACTGAAACAACAACGAATCACCAAAGAAAAGAAAATGTGTGACAGTGAAATATCCAAAATTCTATGAACTTTTTGTGCTGAAATAGCTGTGACATTGAGGTTTCTTGCCCGGAATAACATCAGTTTTGCTCACGAGTATGGAAATTTGCATTAGCATAAAACCTAAAAAGGCAACAAAATTACCCCTCAAAATGGCAAAACGAAAATTGAAAATAAGGTTTAATGGGACACAAAGGTGCATTTTCAAGGACTGCATTAAAAGAAAATCACATTGCATGGGCCCTGCAAGCAAATGCAATCACAAGCTTCGTCAAGTATAATTTCTGTCTGTGAAGAGCAAATTTACGTCCTTCCAATGCAAAATTCTATCAGCTGCAATATCGCTAAGGTTGTGGGTTTTAGTCCCGTCCATGCAGGGGATTACTTTCTCTTTTAACGTAACAGCATCACACAAGAAAGAGCTTCTGAAGTTGTCTTGGTGGACGGGCAAACCTGACAATAAAACTACAATGTGATAAGAAAGCACTAGTTACTCCACTTTGTCCTGATCACTATTAGTTCAATTTCTTTACCTGAAGTTATCTTCCAAATCTTCCTCTGCTTCTTCTTCCTGTGGTTGACTGCAATTCCCATCCACGACTTCAATCACTGTAGACACCGGTTGCTGTACATCATCTGCAGTGTTCCTCCTCTCTCCCACTGTCTCTTTACTACTGACGTCAACAACGCCCTCTTGTGTCGAATGACTGTCAGCTTCTTGCTTCTGAGTCTGCGAGAGTCCTGAGCCTTGCGGAGAATTTGCGGGCGGGCTGCTCGGCGGCGCCGCCGCCGGCCTGGGCAGAGGCTCCACCTCCGCTTGCGTTAATTGATGGCTATTGACAGAGTCCGAGCTGGAGCTCGTCTCGCTGAGATTCTTGGCTGGACTGTCGGAGTTCACAAGTTGTGGTTGCGGTGCCGGCGATGACGGGGTCACGTGAGGGTCTACGACGGTGCTGTCGGGCTGTGGGGAGGCAGGTTGAGGAGATGACGGGAAGGCTGGATAGGAGTTATGTAACGATGAGACGGGGTCTTGACTGGAAGAGGAAGAATCGCCACTCTGGGAGCAAGGTTCTACCACCATCTCTCTACAAACAGACAAATCACAAAACATGTTCATTAAGCTATTAGTAATAGCAAAACATTGTAATGCAAATATATTTATCCCTGGTGAATCTATTAAACCATGAAGCTACTTCAGGCAGTACAGGGAGTAACCGGGAGGTTGCTCTACTTTCACAATATTTCTTTCATTTCTGATCTGGCGTAAGCTTTGAGAGAAAACTGACAAAAGATCCAATTACGTTAGGTTCCACAGGATAATATGACAATAATATCTAACTTTCTAAAGGTATGGGAATAGTGATCTTGTAAACTCAAACAAACCGGACGTTGCTCACTTGAGTATTATTTTACAGTTTCAGTTGACCAATGGTACTGTGGATCTCACATGATAAAACAAGAGACTAGAGCTAGTAAGTTGTGATCTGAGTTGAGTATCTGTGGTTCCTTAGAAAAAAATCCAAGCCGAGAGACAGCCTTTAAACCAGAACAACAAATACGGCAATTTTCAATGCTTGCCTTGTTCCAAAGGCTTGCTTCGTATGTTCGTACTCGGCAGAAGAGTAAACATGAACACAAATTTCTGACATCGGTGCAAGTTTTCACTCCGCAAATTTACAGAAGTTACACTGATTGACCCTCAATGAACGTCACAGCAATTTTTTTTTTTGTAGTCAAATTCACTTCGCATTCGCTTGGAGTGAAACCAGGACTTAGAAAGATTATATAACCGACATACAGATCCTTGTTATTTGATTGGTGGAACTCACATCACGTGTCATTCGATATTACTGCCATTCACGCTGGGGCTCAAAAAGTACTATCTGCCCATGGGGAAAGGGAATACTACTGAACAGTTAGGATCAGTCATGACGCGGTATTTGTGTGCAAATGCATGCTGGTGTGCACGTTCAGTGTTACGCGTAGCGCGTATTGCTCCAAAGAGCCAGCGCTACAGCGTTGGGTTCAAACATTTTCGTGAAGGGGTGGTTTGGAAGAGAGAAATACATTTTTCACCAATTTTGTATTGAAATAAAAGTTCAAATATATCAAATGACAAGGATCTATATGTCAGTTACATAAAACAAATATTGAGTGGCTTAAAGTTGTGAAATGGGAGGAATATTATCGCTCGGTAAAATCTAAACTTTTCCAGTTCACTCGGCTTGGCCTCGTGAAATGGAAAAGTCCAGATTTTACCTTGCGATAATATTCCTCCCATTCCACGCTGATCCACTCAATATTTGTATACTATTTACTCACCTATCTTCTGGTACACTGTGCTCAGACTGCGTTGACGTGCCAATGCTTGTAACCTGTGCATCATGACTACTGTCTTCAGGATGCTTCTTCTGGTCGGCATTACTTGAAACAACTGTCAAGCATCGAAATAAGAAATCCCACATATAACAAATCATTTTTTTTCTCCCAAGTAAATAAAGATTACAACTAATATTTACATCAAACTGACCACTGACACATATTAAGGGGATGCGTTTTTCAATATATTTCTCATTTCAAGAAATTTCAAAAAAAAAATTTAAGAAACGACTTTGGGGACAAAAAAAACTGCAATTGCAAACAGATGCTATGGAGAATATGTCACAAACTCAATAAAGTTCTGTTAAGAAATTAAGTGAATCAAATAGGATTCGGTTTGTTTTAAACTCATTTCCAGCTGAGTTTCGCTCAATGAGCTAATCTTTTCAGCTGTATTTTTTCTCAATTTACCCTAACCGCCCTGAATCCTTTAAAGTCCTCTCTGCCAAAGTGGAGGAATTTGGAGGATTGAGGTTACATGGCAAAAGTGCGTTACTTCGTAGGATGCACTTTGTCAAGGTCTTGGGCTGGAGCTTGTGTTGTTTTTGCTCAGCCATGCATAAATATAGGCCTGGATTATACTGAAAATCCTCGTTACTGCTCCAGGATGTCACTGGCCAAGCCTCAACATACTGACAGTCACTGCCGCAGGATTTTGCAGGATTCAGGCAGTGGTCACTCCTCCACGGACCATATTCAAGAAACAATGGAGGAATTTGCAGGATTGAGGCCATATGTCATTTTTCCATGAGGCCAATTGGAGGATTTTGCAGGATTGAGGCTACATCCCAGCAAAAAGGCCTAGGGAGTTAGGGTCAAACTGTTCAATGTAGTCCCAAGTATCTTACCGTAAGCAGCACCAGGTTGCGGGGAGTAAAGTGGTGTAGCCTCGTTACTGGTGGTGTCTTGGGCTGAGGTAACTTCTTGGGATGATTCGCTGTCCATGGCAATGGGAGAGCTACTCCTTGGACCCTCGGGGCTGTTAGGAAGAAACATACAAGATGAGTATATCAGTTATTGCCTATGTTACTCTATATACGAACCGTAGATTATGCTGTGTGGCTTAATCGCAACTGCAAGTAGCGGTGCATGTGCGCATTATCAATATATGCAAGAGCTTTGGGTGTGGATTATTTAGAGCCAATTCTGACCTGGCAGAGCTGAAGCCAGCGTTGAAGTCATTGAAGTTAGCCCAGCCTGTCTCAGGTTCCTCCGGTTGACTAGGCGCAGCCCGAGGGGGTGAGTCTGGCCACGATGTAGGCGTTGTATCCATGGCAACGGCTCCATCCATGGGCACGTCGTCAAAGTTAGCTGTCCAAGCTGGGCAAAGAGAGACGTTAGGTTTGATTAATGAGAGAAGGCCAAACTGACAGATAAACTGGGTTTGTAAAAGACTGTTCCGTGTAAAAAGGGAAACAAGTCCAAGAAGTTAACCACAGAGCATGCCTGGTCCTCTGTTTGGATGATCCAATAGGAACATGGTGTGCTCCTGACAAGAACCCGACATGCTGTTCCAAGTTGAAACAGCATGTACCTACCAAATAGAACAGGCTTCCTTATAGTCACTGTGTGCGAGTCCCTGGAATGGTTACAAGCAGAGAGTTGGAAGGTTCTCTTTAACACACTGCTGATGGCACCAGATTGGTGCACACTCGGAACAAAATCAGTTGTGCCCCCTTCGTGCCATTTGCAGGTGAACTAATGTATAACATATACACGCATGAACAAGCGCACACTGTTGTATTTTACAATTATATCTGAGGACGCATAGTCCTATTTTACAATGGACCCCTCTCAAAGGACGCCACCTTCGTAGGAAAGATACAACTGTGTGTTCAACGCCATAAGGTGCGTACGCACGCAGTGTGCAAAATGCTCTAAACACAATCGTGCATGTTGTTCGAAGTTTCTTTGAAATACGGTGCACCCGATGCGCGTCACGAAAATTTGACGCGCAAAATGCCAATGCGCGTGGCAATTTGTAGGAAGTGACGTCATTTGAGAGAGACCTATTATGTCTGAGCACAAGACATTGTCTTTCCCACTGTTCCTATAATACAACACTATCCCATAGAGTAAGCACACAAGCTTATGTTTGAGGACCATTTTCAACCAAAGATGTACGTTTGAGGACAACAAAGAATCTGTTGTCCTTGGGATTCACAGGTGTTAATGAAGCACCACCAACGATTCACACACAGAATCCACAAAATCTTCCCTTCGCGATTAATAACTGCTAGCATTAACTCTTTTCGAGTGAAAAGTCCCACACACTGTTAACTGACATCTGTTTATCAATGGCACGGCCCGTGATTGATGCATCGGCCAGCACGTGTACACTAATCGCACGTGTACACTAATCGCACGTGTACACTGTTTCATGCACAGTCTGTACATTGTGTGCATCGTTCGCTTACACGTGCGCGATCAAAAAGGGGTTTTCCTGATAGCACATCAATACCAGTACCCCCTCTCGACTGCGCTCTGTTCATTTTGGAGGTCCCTTTATTGTACCAGCACCAATTTGTGATTGTACACATACATACGTGCACAATGTACACTATATGTACATGGACGTACAGTATGCAAGCGCTCTGTATATCGTACCACTGTCAACGCTAGCCGGCCGCGCCGTCCTTGCTTCATACGTACGTACATGTGATCAATACCACAGCCTGTTTGTGATGATAAACATTGAGGATATATTTGCTGGAATCAACCATGGCTGTAGAAATAAACCAGGGTAAATCAAAGCCTTTGAATTTTAGCCATAAATCTGTTTGCATGATCCAGATACAGATGCGCATAGGCCATTAATTCAATCTATTTTTTTCACTCCGTGATTCAATTTGTGTATTTGTGTAAGTCGGCAAAATGACGACTTGCAGTAGAAGCCGACATTTGCGTAAGTCGTCACAAATTCTCTGGTCCCGAGAGTGCCGTCTTAGCCGGAGTTTACTGTACAAACAAAAATATGAAGAAAAATATGACTCACTTTCAGCCGAGTCTACATCCATCTTTGTCTCATCGGTATTGGATGGTGAGGGTTTTGGGGATCCTGGGGTTGCTTCTTTCGTGTTCTCTTCTTCACTATCGCTATCATCACTACCAGCACCAGGACCTGCTGTCGAATCACTGAGAGAAAGAGGAAACAAGACAAATAACAAGGGGTTATCATTACAGTAATATGATTTATAAAGCACAAGTATCCACTATTACTGGTGCTCAAGGCGCTACATCATTGGGCCAATGAAACATTCCAAAGACAATCTCAGCTCCCTGGGGAGTGTACAGCTTGATGCTGCCCTTTCAGAGCAAAGCAGCTCAAATCAACCGCAGTAACCATCTCTGCCCTCACAGGTACCCATTTACTCCTGGGTGGGGAGAAGCAGTGAGTGACAAAGCGCCTTGCCCAAGGGCACACACCGCAGCCCCAGGCTGGACTCGAACCCACAACCTTCAGATTTACTACTGAACACGAATCTAATGCTCCAGACCACAACGCCACAGCACTCATAACATCATTACATCAAAACTTATGGCCAAAGCAAAATCTTGCCACAATTTATATCAGGAGAAAAAACAACTTATTTTTTAAAGTGTCTAATTTATGTTTATTACACTAACAGTGTTAAAACGTTTCAAAACAAAAAGTTTCAAATCTGACTTGCACATGTAGGTGCCTCAAATTGTGTCAACCATCAAACTTAATTCAAATCTAAGGAATTATTAATTTCCCTGCGACAGTTTAAACGCCATATTTAAACAGGTGTAAATTTACTTAAGTTATCTTATGTTTCATCACAAACTAAACATAAAAAAAAAATTCCCCAAACTAATAACTTTCTTGTATTTGTATATGATGCACAAAGGCTCTTTACCCCTCCATGACGGACGACGGCTATAGCCGCGGCCTGGTATTCAGTGGTGTGCCCTCTGTGGGCAGCTGCTAGCCAGCTGCTACTGCGCAGACGCTACTTTCGCTCGTACCCCCAGCCCTGCAAACAGGACGCTGGGATACTCTGATGAATTCACGCTCTGATTGGTTGGATTTTGCGTGACCTGTGACCTGCGCGTCATCACGGTCATGACTCTGCAAGGTTTGAAACGGCCGTTTAGACTGATTAACTACTCTTTTATTCCAGTTTAGAGATTTTTTTGTTGTTGAAAAAGCGTAATAATGTAGGAAATTCTGTAAAACTTTTCTGTGTTGTAAATTTACAATTCCCGTCACTTGCTCAGGCTCCGTTTCGAATCACTAACAGTCGGATTGCATTATGCGACGCTCAAAATTGTGTCCACATGGTCCGCAATAAAACAGAAATCACATCCGGTATGGAATGTGCGCATTTCTATGGGAAGTTTTTGGATAGCATTTGCGCACATTGTCTAAACTGCTCTCTTGAACAGCTGTAGCCAGATGCTTTATACATAGGTTATAGGCCACTTCCTTCACAAGATTCTGTGAAGCTCATCAGACTATCCCAGCGTCCTGTTTGCAGGGCGGGGGGTACGAGCGAAAGACCCTACTGCGCAGTGATGCGTACAAGCCTGCCCAGTGAGGCATAAGGGAAGGGGTAAAGGAAAACTATATTTGTTGATTATTTCTTACCACGTTCTCGTTAATTCATCAACATTGGATAAGAACGTCAACTCTTTCTCTTCCCACATATCTTCTTCGTCGCTGTTGTTGTCGTTAAACTTGGATATCCTCTCATTGCAACAGGCTTCAAATAACGCCGAATTGGGCTGCGGGAAAACAATTACAAGTACAAGTTCAAATAACAACTCTTGACTGAGATTTCTAAAGACCGACTTGCAGGGTACCATCCCGTCCCTATTGTTACCCTTTGCTCCCTGTAACCCATAAGACCATATACATTAGAACACCCACACACATACACGTATTGGGCTTTACAGTATAGCCATGATGATTATTACCGAAAAATTCACTAAAAGCCTTGCTAGAGGAGAATAACTTCAAAACGACTTTCAACTCTGGCATTAATTACAAAAGGCACTCAGAGTGCTATTAACCCTTACCCCCTAGGGTGATTTACTAGGAACCTTCCTCATCCTTGCAAATTCCAACACCATATGGTAAACTGTGCACATAAAACAGTTGGACTGTTTATTTGTGTTATGCCTAACCCCATGTAAAGCATAATCAGTTTACTAGTGCAGTACTCATCCAACAAAACCCAACATATTCCAACAAACCCTGGTGTTGGAGTTTGATTGGATGGGGATCGTTAGGGTGTATGCCCACAAAAGCATGGGAAATATGATTCTGTACTTACATTGTCTTCATTAGCCGATATTGAGAAACTGATGTCTGATATTGTGTCAAATGGATTGCTGTATGATAAGACAGAAACAGTGTACAGTAATCAATCCCAAACATACTACGGTGAAGCCATGATACACCAACGTTTGCAAGTTGTACATTTGTTGGAAAGAATATTGCATCCTGACGCCTCTATTTTCATCATGTATTATCTCAAAAAAGGTCAGTCATTGAGATAAACATTTCCAATTTTGTGAGAAAATATTTTTAAAATGCACTCGACTCTCCATAGACTTTGTACACAACCAAAGAAGTGGCGTCTGGATACTACATTCTTTCCCATTTTTATTCCATATTTCTTTCGTTCTTTACAACTTTTGTTAAAATTAACATATATATCCTTCACCGTGTATAACATTTTTCAGGGACAGTATTTGGGCATACAATATCTTGGTACATTTAGAATTGCCATGTGAATGTCAGACCAGACAAGATCAATTTTGTTTTTTGGTTAGAAATTGTCTTCAAGCTTCATTTCTGGTACACTAGTGTTAATTACAACATATACAGACAAAATCAAAGCACACAATAAAAAAACCAAAATTACTAAGACGGATACAGATATCTAATATAAAGAATACTCATGCAGAACTGCGGCGAGATTAAACTACTTTAAGTAATTTCTTTTTTTTAAACCAAAAATTCAAAAAATAAATAAAGAACAAACAGGAAATAAATACGACAAACAAACATTTCTGGCAGTTCAAAAGACAGAAAAACGTCTCAAAACTCATCTGTTGTCCAACAGAAATTCTACAATTCAAGTTCCATAAAACTCACATTGCAATTATAATTCTGAAGGGATGCATTTCATAGTTCAAAAACTATTTGGCATCACTCCGTATTATCCCAACTTTCCTTATTGCCAAAACTTTGTCTAACTAAACTCACAACTACACTGGAAGTGTATAACCAAATGAAACCCAACAGAACACACACAGAAAAAGAAGAAAACAGAGAAGAGCGGAGAGTTTTCAACAGAGGAAGAGAAAGGCGGGAAAGGCAAGACTTCGAGTCTGACTAAGATGACTTACTTGACGTTATCTTCTTGCTTGGTGAAGTCCTCATCGGTGAATCCAAACTGGTCAATAAAATGGGACGTCATTTGTTGTATCTGATAATCAGAGAATGCCTGCCATGGTAGTGGCAGACCGAAGGGAAATGCAACAATGTATGGTGAAGGCACACACACAATAAACACACACACGCATACACCGCTCGTTGTGGGAGGAGAAGTTGGAGGTGGGTAGGTGGGTGAGTGGGTGGGTGAGTGGATCGGAAACAAACATGATGCATCGGTTCAAAGCGATAATTAGTCACCCAACCCTTCGGGTGTCAATCTTCAACTGCCATCATATCTGAACCAAGTTGGTCAATTTGCATCAAGTCAGTTTTTCATTTTCCCAAACTGTTTTCGGAGTTACAAAAAGTTTGACTTGAACAAAATGTTGGCAAATACAAGTCCTTGGCAGTGAGAAGACCGACCCCCCTAAAATAACGAGGAATTTGAGAAGTGAGTGGACACTTTGGGAGCGTATGCAATAGCCACGATGCTCATGCAATGGCAAGCTGAACAGTCTAGGCAGTCAACACAACAGCTTCTTCGAGAAAACAGTGAACGCATGCTTTTACAAAAATGAAGTTGAGGGGATGAACTGCTCTGAATCAAATGGCTCATTATTGTAGATGGAAGTGGTAAGTACTACGAGTGGAAATCCATGAACGGTTTTGACGGTTTGTTGTTGAAAAACAAGTAGTGTATATTAGTTTAAAAATGAAAAAAATTCCTTTCTTGTAGAAGTGTCTTTTTTATAATAGAAGTCTTGTTTTAAAATGAAATATTTCTGGACGCATGAATTTGGCAAATTTTTCATGTGAAAAGTTTTACAGCGTTATTTATCGTAAAGCTTTTGTTTTTATCCCCTTTAAGAATGCAATATTTAGTAATTCAGAAAGCACATTGGGGTTTTTTTTCACAAGTGATAGCCAATGATTGTAAATACCAATACAGATTTCAGCAATAAGTTCATGTTTTGGTTCAGAAGTTATTCGGCAATAACTATAGTTTGTAATAGCTCATTTTTTAAGTATGCATAGTTTTGATAATGCCCACAAAAGGAGTTTGTGACTTTATGCTTCATGCTGAATCATTTGTTCTCGAGACAGTTAACATGGAAGAAAATTTGGAAGATAAATTCTGACAGATATAACGATAAGGTTAACAAAGAAGGATGAGGGCAAAGAGTTGAAAGTAGGAAATCAAATACGAGGAAGAATGCAAAACTTTGGGGGGGGGGGGGGAAAGGGAACTAAGCATGGAATGGCATTTTGTGGTTTTTTTACTGGTACTTGACACTTTCAATTTGTTTAACAGGACTACGTGTGAATTGTTGCTTTGTGCTTAACTTTCACTTCTTCTCCACTTTGTTTTGTTTTGATTGTTTTTTTTGGGGGTTTCTGTTCAGTCTGAAATTCTGATATATATGACAAAGCAAGCAGCATAGCAAGGTTGCAACATGCACAACAACACATTCTCAGTCGGACCAACTGATAGACCACAATTGTCGACTAAGAGGCAAAATATTCTCGCAATTCTGGTGCATCAGTTAGCAGGTATGTGTGCCTTCCCACAAAACGACATTGTTTTCATACTAATTTCAGTTTAACTTGAGCACCCCCGGAAATTTTTTTTTTTTTCCTCGACTCACGCAGACCACTAAACGGTCGAATCACAGGGGTAGTCAATTTAAACTGAAAGTACATTCAAACATGTGAAAATGCAAATCTGTTTTTTGGTTGTAACAAAATAGGTCCTGCTTTCAAGTTTTGCCAAGATATACATGTACTTTCAAAACGTCTTGCGGCTGAGTACAATACTACAGACTCAGGAGAGATGCGATGTATCTCACCATAAGCTTATAGTGGCAAGCCACCATGACTTTACATGGAACCGGACGTCCCAATTCTGGATCAATCAAAACAATAGGCTTACTTTTTCAACATGACCCAACAGATTCAAGAAAGTTCACATCAAAAACGAGCAGGAAGTTAGTTCTGTAGCACACTTGTACGCAATTTAATGTGCCTTTTTTTTGAGGAGCTGAATGATTTCAGATGCAACGATGATCTACTTTAAGACTTGATCTCAGTATCTGTTGACCTTTGACGCGACCTTTTGCAGGGACCTGATTTGTTACAACTCAAGATACATGTTACATGAAACCAGATTTTATTGGGGACAGATTGTCTCTCTCTGGAGAGTAAAATTGTCTCATTCTTGTGATCACTTGTCCACTCGTGGTCAATTTACAAATTCCAGTGGGTAGACATTTTGTAATTATAGGCAAACACCTGTACATTTAATGATTACTCTTACAAACCCATTAAAATCTGGTTTCAATGCTCTGTTAGTGAAAAATATAAACGTTGCAGCAATTCTCTTTCAAATTGGTAAGTAAAAGAAGAGAAAAATTGTCAGGTTTTTTTCCCACTATGGTTGGTGCAGGTTGTGGCAAAGAAACAAAACGCCTTGACATAAAGTTTTCTATTTTCAAAATAGGTTTGAACCTTAACTTTTCAACTTTCTAAATAAACTCATTTGTATTTTTCACCAAGTGAGCACAAATTAAAAATGAATTTTGAATGATAACAGAATTGCTGCATTCAACAGAGGAATAAAATTTAAGAAATATTTCAATTGCTAAAACCTCTCTGTGTTTGTATCAAAAGTGAATGCTTTTTACCCAAGTGAGTGCATTATATTGTCTGCAATTTAACACTTTGCAGCTTCTAATGTGAACTTTTGCAACTAATTTGAAAACAACTAATATATTCAAGACAATGTCCATGCATTTTTTTTCCTGAGAAAGTTTCATCCGTTGTTTTGATCCTTTTTTGGTCTAAAATAAATTGATGCATACACGTACCTGTTGTACTGCAGTGTCTTTGCCAAAGTCTATATTACCAAAATCACCATCATCGTCCTCACTGGAGGAATGTAAGGGATGTGTGCCAACCTACAAACAAAGCAGACATAAACAAGTCAAGATTTAAGATTTGTGTCAACCTATAAAATACGCAAGAACAAACTGCTTAAAACTTGAATATTGACACCAAAATGCCAAAATTGAGATTTAGGCCCCCCAAAAAAGTCTCCGGTTTCTGGTATGCGCGCACGTCGCCGTAGCCATGCGCGTGTCGGCAAAATGAAAAAGGTTTTTTTCAATACAAGATGATGTTTCAAAACCGCCAAACTCACTAGTTTGACTGGAATTCTGCTGCTGCACAATTTTAACGTGTTTTTAGAAGGGGTTATGATCGAGAATAAGATTTATGTGGCCTCTCTGGACTCCCATATATTTGCACTAAGTTTAGTCGGGCACAATTTGGAGTCAACAGCCGACATTTGAAGCAAAAAAATCGGGTAAAAAAAAAAAAAAAAGCCGCGTCGCCGCACCATTTTTTGGGCAAGCTCCATACCAGAAACCGGAGACTTTTTTTTTGGCCTTAGGCCGCAAAATTGTTTACCAGTTGTCAATATGTTAGGATTTTCAGCGGAATTTGAGAAAGCCCCATAGATAATTTCAAACCTCCACATCAAATTTACTTTTATTTTGTTCACAAGCAATACATGCATTTACCCTGACTGCATACTCAATCCTTCAAAATCCTCCAACTGCCACCATGTAAAAATTGGATACAGCCTCAATCCTCCAAAACCCTCCGTTATTTTTTTTTAACTTGGTCTGTGACGGGGTGACCACTTTTTCAATCCTTCATAATCTTCCAAAAATTACTGTAACGCACTGGGGTAGTGCAGATGATAAACCAGAAGCCGTGCAGATGATGTCCAGTATAATATAGACCTCCAGTATGCAGGACTGATGAAACAGCTCAAACCCAATAACGCAATGCATCCTTCAAAGTCGACAGCATTTTTTGGGCCAATAACCTCAATCCTCCAAAATCCTCCAAAAACAATCCTCCAAAAACAATCCATTAATTAATTAATCCATTATGTTCTGCTTACGCCAGGCATGCAACTGGGGAACCACAAAAAAAGAGGAAATTCAAATTTTTCCCAGACTTTGTACAGTGGTTTTCTATTTTCAATGGCACACATGGGAAGTAAAAAAAAAAGAGGCAACCAGCTGATCCAAGGAAAAGTTGCATGCCTGTTACACGTATGCAGAGCAGTCCATGAGATACAATGCAGGAGTTAAATTGAGTATTAGCAATTCTGGCCAAGTTTTTTTAAGTCATGATTGAAATTTAGAAAGCCAACTCACCAAATCTACCGTATTCCGTTTGTTGAGATCAGACAAACTACCCGCTAGAAAAGAACTCCACTTATCTCGAAAATCCTCCGGTACATACTCTGAAGGCAAGGGAAATAAAACAAGTGACAGTTAATTATTTCACTGCGATACATTTATAGAAATAGCGACTAGCCTTTGCAATACAAAGAACCCAACACCCGAGGTAGATATGGACAATAATGTACAAGTTTTGATATTAACAATTTAACCCTTTTTTTCTTCAAGTAACTGCTTTTTGACAACAGCTATGTATTTTGGTAGTCTTTTTGACACTTTGTTTTTACATGCAAAATGCAAGTGCTATTGTTAATTTTTTGAAGACAGAGTTTTTCATATTTTATGCAGAGAGTTTTTTTGGAAAATTATTAGTTTCTCACATGTTTAAATTAGTACCCAAGTTTCGCAGACAAACTGTAATGAGAGTAACTTTAATACAGCCTTTTTTCTTCCTAGTATTTACATGTATACCTGAATTTGTTCTACACTTTTTATTGTGCAGATTGATACTTTCGTACTGCAATGATCTTGTAAAAAATAATCATTGGGGCAATTCCACGGTTACTCACGTTACATTTTTGATGTACTTTTGAGTTTCCTTGGGCTGTAATTACCTTACTGAAAAGGTTTAATATCTGTTATCCCCCATGGTAGATAGAGTAGACCTAGACCTACCTAAGCACCAAAGATGACATCCAGAAAAATGTGTTATGTATGATAAAAAAGACGCACAAAAACGGTTACTCACGTTACGAAAGTGTAATGTGAGTAGCCGATTTTGTGTGTCTTGTTTATCATACATAACACAATTTTCTGGTTGTCATCTTTGGTGCTTAGGTAGGTCTAGGTCTACTCCATCTACCATGGGGCTAACAGTTATTAAACCTTTTCAGTAAGGTAATAACAGCCCAAGGAAACTCAAAAGTACACCAAAAATGTAACGTAACTGTGGAACTGCCCATTGGGTTATTGCATTTTCACTCCAAGGTACCAGGTGAATTAGAGAGAGACAATTTTTGGCATGTCCTTTTTGTGTCATACAAGTAACCACATTTCCAAAGAGTGCCATGCTCAAATGAGGAAAACATACAACTTGTTTTGTTGTCCTCAGGGAAAAGCCTTGATTATTGGGTATGTTTATGCAATAAAGTAAACAGATTGTCCAACTAGTATGAAGACAAACAGCACTCAGAATGTTAAAGAACGCCAATGCTAGTTACCATGAAATTGCCGTTGAATTTTCGAAAGATTTTGTAAGATTAGGGAAGGTAGATCTCAACCACTAACTACTTCATGTATGCCCTTGAAGGCACCGTACAAAAAGAATGTGCCACTGGCTTCAAACAAAATCGAAGATATCAGAAATTTCTGGAAAGGTTCCATGCCAAAACTTCGGGTCAGTGTCTCTCACCTTGAAATAAGGACTTGATCTGATCGCAGTTACAGCCTTTCTCCATCTCATCGATGACAGTATTAGTGATCCGGGTCAGGTGGCCCATGTACCCTCTCCGCGACCCGCCCTTCTGTTGGGTTTGTTCGTTATCTTCCCACTTTTCCAGTATCCTTTGTATCAGCTTACAATCTGTAAAAAGCTATGGGGTCGAGAAATACATGATAGGAATGTCAATATTGAAATCACGAGGTGTTACTCGTGCTTAAACCTCTTTTTGCGGTAAAGAAGTAAATTCTGTCATGAGCAACTATAGCTCCTCGCCATGAAACAACAGAGAATATTTCTATTCCCCCTGGATGGGATGCCAGTCCATCGCAGGTTACTCCCCAGCTAATGCAGGTACCCATTTATACTCCTGGGTGGAGAGAGGCAAGTGGGGGTGAAGCGGCTTGGCCAAGGTCACAACATATGGCCAGCAGCTGGATTCGAACCCTTGACCCTCCGATCATGAGTCACAAACCCTAACCACTAGGCCACACCCCCTCCTCCTCTTTTGAACGGATACACAAATCCTGCCCAGTGAAAATGAGAGAACATTACCCTAAATATTTGAAATCCTTTTTGATATTTATAACCTATTGTCTGGCATGCAACTGGGAAGTAACACATTTTAAGTAAGACTTGAGGTTTTGAGTGGTGGAGATACTAATGAATGAAAGGTTTGTGGAAACACCATGTGGCAATAATTTCTCAAACTAAGAGAATGGTTCTGAAAAGAACCAGAGGTATAAACTCGATGTTCCGTTAAGTATGCTGGTTTAGTACCGAATGCTGAAAAGTCGGTGTGGATGCCAGCATAGTCAATTGACCGGTTAGGTATGACCTGGGACACGAGGGAAGGCTCTTTTAAAGAGGAAATTGTAAGCTTTACAAGACTTTATACAGTGTTTTTCAATTTAAATGGCATAATTGTGAAATGAAAAAACGAGGAAATCAGCTGATCCGAGGAAAAAGTGCGTACCTGTAATGTGAAACTAGAGCTTAAAAAAAAACCCAGAAAATTCTTGGAATTGACGACAAAATATGAGAGGTTTTGTAGGTATTCTCCCATGAAGTCACATTTGCAGGTCGATTTGAAGAAAGGTAGAGATCTTTTTGAAATGGCAGTGCTTTCAGGTATGGAAGAGTCAAGGTACCAGACTTACATGAACTAATAGGGGATGTTGCGTCTTTCCTTCTTCCGATTCGGTGGGGTTATTGGCCAGGATGGTGCTTATACACTTCTCAACTTCCAAATGTAGGAAATTGTTCCATGCATACTGAAATAAAAGCTCCTAAAAACAAAAACAATAAGTACCAGAAAATCATGAGAATTGTGCAAGGCAGAACGGATCAGTTTGTTAAAACTGAACAGAATTTGAAATTAGTTGAATTTGGATAGAAAAGCTCAAACAGGTATTGCTTGGTCGAAGCTAGCCTGATGAAATCATGATTATTCATCAAATTAATATAACGACTGTTGACAGATTGTGTTGTTGCAGTTATACACACACTGCACATGGGTAATGTCAAAGATGTGAGGAAATTTAAAACAATTTTATTCACTTGGAACTAAAAAGTTAAAAGATGGGTATCGTTTAATATTGATCAGCAGAATCGTTTAGGTCCCCAGCTGTTTAGAGTCTGTGCAGCTACCGAGGGTGATGCTTAGCCTTCTTAGAAAAATCCAAGTAAGAGATCTGATAATAAACTATAAATTGTTCTAAACGTTGATGTAAAGCCAAGTTTATCAAATATGCAGCTTTCTATGATGAAAGTAGACCAAGCGACTGCTCAACATAATGTACTAGCAGTCTAGCACAATCACTTTGAGCTGTTCTATGCCAAGTGACAAATGCCCCCGCAATGAACATACAGCACAAAAATTGGACGAGCACACCCTTTTTCCTTTTTAAATATAAAATATGGTAAACGATTTAAAATTATCTGATGACCAACCATACTGCAACGCTCTACTGAAATGATTAGCTCCAAAGAAGATAACCTCAGGATGACATAAACTTTCTCATTCCTACAACGCGAAGACATGATGTGTACAGACTTTGATTTTTACCCGATACATATCACAACCCTCCAACACACTGTTGCCTAAATTCTCTAGGGTTGTACCTACCCATAGTGACTTTATCGTCCCCAATCTGGCTAGTTCCACGTTAATACTCTGGGTATTGGTCACCAGCAGTGAAGCAATCAGCTTACAGACTTGTAGGCGGACAGCTCCAAATGGAGGGGAAAGCTGACCCACGGTGGTAGGCATTGGATCTTGCTGTAATGACAGAGGAAAGAACATTCATGTTGGATTTGAAAATGTTTGGCTTGCTGCAAATCTCAAGTCCTCTTACTTATCAAATTAAATTAGGTTTTGCCCTTCACCGACGTTTTAACACTGTATACTCAGTGTGTTACCTCCCGAGTGAAAGTTGGAAAAAATCACTCAGGTGGGACTCGAACCCACGACCTCCTGCTTTCTAGTGCAGATGTCTTACCACTCGACCACCGAGCTAACGGGATCGGTTGGCTGGTTCGAATCTGATGTACATAGCAGCGGGTACCGCATAAAGTATTATAAGATGGAATTTTGCGTCGGGGTGATATAAATCAAATTAGGTTTTGCCCTTCACTGACATTTAAACACTGTATACTCAGTGTGTTACCTCCCGAGTGAAAGTTGGAAAAAAACTTACTTACATGTATGTTAAGCTGTGTGAAGTAATGGGAGTACCGTAATTTTCGGAATATAAGCCGCGGCTTATAAGTTGAATTTGCCCATGAAAATGTTTACTGCGGCTTATACACAGGGCGGCTTATACGCCGAGCCGTGAAGAATAAAAATGATATTCAAATGTATATTTAATGTACTGGTATAAGGAAAGATCTGTTGCTAAAATGAATCATTAATAAAGAAAGTCATAAACAAACCGAAAGCACGTCCAACGAAAAGGTACCGAGCGGTAAAAAGTACGGCTAGCGAAAGCTGTCTCTTTGACATCGACATCGACAACCGGCCGTACGTGATTCTAGTGCTGCATGCATGCTGCATGCCTTTCCCATGGACCACACCATTTCTTGTAATAAAGGGGTGTACTTTCTTGGGAACAATAATTACCAATATTTCTGCTGTTTAAAAACAGAAAAAAAGATAACTAATACTTCTTATGGAGTTCCAAATATTTCTCTATTCAATAATCAGTTGTTCAATGTCACAATATAATTTTTTTTCTTGAAATGTATTCAAGAAACGATGTAAAACTCAAAGCAGCGGCTACAAATCACCCCTTACGAAATAAATGGATTCGTCCATAAAATTTTCAGCATCGTGTTGACTGTTTTCGAAGAGAGTTATGATCGCAACTTGAATTTTGACGTTAGTAATCACAACAATTTGATAAGTTTTGTTGTAAAAACGGACCTGTTTATTCTTAGGACAAAACAAATTAGCATCTGTTGCCACAAAGCAGCATTTGTAGCCTCCAGTCAGACGACACACGGTGGGTTACATATCTCAAGTGCTGGGGGAAAATGTTATCATTTGCCGGCGCTAGCTGCTGGGCCATGCGCTAACTTTTAAGGCCGGGGACCGGACGGGGCAGCCGGCAGTAATTCACGGTGTTTATTTCTCATCATCAATTTCCATATTTGTTTGAGTTATTGTAAGAGTATCAGCTGTGAATGATTTGATATAACTTTTGTGGCCCTTTTTATAGCTTTCGTAGTGTAAATGGAACTGGTTCAGAGCATTTTGACTAGAATTTGGAGGCCCTACAAAATTGAAACCACTGCGGTCGGTGCAGCTTATACGCCGGTGCGGCTTATACGCCGACTTCAAATCTTAATTTGCAGATTTTTGCGTACTGCGGCTTATACGCCGCGCGGCTTATATTCCGAAAATTACGGTAGTTGGTTTTATTGAAGTTTTAAGCTTGTGTTTGATGTCTAAAATACACAGATCATAACCACCTAGTGCCAATTAATACTTGGCACAAAATTTGGTAAAGTTAATTCTAAAAAAAACAACAGGGCACCCCAAATGAAATGCTTTCATATTCAAAACTCAAACCTTTGGTGGTACAACATGGTAATTTCCTTACTGATCAACAAATCTTTACATTTGAGAGAAAAGCAACTGTCTGACTGATTTAAACAATGTTATCAGTCCAACAGTTATAAATGTAACTGGGCAATTCCACGGTTACTCACGTTACATTTTTGATGTACTTTTGAGTTTCCTTGGGCTGTGATTACCTTACTAAAAAGGTTTAGTAACTGTTATCCCCATGGTAGATAGAGTAGACCTAGACCTACCTAAGCACCAAAGATGACATCCAGAAAAAAGTTACATTTTCATAACGTGAGTAACCGCCTTTGTGCGTCTTGTTTATCATACATAACACATTTATTTGGATGTCATCTTTGGTGCTTAGGTAGGTCTAGGTCTACTCTACCTACCATGGGGATAACAGTTATTAAACCTTTTTCAGTAAGGTAATTACAGCCCAAGGAAACTCAAAAGTTCAACAAAAATGTAACGTGAGTAACTGTGGAATTGCCCAACTGCTTTAGCTCGATACAAGAAGGATATTCTGAAATTTTTAATTTCTGACAAAAGAATAAATCATTGCTTTACCTAAATTATACAAATCGGGAACTTTTACTGATACTTGTACAAAGGGTAGTCTACACTCAGAAAAAAAAGACAGGAAGAATAAAAAGGAATAGGACGCATATTAAAAGAGAAAACCAACTGACTGAAAAACAAACTTGAACACCTGAAACCAAAAGTAGCAGGTTTTTTTTTATATATTTATCTACGAGTACCTCTGGGGGATCTGTCAATAATTGGTGAAGTTCAGGTAGCTGATGTATAACCGCCTTCAGCGTGCCGCTGACACCGTGAGCTAATCTCTCAGCGTCTAGCGCAGTCATTTGTTCCTGTCCCTCGGGCCTAAAGAAAGACAATACCATGCTGGTAAGGGAGGAAGCAAAAGAATGAAGCTTGAAAAAGACGGGTGACCAAACAAAAACAACAGCAGCTACACACCAACAACCAAATTGCTTCTTCATTGTCTAGCGTCTTCCCTCGTCCGACATTTCAACTTGCAATGTCTTATACTTTTGTTATCCTTTTGGAAATACTATTTCTTTTCTCCAAAATTGGCTGAAAATTTGATGGACAGACAATGGAATGAGTAAGGAAATGAAGAAGCAATTTCTACTTTTTAACAGCAACATGTGCATTGCAATTGATAAATAAATGTGTTTATAAACAGTTCAGGGGTTGGAATAGTGACACAAAAACACGAATTAATACAAATGGGTGCTAAATCTAGGTGAATGCAAAACACAAACAGCTATAAGTGCAGACATTTTATGTGCTATCTTTTTTGGGTGAATAATTTGGAGCATTTGAGCGATTTATTGAGCTTTACATGGAAGAAGTTTGGTTTCCACAATATATTTTAGTGAAATGAGTGAAATGAGATGCAAATATCATTAAAATGCACATTTTTAGTACTTAAACCAACACTCTCCTGATAGTTAAGTTTAAATCCTGACACTCCACGACTATTCTTGATGAACCTAAACTATTTAGAGATCTACTGCAGCCACAATGGGTGGGTATCAATATGTTTGGGTAAAAAAAAAAAAAAGTTTGCCCAAAGAAATAGCGTCCTCCTGCTGTAGCTACCACATCTCAAACAAGCTAATGGCATAATTGGTATTTTTACTGTTCACAGAGCAAATTCAAAAAAGAGCAAATCAACTTTTGCAAGACTTTCTAAAATGTTTTTAATGGCACAAGTGTGAAGTGAAAAAAATGAGAAAAATCTGCTGATCCGAGGAAAAGTTTGATGCCTGTAGATAGGGTCATTCTACAAATTTAGGGTCCAAATGCGACATTTTTTCCAGTCTGTGTTATCTTGGTGCTTTGTAATTTGGCACTCAAGTATCATTATGAATGACTTCTGACAATTTTTTTTTGTAAGTAGTTTGATATTCAAAATCACTCTTGCAGAACAATTCCGAGAAATATAATCCGAATTCTAAAATCATACGTGTACATATGTCATATGTAACCGGGACAGGGGAAAAAAAAAAGTGAACCCCTAATTTATAGCATGGTCCATATCCATGTGAACACCTCTGTATACTTGTCTCCTCATGTTAGCCAGGGACAGGAGACATGTTACCTGACAGGATGTTCTCCATCATACACCAATAGGTGTTCAAGTGCCGCACCAAATTGGTGACTTCCTGCCCCCCCCCCCCTCATTGCCGATATCAAGGGGTATTACAAAGTCATGAAGAGGATAAGGGAGGGGGGAATATGATTAGCTATGGCGCGCTTTCATGTCAAAATGGGTGCAGCTGCTTGTATTTGAATGGCAAAATAATACACCACTTGACGTTCGGAACACATTAATTAGGTTATGATACATGTAAGTATGGGAACGGGTGATTCAATGGCCGTCATGCAGTCCACAAGATTACATTGGGCATAGTATCAATGAAGTATCGATGAAACCGCATGAATGGGCAATAGTACTGATTCTATTGCATAGCCCGCTTTCATGTGTCAGGCAATAGTTCAGGAATTTTCTTCACAAGAGTATAGATGTACATGTACATGTATAACAATGCACATTGTACGAGAATGTCATTGCTGTGAAGATTACAATAGGGCATCAATGGTACCATGGCAACATGTTATGAGTGGGTAAATAACACTGATGCTATTGCACAACTTACTTCCATGTGTCAGACAATAATCAGTCCTTCATTTTTAAGGAGCGCGATCGCGCAAGCGCTCCTACTGCGCTCCTCGACTGTCTCGAAGGAGCGCCAAAAATAGCGCTCCTCAGAAATCCAAAAGAGGGCTCGTCAAACACGGGAAGTTAAAAAAAAAAGTGATAAAAACGCAAAGGATTTTAAGTCTTAAGCTACACATATTTTTCATTGGTATAATGCCCAAACTCACGTTAATATGCCGCTGGACATCGCTAAAAATGAACGAACACCGAGCTCGTACGTACTGTATAAGATCGTGTGTGTACAGCGGTTGTATACTGTGCGTGCAGAATCTGCATATCGCGTAGAGCTGCATGAAAACACGTGGGCCCGTACGTGCGAGTGCAGCAATGACTGGTTCCCGCTGCGCCGCGCACTAAGTCCCAATGAAGGCAGGATGAAAATGCGGTAACCAGTCAATGTAATAGTCGCGCGCGGTGCAATGCACTGCCTGCCGTACAGTGTTTTGCGTGCAGGCCGGACGGAATAGACATCGTAAAAATGCCAAGAAAACAACGATTGAGAAGGACGATCTTTGCAAGCTTATTCACAAAACTTGATCTCTCTTGTCTGTGTATGTATTTCCCGTGTTCATGAATTTATTTTGAGGAAGTTTTACTGGTATGTGAAGTGAAACGATGCAGCGTGTTTCACCGAAATCCTATACCGTGAAACGAGTCTCATTGCCGGCCCACCACACACAGTGCATCACAAACGCTCGTACTAGTGCGAAGTTCAGACGTTGTTAGCCAGTTTCTCGTCGTGACTAGCATTTTCCATTATTTTTAAGATTATCGACGGCAGATATTTTCGATAAAACTTAAGGCAAGTTTGTGTCATTTTGAGGTCCTTTTTGTGAAGCTTTCGTAGAGCAATTGAAATAGTTCAGGCTGAAAATTTCATATAATTTTAACGAATCTGAAAGCAAATTTTCAGTTGCTTTTCGTGCCGTTTTTAACTCTCCATTTTCCAAGTATAATCAAGTGATGAACCAACTGACAACTGTATTAAAAAATGAAAGCCTGAGCAGTAGTCAAACCTTTTATTAATCTCCATTTAATTAGTTTTTTAAAATAAATTTTACCTTGTCTTACAGTTACAAAAGCGAAAAAAGTAACGCAACTTGGGCATATGTTATTATGCAAAAACTAATAATAATGCAGCCCCTTGAATAAATCCTTATATTCAAAATAAAACAAAAACAATGGTAACCCGTCGTTTTACCGCTGTTTATCCGTAGATTTTAAGGAGAGCGATTTGCTCTCCTCGAATATTTGAGGAGAGTGATTTATAGCTCTCCTGGATTTTCTTTAAATGAAGGACTGAATAATGGGGAATTTTCTTCGCACGAATAAACATGACAATATACATTAGAATGTTATTGCTGCGAAGAGTACAAAGGGCAGTGTCAATGTACCATATTGACTGCATTATGTTATGAATGGATATTATAAGCACCGATGTTATTGCACAACTTACTTCCATGTGTCAGACAATATGTAAAGAATTTTCTTCGCAAGAATATACATGTAGATGAATAACAATGTACTCGTGAAGATTACATACATTGTAGGGCAGTGTCAATGGTACCACAGTGACTACATGTTATGAATGGCTATTAATAGCACTGACACTATTGCGCAACTTACTTCCATGTGTCAGACAATAGTTAAGGAATTTTCTTTGCAAGAATATAGATGTATGACAATGTACATGAGAATGTTATTGCTGTGAATATTACACAGGGCAGTATCAATGGTACCATGTTGACTACGTCATACATGTTATGAATGGGTATTAATAGCACTGATGCTACTGCACAACATACTTCCATGTGTCAGAGTACTCGGACAATAGAAATGCTATTGCTGTGAAGATTACTGAGAGTCACCTAATGAGGGGACTTTAACCCTAACCTTCTAGATTATTTATAACTGGAGTATTTTGGAGGTAGGGGTGTGCATTGGGCCCGGGTACCCGAGTACCCAACCGCTGATGTCAGGAACCGGTTCCAGATTATGGGATTGGGTATCCGTAACCAGCTTTAGAAATTTACTTAGTTACTTCTCAGACAATACAAAAGGAAGGTTTTTAGTGGGGAATTTTCAAAATGAAAACAACCTGGCTACATGGAAACCAAAATAGAATTCATGTTATGTGCATTTTAACGCGTGACAGATGACGCTCGATAAAGTTGTAGTTTAGACTGTAAAGACCTTCAGACAACTTCTGGGATTTGAATTTAGGGGTTGGGTTTCTTTAGCGGTTACAGGGTACCAGTGTCTTACTTCGACAGGTTACCCAGTTCCCGTACTACCCATAAATGCACATCACTATTTGCAGGATCACACTTGGGGAAAGTAGCCAGAATGTGCTATTGTTTTCATGAAGGATTTAGGATTCAGGAAATTTCCTAGCTCAAATACCAAGGGGAGGTACATGTACATGCGTGTAAGGTTAATTTACACAATGATATCAAGTCTCAATACACACAGCATAACATTTAAGGGGTGCTGAAATAGCTGTAACATTGAGTTTTCTGCCTGAAATGACACCACACTTTTACTCATGAATATGGAAATTTGCATTAGCATAAAACCCAAAAAGTCACCAAAATACCCTTGAAAATGGCAAAACGAAAATTGAAAATAAGGTTAAATGGGACACAAAGGGGCATTTCCAAGGATTCCGTTAAAAAAATAACATTACATGGGTCCTGTAATTCAGGCTGAAAAGGGTGAAATGAGTTCAAAAATGGGTCCGTAAGGCCAAAAAAAAAAAGTCTCCGGTTTCTGGTATGCGCGCGCGTCGCCGTAGCCATGCGCGTCGGCAAAATGAAAAAGTTTTTTTTTCAATACAAGATGATGTTTCAAAACCGCCAAACTCACTGGTTTGACTGGAATTCTGCTGCTGCACAATTTTAACGTGTTTTTAGATGGGGTTATGATCGAGAATAAGATTTATGTGGCCTCTCTGGACTCCCATATATTTGCACTAAGTTTAGTCGGGCACCATTTGCAGTCATCAGCCGACATTTGAAGCCAAAAAAAAAAAAAAACAGGTAAAAAAAAAAAAAAGCCGCGTCGCCGCACCACTTTTGGGGCAAGCTCCATACCAGAAACCGGAGACTTATTTTTTTTGGCCTAAAAGAAAAAGGAACCTGCAAAGGTCACTTCACAAACGTCCCTACAATGAATAGACTTCCTCTTGACTCGATCAATGCACACATAACAGGGATTTTTTTTGTGGTTTAGATTTCATCAGAAAGGTCCTCAGAGTGACTCACTGCATTTGTATCATAGGGATTTCCCTGTCCAATCAAATTACTGTCATCCAATGTACACTGAGTACAATGTACTTCCTTGCGAAAGAAATTTAGTTAATCTTCCTTCCTTCTTCCCACTAGGAACACCACTCAGACTGTCATTTCTGAATAAATCGGGGGAAATGTGTGTGAAGTTATGGGTATATTTTCTCTTCAGTAATATTTTATGGAAAATTTATGTAGGCCAGACAGCAAACTCTAGATTTTTCCTTTTTGGAATTGATATTTCTTTTTTTAGTCTGCTGACAATGATAAGTATTCAAGCGAGCAAATTTTGTGCAGCACAAAACCTTGTTATCACAACAACAAAAAATTTACACATCAGAAATGACATCAATACATCAATTAATTGGACAAATCTTTCACTGCAAAACCACAAATGTATCACAGCATGTAAAACAATCACAGCATTACACAACACACAACCACATTTTAAGCTTCCCTCACACACACACAAAATATGACTTGAACAACTTTTTTAAAAACTTTTTTTAAACTAGAAACACAATGGTAAGCTGATATACATGTACCAACAAACAAAAGTTGACGTAAAGGCATTGGCCTATTTGATCATTTGTTTTTCACGCATTTTGTTCGTTTCCGAAAGAACACCACTCCATATCCAAAGAAGAATGTTCAAAACCGAACCTGTTGAACTTTCAGCTCAGTGGATATTACACTTTTCGAGAAAACAGTGAAAAACCATGTACAACCTTTTGATCACGAAATAAGATTTTGCCGATAAGGCCAAAAAAAAAAAAATTTGGTCTCTGGTAAGACCAAAGTTCCGGAATTGACGCGGCCACGCGGCTTTTTTTTTCTTTTTCTTCAAGCTTGGATTGTACAGACAAGGTGGGGTACTATTTTGCTTTTTTGGTGTCCTCATGTACATTGGTGTCCTCCATAATTTGTCTTGGTGCTTTCGATCATTTGCCTTGGTGCAATTTCCCATTCCTTGGTGCTCTTTGGTAAAAAAAATTGAGGTGCAGAAATAGAGGGCGCTGTTGGAGCTACCGCGGAACATTTTGGGAAAAAAAGATCGACGCGCATGCTTAAAATCGACGCGCGCGCTGACCAGAGACCGACTTATTTATTTTTGCCTAACACTCTGTTTCCCCAAAACTCAGTCAAATGATTGATCATTGAAAATCACCTACACTTCTTGATAATACATGACAGCAAGCCAGACGGAATAATTTCACAAGGTGTTTAGTGCCAGTACAATCTTTAATCCAAGTAAGCTTTTCGATAATATTTTGGTAGGTTACTTTTGGGATAGATGCAAATGATCCTATAATGCCTTAATACATTTTTCAATTGCTCCCAAAATTAACTTTAGGTCTTTTTAAATTTTCAGGCAAAAAAATATAAATAATAAAATTCACACAAAATAAACCTCCCACCATGCGATAAACTTACCCTTGCTTTTTAAATTCCAGGAGGGCCAGTAGTACACTGACGCCATTGACTAGTGCAGACTTAGATTTCTTCCCATGAAACATGTGTTCTAGTAACTCAGTCACCGTTTCTTGCCTGTATACAAAAAATAAGAGGAAAACATAATCCATAAAGGATGTTAATTTAAGCTGAAGAGGATGTGATAAGGCCACTCAACCAGGGACATGTTTCTAAATTTACCAAATTTGCCCAGAGGTTTTATGAATATTCATCGAACTTAATTAAAAATTGCCCAATTTCACTGTTTTTACTCAATACCCCTTAAATATTATCCACAATAACAAATCTGCTGGAAAGGGCCAACAACATAGATTGTCATGGTTTATTGAATAAAAAACAAACAAACATTTTTCTTTTGCAGTTTAGGCTTTGTTCAACCAATCAATTTCAAAATTGGCACTGGTCAAAAAATATTTTCTTGACCAGTGAAAAGTATCTCTGTGCATGATGATGGCTTAGTTTATTGTATCTTAATGACTGACTGTACAACATATTGAGTTTTATCTGTCACGGTGTCAACAATAACTATTTAAGTGCGATCAAATACGGCGGGGTGGGATGGGGGAAAGTGAAACATCCCCAAAATAATTGGTAGAGGAATTGAGAGTCGATGAGGGCCCCTAAGTAACGTAGGGTATCAGTATATGTTTGCATTTGCCAAAATGCACACTTAAAATACAACTTTCTTTGGTTCTGTATCAAGTTTCAAATAACCTTTACCTGTTTACAGTAAAACCACCTTCACAGTAAAATCCCTTTCACGGTAAAATTCAAGAATTCCAGATTTCAAAAGGAATTCTTTAAAATATCCTGTAATCAGTAAAGATCCTGATAATTTTTTTTTTTTAAACCTGAAATCAGAACAAATCCTGACCAACAAAACTCACCCCTGAATACAGTCAGTCAGTATTGGGTAATACAGAGTGGTTTAAAGGGAATATACAACATTTGCAAACATCGAAAAATAAAACTACCAAGTTTTTACGAAATACCTTACTAGGATGTTGGTAAATGCCAGCCTAAAGCATCCTTTAAAATTATGGCACCTGGTGTCAAGTCATTTTCAAGAAAATTGTATTTTTGTATACATTTCCAACGGTGGTCAGCCGACCACCGTTGGAAAAACCTAACTATTTTTCAACTACTGCTCCAAATTTACAATTTTTTTCAGTCCAAATTTTGTTTGCTATTGGTTACATGTTCATGAACGGGTGCAGGCCAGCTAGACTGGTTCCCTTACCTTACAATTTTCTGACATCTATAAATTGATCCATTTTATCTTTAGTGGAGTCAGGGAACCAGACTACTTAAACATTTTTTTTTTCTTGGTTTTTCAAGCATTTTCAAACACAAAACTTCAAACATGTCAGTTAAACAATATTTGATCTATTATAAACCCCTCAAATAGTTCATTTCTGAAAATTGCAGCAAAAGCCAATGATGTACATGTATATTCCCTTTAAAGGAACAAGGAAAGTTACGGAATGGCACAAACTTTAGTTTCACACCGTGTAACATATGAAAAAGAACTGTTGGCTTTCATTCTTAAATGGATATATTCTCTTTACATGGCAATAATTAAAGGGAATAGCGGCACACTTCAACAGTCACGTCGTGATTTGTCATGGGACATGTGAGCCGCATAAGGGAAGGGAGAGCTTTCCTGCCGGGTGGGGTCAGATTGTTCGGATTGGCTAAGTCCGGGGATAGTGACGACTGAATGAAGGTCAACGGTTCAGGAAATTATTACTAGCTCTCAAGGATGTTGCTTGTGTTCCTCGCAGCCCAAATTCTAATTAGTTCATTTAAGGGGTCAGGTACGTATTGAAGTGATGATGGACTATAAACCTTATACGTTAAAGGGCCCATGACATGAATTTTACTTGGGCTCATATTTTGGGCAACTTTCTACTCCTCTTCAATGTATGAAAACTATTGGACACCCCTTTTTGGTTAATTTTATTAATTTTATTAAAAAGTGCACTTTTTAAACATTTGAAATATTCCATGCGTTTCTTAACAAATGAGGGTGCTGTTGCTGTGACGTCATTTCAGGAAGACTCTGTTCAGTTTAGAGGGTTTCTGTGAAAGTTGTGAACCCAAATATTGGCTTCTTGTATAGCGCTCATGTCCGTCACGCAGTGACGCTCCTGTCGCTCCAATATTACCCTGGCTTTAGAACGGCTGCCATTACGGCGCTCAAGCATTGAAGGAATTTCTGTCTACCGGGTACCCATTTACTACACCTGGGTGGAGAGAAGCAATCGTAGTTAAGTGTCTTGCCCAAGCACCATGTTCCCCGTCAGGATTTGAACCGATGTACCACGGGGTCAAACACAGTAACTATTGGACCACAGCATCCCACAGTATTAGTGTACAATGGTGTGCATGTAAATAAACAATACTATATTCATTCAACAAACTAACATGCATTATGCTGATTCAGTAATTACTACAGAATAAACCAATAGTCAGTAAAACAGTTTAGCATTTGAGAGAATTGAGGACATACTCACTTTTCTAACGTTGTTAGCAACGGGTCACTCTCTGCACACTCTTGTAACTGTGACATATGTTCCCTGGTAATGCGCACAATGTCACACAGAGTCTGTGCAGCATTGCTGTGTTTATCGTCAGTCTCTTCAGGATCTATCAAATCCACTAATCGCTGGATAAACTTCTGCTCATTCAACCACTGTAAACAATCAAAACAAACCACGCAAAAAGCTTTGATGTATTCCAATTCAGCAATTATATTCCCACAAAGTTGCAAATGAAATTACTGACAACTGTGAAATAGCTTAAACTCAAATTGAAAAACAGAACAGAGAATACGCAAACTCTTGCATATCCAACGATGATAAACGATGGTTAAGCAACGACCTGTTTGACTTCATTCACCAATAGGAAAACCCAACATTACAAAAGGGCAGTGTTCTCCACATGTAGGTTTTGGGAGGGCGGGCCGCCCTCCTAAGAATTAAGGCCGCCCTGCCAAAGGATTGGCCGCCCTGCCAAGAAAATTGACCGCCCTGCCAAAAACTTTACAAATCATGGATTTTCTAACGATTTTTGTCACAAAATGTCATTTTATCTCAATCATAATTTTGAAGAAAAGTCGATGGAAATGGCACGTTAAAATCATCACGAACGTAGTTTTAATCTCTTTCACCAGTCGTTAGTGGAGTGTTTAAACGGTAGAAACACAGGGCATAACACTGATCAGAGCCTTCTGCGGCTGGACAAAAGGTTACACATTGACAGGCGACATGGAAAAATCACTGTGTCGCACGTGCGTGCGAATATGCAATGGTACCAGCGGCGCGTACGTACCGCACCGTACCGTCCGCTAGCACATGGCCGGTCGGGAACGGGTAGCCTTGTGAACGATCCAGTGGATAAAATCATTATGTTGTGCGATGTTCGAAGGTTTCAGATTTAGTTGTACAAAATGCAATGCTTTAAAAATCATGATGATTATCTCGAGGATAGCGAAGAGAGCATTAGCGAAACATTTCACTGGCATTTGCTGGAAGAGAAAGACGATAATGCCTGATTTTTCCCCACGTATGAATGCAAGTGTAGTAGTGGAGTTGTGTGGTTGAATCATGGACATGATTGAAGCACCATGAACGGTGCCCTTTTCTTTCGGACTTTTCCCTCCACTTTCTCAAGTAAGAAGTGAACTCCTTTATTGATGACTCGTTTACTCTAACCGTAATTCAGGCATTTTATGCAATGAAAACACGGACTTTTTTTTTTTCATCGTAAAATTTTGTTTGAATCGAAAGTAAAGCAGGAGTTGGTGTCCGGAAATTGGGCATGAAGTGTATTGTACATACATGTACATGTGTGTAATGGCAGCGTGGACCAGATTTCGGACACGTATTTTTGTTCGACCTATTTTCCGATTTTTTTTGGCCATATGCCAGTTCCGATGACGTCATGCCGCCCTCCCAAGGAAAAAGTCTGTGGAGAACACTGAAAGGGAGTGTTAAGTCTGCGACAGAGCCAATTGGCCATGATTCAGAGGAATGATCCAAAACTCCTCGACTGTAATCTCCTTGACCATTACTAGATGATAGATGTATATGATTTGAAAAACGAATTCACGTTTATTCACTGGGCTCTTAAAAGCTCCATCACGGACATTACACAACGTTGGAATTGCCCCTATGCAGTGGAGAAAGGATCTGTTGTTCAAAATGCAGACTCTAAACCTGTTCTATTTTTGGATTTCTTGAAATCTATGGAGTTCTTACAGAAGACCAACAGGGGTAAGGGGAGGGGGATAATAATTAGTAGTCCAACTATTATGATGCATCAATCGATGAACTCTTTACTAAATCTTATATATTCCTGTAGTTAAATGTGAAGTAAAAGGTAGCAACTGACATGATTACCAACAGGACTCTGTGCACTTCTCAACGGTAGCAAACAGAGTATGGCAGGACTCGTGACTAAATTGCCGCTAAAATGAAACTAGTCATGCTTACTTCACACCAAAGCGGTGATCACACACAGTTTTCCCGCTCAAGGATCTCTAACAAGTGGTCATGAAGTGGAATGTGCACAGAGTCAATACACACACGCTGACTATAAGAATGTTTAAAAGATGTTCAAAATCAGGGAGTTTTACCTCTAGGAATTCCTGCCTGACTTCTCTGCTCTCTATGCACGTGATTAGCCTGAGGAGGAGGTCCATGATGGCCGACGTGCCTAGATGATTCAGGAGAATGCCGATGGAGTTGTCTTTGCTTTTGAGGTGATTGATGACAACCTCAGGTCTCCGGACCAGGAGGGTGCCGATGGTTTTGCTGAAGAAGCTGGCTAGTAGTGGGTTGAGTGGAGGCTCATGGTCTAGGAAACCCCACAGTGCACTCATTGCCGACTGTAAGAAATGAAATCAGGAACTCAGCAACAACATCGATTACTCACCATTCTATTCAACAACTATCAGTATTTTATTTCTACTTTATACCCAGGGCCATGGGGAATTCAAAAGATGTGTGTGATCATGTTGGGGGACACATCCTCCAAAGCCTAACTTTAGCCATTCTCGGAAAAATAAAGTATACCTCACGAAGTAATGATCTGATTACACTCTCTTTTCTGTTGAAAAGAGTGGGCCATTTTAGGGTGAACGCCATGAGCGCCCAGCAGTGGCGGACACTGGCAATGGTTCTTTCCAATATTTTGACAGGTAAAAGTGCGGAGACTCACATTGTACACATCAACTCAAATTCTGTAAGCTACAATTCTAAGTAAAATTTCAAAAAAAATTATTCCCCAAACAAGTCAAACCAATCCATGAACACAACCCAACTTTTGCATGATTTTTTTGTTCAAAATCCTTTGCTACAAAGTACGATAACTTACATCAGTCTCTGCTAGCTTATCGCTGATTTCTGCTACTTCGGAGGTTAGTAGCTCACAAGCCATGTTTGGGTGCTTGTACTGTAGTTGCTCCTCTAATTCACCCGAGGGCTCTTTGGTGATGTAAGAAATCAACTCGTCCATGATTTCAGATCGCGATAGGCTGAAAGGGAAAGAAAGAGAAACAAATTAATGGTGACTTTCTTCAGGGGAAATGACTTCGTGGTAGATTACTTTTCCCTTTTGTGAAGCATATCTGATGTGTTTATGGCAGAAATACTTAAAATGTTTGTTTGATACATTTTGGGCCACTTTTTTATTTTGTGCAATTTTGGACAACCAATATCAAATTTTAGCTTAACCCTAACTCCCTAGCGTCTTTTACTAGGAACTGGACCAAGTCCATCAAAATTCATCAATCACTGTGCTTCCAATACAAAACTGTACGTGACATAAATGGAATCCACCACTGACACACTGGTTGACATTCATGGACTTGCTACACATGGCTTTATCACAATAGCAGTATAGGAAGCTAGGCAAAATCAATCGGATACCCCTAGCACTGCTTCAGGCCGTCAGGACCAAGTCCATCATACTCCATCAATATTTAGTCACTCCAGGCCTCCTGGACCAAGTCCCCCAAAATCCACCAAAATGAGGGGATGGATTTTGATGGAGTTGGGGTGGGTTAAACATGTTCCTTTTTGTAAATGTTCCAAGGCTACAAATATAAAATTTGAAACAGTAGAAGTTAGGTGTAATCAGCACAAGAAATATTGAAAGCATTTCCCAAACATGTTTGAAGTAAGTCAGTGTTTCGTTACAAGCTAGAATGTATACCAGTAAATTCTGTAATACTCACTAGTCAATGAGCTTCTTGTTTTGAGCCTTGCATTCTTGTAGGATATCATCCTCGTCGAGCAGCTCAGTTAATGTCACATCCTGCAAATCGATGCAAATGTTAGGATCATTAAATGGGACTTGATGTCCTGATATCTCAGAAACACATCCATTTGATTTCACTGATTCAGGGTCTGGTCTACAGGAAACCAGCATAGTGTGTTATGGTTACCAGGAAATGGTTGAGAAATAGAAAGTTACTTCTACACAAAGCCGGCACTAAAAACAACTACTGGCGTACGTGGTCAGCCTATGAACAAATCGTGCATGAAAAAGCCTGGCCAGTAGGCCATCGGCATTGTTTGTTCATTGCTACATGTACCTGTTCTCTCTTTATTGGAATATTCCGGTCAAAGCATACTCAACCATATTTATAATGTATTTTAGGATTGTGAACAACACAGCATTAACCCTAACCTGTCCTAAAGCTACAAAATACTACTAGTAGTAAACTGTAGTAGGCAGTACTTATAGTATTTTTTAGTATTTAGATACATCATTTTTGTAGTAATTTGTAGTATGTGGAACTTTACCCCATAGTAAGTCTTAGGGGGTTAGGGGTAGAGGACCTTAGATCTCTGCTGAGTGGGTGTTTTGGGTGTTTTTTGTGTGTATGTGTGTGACAATTTTACTCTTCTATGATGCACGAAACCACCTGCACAATACAAGCACCCCAGGAAGTTTGGTTCAATGAATTATAAAGGAGAAATTTGTTTTTGTACATTTGCCCATGAGTTACTGACATTAAACGTAGTGTAAAGCTCCATTTTAATGTTCACCGTGTGCGCTAGGGCTGTCTACTTTCATATAGTTTAGTATTTGATTATTCGGAACAGCGTTTCACTGAAAACTCAAATATTTGAAACTCTCTGACCAAGTTTTACACACGCCAGCTGCAACTGCTTGCTGTGCCGGTGAAAAGGGGTTAAAATTTGCGTGCAGCAATCGATATTATGGACCACTGTATTTACAGTAAGTATTTCATAAGAGTCAAGGGATTTGACCTGCTAAAAGGATGGGAACAATCCTTTTAGCATCTGTATAGCATTGCAGTCGTGTGTGCACGTGCATTTTTTTTGTTTTTTGCATAGGGGGCCTATTCAAACCGGCAAAAAGCTATTTGAATATTCAGTTGATGATCGAATATTTGAATATTCAGTACATTCGGGACAGCTGTAGTGTACGCATTGGTAACAACAAATATATACTTGTGTAGGCCACAGATGTTGCATGCAAATGGTACTAACTGATATCTTCAACTTCATAAAAAGCTTTTAAGAATGGCTAAGATTTGATGTAATCAGACTACATGTATTGTGGCTTACATTTATCTGAACAGGTTATTTGGACAAATGAATAATTGTTCTCAGCAAGTGGCAGAGTTGTTTTCAAACATGCCTTGAGTGCAGAGTGAACGCTAGAATATTAAAGACATTTCAAAAGAATTTCTGAGCTTATGAATAATGCAAAGACTCATTGATCAACATGTCCCAAGGATATTTCATTTATTTTAACTTGGAAGTTTTTGCGTGAGTTGCACTTTGATCTGACTGCGCGGTAGGTGACACATGTATGCAGTGGATTTGCTGTGGTTTCACATTTGGGTAACAATTGCCACTATCAGGCTCAGCAACCATCAATAACTGAACTTTACACAGGAAAAGATAAGCAAAAGATTTGAAATGTGCATTGCGCAAACCCTGCGACCATCTTCAATGGTATGAATTATGCACATTGACATGTAACATACAAGCACATGGAATGATGTGGCACATGCCAACAAGTGTGCAATGCATATCGGAACAATAAGGTCACTAGGTCATCTAAGTTCGCTCAAAACAAAAGGTTGCAAGGCAAAAAAAAAAAAAAAAAATTCTGCTTCTGATTAGATTGTATTTGAAAATAGGGTAGGTACATTGTAGGTATTGGGATTTTTTGGGGGGGGGCCCAATTTTTTTGTGTACGATTATATGGAGGTGTCTGCATGTAGTCAAGGGTAAAAGGTACAAATTTATGGTTTTGGGGTTGTTTTTTCTTCTAATTTTTCCCATACAAAAATTAGGGTAGGAGCTGCAAGAATAGGGTAGGTCATGGAAACCGAAGGCAGAAGTTTTTTTAATGTTTTTGGCATAACCACTTGCATCAACATTTCATAATTATCCAACAAGGTGGACCTCAAATTAGAACAACCTTTCTCTTAACCACAACAATCATGGAAACGATTTAAAAACATTGTCCCGAAACTCCAAAATAGGTTTAACCTTGATTTCTTCTATTATTCCAATGATGCCTGATCGAACTTTTTTCTCATGAGATCCGTGCAAGTCACTCAAGCATTCACATGCATAAAAGTGAGGTCAAGGGTTTAGATAACAAACAAGTTTGCCTTCTCTTGCAACACTCAAACCTGGACTAAAAGAGGCTCTTTTACTACTTGAATGTACTAGAGTGGATTATGTAATTGTACACTGGGGAAATATACAAGCACAGGTTGGTCAAATAATTAAAAAAGATTGCTGAACATGTCATGATTGTTAGTCACACTGCATTCCGAAAGGAAACAATGAATGTATGAAATTAAATGTTTCCTGTGTGGGAAAAAAATGGAACGATTCTTCCTGTCCAACACAGAAACATACCGTGTGTAGTGCCATTCTTATACAGTATGTACAACTGCCGTTTTAGTCCAGACTTTCCAAGTTAAAACGGATACTTCAAGAGAAATTTGTCAGTGTTTGTGTTGAACTCATATGTCCAACTTGCAATCCATTTTAAGTCCAAAATGAGCATAAAATTGTTGGTTCAGACATTTTGAATATCTTTCGCCTGTTAGAATCCAACATGATCTACAGTTGTTTTGGAATTTGTGAACTCCGCAAAAACAAAAAACATTTCATTTCGACTCATTCTTTTGTAGAATTAATCAGACTACAGATTTTGCTTTTGATGTACATGTATTCTAATGTATCCAGCAGAGTCAAGTTAACACGACACTAAAGTTGATTTCTAGGATTCTTAAAATTACCTCTTTCTCTAGTAAGGTGTCCACCTGGGACGTAGTATGGACATCAAATTTCCAGAACATTGTGGATTTTGTTTTCAGATCTGCAAATTAAAAGTGAAAAGTAATCATAATCAGTGTCAGAAAAATCATGCTGAGTCTATTATAACATCAACTAACTTACTTACATGTACTTGGAGCAATTTGATTTGAGACAACAAATACAGTTTCTTTTGTTGTAAATTGTTCAATAGTTAATTTAGAAAATCTGTAGTCACATGTTACTTAGGAATGATACATTTATTAATGTTAAGTATTAATCTCTTTCATTGGTTTATCAGTCAAAAATGAAAAGTTCACTTTGTATATTTCAATCTGTCAATACTACAGTCATTCGCACTGAGCGCTTTCACTCTAAGTTGAAAGTTTTTAGCAAAACTTAGTATCCCTGAAAAAAAATATGAATTTTAATTTTGGTAGGGAAAAAAAATGTTTGAATATGCATAGATAATCAAGGTAGCAACCGTGCAATTTGATGGTAGGGCTTACTTGCCCATGCATGTACACATACACCACAGTGTGTGTAAACCCCTATGGTATGGTGATCGCAAACTTTGTACATGTACATGTTGCACGTGTATGCTGATAACGATATCCACAATCATTTTTGTACCAGTACTAGACAATCCCAGCACGCAGTAATATAGCATTTTATAATTGTCCACTCCACTCCCAAGACTTGAAACAAGATCATAGCTTTGATAACTGCAAATACAAGGACTTTTGGAAACACAATCAAACAACACATACAGTGTAGGCTAAATATAGTTCAAAGAAACACATACACGGTGCAAAACAATTAAAGTGAAAAACATTATCTTGTAAATGTTACTTATCATTTCAATAAGTCAGTGAAACAAAAACTGAAGTCATACAAGTGTTTGCCTCCAGAAACATTTTCATTTTCCATTAATCTGGAGTGAAAACCTTTATTTCACTTATTTAAATTTTGAAAAAGGTTAAATCTTATGTGAGGCCAAGTCTTGTCCCTGCCCAATTTATATCTTCCTGGCTGCCTCTTTTTTCTTTTATTCATACATTTGCAATATATTTTGCACATATGTTGTCAATATAGGTCTATTGTCGTTTTATTTCTTTCCAACAAAATTGTAGCTAGAGGCAGAGAGGGTTATGGCTCCTTTGGAGGCCATTTAGTATCAGCAAAGTAGTCAAGAAAATTGAAGAATCCATCTTGGAAATCTGCCATCTTGGGAAATGTGCCATCTTGGGGGAAAAAGCAGGAAAGAATTTTGCAACCTGAAGCACTTTTTTCTTCATAATTATAATCGTCTCAATAAAGGTCAGTCATTGCAACATTTTTGAAAAGACATGAATCTTTGACTGAGAAATATTTCCAATTTTGTTAGGAAATACTTAAGACAATTTTCTTGACTCTCCAGACACTTTATTACACAACCGCTGGAGTGGTGTCTGGGTACTGGGCCTACATCTTTCTAAAAAGCAAAAGAAAGGTCACCGCCTCCTTCATTTCTTCAAAACGGCCGGACGAGAAACCACTTATTTTTTATACGGCCCAATCAATTCCAAGAAAAAGAACTAACAAACCAACAATTATAATAATGCAAGATAGTACTAGGCCTAGGCCTACTAAAGTACTAGCTTAACTTGTAAACACGGAAAAAATGTTGCAACCTGACGCCACTTTTTTCTTCATATATATCATCTCAATGAAGGTCAGTCATTGCAAAAATGATGATACGACATGAATCTGGGACTGAGAAACATTTCCAATTTTGTTAGGAAATACTTAGAATTTTCTTGACTCTCCATAGTCCATAGACTTTGTACACAACCACTGAAGTGGCGTCAGGTTGCGACATTTTTTCCGTTAACTCTTGCACGCCGACCATGCTGACAACAACCATTTAACATGAAGTAAAATGATGAACATGACATATCCACTTTATTTAACATGTTTAATCATGTTGTTTACATTTTAACTACAAAGTGCAAGAAAAAATATTTAAATTATGACACCGTGTATGTTTTATACATTTAAAAGGTAAGAGAGCATGTCTTTTTGTCATAATTATTTCATGTATTTAAGCCCTTCCAAAAATATGACGTGCTGCTGTACTGAGAGACAGTGACATTGTCACCAGTCGATCATGTCGATATGCCGGCGCGGTATGCCGGTAAATTTCCGACATTGAAAACGCCCTCCCAATCGACTCAAAAATCGTCCCATACTTACTTCTTTTTTAAAGAAGGTATACACAATTATTCTCCGCTCCCAGGGAGGGAGATTCACTTTGTAAACAGGGTACTGTTTCGCTGAATTCGTTGTTGTACTTGTAGAGTTATCGTTCAAGCCTCTATCCCATTACTCAAAACTTGATTTTGATCCTTGCACGACGACGAACGTGTAGAAATCCAACGGGAAACACCACACACGTTTATCGGTATTCTGCCTCCGAGATTCCACAGTAAAAACAAGCACTCGTACGTCCTACAGTCACCTATTATGCTATTTAATACAATGTACACTTATCATAGCTTTCTTTTGTATGGAAAATTGAACTACATTCCTTCAACTGCAACATTAACAGTCTTGTATTTAATGTTCTACGTTCATCGGGCGCGAAAATTTCAACGTTCGCAATATCCAATATGGCGGCTTCTGAGAGAGGTAATGAGTGCGCAACCCATAATACTCTTCTCGTCACGTGACACAGGTTTCAGCGAATGACGTCATCTAATTTCGTTCATTAACTGGCTTTATATTCAGATGTTACTTCTTCTTTTTAATAAACGGTATTTCAAAATTCCTCATTTAGTTCAATTTTACAGGTTATTTTGTGATCATTTTGAGGAATAGAATTGTGTTACTCAACTGTTGATCAACTTTTCTTGTTAATACTTGTTGGCAGAACATTAATTACAAACCGGACTTGAAATCGAGTTGGACTATCTAAGATTATTAAAGCCACATCATGATCAATTTGGCCAGATAATAGCCGACAGAAGGAAAACAAAAATACGGAACTTTCACGGTCTTGTATTTTCTTGAAATCTTCATTACAGTTTGAATCGCCAGGAATAAACGTTTATACATGAAGCTGCTTTGAGAGAGGATAGCCTTTTTGGTTGATTAAACTAATTTTTCGTTTCAAATGTAGTTATTTGGGGGTGGGGGGGGGTGGGGGGTCCTTTCTACTAATTTGACATCGTCATCTGGTAGGATTTATCATTATGCAGGTGAGCAAAATTTGAAATTATGTTACGCAAGCACTGTAATAAATGATTTAGATACAGCAAGTGTGATGTACTACCGCTTTTTCTCTTTGTTCTGATATTTTGTTTCATTGTATTGTACACCTCTGTGGTCCACTCATGGATGATCGTTTATTCAGTTAGCTAGCTCAAGTGCAATTATTAAATGGTTGAGGGCGCCATTCAACAAAGCTAGCGTTGAAGTGTGCACGAGCATGGGTGCATTATGTACGTACGTACACAATGCAGGGGCCAGGATCATTCAGTTCACCAATGAAGCTTTGTCTGCGCGTAACGTGTGAGCGGTAGCCATCTGCCGGTCGGTAAGTGAATTATGTTTTTTTGTACAATTTTCCTCATTTTGCAGCAATTCTAAAACAGGCAAATTTCACAAGTGGATAAAAGATAGAGATAGCTACTCCACTGGTTAAGTTGCATCGCAAGTCAAGCGCTGTTCTTGTTTTAAAACGGTAAAAACTCAAATGGCAATCGCTGTTGCCTACGATTCTTTGTTATGCGCATTGTGTGTAGTCCCATTCGAAGGTAACGTGCGGGAATTTTTTTTATTTTCATTTCCGCTTGATGCGATTGATTTAAGCCATGTGTGCATGTTGCCCACCATGATGTATTGGGATCAAATTTGCCAAACTCTGCATGTTGCCATACCGATTTACGGCAATATGACCCTATTTGGTATAGCATTTTGCTGTGCCCAGAATTTGGAATCAACCCTTAGGGCCAGGGGACCATGACATACACTCTGTTAGGGTCGCGGGGGGTACGTGTCGCGTGCGTGGCACGTGCCATATCGGTAGCCGCTAATACCATCTACAGTACAGATGTGTACACAAAGCATTCGCAGCGTAGTATACAGCATGATCAGCAGTCTTTGTGTGCAGAACTGCAGATATCGGCTTTTTAGGAATAACAAATTCTGGTTTCGTTGTTAGACGATTTATAATCATGCCTCCTACCATTTCGTGAAATGTACAGGGTTTTATCAATTTGGGAAGTTTTTACTGGCCTGTTTTGGTTGTGAGTTAATTGTGTTGTTTTAAATAGCCACAGGATGATGCGATATCATTCAGTGACAGTGCAATAATTATATAGAAAACGAAGAGATTGTTATAATTATGTAAATTACAATCATTTATATAAATGGCCATTGATGTTAGTGAGAGTGCTGTTAGCTGACAGTTTAATGAAACCATTGGCAAACCAATCCAAAACCAGGGGGAAAAAATAAACTATGATGCGCATCTGCTCTGTAATTAAATAAGACAAAATCAAAACATTACTATAATGACTGACAGTAACATAATGAACAAACAAAATTATAAGGCGTGCTCAAATTTGGCTGTATTTATGTGTACTCAGCCGTGAACGTGTAGTTATGTAGCCTGCCTCCCGATTTGATGTGCAAAAAAAGAGCACACAAACAAAAACATTATAATGTACTGGCAAAATTGGTCGAAATCTCCAAACACCTCAAACGTTGCACCACCAAATATTTTAGACACAAATATCTGATTCCAAATTTGGACAACTTACTGCAATATTTTGGTACGTGTATGCATGTCGACAGACGGTAGGCATGCACCGTCCTGTGGACATTAGATTTTCATGCTTGTATATTACCACAAGGTCAGGATAAAAATACACGCAGTATTGCAGTGACCTAGCTTCCCTAGGTGTGACCATGGAGCTATCCTTCTTTTTTTTTTATAGCTCCATGGTGTGACCCAAGTCCCAACGTGAGGGGCTTATACCATGGAGCTATAAAAAGTAATGTTGTTTGAAAGGTCCATATTCCTTCCTCCTTCATGCATCTGTTCCTCGCGCTATGGGTAAACAACCGTTGTGCCTCTTAACGTCTTTGTCCTGTCTTTGTTCAAGTTCCTTCATAGCGGAAACGTACCCCTAACTATCCCCCTTTGCCACCTGTCCTTATTCACGCTTGGCTGAACACTGACAACACGGCACGCGCCATGTGTATAATCGGATTCTATTTTAAGGGTTTGTTGTAAGGGAAACGTTGGAGAGATAACATCTTTTCCCCGACAAACGAGGGAAACCCCCATTGAATGTGCCATACCATGATACTGTTGCATGGATTTCCCTTTGTTAGTTAATTCAACGTAGACCAATCGCAGTATAGTTGGACCCATGTTGGACCACATCACAGCCAAACAACAAATACTGGGGACATTGGCCCCACTCTATACATTGACCTTACAAGCAACCGCACTATATTCCCGTAAAGGAACAATAATAAGTTGCAGTTAAGTTTCAGGCAAGTAATCTTATAGTTTTGTAATATTCTATAAGCTCAGGTGGAACTGCAAACTCATTGTTTTTAAAGCGAACAACATTCCAACCCACAATCATCCATCGCAAATCATGACTAGTCAATATTGTGTTAGGCCATCCCCATGTCTCACTGTTAATGACACATAATATTATTTCGATAAAAAGACAAATGACATCATTTTGGATGACTTCCAACTCGGGTCTGGCAATTACGTTGTAGAGATTGTGATTTCATATCGCTACTTGGACGCGCTGATCAAGCACACACACAGTTACGGCCCCATTGACGACAAATTCGTGTTCGTAAAAACTTTGATGTACATGACGGTTTTGATATACATGAGCGTTTTTTGTGGTATTTGAATTCTTAGTACCTCCATGAAAAGTTAAATCAGCTGTTAAATCATCATTTCCTGCACGGTACACTGACGTCACTTTTATTGATATTCTCTTCAGTTCTTTATTAGATGCAAAGGAGTGTACTAGCATCAACTTTTCTTCAGAGTCGACTCTGAACAACTTGCCGTGAATACACAACTTAACTTGCCATATATACATTCCAGCCATGTTTGCCTTCCATCGACCCAAGATTTATCGGAGTATCGACGGCTGTTGCATCTGCAAAGCAAAGTCATCAAGTTCAAGGTTTACAGGTGAATATTATTTATAATTTATATGTAGAATAGAATAGTTATAAAAACCAATTATTCAAATCCAGCACAAAATAATACACAGATTTGAATTTTCTATATAATGTATGAACTTGAATGTCAAATAAATCCCTATAAATCTTACCGTTCTGTAGTGATTTTACTTTCAGACCCTTTTTAGTTCTTTTCAAACTGGGTATTTTTTCTCTCTCTCTGTCGCAATTCACAGACAGTAAGAAGTACGAGAACGAATTTAAGCTGTGTTTCAACCTTGAAGAGGAGCAGAAACGAGCAGGAGAGATCTGCAACGCTTGCGTGCTGCTCATCAAAAGATGGAAGAAATTACCCAAAGGAACGGAGAGAAATTGGAATCACGTGAGTTAATTTGCACTGCAGACAGTGGTTCAACTCAGAGTTGTTTTGCCTATCAGCCAAGCTGGACCCGAAACTTCTCGATTTAGGACATGATATACCCGGTCAGTTAGTTAGTCAGTTAGTTAGTCAATTAGTTAGTCAGTCACTCAGTTAGTTACTCAGTCAGTTACTCAGTCAGTTAGAGGACAATTAGAGTGGCTCTTTGCTTCCAACAAAAATCCACATCCATTTTTGAAAGGCTGCATGCCTATAGGCTGTTATATACAGTTATAGCCATAACCGTAGCCATGTGATTCGCGAACGTGAACTAAGACGCTGAACTTTGTCAAGAGAGAGGCTTGTTCTTTCAAGGGTGTCACGGTTCCTTATACCCATTCGTCTTGCAGGTGGTCGATGCCAGAGCTGGACCAGGAGGCAAGAGTCTTCTACGGAGCAAATTGAAGCACACGCCCATCAAGTCACAGCATTCGCATCATGGATGTTGCAATATTCGGAAACGCAAGCATCGAAGTGCCGAAGGAATTAGGAAGATGAGACTCATGGACAGATTATCACAACATAACAGAGAGGGTAAATATTTGCTTTTTGCTATACGGCACCATAGCAGAGAAAAGGGGAATCCTTGCTCACGTGCTGTCTTTGGAAGTTTCACGTACTCTCTTTGGAATGAAGAGCTAATAATAAACGACATGCTGCCCGTATACTCTTCAACATATTCGAATTTTCAACTTGAATGTCTGACGAAATTTCTACTTGAATGTCTTAAAGAATTCAGGGCCTTTTATTTTGAGCTGCTTTTGAGCACAGATCGATACAGTAATACTGGTTCTCGCGGTGCCAACATTATCGAACCAGTCTAACTTGTGAGAACTGAATTATTGTCGGGCTGTAAATAAAATCATTTGAATTTCAAAACTATTCCGTAACTTAACGGAGGCCGAGTTTTTTTTCATTCGATGTCTCAGTCAAAAATGAATTTATATTTCTATTTTCGCAAAAAATAGATATCTAAAATGTCTATTGCTTGTGAAAGATAATGTCTAAAAATTACCATAATTTTCTCGGTGTGAAACTCGACAAAGCACTGCGGGCAGTAAATCTTCACACGTCATGTAAGTCAACTAAGTTAGGTTTATTGCGAATAGTTAAAATTAACAAGAATACAAAACATATATAGACAGATATAGGTTCAGTTGGCGGCCATTCTGGTGTTTTTTTTACTTGTGCTTATAGCGTGTTATCAGAAGAAACTATATGGATTGAGTAATTTTGTATGGATTTGAAAATGCTGGACTTTTACCGGGCTTTTGACGTCATGAGTTCACCTTCTTTTTTTTGCAGATACAGACAAAGCCCCGCTCAGTCCGACCGCGAGTGAGAGCTCTATTGATGATCTGGATGACACGAGGAGTGGGAATGGTATCGAGATGATGACGGGCAAGGAACGATACGATCTACCGCCATCATTACGGGCAATATTGGACACGACGTACTGGAAAATGTAAGATTGAGAAACTCGTATTTCGATTGCAGTCAATTGTTTATACTTGATAATAATTAAGATAATCCTGACAATTACAATAAAAGGTTGCATCCCGATCTCATGTCTCGCCGAGATATTCTCTATAGGTCTTCGACATTTAGGCCTACAACTACATGATGACAGCAGTAGACGTAGCCGCGTATATATCTGGAGTTTTGTTTCGTTCACGGCCTGCCCTTAGCTATATTTGATAAGATTGCAGAGCTCATTTGAACAAAAGAACAAATTAAATCATTGTAAACCTCGCTTTTTACCTACGTTACCAAGATAAACTGAGTTACCGTCAATCGTGTCTTACCATTTTTGTTTTACTCCACACTACAGGGAACACATCTGCTGTGGTACCATCTTCAAAGGAGGCAAGGGTGAGGTGCTCATTGAACCCACACTCTTCAAGCCTTGCACCTCATGCACCGATTCTACGGTCTCTACTCCCCCACGCCGTACCGCCTTCAAGACGGCAGACGTAAACAGAGACGCACGGCCAGATAGCCTGGGTAGCGACGACTCACTGGACATCTCAGATCGAGAGATGGACGAATGTACGGCTGATGATGAGACTACGAGTACGGAAGGCGACGTGTTGGATTCGTTGATGGGTTTATCTGAGGTGGCTGCAGTCAAAAAGGGCGTGGTCGTTTAGGGTGTGGTCAGGGGGAGGGGACTACAGATGTTTGGGGGTCGGGTTTTACAACAAATTGGATGTAATAAAACTGAAAAAATATTTCGAGTAACTACGAAACGGTTGTCGGTGGACAATCGGGGAGCCGAAGGGAAAAGGTGTTCAATCCTTTGTAGAGTTTGTACATAATCAATTAAAACTCCTAGTTTTTAAACAAGTTCCAGAGAATGGGGGTGATTTCTTGAACTTAATTTGCACATATTTCAAAATATATCCATGAATGAAATGATATCCATAAATTGCCAAAAATGTCGAAAACTATTTAAAATGTCATAATACATCGAGATGCATTCCATTTTTTTTTATACTTACGATACTTTTTTTTATACTTACGATACGTTTCTCTGTCCCGGTGCTTCCAAACTGAATTATATTAAAGTTGACTACCTCCTTGACTATGATGCAATTGTTTTACAAAAGAAAAATAACGAAGTCTTAGTTGATTTCACCTTTAAGCAGAAAATGCAAAACTTGCAATTGTTTCGAGAGCAACATTGAGCTTTTTCTGCCAGTTAAATAACGGTACTGTGTATGTTTGTTTAAGCACGGCAGTTTGAAACTGCGAGTATGAATTTTTGTTAAATACCAACAGTGGTGGTTGGTGCATTGCTCATTTTTAACCATTTTTTAAATAATTATATATTTTGCCTTGTAAAGGTACTAACTATGCACAAACAATCCCAGTGTGCTTTTTGAAAGCAGAAGTGCAATTCAACCTTATAACCAGCCAAAACTGAACTATACAACTGCAACCCTTTTAAGAAACAACAAATCCTGCCGTTTCAAGATATTATGTTATGCTGTACTTTAACTATTTCTGGACAGGACATTCGATATGCACCAAAAACGTAGGAAGATTATTCCATAAGTTGTAAATATATTTATTACATTTTTAAAATGCGACCTTAACAGGACTCTTTTCCAGAATACATGTAGTGACATACAGTGTCAGTATTTTTTATTTTTCGAAAGAGGCTCCAGCGAAGTTTGAACGATGGTGGCCATTTTACATGTCACTGTTGGCACGAACATGTTTATTTTTTCGTGCAGATAGAGACCCATGTTTCACCTGAAGATGAAGTGCCTCCTTATTTTGGCAAATTAACCGGAGAACAGATGATTTATGAGATGTATTATAAGGTGTGATATGCAATGAGGAATATCTGTGGTGCTGTATATAAGCTTGGTTGACAAGTGCTGAATTGTAAATGTGCGTGTTAGTGATGTTACAGTGGTTAGGCTACATGACAGGGAATGTTTACTGAGGTTCAAGCTCATTTAATTTGTTGTTTTTTTTTTGGTCAGTGGCGGGGGGAAGTGCTGGATTCCCTTTGAAACGCCGCTGCCGCAAGCGTAAGTGTTTACTATTGCAGTAAGGTGCCGCATTGTGTGCATTATGTATCTTGGTAGTCAGTCTTTGTATTCTTGTCAACTAATGTGACTTGTGAAATATTGAATGTAAAATGAACGAACGTATGAAAAATGTGTTTCTTGGTTGTCTTCACTAATATCAAAGTGTTCAATAGAAGATAGTGGCGTAACTACGTGGTGGCACGGGGGCACGCCCCCCCCCCTCCCAGCGGAGATCCGCGCCTTCAGGGTATCCCCCCCCCCCCCATTTAAAATCGTTGATTGCACAAAAAAATATCATTTGCCCTGTTCCCCCGAAAAATTGGTGCACCCCGAGGTCCCCCGCACTAGAAGTTTACCCATATACGCCGCTGATCAAAGGTGCCTTGTTAATAAGAGTACTTACGTTTGAAAATATTCTACTGCAAATTCTGTATCAAATGAGTCAGACGAAGACAAGTAAAGCCTTGCAGCATTGGTCCCAGAGTGCAAAGAACTATAATCGATTAAAAAAGGGCTATTCACTGAAGTCTTGTTTAATGCATGTAGCTTACACAATACTGGGTGAACCCCCCCCCCAAAAAAAAAAACCCCAGAACGGCATACTTCCACTACATCGAGACTCAAACCACCTGTACCAATGGATTGAGAATCTTTTTAAATTATAAATAAACCAAGATCTCTCGATTCGGTCCAGTAGTTTTTGCTGCAGAACCTATTTTGTGAAGACCACATCTTTCATTACATAATTAATTTCTCTATCCAATTAAAGTTAAAGTCGCAGGCGCGGTTTAGTAATTCATCGTGACAAAATGACTCTCGACTTGTTTCACAAAATAGGCTCTAAAACAAAATCTACTGGACCGAATCGTGGGATCTTGGTATCATTTTTCTTTTAACAAAACTCCCCATGCATTGGTATAGGATGTTTGAGTCTCAGGGTAGCGGAAGTACCCCATTATTTCTTTTTTTTTGGGGGGGGGGGGGGCCCTGTTCATGGGCAGATTATTTTGCCATTCATAAAAATAAGCGTCTCGGGGTAATCCCATTTCAAACTTTTGGGCCAAGGTAAGACTTAAGCAAGTCTTATTCACAAGTGACACTCGGTCAGTGAGTCGATCAGCGAGAAAGTGAGGTACAAATAGGACCGTAATCTCCCCCTCCCCCAAACGACATCCACTTCCCATCTTCTGATTGCATTACATGCATATCTAATGCCTTGTTCTCCACAACACGAACCCCAGATAGGCTTTACGTCTTGTGAGAAATGTTCCTTCTTCACCTTAGTGATTTAAAAGGTAAAATGAGAAGTGAAAAACGCTCACTGGGATTCGAACTCGGAACACCCGATTTAGAAGTCAGGACTACTTCCACGAATAAGCTGTCAATCGTCGGTGATTGGAACATCATTATTCCTTGTTATATAACTTTTTCTCTGAAGCTCTGGACATCATGAATATGCATAACGCAGAGATACAGCGCCCTCTTTTGATATTATGGGATCTCGTTTGGGAAAAACATTATTCGCATCCGGGACCAGTAAAAATAGACACAAGCTTCCATTCAACACTTCAATGTAACTTTATAATACAAATTTAATAAACTTTATTTGGAAGGTTTTTGATATATTTTTTTTTAACATTGCTAATCACACACATCTTGTTCTTTTTCAATCATTTTAAATCTTGTAAGATCGCGAAGCGAACCTCCATCCTCCAAGACTACATCTGACCTGGTATTTTTGTATCAATTTGCAACGCTAGTCGGCCAACCAGGCGACCAGTGTTGCCAAAAAAACATGGCTTTTTTTTCAAATACTGCCCCCAATTCACCATATGTACTTAGACCGCATTTTGTTTGCAATCGATTACACACCTATGAATGGGTACAAGCCAGCCAGACTGGTTCCCTGACCTTACAATTCCCCAACGTATGTAAATTGCTCCGTTTCATCTTAAGTGGGGTCAGGGAAACAGACAAGAATAAGATTGTTTTTCTTGTTTTTTTTCAGCATCTGCAAACACAAAACTTCAAACAAGTCAGTGTAACAATATTTGCTTTAAAATACAACCCCCCCCCCCAAAAAAATCCATCCATTTCTGAAAATTACAGCAAAAGCAAATGTTGTATATTCCCTTTATACGTTTAAGTGTTATTATGTGTGTTATAAAATTTAAACAAAACCATTTAATTCATGCTATGGCCTTGTGGTCTGGAGCATTGAATTTGTGGTCTGTGGATAATTCTGCAGGTTGTGAGTTTGAGTCCTGCTGCAGCTAAGGTGCGTGTGCCCTTGGGCAAAGCACTTTGTCACTCATTGCTTCTCTCCACCCAGGAGTAAATGGGTACCTGTGAGAGCAGAGATGGTGATTGCTGTTAATATAGCTGCTTTCCAGCAAAATGGCAGCATGGAGCTATATACTCCCCAGGGAGCTGAGATGGTATTTGGAATGTTTCATTGGCCCAATAATAATAAGCGCCTTGTATCCATTGGTAATTTGGCGCTCTATAAATTCATTAATATAATTTGTTATTATTATACAAAACAAAATGAAAGGCAGATCTTAAACAATGAATCAATGGTTACTACAGCTTAGATAAAAAATGATGATATAAATATTTAATAATTCATTGAATAGGTGAACGATCTTGGTCAGTAATTCATCAATATTTTGGCCCTGTCAGGGCAGGCACTTTCTAGTGCTTAGCCATCAGTGCCCAAAATAAAAAAGGTCTGATTCACCAATGTGATTCACTGATATAAGATTTGAGGCTTTGCATGGTGGGGTATCGGTATCGTTTCGGTTTGCGGTAACACCATGTGGTAATAACTACTGCTTAGAAGATATTAGTTCTGAAAAGAACTTGTCCTGCTTATTATCAACTTTGCTAAGTAGTTTTTTTGTTCTGTTAAGAACAGTCCTGCTGTAAGTTCTAAACGAACTTGTCTTTGGTCTCTGTTGATAATAAGAGACCAAAAGACAAGTTCGTTTAGAACTTACAGCAGGACTGTTCTTAACAGAACAAAAAACTACTTAGCAAAGTGGATAATAAGCAGGACAAGTTCTTTTCAGAACTAATATCTTCTAAGCAGTAGTTATTACCACATGGTGTTACCGCAAACCGAAACGATAGTGATTCACTGAGTAATGAAAAAATGAGTGACTTTGTTAGGATTGCTTATCCTTGTTTTTGACCAAGACACCAATGGTCAGAGTGGAAGCGAGACTAATCCAGCCAAGTAGAGGGAAGAGAAGCTTGCTTGCAGTCTGATTGACTGGCCAGAAGAGGTAGGCTGTTGCTCCGGTTACTCCCAGGTACATCAGGATCTCTATGGTTGCCTGTGTGAAATGGGTTTAAGAAAACAAGGGTAGGTGATCATTGCATTTATGGTTGCTTGTGTGAAATGGATAAAAAACCCAGGGTAAGTTCTCATGGCTTCTGTTGTATCCTGTGTGAAACTGAACAACCTTAATTCAATCAAGGGTAAGATAACAGGACTTCCGGGGCAGCATGTGTGAACCTATTGACTGGAATTTCAGATGGAGGGTGAGGAGAATCACCAATCGTTTCACATTTGGTAGACATTGGAAGTGGAAGCAACAGACTCGGTGCATGACTTTGCCCAAAGACTTAGTGGACTAGTGGTATAAAAGCAAAACATTGTAACTGACGCTTTTGCATCATTTTTGTCCAGCCCACACTCAAATGCTTTCCTCTCAAGTGAAGTAAAGGGGCGATGCTGCAAATCTACCAACTCCTGTCTTGGGAACTTGGCACCTCCGTCATTATTAGCAAACTTGCTGCATGCGCAAAGTAGCTGGAAAAAATGTATGCACTGGATTTGATTCATGTTGTTGGTAGCACATCCGAGGCTCCTACCACTGTGATGGCTTGATGTGCTTACCAGGGATTAGTACATCGGCAGCATCAACCCTAACCGTGCCAGACGCAACACAGTGCATCAAGTGGAAAAGTATGGTGCACTTTGATGCATTCAGCTACCAACACCACTGCATTAACAGCCACTTCTGAGACAATGAGAGCTAGTCCCATTAACCCTAACGTACCTAAATCCATCAAAATCCACACCCCTGTTTTGGAGGATTTCAGTGGATTCAGGATACCTCCATATTGAAAAAGTTGGGGGATTTTGATGGATTCAGGACAGTAAGCCTAGCGGTACTGCAGGATTTTGATGGATTCAGGATACCTCCATATTGAGCAGTTGGGGGACTTTGATGGATTCAGGATCTCAACAGATTTACTCCCGGCTAATTGGTGGATTCTGATGGACTCACTGGCCATCAACGATTTTTTGCACGGCAAAATTGATGGATTTTGGCGGATTCAGGATACTTTCTAGTAAAAATACCTAAGGGGTTAGGGTTAAACAACGCCACAGTTGTATCCTGCTGCTTTCAGTGACCACAGACTCTGAGGCAGTTTGGCCTTGAGACTTTTGACCTGATGGATCTTGCTGCACTGAGCAGGCTTGTCGCTTAGGCAAGTGGTGCAGGTTGTGCATTTGGCAGGTTTTCTAGCCAAAATAACCTGGAGGGTTAGGGTTAAGGAAAAAAATCCACCCTTTGACGAAGACTAGGGCTTACCCAGCCTTTGAGATGATACTTGAAGAAAAGCGGTGTCCACAACCAGTTGAGAGCCAGAGATGCACCATACATTCCCAGCGGAACCACAGCTCCCTCAAATCCACCTGCAGAGATACGGACAGATGAATGCTAATAATTTGCAGTTTTTTATGCTCCCTTCCAGAGCGGCCATGTGGTTAGGGTTTTGTGAGTCGTGATCAGAGGGTCAGGGCTCAAATCCTGCCACTGGCCATATATTGTGTCTTTGGGCAAGCCATTTCACCCCAACTTGCCTCTCTCCACCCAGGAGTATAATTGGGTACCGACATTTATGCAACAGAAATAAAGCGAATAAGCCGTGATAGTATACAAATATTGAGTGGCTCAGCGTGGAATGGGAGGAATATTATCGCAAGGTAAAATCTGGACTTTTCCATTTCACGAGACGAAGCCGAGTGAACTGGAAAAGTCCAGATTTTACCGAGCGATAATATTCCTCCCATTTCACAAATTAAAGCCACTCAATATTTGTTTTATATAATTGACATATAGATCCTTGCCATTTGATATATTTGAACACTACTTTTATTTCAATACAAAATTGGTGAAAAAATGTTCTCAAAATAAAGAGCAATAAAGAATGTCACGTGATGTCCGTTCCACCAATCAAATGACAAGGATCTGTAAGTCGGTTATATAATGAATGATAACAATCTGATTGCAAGTAGAATAGACAATGTGTCCTTTCCACAAAAGCTGAGGAGCTCTGAGGACCTATTTAGAAAATAAGGCTTACGGCTTTGGGGTAATGATAGCACAGAGGTAAGGTTAGTGGTCATGGAGGGAGGGTGTGGTAAGGTGTCTGTCTCTCATCAACAGTGTTGTGGTCGAGGAACTCATGATCCTTAAAAGGTACAGTCCATCATTTGTAATTTTTGCATTTTGTTTGTTTGAAGCAACAAACCTGCTCAAAATCTAAAGAAAGGTGCTGAACAACAAACCTGATGAACATTCAAGAAAAAGAGCATTCTAGGCTCTCGATTTCAAATCAAAAGTTATTGAATCATGTTTTGAATTTGGCCTGAATTCAGCGTCCGAGACACGTTCTCGCACACTGAGCCGATTGCAGCTATGCGATGTCGCGCTCCGTTCCAACAAATTATAGCAACCGCGTGCGTGTGTGCATCGTGTCAATGCTTGCACGCACTTCGCCGAATAAAAAAAAAGAACTACTAACGGAAATTTCCAACTGTTGGAAAGCACCGTTTGAAAGGCCTTCTTTCGTTGATTTCTTCAAATGACAGCTTGCCAGAAAGAATAATTTCACAGGAAGTTTAGTCCCATTATTATCTCTCAACCAAGTATGTTTTTCAACAATAATTAGGTCAGTTACTTTTTGGATAACAGCCAATTATAGACTGTAGCTTTAAAGCCAGAGTCCATCATTTGCAACTATCCAAAAAGTAACTGGCGTAATTATTGTTGAAAAACATACTTGGTTGAAAGATAGTAAGGGGACTAAACTCCCTGTGAAATTATTCCTTCTGGCAAGCTGTCATTTTGAAGAAATCAACAAAAGAAGGCCTTTCCAACGATGCGTCTTAAGAAGCACCATTGGAAATTTCCGTTTGTAGTTCGTTTTTTTTATTCGGCTAAAGTGCGCGCAAGCGTTGACACGACGCACACGCGCGGGCGGTTGCTATAATTCGTCGGATCGGTGCACGACATTGCGTAGCTGCGATCGGCTCAGTGAGAACGCGTCTCAGACGCTGAATACAGGCCCAATTCAAAACATGATTCAGCAACTTTTGATTTGAAATCGAGATCCTAGAATGTTGTTTTTCTCGAAATATACAACTGAAGCTGAGCTGAAACTTCATCAGGTTAGTTGTTTAGCATCCTTCTTCAGATATTGAGCACTTTTGTTGCTTCAAACGAACAAAATGCACAAATTACAAATGATGGACTTTACCTTTAAGCAAACCAGTCATTAGTAAATCACAAGCTAATTCACATGTCCAGTCTCAAGTAACAGGGGATGAACAGTAGCAAAGGAATGCCTTCGTCCCAGTTCATTGGAGTAGCTTTGCCTTGTCAGTTGTCTTGGGACTGGCACTGGATGACCTGGGACTGACTCGTGATGTACTTGTGATTGGCTTGTGACGGCTTGTGATTCATCACAGCTACTACGACTACAACACTAGGACTTGTGTCATAATGACTTACCGCCATCTCTCCATACTAAATATGAAGCGTATCCCATTGTGCCGTACAGGTAGGTCCACACGGGACCGAACACCCAACTCGGAGGATTCCAAGGAACTTTCTTCAGTTCTTTATACCACTTCATGTTTGCCGAGTCCGCATTCCCTGTTATCCTTGCTCCCAAGAATCCTCCAACGTAAGGCAGTGCCACGGCACCAAAAATACGAGCCCATTCCGGCGACATTATTGCCTCTGTAGCTTATTCAGATCTAAAGTACAAGAACAGGAAAAACACATTAAAAAGTACTGTTTAACAGTTTCTGCTAAAGTTGTATCCCTTTAAAGGGAATATACATCATTTGCTTTTGCTGTAATTTTCAGAAATGGATGGAATTGGAAATATATAGCAAATATAGTTACACTGACTTTTTTGAGGTTTTGGGTTCGAAAATGCTATAAAAACCAAGAAAAACAATCATTTTCCTGTAGTCTGGTTCCCAGACTCCATATAAGAAGAACAGAGCAGTTTACATACATTGGGGAATTGTAAGGTCAAGGAACCAGTCTAGCTGGCTTTTACCCGTTCATAGGTGTGTAATCGATTGCAAACAAGTGCGATGGTCAATTGGGGCCAGTATTTGAAAAAAAAGCCAGTGTTTTCCAACGCTGGTCGGCCGACCAGCGTTGGAAATTGATACAAAAATACCACTTTTCTTGAAAATGACAGTATACCAGGTGCCATGATTTCACAGGATGCTTTACACTGTCATTCACTAACAGTCCAGCAAGGTATTTCAAAATGATTTGGTAGTTTTATTTTTTGATGTTTGCAAATGTTGTATTTTCCCTTTAATGCAGAATAGCCGAATCTTGTGTCTGAAACTTACGTTCAATTTGGTGTAATTTCCAGGTTCATTTGCACATATTTGCGTATCTAAATTCCAACATCAAAAATGATGCGCGTGCGCCTTGACTCAAGTCTATGTGACTGACGATCCAGCACACGCGTAATTTTTTCCAGGTTGGAAATTAGATACGCTAATGTGTGCAAACGAACCTGGAAATTACATGAAAAATAGACGTCTGAGAAAGGCGGGACTTCTTTTCTATCGCTGTAAAGTAGTCAGCACAACCAGCCTTTTTACTTGCACAAGTACTTGTACTTGTATAATTCGGGCGATTCACAATGCAGTGCGCCACCAAGAGTTTGCCATGGAGAGTTCATTTTTCCCAGTGCATTGTGGGAGATGGTCGACAAATTCGCAGAGCAGGACATTTGAAATTGTTAGTTTTTTTCCGTTCAGTAGTTTTGTAAGCGTATGATTCCAGTATCTGTTTACCCTTTTGTTTTCTTTGTATCAATATGGAGTTTTTTTGTAAGGTGGCAGAACGCTATGCCCCAATCTATAACAAATTAGCTGAAGTTGTCTACTGACACTCATTCAAATTGTTCATGTTGTGTCGACCGTAAAATTGAAAAATAGACTCTCCATAGCAAACTCTTGGTGGCGCACTGCATTGTGAACCGCCCGAATTATCTGCACTTGAATGAACTTCTTACTCGGACACATGCGCAACACACAGTGCATTTATCCTCATACATATGAGGCCGCACTTTCAAAGAGGGTGAGTGTGCTTCTAAAGCAGAAATAAACTAGTACAATTTCAAACTAGTCAGGGCCCTAAATGTTAGAATCAAAATTTGACAAAGTTCTACATTTTCGGGTACATGTCCCAAGTGCTAGTGTGGCATTTACCGTGATAGTATACGAGTGAGACGGCTTGGGATGTCTTAGATGCGTGGATGCACGGTGGATGAGCATGAAGTCATCAATAGAGGGCGCTTTATTTACCCCAGGACCCTCTACTGTATTTACCCTAGGACCCACTGCTTTATTTCCTTATCTAAAACCAACCTCAACCTGTCCACTCATTCCGTCTTGGATGCGTGGATGCGCGGATGCGGGGTGGGCATGAAGTCAATTTCAATCAATAGAGGGCGCTTTATTGGATGACTGGGAGCAACTATAGAATGCAGGGCCATGCCGGAGCAAGGTTTTTTTTTCTGCTTGGAGGCGTGGATCGAGGCCGGCGATGTGAGGATAGGAGTAATAGGCTACAATATAATAATATGCAAACCTGCAAAAAGTGCTAAGTACAGCGAATGCACTTGTCTTCTCATCAATGATCGGAAGGGAGGGCACGCTTGTAAATGTGTCGGGGCACGGAGTCGCGGAGGCGCGGAGTCGCAGAGTCGCGGAGCACTAGACACTTGAGTCGCAGAGTCGCGGGGCACTGGAGTCGCGGAGGCGCGGAGATGCGCACCGATAGAGGGCGCAATTCTCGGCGGTATTTTTTTGAGAACGAAGCATCCATATCCATTTTTAATTTCCTAGCAAAGGAAGGGAGGAGGGCGACGAGGCACTGGAGTCGCGGAGTCGCAGGGCACTGGAGTCGCGGAGTCACAAAGTCGCAGAGATGCGGGGCACTGGAGTAGCGGAGTCGCAGAGACGCGCGCCGATAGAGGGCGCAATTATCGGCGGTATTTGTTTGAGAACGAAGCATCCATATCCATTTTTTATTTCCTCGCAAAGGAAGGGAGGGCGACGGGGAACTGGAGTCGCGGAGGCGCTGAGTCACAGAGACGCGTGCCGATAGAGGGCGCAATTCCATGCAGCCGTACGGAGGCGCGGATGTAGAGTGTAGTGGCCCTGAATTCTATAGTTGTACCGATGACTGGATGCGCGGATGCGGAGTGGGCATGAAGTAAATTTAATCAATAGAGGGCGCTAGAGAAAACTGACTGCGCATCCACGCAGCCATAGCCCATGGATGCACGGATATAGAATGGAGTGGCCCTGTATCTATAGTTGTACCGTGAAATGGCTAAATGTTTCAACGATTCTCAGAACTTTTTGCAAAACTTTCACTGCGCGAGTATAAAATTACACGCCAAGTCACATCCTTACTATATAAATTATAACTTATAAGACAAGTGAGGGCGCGCCTTGCCTTCGCATGTTCGCCAGCCACTGCACTGCAACTGCAACCAAAAGTGCAAGTGCAACTCCGTCTTCTGACTAATTAACTCGCTTTATTTCCAAGACCCACATATTTAAGCAACAATTTTATAACCGATGTTTACAGGGGCAGCGAACTTTAAAATGAACCGAGGACCAAACCAAATGACCGCAGGTTTTGGGATACTTACACGATACGAGGTCGATCTTACGTCCAGACAAGCGATCAACTCAGCATGTATGGCACCCTGCTACTTGTACACGTCAATGTGCATACAGTCTCATCATTTACCAAGTTTTGGACAGTGGGACCAGACTGAAATCCATTTATGTAACTGTTAGTGTAAGCCATAGTCAGTAATGAACTTTAAATGTACGGCTAGTGGCTATGATCACGTCCGAATATACGTGATCATAGCCACAGCGGACTGCACGGGATTGGATTCTAGTCAATGGGCTTGAATTTATTGTATAAGCCTTTTCGGAGTTCCAACTGCGCATTCATAACCTGTGACAACGCGCCTTATTTGTCTCAAATGGCCTTTGACATCATCGCGCCACTGACTTTACATATGTCAAAGGGCATTTGAGACAAACAATGTGCGTTGTCACAGGGGGGCTGAGGCTGGGGGAAGGGGAGGGGGCCGGGGGGGGGGGGGGGGGCTCGTACCATCCTTTCAATGGGGCGCTGTTCAAATCCGACGATTAACACTACATCACAGAATAGGTTAGTATATACATCGACAGATGGAACAAGCCACCCCCTCCCCCACCCCCAGGTATTTTAACTACGGAGGCAAAGTCCGGAGAAAAAAATTGTCCTCATTTTCAGCACGGGTGTGCAAGTGCCCTCTTCAAGAAATGTTTACCCCCAATCAAAATGACCAGCTTGCTACGCCACTGTTAACTTTTCATAACGATTCAAATGCAAATAATTTCTGTAAGCCCCGCCCACCTGATTCATGGAGTATTAACATTCCTCAGTAAGAATGCATTGTCAGTACCAGCAGCACAAGTAAACGAAAGGGATATAGGCCTACAGTGACTTTACCATTTAGCAAACGAATTCTTGAACCAAACCAAGACAGACTCCGATATAAAAGATGGACACGAGTTCAACAGATAAAGTCGATCAGCAACTCAAGGAACTTGCCGACAAACATGGGTTTTTGCGGCCAGATCGAGGAGATTTGGACAACCCACCGGCCACATGGCGTGAGGGCAAGCCTGATTATCGCAAAGCAGATCTGCTATACTTCAAAGGAAAGACCATGAACTTTGGAAAATTTTCGCATACGGAGGATGGGCTAGATGCAAAATGGTGCCACATTTGATGCTAAATTCGATCTGAAGATATCTCCAGAAATTGCTATTTTTGAGGTAATGATTTTAACAACGCGCAGAATTTTGCAGAGGATAGGGGGGCACCAGCATTTGATGGGGGGGCACTCGGGGGCGCACTAGGTTTTCCAGGGGGGGGCACGTGCCCCCCCGGCCCCCCTTGTCGACGCCACTGGTCATAATGTTAAGACAATGTAGATAATCGGATGATTATCATTTAAAATGTATCTTGAGATGTCTCAAGTTTTCGGGTATGTGTAACTTATATAATATTTTTTTTTCAACCCAAACAAATTATTTTTGAATACTAATATTTTTACCTGTCGATTTTTTATTTCAGCAATCATTTTTGGGGGAATGTTTGACATTGAAAAAAAAAATCGTCATCCTTTAAAGTTTTGAGCATTTTTTGGTTACTGTATACAACTGTATACATTGTACATTATCCCGCGAGCGCGAGTGGAACATAAAGACAGATTGTGACGTTAAAGAAAGCAAAATCACCCTTGCCTCAAATCCATTACATTCCTAACAAATGACAATTGAGACCGAGGACATATTGAAAAATCGGCACTTATTTTGAATTGGCCACAACTCAATAAATATTACCCGATTGGAAAGATTTTTTCGTTGGTGAAAAACTAATGAACGATACTTTCAAAATATGTTTCGATATTTGCGAGTTTTTTTAAAGCTGTGAAAAAGAGGGGCCTTTGCGATTTCGTTTTCTTTCACACCCTGTGTCATTTCAACAATAACTTTTTATTTCCAATACTATACAATTGCATATTCGTCAAAATTTTCTCAATAAACCACGTCTATATTTCAAATTGAATAAATTGTCAAGTCAAGTCAAGTCGGCTCGAGACGTTGCCGTGAGGCCGTCTTGAGGCGGGAACGATGCCTGACGCGCCACACCTCCCTTGACTCCATGCAACTGGCCAACTCCTCCTTCGTCTCGACTCCTGCATCCTGCACCAACGTCATTAACATTGTTGTCCTTGGGCGTCCAGGCTCTCGTCTGCCATGCGTTGGTTCCCAAGCCACGAGCTTACTAGCAGGCAGCTCAGGGTGTCTGTGGCAGTGGCCAGCAAGCTGCAACCTACGCGCCTTGATCTTCTCCGACGGTTTTCCATATAGCCGGACATTGGTGACGTGGTCCTGCCAGCTAATGTTCTGAACCTTCCTCAACATGCGGGTGTATGTGCCATCCAGTTTCTTAACCATGGTTTTTGTCAGAATAAATTGACGAGTTGAAATCGTGCTGTTCAGCTTGTTATTTAGGCCTAAGTGAATGCCAAAATGCAAGTCATTGCTCCACCCATTGAACATGGGCGTCGTGGGGGGGGGGGGCGGAAAACGGGGAAAAAAGGAAAAAGAGGTGCGAAGCCATATTGCTGTTAATTTGATTGGGGGGGGGGTAGGGCAAATGCTCCCCTGCTCGCAATCGGAAAAATGATATATTGAGAATGTAATGAAAAAGTTAAGAAATTTTGGGGAAACATTTGCTTTATGAATGACAGACACAATAGGAGGGCGCTGTTTGATTTTGGGTAAAGTCTTTTGTATTTACCCAAACCAAATAGTCGGCCGTGTCTCAAATAGGCCAACAAGGGATTAGAAAAAAAGACATTTTTTTTCTTTACTTCAAGAGGTACATGACCAGATGACAGCCATATGTTTCTTCAGTGTTTACTCAACAGTGTTTGCCATCCTCACTAGCCATGGTATAGGGCTAGTCTTAGTCTTGTACGTCGTAAGATTGTACGACCTGGGACGTTCAGACTACCATATAGCTGGCAGTTCAGACGAAAGTTTCGATATTCACCAATGTTGCGTAAACACAGAGTCCACGGGTCAAGACCAAAAATTCACCAATTGGTACCACCCGAAGTGGCAAAATATGTTCGCAATTGTTTTCATTGCAATACATTTCTATATAGTTTATATTTTGATATGATAGCCTTTTTTCAATGTGGTATAGCTTATTGGTTATCACCCCTTGAATGGCCAGACCACTTTTTACGCTATAACCCTATGGGTATTAGGGGCGGGGCCATAACCCCCACAAAATGGAACATATTGCGATTACTCCTGAACGCTTTGGCTGAAATTTGACCTTCTACCAGAGACCAATATGGTAAAAAAAAGAAATTACGTAGAATGCCCATTGTAAACATGGTAACCAGTTCAGTTATTATAGAACTCTGTTATTAAAAAATGTTATGTTAACATAAATACATAATAAAGGTTATAAATCAAAATATTATCAGGAAAATTAAGAGAAAAACTATACTTTCCCAAATTTGTGAGTTTCAATCAACTCGCAACCAAATACACACATGTAGCAGCTGATGGGTGGACGAATATGCATTTTGGCCCGCCAACCCATAAACTTGCGTATATTGGCATTGATAACAGACCTAATGATCAATATTTATGTGCAGTTTGTGTGGTGATGAGCTACGATTTTCGCTGAATTTAGAAGGTTTCTCTGACAACTATAGCCTATATCAAAAAAGAAAGGGATCAGTTAATTTTCAGTATTTGAAACTTATGCTTAATAAAATGCTTGAAATTTGTCTTCGTGGAGACACTGCTATTTTGCCTACCGGTTTAATAAATTAAAACTTGGTGTTTTTTGATAGCCTTGAATGCAAGGCTGTGCATATGCTTTTACAGCGTTCCATAGATGGTCCAGCACGATCGCGAGGAACTGGCCACAACCGGGCTCCACGCTGTGCACACATGGCGAAACTCCGCTGCCACCATTTCAGTCATGTTCCCTGTATCCAAAAACAGTACTGAATGATAATGTTTTTTGTACAAAAAGGAACCAGACTTTTTTTCCTTCCAGTCTCGCTTTGGTTACGTTCATTTGAATGGGAAAACAAATCAAGATGGCCGCAACATGATAATGGTTTATTTCACGGCTCTGCTAACCAAAAATTCTGTGCAGCGGTAGCAGAAAAAAAAAATGCGCTAACCCTGAAGCACAGAATTACGGGATGTACGCATGCGCATAAGCCAAAATTCCTAGCTAATCTTTGAAATACACTTACCGCGGCACAGAATTTTCTGTTATAGTTAGCAGGCGCGCGAAGCCCATCACAATGTGCGTTATTCATGCACCGATGACCTTAACATTTAAATGGCAACTAGCTATCGGTCCATATAATTCCATATATGGTAGCGGGGGCGAGTCAGAACATTTGTTTTGCAACGTTACATAATAAAAATAGCCGGTTCAGTGATCAGATTCCCGACACGGGAATCACTGAACCTGTGCATGCCCATGGCGGAAGTGTGCGGTGTGTGTGGGTGCACTGACAAGATGAACATGTAACGATCACTAAAATCTAGGCTACGGTGTTTGAGACTATTGCTTTGTGCACACTCGTCCTATCCTGCATCGATAGGTGTGAGGAAAGTTGGGTCGGCTGCAGCGAATTATTATAGAAAATCCCTAAGCACGCGAAATCGCCAATTTCTACGGCACCATCCGCAGGTCCAGAGAAATATATTCAAGTCATGAGTTCATCAAGTAACATCGATCAGCAACTCAAGGAACTTGCCGACAAACATGGGTTTTTGCGGCCAGATCGAGGAGATTTGGACAACCCACCGGCCCCATGGCGTGAGGGCAAGCCGGATTATCGCAAAGCCGATCTGTTATACTTCAAAGGAAAGACCATGAACCATAAGCCAGGTTCTCTTGAACTGATCGTTGAGAACTTGGTGAAGAAATGGGAAATGGAAGGTTCACATCTTCCTGACTACATGACCTGGACCACCATCAACAAGGAGAAATACAGGGTCCAGGCGAACGGCCAGAAGGTCTTCAGCGGTAAAGAATCATCAACCATAGGTAACTACAACTGGTTGCTTTCCACTGCTTCCAAGGAGCTATACGACAGCGAGCAGCACACATTTGAGAGTTCCCACAGCGTCTTCCGAGGGGCGTTTCCTGATGGCTTTGCATGGGAGGTGTTGCAAGTTTTCTCAGGGCCGCCTAAGGTGGCTTTCTCCTGGCGTCACTGGTCCAATTTCAGCGGAGAGTACAAGGGCAGAGTGGGTGAGGGGCAACTGGTTGAAATGCACGGCTTCGCTATAGCTACAGTTGATGAGCAACTTCTCATCTGTCAGTTAGAGGTGTATTACAAACCAGATGAGTTCCTGAAGGCCATGGAAGGTAAAATACCGATGTCTGATGTGTCATGTGGGAAGGAGATATTGGGTTCCGGATGCCCGATTCATCGTTAGAAGTAGATGGATGATGTTTATGTGTGGACGGACCGAGTTTTACTCTATAACTGTATGCTAGATCCGTCGTAGTGGTTGTAGCCATGAGATATCATGTTTTATTTGGTGGTTTTTCCCGTGTACTATTACAACGAACTTCATTGTACATGTATAATATCTTAACAATATAGGCCTTCTGCACTCAACTTACATATAATTATAAGAAACCATTGGTCATAACAAAACGCATAAAATATTGCTCCAAAAACGAATCTAGAAATACAGGGTGAGTAAAAAAACCCCGAAACCCAAATGTCGGGACCATTGTTTTAGTGAAGTTTTGCATGTAGCACTTTTACAATCTAGGATATGAAAGCCCAATTCATAAGCTTTCTTTTTATAGTACAAGAATCATTCAAATTACTCATGTACTTTTCAAGTTACGGAGTTTTAAACACAACCACCGTTTTAAGGTTCTGTCCACGGATCACAAAAAAGGCCAGTGTTCTTTCAGCAAAACGAAAACAAACCACATAGGATGTGTGCAAATTGTTTTCGTTTTTGCTGAAAGAACGCACACATTTTTTGGTGACCCGTGGACAGAACTTTAAAACGGTGGTTGTGTTTAAAACTCCGTAACTTGAAGAGTACATGAGTGATTTAAATGATTCTTGTACTAAAAAAACTCATGAATTGGGCTTTTATATCCTTGATTTTGAAAGTGCTACATACAGAACTTCGCTAAAACAATGGTCCCGACATTTGGGTTTCGTTTTTTTTTTACTCACCCCGTATATTTATATATACATGTATATATAATATATATCTAGATTCGTGTGTGATTTTAGAGACCTTTGGTATTCAAACTTACTTTATGGTCGATAGAGGTACCAAGTTAAAAAAAATATGAAAACTATTCTTATTTATCGTTATCATTATCACACTGGTTACTATTATTACAGTAAATCTGATTTATGATAAAAGCGCAAATCGCTGCATTTAGCTTTAAACAGTAGACACTGGCCGAATGATATGTTAATTATTATTTTGAATATAGCTAAACTGGCAATTTTATACTCAGATAAATAAAAAAAGGAGAATTAAATTTTGTTCTTGATAATTGTCCAAACATGCAACTCGGGGATTATGTGACGTTGCTTGATGATATTTTGCGTTATGTTTAAAATGTAATGGAGTACTAAAAATCATAAGAAAAATTATTAACGGTGAACGATTTTTAAAGACATGTGATCATTTGCATTGATCCCAAAAGTAATTTACCGAATTGGAATGTAAAAACAGTGTTTCTAATTTAAACATATTTCTAAGCAGTCTTTTGTATTCGCTTAAATGTTTAAATCCACATGTTTTTGTGACATGTTTAGACACGTACGATAGACCATTAGTACCATGGTATAAATTGTACACGTACATGAAAATGACTCAGGTTGAAGTCAATTGACAGGCTAAATGCATATTTTTATCACACTTAAACTATCATCTGTCTATGAAAAACGAACTTTAAAATATATATTTGACTGCTTTTTGTAAGTTATTGTTAATGGCACTATCAAGCTTTCATTCTGTGCAAAATCCCAAACATGTGAAAAATGGGTGTACGGAAAAGTAGTTAAAAGCTAAGCGTTATTTTTATAATTATCAGAATGCTTGCTTGAATTGAAGATCCTGTACTGTTACAAAATCCCTGCAGTTTCTATTGCATCTGGCTTCAGTGCTGTCCTTGGTATCATGGTCAGTTGACTGATTTTTGGACTTTGTACTAAAAGTGCTATTGACGAAATCGTGTTTTGTGTTCATTGGGTCCGGTTGTGCGTATGCCTTTATCACAGTTTTCTCATAAAGTGTAATATCCACTGAGCTGAAAGTTCAACAGGTTAGGCTCTGACTTTTGTTCGTTTGGGTTTCAGTGGTAATGTCACCGAACACGATCAAAAATATGAAAGGTCAATTATTCTATATGCCTTAAACATCTATTGGGGCAGAACTGCGTATCGCTACCCCATGTACCAAGTCAAAAAAAGGCTTGAATGGCAATAACAGAAAGAAATTTACGACAAGAGGGCAACAAAATAACTGCATGTGCATTTATATGATTATGGATGATACACGTACGAGAAGTAGTCTACATAGTGACTGGTTTTCTTAGTTATTGAAAACTGACTAGGAATTTTAGTTAAACATATAAAGTTTCATATTATGGCTAGAAATAGTAGTTGGTACGACTCCAATTTCAGTTATTTGCAGAACTGTTTTTCCAAAGTCAATAATACTGAATGGAAAAATCGAATCAGTCTGACTGATTTTCAGTCGCAACTTGCACCCAACTGACCCTGAATGCCTAGTCAAATGTAAGATTTTTTTTGGGAGTGATAACTGTATCAACAAAATATGAAACAATAATTGTTAATTTCCAAAAAAGTAATTCGCTATATAGTTGTTTCTGTTATCGGATATGACCTTGTAGAGTTGGGGTACAATTGATAATCAAAGTGTAGTTGAAGGAGACAAATAAATAAACAACCAAGGTTGAGTACTAAAATCTGTTTGAAACTGTATGCAGTGGCGTATCCAGCTTTTGATGTCGGGGGGGGGGAACTCTGAAAATGTAGACATGTTTTATTCTCCAGACAATTGGACCCGTAAAATCAAAAAGGCGGGAGGGGGAGGGTACCCATCTTCTAAATGGGGCGCTCTTCAAAAGTGACCATTATTATGCATACTGGACAATATATGCCGATTTTCACGGCGCATTGTTTGGAGCTTGGTTTAGCTGAGACAATTATACTTTATAAATGGTTTCATACAATCCTCTTAAGTGTAGAATATCAGGTGTGTCTTTTACATATTTAATAATAAATTAGATCTCTATAGCAGTTCGTTTACTAACCAAGTTGATGACATTTGATCTTTGAAGTGAACTTTATTAATTATTTTGTTATCAAGATGGGTGCTCGAGCCCCATTTTGTTCTGATTCACGATTTGATATAATATATAATGGAATTCTAAATAGATTTACGAATAACGTTCGTCATTTCGAACTAATGTGAACGATGAACCTCGATACAAGTGAAGAAATCTCTATTAATTGAAATCATGGTGTTATAAATCTAATTCGCTTTTGAAATGAATGCTGAATTCAAGTTCTCCTGGCGATTGAACAACGTGAATAGGAAGAGGTTGCGGAAAAATTATCATGAAATAAAACAAACAAATAGTTTGGCGTTCCTATTTGGAACCTTTCCCACGGTCTGTGAAAAGCTATAGCTATAGGCTCAGGCCTTTAGACTTTGCCTTTAGGTCAGGCGTTAACGCCTCGGATAATGAAAAAGACAGCAAACAAATCCCCCTGCAAAACGGTCAAAATGTGAGGCCCAGTAGGCCTACATCATGACGTCATGTATCGTATAGAGAAATCGTATCGTCACTGCGGAACCGAAATAAAAATGATGCGCCTATCATTGTTTCCTCCACCCTCCCGGGCTGCCCAAGGTCCAATGTCGGAATTTGGTCACGTTTTTCATGACCCAGGGTGGGGATTTTGGTCACTCAAATTACATTGTTACCATTGGCGTATGGAAAGGCAATCACTAGTGTGCCCCAGTATGTCGGGGCATGGTCGGGGATTGTCCCTTAACTTTTGCCCGAGGGGTGGGGATTTTGTCACTTCAAAAGTGACAATCCCCACGTCTTGGTTGAGGTAGCCCGGGATGGTGGGGGGGGGGGGGGGAGAAGCAGTTGATAGGCGCATTACACCCCCCATCCTACCAATGCATAGGCCTATAACGCCCTCGCTTAGTTTTCCCGATTATTGTACTTGTATCACACGAACTTCCTATTTCGATACCTTAATTGTGTGTCCGCAAAGCGCAATTCTCAATTTGAATTTCGAAAAGCCACCACTAGATTTCATTTAAGGTTCTGCATAATTCATATTTTAGCATACCGAAAGGAGCTTGCTTTGCAGTCTCCTCTCGATGGATGGGGTGGGGTCCCGACGCAGTTCACGGTAGCAAGGTGAGCAGAGTATGGCCTCAACCTTGCGGTCATACTCAGCCTTGTCCATGAGGATATAGTGGCGTTCCCCTTGTCTGCTCGAAGGATGTGGACGGACTTGTCTTGGCGAAGTAATGCGATGGCTGACTGGTCTTGACTGGAGATGTTGGGCTTTGCTGGCTTGTGTTTGCGGAGGGCTTCGTTGATCTGCAGGCGGATCTCATCGGCCGCAGATTTGTCGAGGTGGCGGCGGGTAGGTTCTATGCTTTGGATGATCTCTTCGACACAGGATGACTGAGGGACGAGAGCAAAGTTCAAACCCAATGGCAGAACCTAGGGTACGCTGGCTCAGGTTGACTACTGTGTGTTTGGTGAACGACTCTTGGGAACGGAGGTGAGACTTGATGGGATGCACAGAACATCTCATCGGGTTGGGGGCCTGGGGACGTAGGGATATAGAATATCCCATGTGTAAAGTTGGGTATGGCGCTTGGTGATGCTCGCGAATTTCTTGATCTGACGGCTGCGGGATATTTCGGAGGCGTGGTCACTAGAAGACAGGGTAAGTCGCTGAATCTTTTCAAAGTCGGCGTGGGAAACACTAGAACACTGCAAGGGTCGACCTGGTGGAACCGATGCGGTGACGGAGTAGAGCAAGACTCGCTCTGTGCAGAATGGAGCGTGACTTCTTGCTGCGAAAAAGGTCGTGGAGTCGGAGGCCGGGAGGGATCACGTTGGAATCGCTGCATCTTTTCAGAAAGGCAAGGTTGTTGATGTGCTTCGAGCGCTTGATGGCATGGCGCTCGTGCATCTTGACCTTTGCAGGAGTAAGCTTCTCGTAGAGCGAAGTCAGATGATTTCTTTTCAGAACCACACATACTCACAAAAGAGATATTCACATGGTGCTACCGCAAACTTATCTTGTCTGAGTATCTTTCCACCATGCAAACCTTCAAATCTCATCTAGATAGATGTTAGTTTCATAGTTTACATTCATATTCTCTGCATTTAACTCTGCGAGATGACAAGGGTCACAATGTACATGCAGCCTGCATGTAGACTATTGTACATGTAGTATGACAACTGACATGCATAGTGTGAATCTTCACATACTTGAAACACAGTGGGACAACTTCATATTGTCCAATGATGAACAACCATGTCCCTTGTAGGTCCCTGTCAATTAATCTGCATAGCTAACTTTAAATGGCATTTTTTTCCCCGGCGGGTGTGAAACACGCCGTTGGCTGGCTGGTTGGTGGGTGGATGGGTGGTTGGTGGACAATTTACTCAGTCATATTGTATTCATGCAACTCGAGTATTACAGCTTTGCATTCGAAGACCTGTTTTGAAAACACTGATGCACATTAATGTCTGATTGTATATTTTTGTATATTAGTTCACGTCCCATTCGGATGCACGGACGGTACCCGTAAGCCGTCTTCACACGTTAGTCGACCGCCCTGGGTTGTACCACTTGGTACTTGTTTTAAATGCAATCCTTGGAAATGCTTCTTTGACCCATTTATCCCTGTTTTCAATTTTCGTTTTCCATTTTCAAGGGTGTTTTGTTGCCTTTTTGTTTTTTATGCTAATGCAAATTTCCATATTCATGAGCAAAAGTGTGATGTCGTTTCAGGCAGAAGCCTCAATGTTACAGCTATTTCGGCACCAAAAGTTGCCAGAATTTCTGATATTTCACAGTCGTAAATGTTCTCTTCTTTTATGATTTATTGCTTTGTCAGTACATGGCAGTAAGCCAATGAGCAAACTTTTCTCACAATTATTTTCAATGAGCAAATTCTGGGGTTCACAATTTGAACAGAAAGCCCCTAAACTAGTGTCTTCCTGAAATGTCATCTCAGCTACAGCACCCTCAGTTGTACACAAACGCATGCTCAATTAAAAATGTTCGTTGTTGTTCCAAACAGCCATATGGTTGCGAAGGGCGATTTCTAAAGGTTAGGTAGCACTTTATTTTGAATGAAACTGCATGTACACAGACATGTTCACGTTGGCGGGTGAAATCTTTGAAAATTAATTTCTCCAGTTTGGAAGACCGTATCTTCATGCAACTTTCAGGATTTATATCCCTATAATGATCCAAGTATGTGCTAAAAGTCGTTGTGATATGTTCATTACTTTTCGTTGAAATTGGAAGAAAAAAAAGCTTGGCTACGTGTAATTATGAAAATTGTAACACTGACGTGCGCAAATCTATCAATCTTTTCAGGCCTAACCAATATTAATGAGGTTCCTATCCATCACGGTGTGCAGTAAACAATTGCATAAAAGCCTCCTTCACAAGTTGTTAATTAACAAATATCACCCTTTTTGCCAGCTTCCATTGGTCGATATCAAGACCCACGACATGTCACGCCGAGTGACGCTAATGAATATGCTAATATGCCCTTCATCGTTGTGTGCCGGGCCGAAATCGGTCGGCTGTAGCGCCTACGGCGCTTTGCTGAACAATGCACATGGGTTGGGTCGGCAAATAACTTTTTGATCCTCTTCGAAATTTTCCTTGGAGATAGTTCCAGGTGTAACACTAGCGTCCACAACAAAAGATTAAGCTTAAATTTGGAATATACTTAGATGATATAGCCTAAGTGTTCAACTACTCGTGAAATAACAACTTGTGTAAATTCCTAGAAATTGGGATAAATACATACATTTGGGGAAGTTTTCGAACGATTTCTTCCACACTTGAAGGTCGGCTTTGACAGTAACCAGTATTGACGTTTCGGCATCGATGACGGCGATTTTTTTACTGACATGAAGTTTAGAATTTCTTCTTCAGTTAGAATGTAACATTGCAATCATACCGAGCATATTCTCTGAGAAACACAACTTTCAAATAAGGCCATGTTTTGGGGGGTTTACAAATTTCAATGCTCTGTTACAACGCGTATACGTAATCGGATTAGCTGTCCTAGACAACGACCGACGCTTTGCCTTCGCAATCATATGGCTGTATTATGAGCTAGGACCCATGGATACAGTAACGGTAACCAGAGATTCGCGTTTGTTGATTTACAAACACAGGGTGATCGGGCAGAGAATTATTTCGTTGGCATTGGCCAGTTGAGTTGTGAATATTTCTAAGTCGGAACGGAACAAAACAATCACGAAATTCAGCCTTTTACAATAAAAACATTCAGTTTAATTTGAAATTCATCTTTAACACGTCTTGTGTTCCCTAGGGATATATCCTCTCAGAAATAAATAGTCGTAGTCTTGAGCCTTCAACATTTTGTAGTCTGGTTCCCAAACCTGACAATTTATTCCCGACGCCCACGTCTAAATTGTAGCGCAGTGGCTTAAAAAATAAACATGACGACATACACGGCCCTTTTTCAAACTCGGCTTCGTATCCGAATTCACTTTAAATTATCACTTACAGCTTTTAATATTGCGATCAAATTTTTCAACAAATCACTTGCTTCATAATATCATACAGTTATGATATTTCTGTAAAAAAAAAGACTAATGTTGACCTGGAATCTTCAAAGTTAAAGTGCCCGTAAACCACCCTTAAATTTGCGGGACCTCCAGACGTCCCGCAAGCACACCACAACTTGCGTGGATCATCTCGATTGTCACAATGGCGGCACTCTTGGCATGTATTTTGGATCTACGAACTGAATCGACGTGCCGGTTCATCTTCCGTGACCGGTTGAACCAACTATAGGATGAGTTAAAAAGAAAGTGACCGAATTTGAAAAATGTGTTCAAAATATTTGGCGCGTTCCATTTTCATGGGCGTCAATCGGTGGGGGACAAGTCCTCCCTCCACTTTTTTTTTAAGTGGCGGATATCATATCGTTGCCCCCCCCCACACTTTTCTATCCCCGAATAAAAATTGTAGCCTACATAATGATTCTATATTAGCTGATTCAATGACTCCAAACTCATGTTTAAAAGATTATCTTTTGCTCACAAAAGTGGTTTGAGTGCTCAGAAATGGCCTCAGATCGCACCACAGAGCAAGCATCTAGAATCCAAAAATGTTCGGGCCCGCTCCATGCCGTAATAGGTATGTCCTCCACTTTTGGGAAGCGACTGCCGCCCTTTTTTATGGGACGAAGTACATCTTATGGGATTTTAAGTGTGAACATTTCACTTAAATTGCACAGTCTAATCCTAAGTTATGTCTATTTCAATAAAACGATCACAAACTTATTTACCACTCATCACGTGATGCAAACTGAACAACCATTGAGTACAATGAAACGTGGACTTTCCCACCTCCACTGAATGAAGAGCATGGGAAAGGATACAAAAATCCCATCAATATTAAAAAAAAATAGAGCTACCTTGTTTCTTATATACTGAAAGCACACATTCTGACAGTGGTTTCTGTCTTGAGTTCAGTTATTAAAGGGAACCTGCAAAAGGATTTGTATGACTTAAATAGATTTAAAACAGCTTTCTTGCCATGTTACTATGACTTTCAACCTTATTTTGTAGTAGTAAAAGCGAGAAATTTCAACATTTCAATTGTTATGCTATTGAACAGTTCCAAGTTCATGAGCCAAAGCGTGATGTCATTCAAAGCAGAACAAAAGTGTCTCTACAGCTTTGTGTACAAATATATATCAAACTTTTCTTTATTTTCTTGCAGTAAGTTCCACTTTTTACTTGCTTATCATATTAAACAGCTTGTTTGGACACTAGCAGTCGCCACTAGTTTTTTCGATGCTTTTTTGGGGTAACTTTGAAGGAGTTATGTTTGTACTGTTCATATGCACTTTTGACAAGGAGTTCCTTGTGCAACAAAAGCAAAATAGCGCCCGTAATAGGTTTTCCCAGCCAATTTCCTAAAATGTTCATTCACTTCTGAAAATCGGTCATTCATTTTCGTCTGAATTTGAATGCACGTCTTTAATCCCATTTCAATTCAACGAAAGTTCAATCGTTTTCATTGTCCGTGCATTCGGTTTTGAGAAACAGACGGCCAATTACCAGATTACGTTACCTGCGCATTCATTTACGCGAGCATACCTTTTCGCGCAGAGTTCTGGAATACAATTTCGTGAATGTGCAATATAAAGTGCGTTTTTCTCATTCAAACTTAGTAGATTGCATCACATAACATTAAACTAAAAGTGAAATAAAATGACTAATTTTTGAAATCGCCCTCTAAAAGCGAAAAAGGAAGTCTTGTAAACGAATCTGAATGAGCATAAACGAAATGTGCTGCTCAATCACTTAATTGATTGAATGGAAATGAAATCGAATGCTCCGATAGCGAAAATGCATGTGTTCAGAGCGATTCTCAAATTCAGACGAAAATGAATGACCGATTTTCGGAAGTGAATGAACATTTCAGGAAATTGGCTGGGAAAATCTATATATACCATGAACAGAGCCCCTAACGTCATCTGGTGTGTCCAGCCTCGGTAGCCTCCCCCCTTTCGCCCCCGAATTTCCACAAGTGGAGGATTTGGGATCATATCCACCCCCAATCTTAGACACGGATGTACCCCATGGCCCACGGATGACCAAACACTAAATACTGAATTTACATGTTAACTATAAACTTCACCCCCCCCCAAAAAAGGAGAAAATGCAACTGACTTCCCTTTTTGACTCCCTGCAATTACAATGAAAATCACGAAAAGACAAATTCAATAGAAAGCCTTGTCCCGAGATATAGGCCTAATTAAAGGGAATGTACATCATTGGATTTTGCTGTAATTTTCAGAAATGAACTATTGGAGAGGTTAGTATAATAGATTAAATATTGTTACACTGACATTTTTAAAGTTTTGTGTTCGAAAAGGTTGGAAACACCAAGAAAAACAAAAATGTTCAAGTAGTCTGGTTCCCTGACTCCACAAAAGATAAAATAGATCAATTTATAGATGATGGAAAATTGTAAGGCAAGGGAACTAGTCTAGTTGGCCTGCACCCGTTCATGAACATGTAACCAATAGCAAACACAATTTGGACTGAAAAAATGGTAAATTTGGAGCAGTAGTTGAAAAATAGTTAGGTTTTTCCAACGCTGGTCGGCCGATCACCGTTGGAAATGTTAACAAAAATACCATTTTCTTGAAAATGACTTCACACCAGGTGCCATAATTTTACATGATGCTTGAGACTGTCATTTACCAACATCCTAGTAAGGTATTTCGTAAAACCTTGGTAGTTTTATTTTTCGATGTTTGCAAATGTTGTATATTCCCTTTAAAGAGACAATTTTATTTACATTGATTTCGGCAATAATATCAAGTTTGACTGACACAACTGTAACATAATTATTATTTTATATTTTAAAACAACAGAAAACACACTTAAAACGAACACGTGTAATACTTTTAATCACAATCGATATAGAGAAAAGTGCAGCACTCAGAGCAAACTGCAACACTTGGTATATTAAATAATTTTTCCTCAGAAGGACCATCAAAATACATGTATTAGCGCTTATAGCCAGCACTTCTCCAATTCATTAATTGTTTAGTCTTTGCAATTTGCAATCTTTCTCCTTTTTTACACAAATTTTCATAATTCAAAAAGTATATATGCAATGTGTGCTCCTTTCATTAAAAAAATCGGTCTTGTATTTCCATCACACATCTCTAAAAAATAAATCCTACTATTCAGGCCACCTTAGTAACACGCACGCGTTTATGGTAAACATACATGTTTATATATAAACGCAGTGCATGTTACCAAGGTAGTGTGAATAGGCCTAAGCCTACACAAGTTCAACCCTGCACGCCGTCCTTTTTTTCTCGTAACCATAACTGTAAACCATTTCACAAAATTGTTTGTCTGGAGTTTCAGAATCTTTAATAGCCTATACAACATTTATTTTTAGCTGCACCACCCGGATCGTGAATCAAGTGCTGTCAAACCAAAAGGACATGAGTCATTCGCATTATTGTTAAACCTAAACTGCGAGGGGAATTTCAGGTGACGACCTTCTTTGATCTCATTTGCAATTGGTAAGGCCAAAAAAAGTCTCCGGTTTCTGGTATGCGCGCGCGTCGCTGTAGCCATGCGCGTCGGCAAAATGAAAAAGTTTTATTTTCAATGAAAGATGATGTCTCAAAACCGTCAAACTCACTGGTTTGACTGGAATCCTGCTGCTGCACATTTTTAACGTGTTTTTAGATGAGTTATGGTCGAGAATAAGCTTTATGTGGCCTCTCTGGACTCCCAATCCCATATAGGCCTATTTGTACTAAGTTTAGTCGGGCACCATTTGCAGTCATCAGCCGACATTTGAAGCAAAAAAGTCGGGTAAGAAAAAAAAACAAAGCCGCGTCGCCGCACCACTTTTTGGGCAAGCTCCATACCAGAAACCGGAGACTTTTTTTTTGGCCTTACATGCGATTGTATTGATGAAAGGATTTGCTAACAATTGAAAAACTACCACTTTCTTGTCACTTCCAACGAAAACAAGTATTACGATCTTGTATGTATTGTTGCGACACATAATAATGTGCAAGAGAACAAGATGAGCTGAATTTCCACTGCATGTTTCCTTTAAAGTCTTGTTGGCATTTTAAAGTTTGTCTGTAATACGATTCTCACTAAACTCAATAGCTTCCAATGACATTCAAGGACAGCTATAAAAATGGGCTACGTTTATAACACATGCATAACTTCTGAAAGCATTGGTAAATTTTAGTGATTCATTTTTTTTTAAAATGAGTGGAAGAACATGCTCTTAAAGACATGCTTGATTGGTGTTGATTGTTTGCTAAGAAAACAAACACAATTTAATCTTTAATCGACTCTACGAGCAAGAACTCTGAAATGGGATAACATTTCTTGGCATTTGTTTTTTTTTATGTTCAACCAATTAGTTGCGGGTGCCCGCAACATGCGGGTCCACTAAGGGAACTCTAAGGGTGCTTCGTGAATACCACTTAACGCAAGTCTTACGTGCCCTTAACATCCACTTACGGGTCCCCGCAACGCAAACATTTACGGGTGCTTTGTGAATAAGCACCCAGCCCAATCTAATGCATTTTCTCGAACCTCAGTTTCTGAGGTTCAAGCATAATGAAGCTTGTAGTGCCTGCAGCGGATTACCTGATGTTTTAGCATGTTAAGAGTAGCCTGATAAGACAGGTCGTGGTCAGTATAGGCGTTACCGGATGCCAGTGTGTGACATCCATTATGATGCTATTATGTATGGTGTACTATAAAGGACACCTATCTGTTATCGTCGTGCGTGTGGGGAGCTCCGTCGTGCCTGTGAGCAGGTCCGTCGTGCCTGTGAGCAGGTCCGTCGTGCCTGTGAGCAGGTCCGTCGTGCCTGTGAGCAGGTCCGTCGTGTTTGTGAGCAGAGCGTCGTGCGTGTGAGTAAAACCGTCGTGCCTGTGAGCAGGTCCGTCGTGTTTGTGAGCAGACCGTCGTGCGTGTGAGTAAAACCGTCGTGCCTGTGAGCAGGTCCGTCGTGTTTGTGAGCAGAGCGTCGTGCGTGTGAGTAAAACCGTCGTGCCTGTGAGCAGGTCCGTCGTGTTTGTGAGCAGAGCGTCGTGCGTGTGAGTAAAACCGTCGTGCCTGTGAGCAGGTCCGTCGTGTTTGTGAGCAGACCGTCGTGCGTGTGAGTAAAACCGTCGTGCCTGTGAGCAGGTCCGTCGTGTTTGTGAGCAGAGCGTCGTGCGTGTGAGTAAAACCGTCGTGCCTGTGAGCAGGTCCGTCGTGTTTGTGAGCAGAGCGTCGTGCGTGTGAGTAAAACCGTCGTGCCTGTGAGCAGGTCCGTCGTGTTTGTGAGCAGACCGTCGTGCGTGTGAGTAAAACCGTCGTGCCTGTGAGCAGGTCCGTCGTGTTTGTGAGCAGACCGTCGTGCGTGTGAGTAAAACCGTCGTGCCTGTGAGCAGGTCCGTCGTGCGTGTGGGGAAGTCCGTCGTGTTTGTGAGTAAAACCGTAGTGCCTGTGAGCAGGTCCGTCGTGTTTGTGAGCAGGTCCGTCGTGCGTGTGGTGAGGTCCGTCGTGTTTGTGAGTAAAACCGTCGTACGTGTGAGTAAAGCCGTCGTGTTTGTGAGTAAAACCGTCGTGCGTGTGAGTAAAACCGTCGTGTTTGTGAGTAAAACCGTCGTGCGTGTGGGTAAAACCGTCGTGCGTGTGAGTAAAACCGTCGTGTTTGTGAGTAAAACCGTCGTGCCTGTGAGTAAAGCCGTCGTGTCTATGAGGCGCCATGTGTAAATAAATTATTTAACAAAATTATTTATATATAATTCATTATTTAATATATAATGCAGTTTTCCGGTCAATTATATGTAAATAATTGTTTGGCAGTTTGCATTATATGTAAATAAATTTATTTGCCACTGCAATATTTATAGATATAATTTTTTTTGCAACCTAATTATTTACATATATTTTTGGGCAAACTAGAATTTTTTATATATAATTTATTTGCAAACTTATTATTTATATATAATTTTTGCACCCTTTTAAAAAAAAATTATTTATAATTTATTTGCAACCTTTTTCATTTATATATAATTTTTGTGCACTGTATTATTTATATATAATTTATTTGGTACCCCATTATTTATATATTTATATATTTTTTGCCACTTTCATTATTTATTATATAATGCATTATATAATAATTATTCTCAGACCACACACAAAAACACCTTGAAACAAAAGTTTGACTTTTTGGCAAAGTTTTTTCCAGCCGTTTTTTTATTTTGTTTTATTCAAATGTTATTAACCCAAACAGTTTGGGCACATTGGCCAGAAAAAAAAACGGGGGCACGTACGTTTGCCCCAAATCCTTGGCATGCTTGGCATCACTGGGCCCAAATCTTGGCACGCTTGCCAATCATTCACTGCGAATATATCCACCGCTAGAAACTACGGTTGGATACTAACCCCATCAGAACAAATTAGTGTTAGTCACAGTGTTATTTGTCACGTGACTTGAATTTATAATACGCCTAAATTACTTAAGAATAAACTTGAAAAATGCCAAAATTTCTTAAGAATAAACTTGAAAAAAAGGCACGCCGATTTGTTCCCACCGTTGGAAAACACGGTTGGAATAAGCCCCACCAGTACTAGAGGGTGCTAGGCATAGTGTTTCTAAAGATTAAAACGAACTTGTGAAAATTGGTCAAAATTCAAAATCTTACTTAAGAACTATTTATTTCTTTTGAATTGAGGCACTGCCCGTCGTACCCAGTAATATCTCGCCCTTAATTAATTTCTTAATGTTGGAGGCGAAGGGGAGGTGGTGGGTTTATTTGCCATGTATAGCGACTTCGAAAAGCTAAGCCGAAGTGAACCTTCTGAGCCTAATTAATGAACTTGACTTAATACACTGTATCGATATTGCTTCTTTTACCCCTTTGGGCGCGCGATCCATATCATTTTAGCGATATGAACAATTTCTCTCACCTCAATATGTCACGTCCGCAAATAATTGGGGCGGCCAGGTGTTCCCTGGCCGCGCCCACCGACGCGATTAGGCTACTGTTTACCGCGCACACGTACCCCATGGCAACAACCAGCTGATTGAAGAAAATTACGTGACTGATCAACAGTATGTGTCTGTGCCGCATGATGCATTTTATCTTGTAGTGATAAAATATAATAATGCATTATATAATAAATAATGCATTATATATCAATAAATAAAGTGTGCAAAAAATTATATTTAAATAATAAGGTACAAAATAAATCATATAATAAATAATTAAAGCGTGCAAAAAAATATATGTAAATAATGAGGTACCAAATAAATAATAAGGTTGCATAAAATTATATATAAATGATAAGGTTGCCAAAAAAAATTATATATAAATATTGCAGTGGCAAATAAATTTATTTACATATAATGCAAACTGCCAAACAATTATTTACATATAATTGACCGGAAAACTGAATTATATATTAAATAATGAATTATATATAAATAATTTTGTTAAATAATTTATTTACACATGGCGCCTCATAGGCACGACGGCTTTACTCACAGTCACGACGGTTTTACTCACAAACACGACGGTTTTACTCACACGCACGACGGTTTTACCCACACGCACGACGGTTTTACTCACAAACACGACAGTTTTACTCACACGCACGACGGTTTTACTCACAAACACGACGGCTTTACTCACACGTACGACGGTTTTACTCACAAACACGACGGACCTCCCCACACGCACGACGGACCTGCTCACAAACACGACGGACCTGCTCACAGGCACGACGGTTTTACTCACAAACACGACGGACCTCCCCACACGCACGACGGACCTGCTCACAAACACGACGGACCTGCTCACAGGCACGACGGTTTTACTCACAAACACGACGGACCTCCCCACACGCACGACGGACCTGCTCACAAACACGACGGACCTGCTCACAGGCACGACGGTTTTACTCACACGCACGACGGTCTGCTCACAAACACGACGGACTTGCTCACAGGCACGACGGTTTTACTCACACGCACGACGGTCTGCTCACAAACACGACGGACCTGCTCACAGGCACGACGGTTTTACTCACACGCACGACGGTCTGCTCACAAACACGACGGACCTGCTCACAGGCACGACGGTTTTACTCACACGCACGACGGTCTGCTCACAAACACGACGGACCTGCTCACAGGCACGACGGTTTTACTCACACGCACGACGGTCTGCTCACAAACACGACGGACCTGCTCACAGGCACGACGGTTTTACTCACACGCACGACGGTCTGCTCACAAACACGACGGACCTGCTCACAGGCACGACGGACCTGCTCACAGGCACGACGGACCTGCTCACAGGCACGACGGACCTGCTCACAGGCACGACGATAACAGATAGGTGTCCTTTATAGTACACCATAATTATGTAATCACTTCTGCACTACATGTAGGATAGCATGTACATGTACATTGTGTATTACAATGCAGCTGTGTGATTCAGACCGTGGCTTGGAGCATTCTTGGATGCTTGGAGCAAGGATAGCGATCATGGTTAGCATTGGTTAGGAAAATATAATCAAGATCGAGACGACTTTGACGTGAAACTATATGAACTATGGGATTATTTTTCGCGTGCTTGTCTGAACACTTTAACTGGCCAACCAAATGCTATTAATGGGTGAGTAAAAAAAGCGGAGGCAAACCCCCAAAATTAAATTTCATATTTGAAACAATAATGTAGTACCAAAATAATAATGACTGGAAAGCCAATTTCATAAGCTATTGTTAGATGAAAAGAATACTGAAATTGCTCAATCCGTTCAGAGAATATCAACATTTTAACGCATTGACCCTAAAACCTGTTTCGTCACACACACAAAAAGACAATTTATTATGTATTCTGACTGTTTGGAACAACAAAGAAATTGACTCTGAACTTTGTTTCGGAATATGTTTAACTTTTAAATTTGGGGGGGGGGGGGAAGTCAAAATGAGCTTTATATTGTCAGCAGAAATTTGCACCCTTATTGGGAGGGCGAATCAATATAGGCCCCCTAACTTTAAAAATCCGCACCCAATTTTTGGAGGGCGAATCAAAGTATACCCCTAAGTTTAATTGTCATCAGAAATCCGCCACTTTAATTGGGACGGTGAATTTAACCTCTAAGTTGTCCACAGAAATCCGCACCTTATTATTGAGAGGGTGAATCAAAGAGTGCTCTAAATTGGCAACAGAAATCGACCCTAATAGTAATTTTGAGAGGGCGAATCAAAGTAAGCTCTCAACGGTAAACTGAAATCCGTCCCTTTGTTGAGAGGGCTAATCAAAGGAATTAAGCTCTAAATTGTCAACTTATCCGCCTCTTATGAAGAGCGCCGATTAAAATAAGCTTTAAATTGTCAACGGAATTTCTCCCCTTATAGTGGGAAGGTGAATCAAAGCATTGAGCTATGATCAAAGTAAGCTCTAATTAACTTTGCAACAGAAATCCGATGACTGAATCACTCTGGAAATATGCAACACTTCACAGGGTTTATGTTAAAATAAAATCTGGACAAATATCAAATAGTTTGGTGATCTGTCATCCTTTTTACAGAGTGTTTTGAATATTCAGAAATAGGTGTACTCAAAACAATTTTTGTACTCATTTTTATAGTAATCGCCACTCAATTCAGTCAACGAAAAGCTACAACCCATACAAGTCAGTTCATTATCTCATGGTTGGTTGATTGAACATTCATACAATTTCTTTTCCGCAGTACAAAACAATAGTCTTTGCAACAACAACAACAACAACAACAACAACAACAACAACAACAACAACAACAACAACAACAACAACAACAACAACAGCAACAACAACAACAACAACAACAACAACAACAACAACAACAACAACAACAACAACAACAACAACAACAACAACAACAACAACAACAACAACAACAACAACAACAACAAAACGATTAAAAAGCAATGTAATGTCAACCTAATAGTACTCAAACATATAATTACACAAATTGCATCTATGACTTAGAGAAGTTTATACCCAATATGAGATTTATGTGTTTATTAGTCATAGTCATTAATTTTTATATCACATCAGTTCGTTTTTTTTAGAACGTCAATAATTATTTCACCTTGCAGTCGCACGTTTGTGGATTTAACTTTTCGTCAAGTACACACGATGAAACTGTTTTTGAATAACGAATAGTTTATGTATTTAAGTTCAATTTTGTGGAACAGTTAATAATATGAAGGAAGGTGTTTTTCTCCCACTTATTTTCTGTTACTTTGACATGCTTCTGAAAATAACAAAAAAGCACTTGTGCCACTAGGCCGACTTCCATAAAAATAAACTGTGGCCAATGTTTTTTTTACTGACCATGTAGCCTTGGTCAATGCTCTCGTCGTTATTCGTCCCGTACGCGGTCAATCGTCGGCATATATCCTCACGCGCTATGCACATGCATGTAAAAATACAGCGCGAACAGCGACCTCACGTGGCCACTATTTTTATATGCAAATCAGTTGGGGACGATCGAGAGCCTTGGTTCAATCGTCCATGTGAGTTTTTGGGGGGTGGTGCTCATTATGTTAATAGCCTTAACTGACCTTAAATGTCGTTTTCTTATTGGTCGATCGTTGCGTGGAAACTTGCATAGTGAAACGTGGCACCGTACATAATCCATACACGTACACGTTGTGTGTCTCTGCACACGGCACCAATGCACAAAAACTGTGGTTCCTGTCACGTCCGCAAAAGGCGAATAGCCGCAAATAATTTGATGACGTCCGGATTTACCAAGGTGTGATTGGACACTCCACTTATTAGCCCCGCCTACACTTATCTGTATTCGCATACGAGGTCGTGCGCTAGAAATCCATCGCAAAATAAAGAAAAACATAAGCTTTTGCCGACGATTGAACCAAGGCTCTCGATCGTCCCCAACTGATTTGCATAAAAAAATAGTGGCCGCATGAGGTCGCTGTTCGCGCTGCATGTGCATAGCGCGTGAGGATATATGCCGACGATTGACCGCGTACGGGACGAATAACGACGAGAGCATTGACCAAGGCTACTGACCATGTTGTTTTCCATAATCACCCGTGTGGGCATAGCCTAATACTTCTTCTGGAAGCATGGACTAATTTCTGAATAATAACAATCAAGTTTCAAGCCCCTGGGAACGGGGGTGCTGTGGATGCAGCAGCACCCCGAACCTTTTGGATTGGAGTGCTGGAATATGCTTCAGCATACTCCCAGAAAAAAAATGTGTTCCAGCCAGCAGTGTTCTACGACGATGAAATTGCGCCGCTACGCTATACATTATGCTTGCTCTACAAATATCTCCTTCGTTTTGTTCGTTTCTAGTTTTGCCGCGGCTAAGCGCGGCGCTTCGAAAGTCTCAAGCACAAACACTGTAAAATATCAAGAGGGGGTATTTTCTAAATCTTCAGACAGTGCAGAATCGATATTTCTCTCAAGGTATCCAAAATTATGACATGTCTATGATATTTCCGCCATGATGGAAGCTTTGACCCTGAAATAATAACCTCAGCCATGACGATGGTGGCAAAGTTGTTTATGCTTGCCAGGATTTTTTTCATTCGATCTTTTTAAAGGGGCAAATGTTCATACTTTTCCCCTGAAGGTTTTTCTTTTCATTTAAAAGTTTTATTGACGTTGCTAGCATTCTGTACCTAAGATTAATAGCAAGGTTCACACACATCCCCAACCTAATAGGAGCGGTTTTCATTTAAACTAGTCATGCTTTACGCCAATTTCAGTGTAGTTTCGTTTTAATAAAAAAGCAATTGATGTTTTACCCTCTGCAAGTGTTTCCACATACAAACCCAGTAGACCGATAAATCCTTGCCTAGCCTCAGACTTGCCATCTACCGATATAAAGATGCATTTGGTCTTTAAGTATTTCATATTTGCCATTCCCTGTAACAAACAAAAAACACTGCAAATACATCGAGAGCTATGCATCGTTTGGTGAAATAGAACTATGTGAATATTTCTATGAATACAAATTCATCCGCTTCCAGTGGAACCATTTGTTTTAACTTGAACCAAAAACAATCCTTCGGGTTTTATTAGTTTCAGTATACTTCAGTGTATTTCATCACAGTGCATCCACAATCAACTGATTTTCCGGGGCCTTAAAGCAAGCCCCTGGCCCTGTGGCCTCACGCCGTAATTAAACAAAAGTACACGAAGTAATTTAATACATGTAAGAAAGCAGCCTTGCAACAATAATATTTACATGCGATGTCATGCATAATGGTACAATTCTTTTTCCAGAATGAAATGGAACCAAAAATGGAGATAAAAATACAGGGTTCTCCACTTTTCAGTACAGTTAAACGTTTTAAGAGCAACAGTATATTCTAAACAAAATAATGAAATAAATTGTCTTTATAATCTCAAAAAACTTTTGCTAAAAAAGTCAAATGAAAGTGGCCAGGAATCGCCTCAGACTGCACCACAGAGCATCTATATTCCAAATTAAGCCACGCAGTGGCGTAGCCACCGGGGGGCGTGGGGGGCGACCGCCCCCCATGAAACCTTGTCGCCCCCCAGTCGCCCCCACTGAGATTTTGAGTTTCTGAAAAAAATTATCATTGATCTAAATCTAAAAAGTCGCGAATGATCCACATGATGACCACTGAGAAACGACCCTTCGACCGGCGACCGCGGACCAGTAAGCTGACAACCGGCGTGACATAGCGCATAATGATAATCTAAAATGCGTATTAACACCCACTGCACTGCTCGCTCACACCACGGAACACGTATTATAGACAGGTGGTCCGTGGGTCACACAGTTTCAGTCAGCGATATCACGCGAATCGGCCACGCACAAACTTTTCCTCCATTCTTATAAGCTAAATAATAATAATAGACCAATTAAAATTCCTTGAAATCAGTGGCGTAGCCTTGTCCCCCCCAGTCGCCCCCCACTGAGATTTTGAGTTTCTAAAAAATTATCATTGATCTACATGACGCCATGGGCGTCAATCCTGGGGGGACAGGGGGACTGGTCCCCCCCTACTTTTGAAGGGTGGGGGACACAATATCAAATGTCCCCCCCCCCATTTTTGAACTCGTGTCTCATTTACATGGCCCCTATTATGTACTACAATGTATCTTTTGCTTAGAAAATATTGGTTAAAGTGGTCAGAAATTGCCTCAGATAGCACCACAGAGCATTTAGAATCCAAATTTTTTCGGGGCCCTTAAGCGGGCCCCGACCCCCACGCCTATAGCTCAGAATTCTGGTAGCTGATTCAATGACTCCAACCTCGAAAACAATGTTCAAAAAAATTTCTTATGCCTTTAGCTGAGAAAACCTGAGAAAATTATGTTTAAATTATTATCTTTTGTGCTAAGATAATTATTGGTTAAAGTGGTAAGAAATTGCCTCAGATCACACCACAGAGCATCGAGAATCCAATTTTTTTTCGAGGCCCTTAAGCGGGCCCCGAACCCCACGCCTATAGCTCAGAATACCGATAGCTGATTCAATGACTCCAACCTCGAAAACGATGTTCAAATAATTATCTTTTGCTAAGAAAATATTAGTTAAAGCATGGAGGAAAGTGGTAAGAAATTGCTTCAGATCACACCACAGAACATCTAGAATCCAATTTTTTCGGGGCCCTTAAGCGAGCCCCGAACCCCCACGCCGTAAGGGCTTCGCGCTTCGCGCTCGCATCAGTTCTGATCAAGGTATGTCCCCCCCACTTTTGAGAAGCGATTGACGCCCCTACATGACGCCCTCCCATGAAATGTTCCAGCCCCCCATCGCCCCCCCCCCACTGAAAAATTCCTGGCTACGCCACTGAAGCCACGACATAAGGGCTTTGCGCTCCGCTTTCGCATTAATTTTGTCCGTCCTTTATTCCAGTACCCCATGGTAAAAGTTTGTTCCAACGGCAGCGCAAGTTTGTCACAAGTTTAATCATGCAGGGTCTGAACTGATGGCTTGATGTATCATGCTTTAACTAGATTGGATGTACTAGACCCATGCGTGTACAACTTTTTTTGCACAGTATTTGTATTTCACACTTTTAATGTTCATTGGTATATCAGTACCTCAATAAATCACATTATAGGAAGTTGTCGATAAATGCATTGAGTGTGTGATTCAGTGCAAAATACAGTGCATTCAGTGCAATAAAGAGAATCTACGACAGCAGCTGAAATGAACTTTTCGTGTATTTTTTTTTAATGTTTCTTATCAATTTTGTTGTATCCATTTGTTTTAAGCAAATTGTGTACCTACATGAAACGTGACAATGATACACCAAATCCCAGTCGTCAGTTGTGTACGAAGTATATAACGCAGAGCTACAATCCCGGCCAAAATATTTGGGACACTTCTTGAGCCTGCCACGTTCACCGACTCCCCCGCTCCTCCGGTCAATGTTGTTCTCCCCAGCTGATGGAGCACACACCGCGCAATGAGAGACAACATTGAACGGGGGCCGGGGGATCGCGAGGGTGGGGCCCAGCGAGATTTGGCCATGATTGTAGGTACAGGCCAGTAAATCGGTCTCAAATTGCCTACACCGGCCAAATCACGATTTACATGCCCTCATAAACTCAGTATTTGAGCACATTGTGGGCCATGAACTTGAGGATTCGTACAAAATAAGGACGGGAGCCGTGCACTGGAACGTGAGCTTGTATTTCTGTACAATTTGGATGAAATTGGGGTCCTAAAAGCGCTCTCATTTGCAATGAAGTGTAGGCCCCGTTTTTGAAAATGGCGATGGGCTTCAGGACTATATTCTAAGGGATGATAATACTCGGGTGGAAATTTCTCCCAAAATCCATCAAGTTAAAGAATTAAAGACCATGAAATAAGCTTTAAGTTTGATGTGTGTCTCCAACACCTTGGAGAGTAAATTGTGAGTATATTTCCAGACTTTCTGAAGTGGAGCCATTTATCATTGGGGTCTTTATTGCACCCATAAGGACACTGTTAAAAGTGGGCCCTTATATGGACGCTCTCGGACGGTAGATGGCGCTCTTCATCGCTGCCGACTGACGTGACTCACTTTTTACGATGATGTCGCCGGCCCCTTCGCGCCCCCCCCTCCCTTGCCGGCTCGCTTTTAAACTCTGTAGTCGGTTGCACTTTGCAACTGTGCACCCCCCCCCCTGCTATGACACTGCCCTGAGGTGGGTATTATCAGCGCTAAGAATGTCGGTAAAAGGAAGAACAACAAATATCAAGCAGCGGCATCCATTTTTAGAGATCTTCGAAATACTGCATTGTCACGCACACATTTTTATAAAGTAGGCCTATGACATTTTTAAAAGTTGGTATATAGAGCCCACGTGCATTTTAAAAATGTTGAATTGTCTTTTCTGAACGAAATATGAAGGACTATTATGTCCTGTAACAAATGAATTTGCGTGTTTGAGTTTGCAGGCCAAGTTGGCTTGAACTGACGCGCTCCAGTTCTGAAATTGCTCACACTATTCAAAACGAATTAGGAGCGTCCCGCTCTTAATTCGAAAGTTGAAATTAAATAATTGATAGCTAGGTATGGGCCGATTTTTTTCGTGCGATGTCTCATTTGAAAGCTCATTGAAATGTTCGATTTGGGTGATTTAATTCCATTTGTAATTGTAAACAACATAGTGATTCACGATCATAAGTAAGACTTTTTTGACACAACCACTATGGAAAGACGTCGCGCCGGCAGATACTATCAAATTCTAGCACTGTACAAGAGTCGCCCAGGCCCCTATCCAGGGGGGGGGGGGGGCGTCCACCCCTCAGCTCTGTTAAACAATTGTTTTCATAGAAATTATCTGAAAATAATGTGAACCCCCCCCCCGCTCTGACACCCCCCAAAATATATACTGGTAATAACGTCCGCCTGTGCACAACATACGGCAGCAGAGGCAGCTTCGTCGTGGGGTATTTGTACGCTATTCTGTAATAATATAGCATTAATAATCGTCGGATTTGAACCGCGCCCAAATGGTATGGTGCGAGCCCCTCCCCCCCCTGATTTTCGAAGGCCAAAATGTCCGGAGAAAAAAAGCTGTCTACATTGCAGATTTTTTGGCTGATGAACTCCCCCCCCCCCTGCCAAAATGTCTGGTTCCGCCCCTGCCGCCTGTTGGGTTCCACGCTTTTGGCGGGTCATTTATATTCATCATCGGCAGTTTTTCAAGGTGTCAAAAGGCAACTTATGAACGGACGAGCCATCGGCTGATATTCCGCTGCCTAGCTGCTTGGTCGTGGCCCACAGGCCTTCCCACATTCTGGGGACTCCAACAATAATTGCTTACCCCATTTCATTCTTTCATCCTACATGAGCTACAGAAACTTCATTTGGGTCAAAAAAGTGATAAGTCGATATCACATTAATATCAATGTACCAACTTACGTCAGAGGTGGATCTAGTAACTTTTGCTGGGGATGGGTTGGGAGGAGGTTCAGGCCCGTCAGATTCAGATACACATGTACATACTTTATTGTGTCAGGGCAGGAGAAGGGTTCGATCCCCGCCCCCAGCCCCTCTGGATCCGTGACTGCATGTCACTGACAGTCAAAGGCAAGTCTGTAAAAGCCCCATGTTATGGAATTTTCCAATTCAAATTTTAAGGTACTTTGGGGTTTTCCACTTGAATTCTATTTTTTATTTCCAGTTTTAAGGGTGAGGGGCTTTTTTTTTCTTGCGTGTTTGTAATTTGCGAATAACTATATATTTGGGAAATGTTCACAATTAAAGAAACGTTATTATTTTGAAACGTAATAAACACATTACAATGTACATTCTAATTTTTCTCCCGGTACAATATTGCATACTGCGTTTCTTACTTCAATTGAAAATTGCGACATTAATAATGGCATAGTCATATTGATCGAACAAAACTTCGTTTTGATTATAGTCAATTATTAAAAAAATCATTGACTTATTAAACAGACCTTTGCTTTGTTTTTAATACCACCGTAGGCCTGCCGAGCAGATGTAATCATCAAACTCATCAAGTTTTAAAAAATAGAGGCTAAAAAGAAAATCAAAAAGTTATGTGCTATCCAAGCATTCAGGGATCGGTCTGAGCCATAACAATGCCCCAGCCAATCCCTTAGGGCTCTTCCGGGATCTCGGCGTTCCCGGCCAGTACACACTTCCTTCCCTGTCCATCCATGTAACCCCGGAGGGCCAGGCACCATGTAAAAGCAAAGAGCTAAGGGAGGGACAGGGCGGCACCCTAAGCCCTGATTCTCCGTGTGGACCACATGCCCTGAACCTGTACGAAGGTGCCAACCTGGAACTCGCGGACAGTACCAGTAGCAGTGCTTACCGATTAAGCTATTGGTAATGTTGTTATTTAACGACGGGAAATTAAACATCTTATAATGACTGAATATAACGCGTGTGTTGAAAAGCAAAAAGAAACCGATGGGATTCGAAACCACCGGGCTCCGCGATTCGTGGACGACGGATCTAACCACTCGGCCACCAGGCTTCCTTAGAATTCTCCTCAAAAACAATTTGTCTTAATAATAGGCGGAGAAACCTGGAACATTGGCTTCAAGGACGAAAAGAATTGAAGTCGGCAGTAATGAGTCAACTGTTTTCATTTGTTTGGATAATTGTATACGGCAGCCTTGTTAGTAGTAGGCCTACACGTGCGCTAAACATACTTATCGTTACGCAACAATGAACACTATTATTATGTAGGCTATTTTGAACTTTGGCGAGGTGGGGGGGGGTCAGGCCTGTTAGATTTCTATATCTGACCTTATCATGTTTGTAATGTTTAGCCTATTTTGTGTGTGTCAGAGCGGGGGGTTTCCAGCTGGGTGGGGGAGGGGTTGGGGTTCGAACCCCCTGTGGATCCGCGCCTGACTTCTACTGTTTCTATTTGGACAGATACAGATTATCAACTCCATCACTACATTTCGAGCTATTTGTATTCGATGTTTCATCGGTATGTTTGCATTCGATCTTTTGCAATATGCATTTGATATTTCCCTTTTCATTCGATGTTTCTTTAAGAGTCAAAGTCTGGTTACTAGACCGCGAAAATCTGACTATTTTGCCTAGGGGATCGCGTATAAACTGATTAGAGCCAGACCTAAACGGTAAAAACCGGAATTGTGGGTAATTCTTTAAGCATACGCAATGCGTTCATCATTGTTTGGGCAGTACCCCCAGCTGTGCCTGTACTACCCATAGTGTTATGTGCATGCATTGAGGAGTGCATGACACATGGTCTGAGCTCCAAGGCCGATGTGCACCTGTCCCGTTTAATGATCCAGTTACCTGATAATTTGTTAGCATAAGCTGATGTAAAATTGGGCAAAATTAGATGTTTATGAAAAAAAAAACAAATTGTAAGGGGTTAACCTTGATTTTTTTTTTTTAGCAAAATCGGGAAAAATCAGATGTTTCTGGAATATTGCAGATATTATGGGGTTAGATGTTTATGAAACATTTCAAATCGTAAGGGATGAACATTGCATATTTTAGCGAAATTGGGCAAAATCAGATGTTTCCAAAAAAATTCAGATGTAAGGGATTAAGGCCCAAAAAAAAAAGTCTCCGGTTTCTGGTATGTGCGCGGGTCGCCGTAGCCATGCACGTCGGCAAAATGAAAAGTTTTTATTTCAATGAACGATGATGTCTCAAAACCGCCAAACTCACTGGTTTGACTGGAATCCTGCTGCTGCACAATTTTAACGTGTTTTTAGATGGGGTTATGATCGAGAATAAGCTTTATGTGGCCTCTCTGGACTCCCATATATTTGCACTAAGTTTAGTCGGGCACCATTTGCCGTCATCAGCTGACATTTGAAGCCAAAAAGTCAAGTAAAAAAAAAAAGAAGCTGCGTCGCCGCACCACTTTTTGGGCAAGCTCCATACCAGAAACCGGAGACTTTTTTGGGGGGCTTAGGGCGTAACCTTGTATTTCCAGCAAAATTGGGCAAAAAGAAATGTTTATGAAAATTTTTAAATTGTATACCTTGTATATTTAGTAAAATTTGGCAAAATCAGATTTGTATGAAAAATCTAAAATGGTAAGGGGTTAACCTTGCTTTTTAGGAAAATTTGGAACATATTTTACTAAAATTGGGCAAAATCAGATGCTTCTAAAGAATGCAGATGTAAATTTTCCGCAAAAAACAGCTGTTGAAATAGACCCCAATGTTGAACTTTACTGAGTCTGAGGTCTATCGAGGGGACGATCCTTATTTCAACTCCCGGAGATTCGCTGACAGTCTCTATTTTTCTTTTTAAGAAAGTCGAAATAGCTGAAGAGGGAGGTGAGAATCTATATGTGCCCAGATACAAAGAGTAGAAGCCTACGCGTCTGCCTTTTGAAAATACACAATTGCGGCGTTCATTGTTGCGTAATGATCCGCCTAGCACACGACTGTTTTGCACATTAGGCTGTGTTATGCAGCTTCCTAACAAACCAAACACACTGGGCTCATTATATCGACTTGTTTTTACCCATTAAGGTAAAGCAAATGGACCCAGTAATCTTCCTGGCGCGTTTGCTCACCTATAAAGACAACTTTTCTCAGTTTAAGGACAATTCTAAGGTCACGAAATGGCCGAGTGGTTACGATTCGTCGTCCACGGTTAGCGGGGTCCCGGGTTCGAATCCCGCTGGTGTCTTTTTGGTTTTTAACGTATGAGTTCAATTATTCACTATAAGAGACTTAATTTCCCGTCGTAAAGTACCAACAGTACCTTAGCTTAATCGGTAAGCACTGCTGCTGGTACTGTCCGCGAGTTCCAGGTTGGCGCCTTCGTACAGGTTCAGGGCATGTGGTCCACTCGGAGGATCAGGGCTTAGGGGCCGCCCTGTTCCTCCCTTAGCTCTTTGCTTTTACACGGTGCCTGGCCCTCCGGGGTTATATGGATGGATAGGGAAGGAAGTGTGTATTGGTCGGGGACACCGAGACCCCGGAAGAGAACTAAGGGATCGGCTGGGGCATTGTTATGGCTCAGACCGATCCCTGAAAGCTTGACTAGCACATAACTTTTTGATTTTGTTTACCCTCTATCTTTTATATTTTGGTTTAGTTTGATTTACAGCTGCTCGGCAGGTCTACGGGTAGTATTAAAGTTGAAACAAAGGTGTATGTCATAAATCAATGAATATTTCATAATTGACTATAATCAAAACGGAGTTTCGTTTGATCAATTTGACTATCATTATTTTATGACGCGATTGCCAATTGACGTAAGAAAAGCCATAAATTATACCGGGAAAGAACAAAGATGTACATTGTAATATAAATATATTTATAAATCTTTCAAATAACGTGTCTTTAATTTTGAGCATTCCAAACAATACAGTAATTCGCAATAGTAATAGAATGGTATATGAAAGCACGATCAATGCGTCTCTATTAAATTAAAAAAAATATATATAATTTAGGCGCCTATGTGTGAAATATTCTTTGATTGACTATAAGCATTCCATACGAATGAGTTAATTCGCAAAATATAGCAACAACAAAAGAGAAAAGAAAAAGAGAAAATTCCTTTACCCTAAAAACTGGAAAAATAATTTGTTTTAAAAAAGACAAATGGGACACTTCATGTATTGCAGTTAACGTTACATTTTAGCAAAATTGGGAAAAATCAGATGTTTCTGGAAAATTGCAGCTTGTAAGGGGTTTACCTTGCATTTTTAGTAAAATTTAGATGTTTATGAAACATTTCAAATTGTAAGGGGTTACCTTGCATTTTTTAGCGAAATTAGGAAAAATCAGATCTTTCTGGAAAATTTCAGATTGTAAGGGGTTAACCTTGCTTTTTTTAGTAAAATTGGGAAAATTGAAATGTTTACGAAAAATTTAAAATTGTCAGTGGCTAACCTTGCTTTTGTAGTAAAATTTGGCAAAATAAGATGTGTATGAAAAATTTCAAAGTGTAAGGGGTTAACCTTTCTTTTTTAGTAAAATTGGGAAAATTTAAATGTTTACGAAAAATTTCAAATTGTCAGTGGTTAACCTTGCATTTTTTAGCAACATAGGGCAAAATCAGGTGTTTATGGAAAATTTTAGATGGTAAGGGGTTTACTTTGCATTTTTAGCAAAATTGGGCAAAATCAGATTTGTATGAAATATCAAAAATTGTAAGGGGTTAACCTTGCCAAATTAGGGCAAACACAGATGTTTCTTGAAAATTGCAGATTGTAAGGGGTTAACTTGGCATTTTTAGCATAACTGGGCACTATCAGATTTATATGAAAAATCTCAAATTGTAAGGGGTGAACCTTGTATTTTTAGCGAAATTGGGCAAAATCAGATCTTTCTGGAAAATGTCAGAGTGTAAGGGGTTAATCTTGCTTTTTTAGTGATATTTGGCAACATAAGATGTGAATACAAAATTTCAAATTGTAAGGGGTTAACCTTGTTTTTTTAGTAAAATTGGGCAAATTTAAATGTTTATGAAAAATCTCAAATTGTAAGGGGTGAACCTTGCACTTTTAAGCAAAATAGGACAAAATCAGGTGTTTATGGAAAATGTCAGGTTGTAAGGGGTTCACCTTGCATTTTTAGCAATATTGGGAAAAAACAGATTTGTATGAAAAATTAAAAAATTGTAAGAGGTTAACCTTTGCCCAATTGTGGCAAAATCAAATGTTTCTGGAAAATTGCAGATTGAAAGGGGTTAACCTTGCTTTTTTAGCGGAATTGGGAAAAATCAGAATTGTATGAAAAATCAAAAATTGTAAGGGGTTAACCTTTGCCAAATTAGGGCACTAAAAAAGCAAGGTTAACCCCTTACATCTGAACATTTTAAATTGTTAGGGGTTAACCTTGCATTTTTTAGCAAAATACGGGAAAACCAGGTGTTCATGAAAAATTTCAGATTGTAAAGGGTTCAACTTGCATTTTTAGCAAAATTGGGAAAAATCAGATTTGTATAAAAAAATCAAAAATGGTAAGGGTTTAACCTTTGCCAAATTAGGGCAAAATCAGATGTTTCTTGAAAATTGCAGATTGAAAGGGGTTAACCTTGCATTTTATGCACATTTGGGCAAAATCAGATGTTTCTGAAAAAAATTCCGATGTAAGGAATGAACCTTACTTTTTTTTAAGTGAAATTTGGTAAAAATTAGATATTAGATGTTTATGGAAAATTTCAAATTGTAAGGGGTTCAGATTGCACTTTTTTAGTAAAATAGGGCAAAATCAGGTGTTTATGGAAAATTTCAGATTGTAAGGGTTAACTTTGCAGTTTTAGCAAAATTGGGCAAAATCAGATTTGTATGAAAAATCAAAAATTGTAAGGGGTTAACCTTGCCAAATTAGGGCAAAATCAGATGTTTCTGGAAAATTGCAGATTTATAGGGGTTAACCTTGCTTTTTTAAGCGAAATTGGGAAAAATCAGATGTTTCTTAAAAATTGAAGATTGTAAGGGGTTAACTTGGCATTTTTAGCATAACTGGGCAATATCAGATTTATATGAAAAATCTCAAATTGTAAGGGGTGAACCTTGTATTTTTAGCGGAAACTTTACATCTGGATTTATAGAAGCATCTGATTCTGCCAAATTTCAGTAAAATATGTTCCAAATTTTGCTAAAAAAGCAAGGTTAACCCCTTACCATTTTAGATTTTTCATACAAATCTGATTTTGCCAAATTTTGCTAAATATACAAGGTACACCTCTTACAGTTTAAAATGTTTCATAAACATTTCTTTTTGCCCAATTTTGCTAGAAATACAAGGTTAAGTCCTAACAATCTGGAATTTTCCAGAATCATCTGATTGAGTCCTATTTTGCAAAAAAAATGCAAGGTTAACCCCTTACAATTAGATTTTTTTTCATGAACATCTAATTTTTCCCAATCTTATTCAAAAAGCAAGGTTAACCCCTTACAATCTGCAATTTTCCAGAAACATCAGATTTTTTTCCCAATTTCGCTTAAAAAATGCAAGATTAACCCTTTATAATTTGAATTTTTCATAAACATCTAACTTTGCAAATTTTCACTAAAAAAGCAAGGATAATCCCTTACATCTGGAATTTTCCAGAAACATCTGATTTTGCCCAATTTTGCTAAAATGCAAGGTTAACCACTTACAATTTGAAATTTTCCATAAACATCTGATTTTGCCCTGTTTTGCTAAAACGAAATGCAAGCTGAACCCCTTACAATTTGAAATTTTTCATAAACATCTAATTTTTACCAAATTTCAATAAAAAAAGTAAGGTTAATTCCTTGCATCGGAATTTTTTTCAGAAACATCTGATTTTGTCCAATTTTGCTAATATCTGCGAGGTTCACCCCTTACAATTTGAGATTTTTCATAAAAATCTCATTACGCCCAATTTTGCTTAAAATGCAAGGTTAACCCCTTTCAATCTGCAATTTTCCAGACACATCTGATTTTGCCCTAATTTGGCAAAGGTTAACCCCTGACAATTTTTGATTTTTCATACAAATCTGATTTTTCCCAATTTTGCTAAAAATGCATGGTGAACCCTTTAAAATCTGGAATTTTTTATGAACACCTGGTTTTGGTTTTGCTAAAAAATGCAAGGTTAACCGCTAACAATGTTAGCGGTTAACCTTGCATTTTTAAACAATTTCAAATTTTTCATGCACATTAAAATTTCACATTCATGGACATTGAAATTTTCAAATTAAAATGCACATCTGAAAATTTCAGATGTAAGGGGGTTAACCTTGCTTTTTTAGTGCCCTAATTTAGCAAAGATTAACCCCTTACAATATTTGATTTTTCATACAAATCTGATTTTTCCCAATTTTGCTAAAAAAGCAAGGTTAACCCCCTTACATCTGAAATTTTTCAGGAAGATCTGATTTTGCCCAAAAGGTTCACCCCTTACAATTTGAGATTTTTCATGAAAATCTGATATTGCCCAATTTTGCTAAAAATGCAAGGTTAACCCCTTTCAATCTGCAATTTTCCAGAAACATCTGATTTTGCCCTAATTTGGCAAAGGTTAACCCCTTACAATTTTTGATTTTTCATACAAATCTGATTTTTTCCCAATTTTGCTAAAAAGTGAACCCTTTACAATCTGACATTTTTCATGAACACCTGGTTTTGCCGTATTTTGTTAAAAAATGCAAGGTTAACCCCTAACAATTTGAAATGTTTCATTAATATTTACATTTTCCAAATTTTATTAAAAAAGCAAGGTTAACCCCCTTAAATTTGAAAATTTCAGATGTAAAGGGGTTAACCTTGCTTTTTTAGTGCCCTAATTTGGCAAAGATTAACCCCTTACAATATTTGATTTTTCATACAAATTTGATTTTCCCCAATTTTGCTAAAAAAGCAAGGTTAACCCCCTTACATCTGAAATTTTCCAGAAACATCTGATTTTGCCCAATTTCCAAATTTTCAAATTGCAAGTTTTGCTAAAAATACAAGGTTAACCCCTTTTAATCTGCAATTTTCCAGAAACATCTGATTTTGCCCTAATTGGGCAAAGGTTAACCCCTTACAATTTTTGATTTTTCATACAAATCTGATTTTTTCCCAATTTTGCTAAAAAGTGAACCCTTTACAATCTGACATTTTTCATGAACACCTGGTTTTGCCGTATTTTGTTAAAAAATGCAAGGTTAACCCCTAACAATTTGAAATGTTTCATTAATATTTAAATTTTCCAAATTTTATTAAAAAAGCAAGGTTAACCCCCTTAAATTTGAAAATTTCAGATGTAAAGGGGTTAACCTTGCTTTTTTAGTGCCCTTATTTGGCAAAGATTAACCCCTTACAATATTTGATTTTTCATACAAATCTGATTTTCCCCAATTTTGCTAAAAAAGCAAGGTTAACCCCCTTACATCTGAAATTTTTCAGAAACATCTGATTTTGCCCAATTTCCAAATTTTCTAATTGCAAGTTTTGCTAAAAATACAAGGTTAACCCCTTTTAATCTGCAATTTTCCAGAAACATCTGATTTTGCCCTAATTGGGCAAAGGTTAACCCCTTACAATTTTTGATTTTTCATACAAATCTGATTTTTCCCAATTTTGCTAAAAATGCAAAGTGAACCCTTTACAATCTGAAATTTTTCATGAACATCTGGTTTTGCCGTATTTTGCTAAAAAATGCAAGGTTAACCCCTAACAATTTGAAATTTTTCATACACATTAAAATTTGCCCATTTTTAATTAAAAAAAGCAAGGCTTACCCCCTTCTGAAATTTTTCAGAAACATCTTATTTTGCCCAATTTTGCTAAAAATGCAAGGTTCACCCCTTACAATTTGAGATTTTTCATAAAAATCTGATATTGCCCAGTTTTGCTAAAAATGCAAGGTTAACCCCTTTCAATCCGCAACTTTCCAGAAACATCTAATTTTGCCCTAATTGGGCAAAGGTTAACCTCTTACAATTTTGGATTTTTCATACAAATCTGATTTTTCCCAATTTTGCTAAAAATGAAAGGTGAACCCCTTACCAACTGAAATTTTTCATTAACACCTGATTTTGCCTTATTTTGCTAAAAAGTGCAAGGTTCACCCCTTACAATTTGAGATTTTTCATCAACATTTAAATTTGCCCAATTTTTCATTCACATCTTATTTTGCCAAATATCACTAAAAAAGCAAGGTTAACCCCTTACAATCTGAAATTGTCCAGAAATCTGATTTTGCCCAATTTCGCTAAAAATACAAGGTTCACCCCTCACAATTTGAGATTTTTCATGAACATCTAACTATGCCAAATTTCACTAAAAAAGCAAGGAAAATCCCTTACATCTAAAATTTTCCAGACACATCTGATTTTGCCCAATTTTGCTAAAATGCAAGGTTAGCCCCTAACAATTTGAAATTTTCCATAAACATCTGATTTTGCCCTATTTTGCAAAAAAAATGCAATCTTAACCCCTTACAATTCGAAATTTTTCATAAACACCTAATTTTTACCAAATTTCACTAAAGAAAAAAGTAAGGTTAATTCCTTACATCGGATTTTTTTTCAAAAACATCTGACTTTGCACAATTTTGCTAATAAATGCAAGGTTCACCCCTTACAATTTGAGATTTTTCATAAAGATCTCATTTTGCCCAATTTTGCTTAAAATGCAAGGTTAACCCCTTTCAATCTGCAATTTTCTAGAAACATCTGATTTTGCCCTAATTGGGCAAAGGTTAACCCCTTACAATTTTTGATTTTTCATACAAATCTGATTTTTCCCAATTTTGCTAAAAATGCAAAGTGAACCCTTTACAATCTGAATTTTTTCATGAACACCTGGTTTTGCCGTATTTTGCTAAAAAATGCAAGGTTAACCCCTAACAATTTGAAATTTTTCATGCACATTAAAATTTGCCCAATTTTACTAAAAAAGCAAGGTTAACCCCCTTACATCTGAAATTTTTCAGAAACATCTGATTTTGCCCAATTTTGCTAAAAATGCAAGGTTCACCCCTTACAATTTGAGATTTTTCATAAAAATCTGATATTGCCCAGTTTTGCTAAAAAGTGCAAGGTTAACCCCTTACAATTTGAAATTTTTCATTCACATCTTATTTTACCAAATATCACTAAAAAAGCAAGGTTAACCCCGTACAATCTGAAATTGTCCCGAAAGATCTGATTTTGCCCAATTTCGCTAAAAATACAAGGTTCACCCCTTACTATTTGAAATGTTTCATAAACAGAATATTTCACACATAGCGGCGTAAATTATATATTTTTAAAATTTATTAGAGACGCATTGATCGTGCTATCATATACCATTCTAATACCATTGCGAATTACTGTATTGTTTGGAATGCTCACAATTAAAGACACGTTATTTGAAAGATGTATCAATAATATTTATATTACAATGTACATCTTTGTTCTTTCCCGGTATAATTTATGGCGTTTCTTACGTCAATTGGCAATCGCGTCATTATATAATGATAGTCAAATTGATCGAACGAAACTCTGGTTTGATTATAGTCAATTATGAAATATTCATTGATTTATGACATACACCTTTGTTTCAATTTTGATACTACCCGTAGACCTGCCGAGCAGCTGTAGATATCAAACTAAACCAAAGTATAAAAGATAGAGGGTAAAAAAAAATCAAAAAGTTATGTGCTAGTCAAGCTTTCAGGGATCGGTCTGAGCCATAACAATGCCCCAGCCGACCCCTTAGTTCTCTTCCGGGGTCTCGGCGTCCCCGACCAATACACACTTCCTTCCCTATCCATCCATATAACCCCGGAGGGCCAGGCACCGTGTAAAAGCAAAGAGCTAAGGGAGGAACAGGGCGGCCCCTAAGCCCTGATCCTCCGAGTGGACCACATGCCCTGAACCTGTACGAAGGCGCCAACCTGGAACTCGCGGACAGTACCAGCAGCAGTGCTTACCGATTAAGCTAAGGTACTGTTACTTTACGACGGGAAATTAAATCTCTTATAGTGAATAATTGAACTCATACGTTAAAAACCAAAAAGACACCAGCGGGATTCGAACCCGGGACCCCGCTAACCGTGGACGACGAATCGTAACCACTCGGCCATTTCGTGACCTTAGAATTGTCCTTAAACTGAGAAAAGTTGTCTTTATAGGTGAGCAAACGCGCCAGGAAGATTACTGGGTCCATTTGCTTTACCTTAATGGGTAAAAACAAATCGATATAATGAGCCCAGTGTGTTTGGTTTGTTAGGAAGCTGCATAACACAGCCTAATGTGCAAAACAGTCGTGTGCTAGGCGGATCATTACGCAACAATGAACACCGCAATTGTGTATTTTCAAAAGGCAGACGCGTAGATTTCTACTCTTTGTATCTGGGCACATATAGATTCTCACCTCCCTCTTCAGCTATTTCGACTTTCTTAAAAAGAAAAATAGAGACTGTTAGCGAATCTCCGGGAGTTGAAATAAGGATCGTCCCCTCGATAGGCCTCAGACTCAGTAAAGTTCAACATTGGGCTCTTTTTCAACAGCTGTTTTTTGCGGAAACTTTACATCTGGATTTTTTAGAAGCATCTGATTTTGCCCAATTTTAGTAAAATATGCTCCAAATTTTGCTAAAAAACAAGGTTAACCCCTTACCATCTTAGATTTTTCATACAAATCTGATTTTGCCAAATTTTACTAAATATACAAAGTACACCTCTTACAGTTTAAAATTTTTCATAAACATTTCTTTTTGCCCAATTTTGCTAGAAATATAAGGTTAAGCCCTAACAATCTGCAATTTTCCAGAATCATCCGATTGTGTCCTATTTTGCAAAAAAAAATGCAAGGTTAACCCCTTACAATTAGATTTTTTTTCATGAACATTTGATTTTCCCCAATCTTATTCAAAAAGTAAGGTTAACCCCTTACAATCTGCAATTTTCCAGAAACATTTGATTTTTTTTCCCGATTTTCGCTTTAAAAAAAATGCGAGGTTAACCCCTTTCAATTTGAAATTTTTCTTTAAACATCTAACTTTGAAAATTTCACTAAAAAAGCAAGGTTAGGCCAAAAAAAAAAGTCTCCATTTGTTCTGGTATGGAGCTTGCCCAAAAAGTGGTGCGGCGACGCGGCTTTTTTTTTTTTTTTAACCTGTTATTTTTTGCTTCAAATGTCGGCTGATGACTGCAAATGGTGCCCGACTATAAAACTTAGTGCAAATATTATGGGAGACCAGAGAGGCCACATAAAGCTTATTCTCGATAATAACCCCATCTAAAAACACGTTAAAATTTTGCAGCAGCAGGATTCCAGTCAAACCAGTGAGTTTGGCGGTTTTGAGACATCATCGTTCATTGAAAATAAAAACTTTTTCATTTTGTCGACGCGCATGGCTACGGCGACGCGCGCGCATACCAGAAACCGGAGACTTTATTTTTTTGGCCTTAATCCCTTACATCTGAAATTTTTCGGAAACATCCGATTTTGCCCAATTTCGCTAAAATATGCAATGTTCACCCCTCACAATTTGAAATTGTTCATAAACATCTAACCCCATACAATCTGCAATTTTCCAGAACACGGCTTGCGCTCTCATCGAGCGCAGGCCCCTTTGTGAAAGGTCACATCGCGGTCACACATTGAGTGTCGAGGTGGGCGAAGTAACTTGAGCGCGCGCTGGGAGGCAGCTAGTGGATGTCTGGTCTGCATCGGTTGTCAGGCGGTCATGATGAGTTCATGGCTAAAGTTGCCAGAGCGCGCGCAATGCCAGAGCACTGGCACAAAGACCGCTCAGTTTCGGTTTGGTTTTCGCTTGAGACAGTCAATGACCCTCCTCCCACCCCGATCTCCTAATTCAAGATTGCTGCTTTTAAACAAGGGAGCCTCTGTAATCTCAGTTAGGTATTGAAAGGATTTTTTTACCGAGGTTAAATGATATGTTTGAATTCAATGGGATCGTGTACAGTATGGTTTGGATGACGGGGAAAGGGTTGGGTTCTGTATGAGTAGCGGGCCGGATGGTTTGAGCCCAGGGAGAGAGAGGTGAGATGGTCCATTTGTCAAATTTTGAGTGGTAGGCCAAGGGTCAGCACAAACGGACGAGCCACTATTGCCGGGGGTGCTGGCTCACGTCCATTATCCTGGGAATGATGGATCTCAGCCAATCTCCCTCAATGGGCTCTTGTGCTGCGGATAAGTGATAATTATCCGCAGCGTTTTTCAGCTTGCGAAAAGCGATGGCGCTTCTAACTGTGAGAAGCGATTGCGCTTATTTTTGCGAGAAGCGACTGCGCGTCTAATTGTAGGGACATTTATAGTCCCCTGGGACTTGTGAGAAGCGATTGCGCTTTTAACTGCATGTACGGATATCCGTAGTCCATTGGGACTTGTGAGAAGTGATTGCGCTTCTAAACTGTACGGATAGCCGTATAGTCCCTTGGGACTTGGGTGAAGCAATTGCGCTTCTAGGTGTAGGAATATCCGTAGTATTGGAATGTTATAATCGTTAGCATGTAAGTGGTAACTATGGGATTTTATTTAGCCATGCTGGTAGTTACATGGACCTGTTAATTATTAGAACTGGCAGCAGGTAAATTGTACATGTGGTTGTTAAACCATGCTTGTTGGACTGTTTCAAGCGAATAAATGATTGCCGAGTGACCACAGTGCTTTTCTCCGGTGTGATTCTCTTCACAAACATCTGATTTTTCCCGATTTTGCAAAAAAAAAATGCAAGGTTAACCCCTTACAATTTGCTTTTTTTGTTCATAAACATCTAAATTTGCCCAATTTTACATCAGCTTATGCTAACAAATTATCAGGTAACTGGATCATTAAACGGGACAGGTGCACATCGGCCTTGGAGCTCAGACCATGTGTCATGCACTCCTCAATGCATAGATGATGCACATAATACTATGGGTAGTACAGGCACAGCTGGGGGTACTGCCCAAACAATGATGAACACATTGCGTATGCTTAAAGAATTACCCACAATTCCGGTTTTTACCGTTTAGGTCTGGCTCTAATCAGTTTACGCGATCCCCTGACGTCTCATACACTGACTTTAGGCAAAATAGTCAGACTTTCCCGGTCTAGTAACCAGACTTTGACTCTTAAAGAAACATCGAATGAAAAGGGAAATATCAAATGCATATTGCAAAAGATCGAATGCAAACATACCGATGAAACATCGAATACAAATAGCTCGAAATGTCAAACATATGTGTGAAACATTGCTTACATATTTGAGAATATCGCAAATATATTGTAGAACAACACACACAATTGTATCGAAAAACATCGCACATTTAATGCAAAAAATCGAACATAATATTGAAAATATCGCACATATATATCGTCAAAACATCGCACATATAAATTGAAAATCGCATAAAACATCGCACATATATATTGAACATCGCACTTATATTGTAAAACATCGCACAAATATATCAAACATCGCGCAAATAATGAAAAACATCGCACACTTATATTGACATCGCACATAAATGTAAAAGATAAACACATATTGAACATCCAACATAGGCCTATATATTGCAAAATATTGAATATTGCAACGTTTGACACGCCATAGTTTTGAAGCAAAGTGTTGTTTTAGAAAGCGTTCAACTTTAGTTGCCGTTTTCTCCGATTGCTATTTTTTACTGGTATGTAGATGGGTGTTACTTCGTGGTGTCGGTGACGATTTGTTTGGTAACACTGTTAATCAGGCTTCTATGCCTATTCCGTTTGCTGTTCCCAACAGTCATTCACCAGGCTGTAATCAACCATTATTTTCCTGAAAAATAAAGTAAACATTACGTTCTCATCCTTAATTCTAAAAAAAATAAAATATATATACACGAAACAACATTACACAAGAACACCACATTACACCAGGGGAGCTGTTCACGATACCGATGTGCTTCCTTTATGATAGCGCTTCGTACGGTACCCCCGCCCTGCAAACAGGGCCTAGGGCGTTGGGCCGTGAAGGGCTATGTTGATGAGCTTCACAGAATCTTGTGAAGGAAGTAGGGATGGCATTCTGGGTAACTTATCATGCCCTATATAAAAAGACATAATTAAAGCTGCTGTAGATTTTAAAGGGTACAGGCTAGTCTGGTTCCCTGACCCCATTGACTTGAAAAAATATCTTCAGGTGGGGCCGGGAAACAGTCTACAATCCCGGCCAAATGATTGGGACACTTCCTGAGCCTAGCAACAGTCCCCCGCTCCCCCGCTCCCCCGCTCCCCCGCTCCCCCGCTCCCCCGCCCCGCTCCCGCTCCCCCGCTCCCGCTCCCCGCTCCCCGCTCCCCGCTCCCCCGCTCCCCGCCTCCGCTCCCCCGCTCCCCGCTCCCCGCTCCCGCTCCCCGCTCCCGCTCCCGCTCCCCGCTCCCCGCTCCCCGCTCCCGCTCCCCGCTCCCCCGCTCCTCCCCGCTCGCTCCCCGCTCCCCCGCTCCCCGCTCCCGCTCCCCGGCCTCCCCCGCTCCCCGCTCCCCCGCTCCCCGCTCCCCGCTCCCGCTCCCCCGCTCCCGCCCCCGCTCCCCGCTCCCCGCTCCCGCTCCCCGCTCCCCGCTCCCGCTCCCCCGCTCCCCGCCTCGCTCCCCGCTCCTCCCCGCTCCCCGCTCCCGCTCCCCGCTCCCCGCCTCGCTCCCGCTCCCGCTCCCCGCTCCCCTCCCCCCGCTCCCCGCCTCCCCGCTCCCCGCCTCCCGCTCCCCCGCTCCCCGCTCCCGCTCCCCCGCTCCCAGCTCCCCGCTCCCCGCTCCCCGCTCCCCGCTCCCGCTCCCGCTCCCCGCTCCCCCGCTCCCCGCTCCCCGCTCCCCGCTCCCCGCCTCCCCGCTCCCCCGCCTCCCCCGCTCCCCGCTCCCCCGCTCCGCTCCCCCGCTCCCCGCCTCCCCGCTCCCCGCCTCCCCCGCCTCCCTCCTCCTCCCCCGCCTCCCCGCCTCCCCCGCCTCCCCGCCTCCCCCGCTCCCCCGCTCCCCCGCTCCCCCGCTCCCCCGCTCCCCCGCTCCCGATCCCCCGCTCCCCCGCTCAATGTTGTTCTCTCCAGCTGATGGAGCACACACCACGCAATGACAGACAACATTAAACGGGGGTCGGGGGAGGGCGGGGGCCCAGCCAGACTCGGCCAGGATTGTAGGCACGGTGCCTACCGTGCCTATTGGGTAATCCAGGCCTGGCCACCAGGGGTCAACTTTCAAGCCCTATACACGTTTTACATGTATGCACATTGCCACGTTGTAGTTTACAAAAAAATAGAGAATATAAAGGGGAAAAAACATGCAGTCTAGTAAACATGCCCGCGGGCCAGTTAAGAGTCTGTTCAGTAGCCCGGCTGGCTAGTGAACAAAAAAGTTAAGGTCGAACCCTGGTAACTTCCTTTCAACTCCCAAATCACCCCCCCCCCCCCATTTCGCTTGAACTACTGTAATACGCGGATGATGACCCATCAGCCCCTTCAGAGTTGGAAGCATTTGTTGCGGAACCGCCGTTTTTTACCCCTTTGAAATGCTGGTGTCCCCCAGGTTACGCCCCTGACAAAAAAAAAACACTGTCGTGGCATATAATGCGCATGCGCAGCGCAATTTTTACAACCCACCTTTTAAAAGAAGCGACGTTTTGAAAAAAAAATCCCCCAATTTACTTGTACGGCTGTTGAGGAATGATCGATAACTCATATTTCATCAAAACAAAAATCCAAGTTCGATCTGGCCTGAACTTGACACAAGCCCGTTTTTTGCGCCTGCCTTGCTGTAGGGCGCCCTCAACGGGAGATAATTGAGTTCCAGCTCCTTCCAACCCAAAAAATACCCCCTCCCCTTCCCAAATTTTCGAAATTGCTGTCATCGGATGACTGTCTATCTGCCCCCTTCAGATTTGGGAGCATTGTTGCGGAACCACCATTAGTGACCCCTTTGAAAACGATGCCCCCCCCCGGTCACGCCCCCTGACAAAACCACTGTCGTGGCATATAATGCTCATGCGTAGCGCACTTTCGACGACCCACCCAGTAAATGGAACGCCATTGTGCAAATATTACGTGTGTCCTCATGTTACAACTCTCTGAGGTGTCCAAGACACCCATGCATCAAATTAAAGCTTATTTTCAGCAGTCTATTTACTGGTCTGCACCCCTAGGCTCTCGAATGTGGTTACAAAGCGCCCTCTCTTGTTCGTGCATAGACCCCAAAGACATGAATTATGCATTGGGCGGAGTCAGAGTGGTAAAGGTTTTCTATTGCTGGGCTAGGTGTAAGTAAACCAGTTGTGCATTCATTGTTAATGAGTTAGATAACCAAAAAAAACCTTTGAGATTATGCGCCTATCAATTGTTCCCCCCCCCCCGGGCTGCCCCACCCAAGATGTGGGGATTGTCACTTTTGAAGTGACAAAATCCCCACCCCTGAGGCAAAATTTAAGTGACAATCCCCGACCATGCCCCGACATACCTACGCGAGGCGCACTAGTAAATGCCTTTCCAGTAGTACGCCAATGTTAACAATTTAATTTGAGTGACCAAAATCCCCACCCTGGGGCATGACAAACGTGACCAAGTCCCGACATCGGAACTGGGGCAGCGCGGGGGAGGAACATTTGATAGGCGCATTACATGTAGTAACGCATAATAGTCTACAGACCACGTTACCATTGACGTCATACCAACGGCCAACAGACGGGCAACACAAACATTTGTTTTCATTCATTGCTTTATTTCTTAATAATTAATGCTAAACGCAAAACATTTGTTGTTCAATAGTATGAATAATATGAATTCGACATATTTTAAGGCTTAAAAAGGCCCATTAAACGACATGCATTTTGCAATAGCTAAAACTGATAACAGATAAAAGAAAAAGCTCAAAGCAAGACAGCAATAAAATAGTTCAATTGTATGTGTAAAATAGCGTTACTAAAATAAAGAGCTGAAAAAGTACATACATGCGTAAATCTTATTGATAGTTCTCAGGAATGTCGAAAGGAAGTACAAATGAATAACAGCAGTCCAAGGTTTGAACCTTCAATGGTACGTATTGAGCGCTGGGCCTTTCAAGGATTTTGGATACATATTTTTCTTGCCTTTTTGAGGTATGCTGGGAACAATAGGACAGCGCTGTTTGGTTACGGCGTCATATGAAAATCCGACTCCTATGAAAATCGGACCCCTTTTCCCGATTATTGGTTTATCCCTCGCACGTGACAGGTCACTCTCCCGTATGTGATCCTAAAAATAGCATATTCGCGTACTTACGCATGCGCAATACTACCAAAGAGTCCACATTTCATGGAGTCAGATGTTTACGCTACACCGGCATAAATGCAAAAGAGTTTACCCAAACTAAATAGCGCCCCCTTTTTACCTATCGCGGTAGAATCGCATCACCGCAGCTTGCTGAACATTGTCCAATTCATTATACAAATGAAAGCGGAAAGCCCAAAATCTGAGACAAACAAATTTAACGTACAAAGTTCCTGGTAGGGTTGTCTATTAGGGGGCGTGGCTAACTCGCAAATGGCGATTAGTGAATAACTGGTCCGTGATTTTGTCAAACATTATCTCATAAAAGGCCAGTGACCGACAATAGAGCCTGAAAAAATGACTGATGGCGCGCTTCGCGTCGCGCAATTCGGGATCCTCGAAGAGGAAAATTAGCGTGTTACAATTCGGAGTTTTTCACACTTATTTTTGGTACATTGGTGTCAGGAAATCACCATCGGAAAAGTCCTTGGTAAAAATGTTATTAGCATCTCAATTAATGGAAACTGAACAAATCGCTTAATGTGAAAGAGAAACTCGTGCCCAAGGTTGACATTTCACTTCCAAAAATCTAAAATATATGTGGACTGTTAGAAGTCGGAGCACTCGTACAAAGACGAACATTATTTTATGAAACAATTTTGTGTAGGTCAATGGGCAAAAACTGAAACTTTATATTTAAAATAAAATGTCTAAAATGTCCTTTTAATACAAACTTGAATCATGGAAAAAAATGGAAAAAATATATCTCGTAAAAAAGAACTTGGACAAAATATATCTCGTAAAAACGAACTTGGAAAAAAACCCAGTACGACTAAGGTAATTCGCCATTACATTGTTATTTAAGCTGGAATAATTGAACAAACAAAAAGCAAGCTAGTGCAAGGAATGCATCCAGATTCTCCTACAGGGAGGGAAGGGTTTCTTCTGCTTGGAGGCCTTCCTAAGAAGCTCCGCCCATCTTGTTGACAATGTTGCCCAAGACGTTCAGCTGCTGGTTCACTTCTGAGGACTGGCAGAGAAATGCGCAGTTGTTGGGATTCTGAAAATGAATGAATGATTAAAGAAAAGGGGAATGAGATAAATTGCAGAGCTATAGGTTTTTGTCTAAATTGACTTTTTTTGATGATTTTCTTCAAATGGTGTTTGACATGCATTTTACTTTTTTTTTGTTTATAATGTAAACATTTATTATACACAGCCTGGCAATGAGGTCACTAGTGCATGTCAATGGGTGCACACCTGTAAATATAGGCCTAAACCCATCCGCCGAGCTTGGGGAAATTGGGCGAATTGAAGCAATATGGCCATGAACCTCTGGCCCAGACTTGGGCCTTCCAATTCTGAGTATTTTGGATGCAATTGAGCTCGATCGAAAGTGGTGCTATTTTTTTTCATATCGTGGAGGGATAGTTTTCAAATAGGCTACTTTTCCGCTTTGGGAAAAAATTGTCTTCTTTGGGTGAGAATTCCTCAAAAAGTCAATGGTCACTCCACCAAAAATTGAAAAGAAAATCAAGGATGACATGTTGATCATCATTTTTCTGTGCAGCTTAAGTACCGGTGAGAGTTCTGGGTATTTTTAAAAGAATTTAGAAGTATGGGCATTAAGCACTCTTGTCTATGGGAATTTTAATACTCTGTTGCACACCTATGCGGCCCGAGGGACTGTGTGTGACCAGAAGAGGGTCCTATTTCCTGAGGCCAAAGGTGGAGGGAAATAGGCATGGGCGTCGCGAGGGGGGAAAGGGGGCGCTTGTGCCTCCCCCCCCCCCCCCCAGCAAAAAATAAAAAGGAGGAGGAAAAAAGGGGGAGAGGCGCGTAATCATGTTGTTATTAATTTAATGGGTTGGGGGGGGAAATCTCCCTGCCCTCCCTCAAAAAATGATCAATCAGGAAAATGCCGGAAAATGTAGGGATATTTTGGGGGAAATGTATTTTGAGAGGGGGCTGTTATCGGGTACTATCCGGCTCGTTTGTGTGACATCATCTCTTTTTAACCACGCGTACTTCACACGCATAGAGCTATATGACTCTGTGAGATAGCACAACCTCGTTTCCATGAGTACGATCTTGCTGCGCCCATAGACATCTAATAACATTTATTATAATACACCTCTTGCTTGTTCTTTATCCTGGTTGGCTGAAACGTGGTCACGTGTGATTCACTTAATAAAGGTTAGTGTATGAAACTTGCGTCAGCGTGAACTAGACGCGCGTCGAGGCATTGCGCGCGTAATTTCCAGAGTATATTGCCTGATCGGGCATTATAACACCTCACCCACAGATTCTGTGTCTTGATTGGCCGAGAGCGAGTCACATGGCACTTTCTATTTTTTGCTATCTGTTAGTGCACTTCCAAAAGTACTATACTCATAGCAACCAAAGGACTTTACCTGTAGCAACCAAAGTACTATACGCACTGCGTGTAAAATGCATAGGGATACGTTGCGCGTTGCGCTACAGAGCTGGGTTCAAATATTTCGTGAAGGGGTAGTTAGAAAAAGTGCAAGTTAATTTTCAACTAATTTCATATTCAAATAGAAGTAAATTTGTATTGTATTCAGATCAAATTAATCAGTTATCGCTTAAAATCAAGCAGAATCTGTGGGAGAGGTGTTATAAAACAAATATTGACTGCTTTATCTATCCGCCCTCGGTGATCCTGGGGGGGGGGGGGGGGCTAGTTTTACTACACCACTCAATGCAGTCAATATTTGTAAACTATACTCAAACATTTTGGACTGGTAACAGCGCCCTCTGACAAAAGTCAAACTCAAAAATGTAATCTAGGGAAACTAAAAGCGTTAATTGACGAATTGTTTATTGCTTAAGAGTTATTTGTTAAATTATATTAATCAGTTCAATAAAGTTTCTTGTCTTATTTTATATTTTGGACATACATGTAGGTGAGTGATATCAATACTTATAGACTGGCATAATTCGGTCAAAGATCTACCTGGATGTTATAATACAAATAATCAATGTTTTGCATTCGTGCGATGGTTAGAATATTTCCAGTGTACCATTCAACTCGGATTCGCCTCGTTAAATGGAACGTTCAATCTTTCAACTCGTGAAAATAATCTCACCGTTGCACTCATAAACATTCATTTTTTGTAGCTTTACAGTCCGTGTAGAGTCAGGGATAAGACCAAAACAAACAAAAAACAGGAATGGCAAACCGATATATTTTGAGTAATTTGATTTATTCATAGGGTATTTATTTGCATACTAAAGGTAAACTAATTTATGCTTTAAAAATACTGACCAAATAGGTGTTGGCGAATGCTATGATGAGGTCTGGGATTGCGTCCACGTAGGCGTTGCATTCAGCCTTGAAACCCGCAGGGACCAAGTAGGTGCAGGCGAACTGCCTCATGAACGTCTGCACTAGGTGCTGTAAGCAACATTTTGATTTCCATTAAAACCCAGTCCAAATAAATCACTTAATGTTAAGCCAAGACAAGATGACTTTGCGGTAGCACCATGTGAATAAATCTCTTTTGAGATTTATTCACATGGTGCTACCGCAAACTCATCTTGTCTCAGTATCTTTCCACCTCATCTTAATGTTAAGCCATTATGAGTAATATTATCACGGCTCATGTACATGTTTAATTGCCTTTGATGTCCAGAAAAACCAAAATTTACAAAACCAACCAAAAAGCGAAACTTCAATTGCTGGTTGTTTGTTATTTCAATTGTACACAAATAGGCCTACATATTGAAAAACTGTGCAGAGATGAGCGAACATAAGAAGCATGAGATTGGCTAGCTCCCGATTCATGAATGTTAGTAACATTGGGGAGGCGGGAACTAGACTAGGCCGCAATACAGGCTGCAACCACGCCATCTTGCTAGCAATGTGTTCAAGGTGGAGCAATGAAATCGATTAAAAAAGTGTACTCGATGTGTACTACCGAGTACTGGGGTCGAGTACCGAGTACCAAACCGTCGAGTCCGTGCAAAATTTGAGTACGAAGAATCGAGTACGAGCCAAGTCCAACATTTTTTCGAGTACTGATAGTCGAGTACGGGCCGAGTACCTGTGTGTACCCGAGTTGTACTCGAGTACGAGTACGAGTAAAAGTACTCCAACACTGCTGACTGGTTCATTGATTAGCACTTGTGAACCGGGCAGTGCTATCATATAGGATAACCCAACGCCAATGAATGGGCTCAATCTGACCCATTGTGTAGACTGATGCATGAACAGACTTCCAATGAAGGGATACGAATAAATTGAATATACTTTTTTTTGCGATTTGTTAATGCTTGCATATAGTCTTGATGTTCTAACTTTTGCATTGAACTTTCTGCAAGTTGGGAAGGTCTGCTCTGCTCTGCTCTGTTTGTCTCAGAATTAACCGGGCAACCTCATTAACATGTTTAAAGTGAGTAAACATCATAAAAATGCTCAGGGGTAAGTTGTGAGAAACAGTTTACCAGACCAACCCCTAGAGTAAAATGGTCCCGCCATTGTCAGGACCTCGACCATGAGGGAATTATAGAGATTCTTACTCACCAACAATCCCTTATCGACGGCCAAGCTATGCGCCATGGTCATCAGTTCCTCACACAACAAGCAGGGGAAGTCGGGAGCTTGATCTACGGTCGACAACTTTTGGATCTCTTGGATACCGCTGGCTAAAACATAAAGATGTAAGAACAATCCATTTATTAACGAAAGGAAATATTAATATTAAGGAAATAAAACTTTAATTACAGAAGATATGCACATTGCAGGTGGGCATCGGGAAAAGACTAATCAAGAACATCGGCAATCACTTTGCCTTGTAGTTTTCAAGCTCTCCCCGTGCTGAGTTCAACTTCAAGTTTCAGCCCGAAAAACACATTTTGTTTTAAAGTGCTATTTTTTCGTGCTACCGATACAAAATTTACAAAAGTTATTTACATTTGATAGAAACAATGACCAATGTTTTCCTTTAAATCCACATTAATTTTAGCTATGGATTGTATTTTACAGATTTCGAATGATTGCGGCACAACAATAAACCAGGTGTATCTTTTTGTGCGGTATGCGCGCAAAATCTACATAAAATAAAAGCACATTTTCAGAGGATTGGATCGTCCATAGTCGAAAAAAGTAGCTTTTCAGGTTAAACAATACTTCGTAAGGAGAAATATGTTGAAGAGCATGGGTAGAGAAACTTACTTTCATCTCATTTCCAGAAAAAGAAAATTCGTTTTCTCTGATCATGTCTCTCTGTTTTACTGACCTTGCCCGCTAACCGCCACGATGAACATGATCACCAAAATCCCAACGCTTTTGTCCATTTTAGGAGAGTTTTTTTTTTCCGGATGTACTGCAAACCGTCAAATGACAACACAAGTTTTGCTCTCTCGTGAGGAGACTGCACAAGGTTTCGACTTTAAGCGACTAGCTTTGAGCTCGCGATAAAGATTTCAGACCATCGGCGGCAGTTTTTATACCCCATGCAAGGGCGGATCCATGGGGGTGGTGGGGTGGCTATTTTGGGGACACTGAAAACGTCATTACAAAATGTTACGAAACATGACTCAATGCTTCAGGCCTATGGTCGATTTATGTGGCAAACCTCGTCCAGCCCATCCTGAAAACTTTTCAATTTCAAAACCCAGCCACCCCTTTTTGGAAAAGTGGATCCGTCAGTGCCAAGCTTCCTTTTTTTTATGCCCAGGGGAAGACAGGCAATGTCCCAAGTTATCCAATCAAAAGCCGTGCAAAACCGTAGGTCCTCCCCACCGACGCCTCATCCAATCGTTCACAAGATGCCGACCGTTCTAACATCATGCTTTTATTGTTACCAATGCATGTTGGAACTTTCCAACTACATGTACCAACCTTTGGACTTTGGTGTGTTCAACTCCGATAACTTAATTGCTGGTTGTAAGTTGTGCATGGAAATGTTAGGCAAGCCCCTGTCCGTGTTATTAACGATACAAACAAAACTAGAAAGCATCGAGAATAAGCGCAAACCTCCGCCAAGGCTAAACAATTATTGTCATATTGTCCGTACACCCAAAAGAAATACCCGCACAAAATGGTAAAGAATCCTTTAAAACAAATCCTGGACCCCAGAGGGGGTCAGACAAGTCGACCGTTGAGACAACTCGACTCGGGACAAGTCGACCGTTGAGACAACTCGACCGTTGAGACAACTCGACCGTATGTGCGATAAATGGAGAGACAAGTCGACTGTTGAGACAAGTCGCCTCGCATGTTTTTGGGCCTAGTTTTGGGGAAAGTACCGGGGATTTTGACGGCGGCTGATCGCCGTTTGGGATTGATGACACATGAGTTTTTTTTGTTGCATACAACAGAGCCGATATAGCGCAGCGTGATTGTCCGTGCACATCCGGTTCGTTAGTGTGACGTCACCTCCAGCACTTTCTGCACGATTGGAACCGGAAGTTAACGCAGCTCGAGTGTTTGTAGCCAATGGGCGCTAGTAATCAGTGGTGCGCGTGCGTGTATGACGTTTTTACTAACGAACCGGATAGTCGTTCGGTTTTTTTCCGGGCCACGTGCGCGCATCCCCGGTCAACGTGGCCGTACCATGCACGGTGACATCGTTTTTGCCAGCCCTGTGCGCCCACTTATCCCATCCCCGGTCGGTCAACGTGGCCGTACCTTGCACGGTGACATCGTTTGTGCCGGGCCTGTGCGCCCACTTGCAGCGCCGGTCGACGTGCCCGCGTGCCGGGCCCGGCCCGGTCCTCGCGGGCGGGGCGCACCGGCCCGACGCGACGGCCACCGGATCGGAGCGCCTCGTACATCGAGTATGCCCGTGCCGCGCCAGGGACCAGTCCTGCCACAGACTTGTGCAACTTTTTCTGCTCCACGTGTATTCATTTCCATTAAGTCGAGCAGTCTCAATGGTCAAGTTGTCCCGAGTCGAGTTGTCTCAACGGTCGACTTGTCTCAACGGTCGAGTAGTCTCAACGGTCGAAGTCGAATGTCAGACAAGTCGACCGTTGAGACAACTCGACTCGATCTAATCTAATCGATCTGTACTTGTACCGAGGACCCAGACTTGTATTCGAGTCACGAAACATCGAGTCCAAAATTTCTCGAGTCCAAGTCCGAGTCCCGAGTCCTCCAGGTCGAGTCCGAGTCCGAGTCACGAGTCACCTCTAACATTGTATTGGAAAACGTACATTTTAGGGAATTCAGAGATTCAGAGTCACCTTTCCCCTTTGTGATATAGTACTAAAAGGTGGCGATCGAAGTTTGACGTAGTGCCGCTTTGCTCCTCTAGTTTCCTCTTCAGTGCAGAACTTGCATTCTGCACTTGATTTTCCATTGGCATTTCTCTTGAAGTTAAGATACCCAAAATTGACAATTTTTGGAGTGGATGCCATCATGATCTACGTTGCAACTTGCATGTAACGTTACCGAAACGGGAAGATCAACAGACTATTCATATCACGTTATCGCATAGGAAGGGTCCTACTAAAGCGCGTCAACAAGCGTCAACAAGCGTCAACAAGCCTCAACAAGCCTCAACGGTCGTCAACGAGCGTCAACAAATTTTGTATAGGCTTTTGAACATTAAAAGTAGCTTTATATGGTAGAAAAAGCAATAAAGAACATCTTCTGCATATCAATTAAAGTTAAAATTATTTTAAAACTTGGTTTTTGGAACGCGAAATTTGTCGATAACAGTTAGCCGCCATCTTGTTTATGTGTAGCTAGCCGCACTACGCATGCGTGGAGTGTACAGAGCCATACTACGCATGCGCGAAGTCTACAGCGCCATCCAAACAAGATGGCGGCCAACTTTTATCGACAAATTCGTCGTACATTTCGAGTTCAAAAACCAAGTTTTAAAATAATTTTAACATTAATGGATATGCAGAAGATGTTCTTTATTGCTTTTTCTACCATATGAAGCTGTTTTTAATGTTCAAAAGCCTATACAAACTTTGTTGACGTATCGTTGACGACCGTTGACCAGCATCAAATTCTATCTGAAAATCAGCATGCCTTCCGTAGAGGACGTTCATGTGAGAGTCAACTCATCTTGACTTTCAATGACCTTGCCTGTAATCACAACAATGGTATCACCACTGATATAGCAGTAGTGGACTTTTCAAAGGCGTTCGACACAGTATCACACCAGAAACTCCTTCAGAAGATCGATCATTACGGAATCAGGGGAAAGATTAAAAACTGGATCTCTGCATTCCTAAACAACCGGCTACAGAGGGACGCATCGAGCGCCCCGTATTGTATTGCACAGTAAAGAAAACATCGACTTGCGTATATGTGCGCGTGTGCAGTGCGGTAATTTCCGTCGAGTCACAAGTCAGTTCGAGTCCAAGTCCGAGTCCGTAGCCCCGAGTCCGAGTCCGAGTCCGAGTCGTAAGTCAAAGTGACTCGAGTCCGAGTCCGAGTCATTAAAAATGTGACTCGAGTCAGACTCGAGTCCGAGTCCGAGTCACGAGTCATACAAGTCTGCGAGGACCTTACTTAAAAACATTTTCATGCAAATCTGTCCATAACTTTTTATTGATATTAACAGACAAACCAACCAACAAACAAACAAACTGTAACCAAATCCGATAAAAACATAACCTCCTTGGCGGAGGTAACTAGAGATTCGGCGTTGGTTTTTTACCTGAAGGTTTAAATTGTACATATGTTGTGAGATTTTTGGGGGGTGGGGAAACTTCAACCTCTATGCCACCAAGCTATGATATTCCAATACATTTTTTAAAGAAGTGTAAATTTTTTTTTTTTTTTGAGAAATGTGACCTATTTTAGAAAATCTCTGCTGACAGTAAGTTCGCACAATTTAACACTAACGAAACTGGTGAAACAGTTCGATGATCGTTAAGCAAGGTGAGAATGACAACAATTACAGGTCGAGGTCATGTCTTGTGTTGACACAAAGATGTTAGATTTTGAAGGTGACATTTCACAGCCTCGCTCCGGGTCTCCTCCCAGCAACCCCCACCCAAACACACACCACCACCCCCATCCCCCCAATGTTATTTTATTGAAAACATTTCTACGTGTCCTCCTGCCCCTCCCCTTCCGTCACCAGCTTCAAATACGAATAATTAACAACAATCAGCTATGTTGCTATAGGGACCTACATGTACAACTAAAACGAACTGGTGTTGATTTCCCCCTCTTTTGCTAGCCGGGGAGGCGGGGAGGGGGACTGGTACCCGATCTTCCAATTGGGGCGCTATTCAAATGTGACGATCATGCACACTCTCCACAATAGTGTGCACATAACCCTCTTGCTCCGGCTGACTATAGTCTATGTAATAGACCACGGCGAATGCCGTGAGATGGCTCCGTGGATAACCGGTGATACTCAGACTAGGCTGACTACGCCTCTGTGTCCAAATCTTGCGGGAAGGCGTACATATAGGAATGTATTATTACTATATAATTGTCATATTTTTTAGGTGTCACAGCAGGGGGGGGGGGGGTTTGACCCCCTGGATCCGCGCCTGATATACAATCACCAATCCATCCCCCACAACTGCTATGTTGATAACAAATAAGCACTATCTTGGGACGTTTCTCAGCTAATCATATCCACGAGGATCTGTTTCCGTGGGATAACAAAGAATAAATAACATCATCTGTCTATCCTATTACTGAATTTGCTATTTACACTACATAGGCCTACTAACTAAAATTTGAAACTTTGCATATGCATGGTGGTAGAGCAAACTAGTGAAGGTTTGCGGTAACGCCACTGGACAATCTCTTTTGAGATGTGTGCTTGTGAAGGATCAGCAGCCTCATCCAGCCTCATCAAGTTGCAGCCTCATCCACGCAGTCTGGCTATCTTCTGAAGACGATCAGAGAATACTGATTGAAACGTCGAGTTTCACAACCAGCCGCGTCTTTTCAGAGCCACACATCTTCTCAAAAGAGATTTTTCCACATAGTGTCACCGCAAACCTTTAAATACGTACTTGTTGATATATCGTGTTGCTATAGGAATGAATTTGTGATTTAAAAATAGATTTTTGCTAACTAACTTAATGACTGACTGACTGATTGACTGACTGTCACTGGCGACAATCAGTGATAATGCACATCAGCATCAGGAACAGTAGTTTGAGTAGCACCCGTTATCCACGGAGCCAAGTCTCCTGTATAACGTCTGGTATGTCAAAGCATGCAGATTTATGCGATCTCGCGCCTCAGCCAATCGGAGTCGACTTTACTAAATCTTGACGTCATTTCATTTCTAAATCAGGACTGAAACTGTCATTGGTCAATTCGAATGCAGTTTTTTGTAATACAACAACAGCCGTGCGCGTGTCGCGTATAAACATAATACAGAGCGCATGATCACAGCCTTTTTGCTGTGTCTAAGGTGGTTTTTAGGCTGATTGGTCAAAATCTATAGAGGTTAAGATGCGGTTGTCTTGCATAATTAATCAGCGAATCTGTTCAAAATTATAGACCATGGCTTTCGCCATGGTCTATAATTTGGTCAAAATTGGTTTGGTCAAAATAACCCGGCCCTTTTAGGGTAAGGCAGGGTTCGAAATTAGCGGTAGCCTGCTAGCCAAAATGCAGGTCAAAACAGCGGCGGGTATTCCTTAAGTAGCCAGGCTGGCGAGTCAAACATTTATTGGGATACGGCAAAGATGAAAAGAAAGGAATAAATAAATCATTAAATTCAGAAAGCAAACCTGTATCAATTTGTGTGTAATTTGTCCAACTCTTTTAAAGGGTTACATTATTAGATATGTTTATTAAAAACACTGACAAGATTGCCTCAGAATAGATCAGAAATCAGTTGGAAATGGGGGTAAAAACCGAATTTTACTTACGACCAATTTTCGTTCCAAGGTTGCCCTTGTGGATCACGTGTTTTCACATCGCATGCTTGCGTGAGAACGAAAAGGATAACGACGCAAAGATTTACCTGCGTACATCCGATGGATTCTAGATTTATCTAGACTCGTTTGGATCACGTTTTAATACAGTTTTATCAACAAATATTTTAGATTTTTTTTGTACATGGAAATAAATCCTTCAAATCTATTGCAACAAATGTCCTTCCCAAAAGCCATTTGCGTCTCCTGTTTAAGTTTAATATGATTTTTTACCCATTACCGCCACAACATTATTTTAAAAAATGTCATGCTTGAACGAGTGATCGGGTTCCACGAGTCCACACGGAAGTTTTCGGAAGTGAGAGGTCAATTTTTGGCACGATATTTCTCCTTCACGTCATGCGAATTTTTAGTTTCCATAAAATTCCGAGGGTAATTTTCTTAAGAAATCAATATACCCAAACTAATTGAAGCGCACCACTGGGGGTCATCTTTTAGGCTCTAGCCTCTATACACGTTTTACGTGTATGCACATTGTTGTTCATGATACATTCTATAAAGGAAAAAAAACCATGCGGGCTAGTCAAAATGCCCGCGGGTTAGTTAAGAGCCTGTTTCAGTAGCCCGGCTGGCTAGCGAACAAAAACGGTAAAGTCGAACCCTGTTTAGGCCAAAAAAAAAAGAAAAAAGTCTCCGGTTTCTGGTATGCGCGCGCGTCGCCGTAGCTATGCGCGTCGGCAAAATGAAAAAGGTTTTTTTTTCAATGAAAGATGATGTCTCAAAACCGCCAAACTCACTGGTTTGACTTGAATCCTGCTGGTGCACAATTTTAACGTATTTTTAGATTGGGTTATGGTCGAGAATAAGCTTTATGTGGCCTCTCTGGACTCCCATATATTTGCACTAAGTTTAGTCGGGCACCATTTGCAGTCATCAGCCGACATTTGAAGCAAAAAAATCAGGTAAAAAAAAAAAAAAAGCCGCGTCGCCGGCTCGCCGCACCACTTTTTGGGCAAGCTCCATACCAGAAACCGGAGCCTTTTTTTTTGGCCTTAAGGTTGTAAGATTGGATGCACCAGTGGCGGTTCCAGTGGCATTTTGCACTAGCAAAATGTAACAATTTGACGAACATGGGAACGGTCTCCCCTTATATGAGAAGGGTGCATTTGTACACTTTTAGTTAATATAGTGTGCCTGATTGTAGGATTTTATTAGCGCTCCCCATTGAAAATATGGCACGAGCACCCCCCCCCCTCCCCATGTATTGATCTTCAGAGGCCTAAGTGTCCGGAGAATATAACCGGTCTACATGTCAGCACGCCTCCCTGAAAAAAAAATTCTGGATCCACCTTGCTAGCCCCCAAAATATTGGCTCTAGAACCGCGACTGGCCAATGCATTTTCAGCTTATTGGTAATCTCATTAAATGTAACTCTTCTTTTGGGGGCTGAGGTATGTATTAAACATCAGCACGGAAGCTATGCCTCGACACCTCTGATCTGAAGAAACCTTGCCCCTGATGAAATAATACTTTAGGGTTTCGTGACTCGTATGCTCGGTCCAATGACAATGGCTTTTCCAGTGGAATCTTAACAAGCACGATGTTATACAGTCATGATCCCGTGTGTGTTTTTCAGTCAACACCTAAAGACCTGACTCTGTGGGAAAATGTGATCAAATGTGTTCGATTGGTATCGCAGGTGACATAAATTATACGACAGATTATAACGAGAAAAAAAATGTCTTCTTGCCATCCCGCGAGAGCCTTCAAATAAAAAAGATTGAAAATGCCGATGAATATAACCTTGCAATGTATAGTCATTCCATACCTTCATGTTCAGACAGGTCACTGACATTTACTTGAACTCACATCCCATCTGGTATGGGTTTGCTATGTGCCTCTTATGTTTTCGTTGGACTTAGCGAGCTGAGCTAGACCAGCCAAGAAAGTTCCCAATCCTCCTGTTTAGAAGTTCTTAACCAGAAACAATACCTTCCTGTCTTAAATGTTTTTCCTTCGCCAATTAAAATCCTCCATGTTGGCTTAATGTTTGACCTATTTTGTGGCTGAGATTCATCAATTTTTTTTTATAATAGACATTTAGAACATCTTTTGACAAGCTTGTATTAATATCCCCATTGAAGCAGTCAATATTTGTATAATTTATAAAATATAAGTTGTTTAATTATCATTGGTAGCAATATCCCATCCAAACCTCTGGGCATGTCAAGCAGGCAACATACATCAAAGTAGCTAAAGAGCAGTGTAGATTCAGAGCCCATCTGAAAATCTCTGCCACTTTTGGTCTGTTTGACGTTTCCTCCTTTTTTCCCTTAAACGCTTCACAGTGGTTACCAGGTTTGAACATATTTATTTCATAAACACAACTGGGCATCTTCATCGGGATAACAGTGTCAACCTTACATGTTCTGAGGACTGATAATATGACAGGTGCATTTCCGAATTAAATTGTGTGTGTGTGTGATACTGCACAGTAGGAGCAATCGAACACAACAACGTCATATAATAATAATAACAGGTTATTATATAGCGCTTTTAACTAAGATCAAAGCGCTTTACATTATTATTACCCCTAATCATTGTGCCAATTAAACATTCCATATACCATCTCAGCTCCCTGGGGAGTATACAGCTCGATGCAGCTTGTTAGGCGCAAGGAAGCTAATTCAATTACAATAACCATCACTGCCCTCGTATTTTTTAGGTACCCATTTACTCCTGGGTGGAGAGAAGCAATGAGTGACAAAGTGCCTTGCCCAAGGGCACAGGCACACACGACTCGAACCCACAACCTGCAGCTTTACCCGCAGACCACGATTCAGTGCCCTTATCCACGAGGCCACAGCACTCCACATACCGGGCAAGATTAGATGCACTTATTTTTGGCTGAGGAATATCATCTTATTATCACCTAGCGTACTTTTACGGAGCCCCTACAGGGACATCCAAAATTATTTTTTATCTCGTGCGCACGACATAATATCTCGTGCGCCCGACATATATCTCGTGCGCACGACATATATCTCGTGCGCACGAGATTTATCTCGTGCGCACGAGATATATGGCGTGCGCACGTGATAATTATCTCGTGCGCACGAGATATTATGACGTGCGCACGAGATAATTATCCCGTGCGCACGAGATATATGTCGGGCGCACGAGATATTATGTCGTGCGCACGAGATAAAAAATAATTTTGGATGTCCCTTTAGGGGCTCCGTATACTTTGACTCCTCTGGTCGAAAAAAAACCTGCACCAGATGAAATAATACTTATAGGGTTGCGTGTCTCAAACTCGGTCAATTGTTATGAGTTACCAGTGGAATCTTTAAAACTCAAGATGTTTATTCAAAATTAGACCTTTCCCTTCACCGACCTATAAACATGATTACTAAGTGTGTTATTTTCGCGAGTGAAGGTTGGAAAAAAAAATCACTCAGGTGGGACTCGAACCCACGACCACCTGCTTTCTAGTGCAGACGTGTTACCGCTCGACCACCGAGCTTAAGATGTTTACCTGCACAACGTATGTATACAATCACAACTTCTCCGGTCAACACGTCTTGACTCTCTGTGGGAAATGTGATAAAATAATATTCCTCAATAAAAAAAGAGGAAAATGTTGATGAACACATGTTAATACATGTCTTTATGCCATGTATAGTAATTCCATACGTCCATGGACCAATACATGTTTTCAGCACAGAGTTATTTTCAGACAAACCGATTCAAACAGTTAGGGAATTTGTACTTGATCTGGTATGGATTTAGTATGCGTCTCTCATGCTTTGTCGGACTTGGTGAATTGAGCTAGACCAGCCAAGAAACGTTCCATCCAGATCGTCCTGTTTAGAAGTTTTTCATAACCATCATAACCAGAAACAGTACCTTCAGTTTTGTCTTTGATGTTCTTTCTTCGTTAATTGAGTCTCTTAGGTTGGCTATAATTCGTTTGGGTCTGGGGTTCATCAGTTTTTCTAACAAAGGACATTAGTGAAAGTTGGGAGAAGGGTGTCAGCATGACCAGCCAAGAAACGTTGGTTGTAACAGTATTGCCCTAGCCCTACGTGATCAGGTACAAAGTGCAAGGAGATTTTCCTGGCTATTTTAAAACGTTTATCATTCGAATTAAACCTTTGTACTATTCAAATTCGTCCGTCAACATCGATTTAGTGCACTTCCAATGTTGAATTTCGTCTTTTGTGAGACAATTTCAAATTCAGTTCAAGCAAATTCAAACAATGAGCACAGGTTTTCGTCCGGGATATTCTGGTTCCCAGACCAAAAGATTCTGACTATTTCTGATGAATCTTAGGTCAGGTAGCCTCCAGTAATACATTGAATTACAATTTACGTCACGTGACTAAAACGGGAGGAATTCCTCCTTTTTCCGAAAATGTCCGAAGTTTGCCGAGTTCATTTCGTCGACAATCGGATAGCGCCCGAGTATTTCCGAGTATAATATAGGATTAATTAACTGCTAATTGCTTATTAAAAGTTTTTAAAATGAGTTGATAATTAATATTCATTGCTTTCATTAAGAAAACTTGAAATTCAACGACGATTTTGTGCATCAAGTATACTCGGATCATATGGGCGAACTTTTTGCTGCGTCATGTACTATTTTGAATTTGACGACCGTTACCGAGATTTTCCAAAACTCGGTCTTCATTCGACTCAGCTCCGCCTGCTAACAGTGCTATTTGGGTGCCTAATTTCAAATATTCCAGATCAACATTAGTCAATGTTATCTTACAGAAATATCAAGCTGTATTATCATAACTGTATGATATTACGAAGCAAGTGATTTATTTACAAATTTGATCAGAACATTAAAAGCTGTAAGTGATAAAGTGAAATCGGAAACGAAGCCGAGCTTTGAAAAAGGGCCGTCAATGTCGTCATGTATATTTTTAGCCACGGAGGCTGCCTGACCTACGATTTAGACGTGAGCGTCGGGAATAATTGTCAGGTCTAGGGAACCAGACTAAGTCCGGAAGCATTCGATTTCGTCTCGTCTACGCCTTTCGCCGCTTTGTCTAATGCGGGCAAGTTAAAACTATGATGGCCTCGGTGAAAGGCTACGCCAAACCAAAATTAAGTTCGTCTAATTAATTTAAATAAGACGAATTCGATCTCTGAGTGCTGCTGATTCGGCAACCTTGAGTTAATTTGATCTGTAATGACGAATACTCTCAACCCATGACTAAAGAGGGTGACCAAACTTTGAAATTTCTAAATTGGTTTTGTTAAAAGCGTGTGAATTTCTCGAGGCCGAAATTGAATGTTCGAGTTAGTGAATTTGAATGAAAAAATATGGTTTAAACTATAGCCGGAAAAATGTATAGTGGATAGGTGTAACAGATCTTATGCTTATTTGATCATCCTGTACTCTGATTGAGTATCAGAGTCATTCGTTATGATTAGCCCAACATGCCTAGTGGAGACGCTCTGTCTGTTTGAAGACAACTTGTAGTCTGGTGCAAAAATCAACTCCTCATTTTCTCAAGAACAACCTGTGCAAGGTCAGTCTTAATCTGCTGATCAGGAAGGACTGCCTCTGTATTATTTCATCAGGTGCAGCTTTTTTCAGATCAGAGGAGTTTTGAATCTTAATTGTTGATCAGGAAGGACCGCCTCTGCACTGTTATTTCGGTTGTGTAAAAATCAGACGGCTGTGTACTATATGAACCTATCAACCCGTTGTGTAAACTGTTGTTTACACAACTTGTGTAAAATATTACACAACTTGTTCAATTGTTTTTACACAACTGGTTGCCTAGGTTCATAAAGTACACAGCCGAAATAACAGCTGAAAGGTAGTCAATTTAATGGTGATGATATTTTCCCCCTAATGTCGTCAAAATGTTCGTCTGAGAGCCCTTTCAACCGCTTCAGGTTTTCTTAAAAAAATATTGCCTGATTCTGTGTTTATCAACCTTTACATAACATAGTATACGGCTCTACCTTTTCGACCTCCTTTTTAAGCTTGTCCCTCGCATTTTGAAGAACACAGACTTGTACGTGAAGACATAACTATAATTTACAAGTCTGTTGAGGGCGGCGGAACTGGGGGTGCAGGAGGGGCCTGCCGCCAGATTTTCTCAGGTCAACAAAAGTGCCCCTCTCGCGGTTGTAAATGTGCCCCCTCGAGATGAAAACAAAACTGCCCTTCAACGCACACATATGAAAACATATAATGATCGCGCTACAAATAAAATTGTCTCCTCTCTTGTAATGCCAAACTGCTCCTCAAAAACACAAGTACCCCTCTCGCATTAACAGGATTGTGCATTTTCTCGAGATGGAAAACTATACCCCTCGAAGGCACAAGTACCCCTCTCGCAGTAATAAAATTGTGCCCCGCCTCTCGAGATGGAAAATTGGCCATCAAAAACAATAGTGATCCTCTCGCTATAACTTCTTGAGATCGAAAACTGCCCCTCGAAAGCACAATTAGTGCCCCGCTCATTAAAATTGTGCCCCCTCACAAGATGGGAAACTATCCCCTAAAAACTAATAATACTCTTCACGCGAATAAAATGATCACTGAACTTGCCATCAAAAGCAACAGTCTGTTCCCCTCTCGCGATCAACAAAAATGGTCTCTCTACATATTAAATTAGGTAAAAGAAACACAAAGAGCAAGATAGACGACATATTCATAATTTGTTCCTCGTCACATAAGTTTATAGCGAAATTAACTGGACCATTATTCATTTCGTCCACGTTCACACCGACAAAAGGTGGCCCGTTTTTTAAGCAAGTGCCCCTTTTTGGTGTTGCCCCCACCCCCCGTTTGAAAAGCGTTCCACCGCCCCTTAACCGGGCCTACGATTGCGCAGCTACGCCAAGTAACGGACCGTAACTTTATTGCGCAGCTGCGCAACAAAGTCTTACGAACATGACGCATGGCGTTAATTTCTCTCTCACTACGGATCAATCCACTCCAAAACAAACCTGAATCCAAGGACAAAAATATTTCAAGGGCGCTCGGGTAATGGGGATTCTGCTTTCCCAAACGTAGACGACAGTTAATTCCAAGACATTTGACAAACGTACGTAAATTTACCCAAAATTAGCCAATTATGGCTCAGCTGATATCTCTGAAAAGTGTACTGAAAAGATTCCCAAACTTATACCCATCCTAGCAAAAATGATACCATCTTTTGCTTAAAAAAAAATGTTTTTAAAGTGGTCAGAAATTCTCGGATCGCACAACAGAGCATCTATAACCAAAGATTTACCGGGGCCCTTAAGCGGACCCCGAACCCCACGCCGTAAATTTTGAATCAACCTTTTGGGGAAACCAATTTTGCCCCCCCCCCCCAAAAAAAATAATAATTGTGTTCTCAATCCGCCCTTGTCTCGTACGGAAGTGTATTTAGGACATGACCAAACAAAAATTATCCGGCCCTCTATTTCGCCCGGGCGGATTACTAATTCGTCCGGGCGAATTACTATTTCGCCCGGGCGGATTAGTATTTCGCCCGGGCGGATTAGTATTTCGCCCGGGCGGATTACTATTTCGCCCGGGCGGATTACTATTTCGCCAGGGCGGATTACTATTTCGCCAGGGCGGATTACCAATTCGCCCGGGCGAATTGCTATTTCGCCCAGACGGATTAGTAATTCGCCCAGGCGAATTAGTTAGTCTGCCCGGCCGGGAGAATTAGTAATCTGCCTGGGCGAATTAGTAGTCTGCCCGGGCGAATTAGTAATCCGCCCGGGCGGAATAGTAATCCGCCCGGGCGAAATAGTAATCCGCCCGGGCGAAATAGTATTCCGCCCGGGCGAAATAGTATTCCGCCCGGGCGAAATAGTATTCCGCCCGGGCGAAATAGTATTCCGCCCGGGCGAAGTAGTGGGCCTAAAAAAATATTTTCGATCATGTCCTCAATACGCTTCCGTAGCCTCGACATCTACCTTGATTCCTCCGTTGTGAAAAACTACACCTAATGAAATAATTGGTTCGTATGGAAGTGTAGATAGGACATGGTTAAAAATAAAACTAATTCGTACGTACGAATTACTAAACCGTACGTACGAATTACTAAACCGTACGTACGAAATACTAATTCGTACGTACGAATTACTAATTCGTACGTACGAATTACTAATTCGTACGTACGAATTACTAAACCGTACGTACGAATTACTAATTCGTACGTACGAATTACTAAACCGTACTTACGAAATACTAATTCGTACGTACGAATTACTAAACCGTACGTACGAATTACTAAACCGTACGTACGAATTAATAAATCGCACGTACGAATTACTCAGTGGCGTAGCCACGGGAGGGGGGGTGCGTGGGGGCAGTGGCGTAGCCAGGAATTTTTCAGGGGGGGGCGGCGCTGGGGGCTGGAACGCGACGCCACTGCGACAGCCCCCATGAAACCTTGTCAACCCCCAAAGTCGCCCCCACTGAGATTTTGAGTTAAAAAAAAATTATCATTGATCTACATGACGCCCCCACCTGAAATGTTCCAGGCCCGCCCCCTCGGCGCCCCACTGGAAAATTCCTGGCTATGCCACTGGAATTACTAAACCGTACGTACGAATTACTAAATCGTACGTACGAATTACTAAACCGTACGTACGAATTACTAATTATTTCGTACGTACGATTTAGTAATTCGTACGAACGGTTTAGTAATTCGTACGTACGGTTTAGTAATTCGTACGTACGGTTTAGTAATTCGTACGTACGATTTAGTATTTCGTACGTACGGTTTAGTAATTCGTACGTACGAATTAGTAATTCGTACGTACGGTTTAGTAATTCGTACGTACGAATTAGATTTATTTTTAACCATGTCCTATCTACACTTCCATAGGTTCGTGACTCTAATAACTTGGTCTTCATGGTACGGCTAGCTTTACAAGTGGAATGCTTAAAAATCGAAATATATACGAAAATCTGTAAGGTACTTGATCGGGTTTGAGTCACGTGAGCATGTAAGTATTATTTCATCAGGTGCAGCTTTTTTTCAGATCAGAGGATTCAAGGTAGTTTGAATCTTAATTGTTGATCAGTAAGGACCGCTTCTGCTACTGTTATTTCGCTTGTGTAAAAATCAGACGGTTGTGTACTATGACCTAGCAACCCGTTGTGAAGACTGAACTGTTGTTTACACAACTTGTGTAAAATATACGGGAATGTATTTAGGACATGACGAAAAAAAAAAATTCCGGACCGCTATTTCGCCCGGGCGGATTACTGTCGAAATTGTGAAACACGTTAGTATACGTTCTAATTCAATCCACCACGGATAGCAGAACTTGCGAAGTAATCTGCCCGGGCGTAATAGTAATCTGCCCGGGCGAATTAGTAATCCGCCCGGGCGAAATAGCATTCCGCCCGGGCGAACTAGTAATCCGCCCGGGCGAACTAGTAATCCGCCCGGGCGAAATAGTAATCCGCCCGGGCGAACTAGTAATCCGCCTAGGCGAAATAGTAATCCGCCCGGGCGAACTAGTTATCCGCCCGGGCGAAATAGTAATCCGCCCGGGCGAATTAGTAATCCGCCGAGGTGAATTAGTTATCCGCCCGGGCGAATATGTAATCCGCCCGGGCGAATAAGTACGGAAATGTATTTAGGACATGAGCCCCCCCCCCCCAAAAAAAATATTTCCTGCCCTCTATTTCGCCCGGGCGGATTACTAATTCGCCCGGGCGAATTACTATTTCGCCTGGGCGGATTACTAATTCGCCCGGGCGAATTACTAATTCGCCCGGGCGAATTAATATTTCGCCCGGACGGATTAGTAGTCGGCCCGGCCAGGAAAATTAGTAATCCGCCCGGGCGAATTAGTATGGAAGTGTAGATAGGACATGGTTAAAAATAAAACTAATTCGTACGTACGAATTACTAATTCGTACGTACGAATTACTAAACCGTACGTACGAATTACTAATTCGTACGTACGAATTACTAAACCGTACGTACGAAATACTAATTCGTACGTACGAATTACTAAACCGTACGTACGAATTACTAAACCGTACGTACGAATTACTAAACCGTACGTACGAATTAATAAATCGCACGTACGAATTACTCAGTGGCGTAGCCACGGGGGGGGGGGGGGGGCGTTGGGGCAGTGGCGTAGCCAGGAATTTTCTGGGGGGGGGGGCGGCGCTGGGCGGCGGGAACGCCACGCCACTGCGACAGCCCCCATGAAACCTTGTCGCCCCCCCCCAAGTCACCCCCCCCACCGAGATTTTGAGTTTTAACAAAATTATCATTGATCTACATGACGCCCCCACACCTGAAATGTTCCAGGCCCCCCCCCCCCCCAACTGGAAAATTCCAGGCTACGCCACTGGAATTACTAAACCGTACGTACGAATTACTAAATCGTACGTACGAATTACTAAACCGTACGTACGAATTACTAATTATTTCGTACGTACGATTTAGTAATTCGTACGTACGGTTTAGTAATTCGTACGTACGGTTTAGTATTTCGTACGTACGATTTAGTAATTCGTACGTACGGTTTAGTAATTCGTACGTACGAATTAGTAATTCGTACGTACGGTTTAGTAATTCGTACGTACGAATTAGATTTATTTTTAACTATGTCCTATCTACACTTCCATAAATTAGTAATCCGCCCGGGCGAAATAGTAATCCGCCCGGGCGAAGTAGTGGGCCTAAAAAATATTTTCGGTCATGTACTAAATACTATGGAAGTGTAGATAGGACATGGTTAAAAATAAAACTAATTCGTACGTACGGTTTAGTAATTCGTACGTACGGTTTAGTAATTCGTACGTACGAATTACTAATTCGTACGTACGGTTTAGTAATTCGTACGTACGAATTACTAATTCGTACGTACGGTTTAGTAATTCGTACGTACGAATTACTAAACTAAATCGTACGTACGAAATAATTAGTAATTCGTACGTACGGTTTAGTAATTCGTACGTACGATGTAGTAATTCGTACGTACGGTTGAGTAATTCGTACGTACGGTTTAGTAATTCCAGTGGCGTAGCCAGGAATTTTCCAGGGGGCCGCCGGGGGCCTGGAACATTTCAGGTGGGGGCGTCATGATGTAGATCAATGATAATTTTAGAAACTACAAATCTCAGTGGGGGCGACTTGGGGGCGACAAGGTTTCATGGGGCTGTCGCAGTGGCGTGGCCACGGGGGCTGTCGCAGTGGCGTGTCCACGGGGGGGGGGGGGGGCAGCCCCCACCCCTTGAAACCTTGTCGCCCACCAGTCGCCCCCACTGAGATTTTGAGTTTCTAAAAAAATTATCATTTATCTACATGACACCCCCACCCCATGAAATGTTCCAGCCCCCAGCGCCGCCCCCTCTGAAAAAATCCTGGCTTCGCCACTGCCCCCACGCCCCCTCCCGTGGCTACGCCACTGAGTAATTCGTACGTACGAATTAGTATTTCGTACGTACGGTTTAGTAATTCGTACGTACGAATTAGTTTTATTTTTAACTATGTCCTATCTACACTTCCATAAAATACGCTTCCGTAAATATATTACACAACTTGTTCAATTTTCTTTTACACAACTGGTTGCTAGGTTCATAAAGTACACAGTCGAAATAACAGCTGTTGTAATCAATTGAATGGTGATGATATTTCCCCCCCTACTGTCGTCAAAATGTTCGGCTGAGAGCCCTTTCAACCCCTTCGGGTTTTCTTAAAAAATATTGCTGATTCTGTGTTTATCAACCTTTACATAACATAGTATACGGCTCTACCTTTTTGACCTCCTTTTTATTTATTTATTTATTTATTTCATTTTCCGGGATATTACAAACAGTGAATCATAGACAAAACAATTACATGTACAAATAACACTGAGTAGTAAACATAACAGAAAACATAACAGAAAACAACACCCAAAAAGCTCCCGCAGGATTACCCAAAAGAAACAAGTTTTTGTCGAGGGGCTCTCCAAACTAATTGGATAACAGTGATTAATACATTTAGGATAAAATTCATTAAATACAATATTTATAAAATTAAGCAGTTATGCAAAATATAATTAAAAATACAATTAAAAATTACAATAAGAGTAAATAAATAAATAAAAGCTTGTCCCTCGCATTTTGAAGAACACAGACTTGTACGTGAACACATAACTATAATTTACAAGTCTGTTGCGGGCGGCGGAACTGGGGGGTGCAGGAGGGGCCTGCCGCCAGATTTTCTCAGGCCAACAAGAGTGCCCCTCTCGCGGTTGTAAATATGCCCCCTCGAGATGAAAACAACACTGCCCCTCAACGCACACAATATGAAAGCATATGATCGCGCTACAAATAAAATTGTCTCCTCTCTTGTAATGCCAAACTGCTCCTCAAAAACACAGTACCCCTCTCGCATTAACAGGATTGTGTATCTTCTCGAGATGGAAAACTATACCCCTCGAAAGCACAAATACCCCTCTCGCAGTCATAAAATTGTGCCCCTCTCGAGATGGAAAATTGGCCATCAAAAACAATAGTGATCCTCTCGCTATAACTTCTCGAGATCGAAAACTGCCCCTCGAAAGCACAATTAGTGCTCCGCTCATTAAAATTGTGCCCCCTCACAAGATGGGAAACTATCCCCTAAAAACTAATGATACTCTTCACGCGAATAAAATGATCACTGAACTTGCCATCAAAAGCAACAGTTCCCCCTCTCGCGATCAACAAAAATGGTCTCTCTACATATTAAAGGGAATGTACATCATTTTGCTGTAATTTTCAGAAATGAACTATTTGAGGTGTTAGCATAATAGATGAAATATTGTTAAACTAACATGTTTGAAGTTTTGTGTTCGAAAATGCTGGAAAAACCAAGAAAAACAAAAATGTTCAAATAGTCTGGTTCCCTGACTCCACTAAAGATGAAATGGATCAATATATAGATGCAAGAAAATTGTAAGGTAAGGAAACCAGTCTAGCTGGACTGCCTGCACCCGTTCATGAACATGTAACCAATAGCAAACAAAACTTGGACTGAAAAAGGGTACATTTGCAGCAGTAGTTGAAAAATAGTTAGGTTTTTCCAACGGTGGTCGGCCGACCACTGTTGGAAATTTATACAAAAATACCACTTTTCTTGAAAATGACTTCACACCAGGTGCCATAATTTTACAGGATGGTTTAGACTGTCATTTACCAACATTCTAGTAAGGTATTTCATACAAACTTGGTAGTTTTGTATTTTTATGTTTGCAAATGTTGTATATTCCCTTTAAACTAGGTAAAAGAAACACAAAGAGCAAGATAGACGACATATTCATAATTTGTTCCTCGTCACATAAGTTTATAGCGAAATTAACTGGACCATTATTCATTTCACTACGGATCAATCCACTCCAAAACAAACCTGAATCCAAGGACAAAAATAGTAATCCGCCCGGGCGAATTAGTAATCCGCCCAGGTGAATTAGTTATCCGCCCGGGCGAATATGTAATCCGCCCGGGTGAAATAGTCATTCGCCCGGGCGAATAAGTACGGAAATGTATTTAGGACATGAGCCCCCCCCCCCAAAAAAAATATTTCCTGCCCTCTATTTCGCCCGGGCGGATTACTAATTCGCCCGGGCGAATTACTATTTCGCCTGGGCGAATTACTAATTCGCCCGGGCGAATTAATATTTCGCCCGGACGGATTAGTAGTCGGCCCGGCCAGGAAAATTAGTAATCCGCCCGGGCGAATTAGTAATCCGCCCGGGCGAAATAGTAATCCGCCCAGGCGAAGTAGTGGGCCTAAAAAATATTTTCGGTCATGTCCTAAATACGCTTCCGTAAATATATTACACAACTTGTTCAATTTTCTTTTACACAACTGGTTGCTAGGTTCATAAAGTACACAGTCGAAATAACAGCTGTTGTAATCAATTGAATGGTGATGATATTTCCCCCCCTACTGTCGTCAAAATGTTCGGCTGAGAGCCCTTTCAACCCCTTCGGGTTTTCTTAAAAAATATTGCTGATTCTGTGTTTATCAACCTTTACATAACATAGTATACGGCTCTACCTTTTTGACCTCCTTTTTATTTATTTATTTATTTATTTCATTTTCCGGGATATTACAAACAGTGAATCATAGACAAAACAATTACATGTACAAATAACACTGAGTAGTAAACATAACAGAAAACATAACAGAAAACAACACCCAAAAAGCTCCCGCAGGATTACCCAAAAGAAACAAGTTTTTGTCGAGGGGCTCTCCAAACTAATTGGATAACAGTGATTAATACATTTAGGATAAACTTCATTAAATACAATATTTATAAAATTAAGCAGTTATGCAAAATATAATTAAAAATACAATTAAAAATTACAATAAGAGTAAATAAATAAATAAAAGCTTGTCCCTCGCATTTTGAAGAACACAGACTTGTACGTGAACACATAACTATAATTTACAAGTCTGTTGCGGGCGGCGGAACTGGGGGGTGCAGGAGGGGCCTGCCGCCAGATTTTCTCAGGCCAACAAGAGTGCCCCTCTCGCGGTTGTAAATATGTACGGAAGCGTATTTAGGACATGACCGAAAATATTTTTTAGGTCCACTACTTCGCCCGGGCGGATTACTATTTCGCCCGGGCGGATTACTATTTCGCCCGGGCGGATTACTATTTCGCCCGGGCGGATTACTATTTCGCCCGGGCGGATTACTATTTCGCCCGGGCGGATTACTATTTCGCCCGGGCGGATTACTATTTCGCCCGGGCGGATTGGTATTTCGCCCGGGCGGATTACTATTCCGCCCCTATTCCGCCCGGGCGGATTACTATTCCGCCCTGGCGGATTACTAATTCGCCCGAGCAGACTACTAATTCGCCAGGGCAGATTACTAATTCTCCCGGCCGGGCAGACTACTAATTCGCCCGGGCGAATTAGTAATCCGTCCGGGCGAAATAGTAATTCGCCCGGGCGAATTAGTAATCCGCTCGGGCGAAATAGTAGTCTGCCCGGGCGACATAGTAATTCGCCCGGGCGAATTAGTAATCCGCCCGGGCGAAATAATAATTCGCCAGTGCGAATTAGTAATCCGCCCAGGCGAAATAGTAATCCGCCCGGGCGAAATAGAGGGCCGGAAATTTTTTTTTTGGTCGTGTCCTAAATACACTTCCGTAAATATGCCCCCTCGAGATGAAAACAACACTGCCCCTCAACGCACACAATATGAAAGCATATGATCGCGCTACAAATAAAATTGTCTCCTCTCTTGTAATGCCAAACTGCTCCTCAAAAACACAGTACCCCTCTCGCATTAACAGGATTGTGCATCTTCTCGAGATGGAAAACTATACCCCTCGAAAGCACAAATACCCCTCTCGCAGTCATAAAATTGTGCCCCTCTCGAGATGGAAAATTGGCCATCAAAAACAATAGTGATCCTCTCGCTATAACTTCTCGAGATCGAAAACTGCCCCTCGAAAGCACAATTAGTGCCCCGCTCATTAAAATTGTGCCCCCTCACAAGATGGGAAACTATCCCCTAAAAACTAATAATACTCTTCACGCGAATAAAATGATCACTGAACTTGCCATCAAAAGCAACAGTTCCCCCTCTCGCGATCAACAAAAATGGTCTCTCTACATATTAAAGGGAATGTACATCATTTTGCTGTAATTTTCAGAAATGAACTATTTGAGGTGTTAGCATAATAGATGAAATATTGTTAAACTAACATGCTTGAAGTTTTGTGTTCGAAAATGCTGGAAAAACCAAGAAAAACAAAAATGTTCAAATAGTCTGGTTCCCTGACTCCACTAAAGATGAAATGGATCAATATATAGATGCAAGAAAATTGTAAGGTAAGGAAACCAGTCTAGCTGGACTGCCTGCACCCGTTCATGAACATGTAACCAATAGCAAACAAAACTTGGACTGAAAAAGGGTACATTTGCAGCAGTAGTTGAAAAATAGTTAGGTTTTTCCAACGGTGGTCGGCCGACCACTGTTGGAAATTTATACAAAAATACCACTTTTCTTGAAAATGACTTCACACCAGGTGCCATAATTTTACAGGATGGTTTAGACTGTCATTTACCAACATTCTAGTAAGGTATTTCATACAAACTTGGTAGTTTTGTATTTTTATGTTTGCAAATGTTGTATATTCCCTTTAAACTAGGTAAAAGAAACACAAAGAGCAAGATAGACGACATATTCATAATTTGTTCCTCGTCACATAAGTTTATAGCGAAATTAACTGGACCATTATTCATTTCACTACGGATCAATCCACTCCAAAACAAACCTGAATCCAAGGACAAAAATAGTAATCCGCCCGGGCGAATTAGTAATCCGCCCAGGTGAATTAGTTATCCGCCCGGGCGAATATGTAATCCGCCCGGGTGAAATAGTCATTCGCCCGGGCGAATAAGTACGGAAATGTATTTAGGACATGAGCCCCCCCCCCCCAAAAAAAATATTTCCTGCCCTCTATTTCGCCCGGGCGGATTACTAATTCGCCCGGGCGAATTACTATTTCGCCTGGGCGAATTACTAATTCGCCCGGGCGAATTAATATTTCGCCCGGACGGATTAGTAGTCGGCCCGGCCAGGAAAATTAGTAATCCGCCCGGGCGAATTAGTAATCCGCCCGGGCGAAATAGTAATCCGCCCAGGCGAAGTAGTGGGCCTAAAATATTTTCGGTCATGTCCTAAATACGCTTCCGTAAATATATTACACAACTTGTTCAATTTTCTTTTACACAACTGGTTGCTAGGTTCATAAAGTACACAGTCGAAATAACAGCTGTTGTAATCAATTGAATGGTGATGATATTTCCCCCCCTACTGTCGTCAAAATGTTCGGCTGAGAGCCCTTTCAACCCCTTCGGGTTTTCTTAAAAAATATTGCTGATTCTGTGTTTATCAACCTTTACATAACATAGTATACGGCTCTACCTTTTGACCTCCTTTTTATTTATTTATTTATTTATTTCATTTTCCGGGATATTACAAACAGTGAATCATAGACAAAACAATTACATGTACAAATAACACTGAGTAGTAAACATAACAGAAAACATAACAGAAAACAACACCCAAAAAGCTCCCGCAGGATTACCCAAAAGAAACAAGTTTTTGTCGAGGGGCTCTCCAAACTAATTGGATAACAGTGATTAATACATTTAGGATAAACTTCATTAAATACAATATTTATAAAATTAAGCAGTTATGCAAAATATAATTAAAAATACAATTAAAAATTACAATAAGAGTAAATAAATAAATAAAAGCTTGTCCCTCGCATTTTGAAGAACACAGACTTGTACGTGAACACATAACTATAATTTACAAGTCTGTTGCGGGCGGCGGAACTGGGGGGTGCAGGAGGGGCCTGCCGCCAGATTTTCTCAGGCCAACAAGAGTGCCCCTCTCGCGGTTGTAAATATGTACGGAAGCGTATTTAGGACATGACCGAAAATATTTTTTAGGTCCACTACTTCGCCCGGGCGGATTACTATTTCGCCCGGGCGGATTACTATTTCGCCCGGGCGGATTACTATTTCGCCCGGGCGGATTACTATTTCGCCCGGGCGGATTACTATTTCGCCCGGGCGGATTACTATTTCGCCCGGGCGGATTACTATTTCGCCCGGGCGGATTACTATTTCGCCCGGGCGGATTGGTATTTCGCCCGGGCGGATTACTATTCCGCCCGGGCGGATTACTATTCCGCCCCTATTCCGCCCGGGCGGATTACTATTCCGCCCGGGCGGATTACTAATTCGCCCGAGCAGACTACTAATTCGCCAGGGCAGATTACTAATTCTCCCGGCCGGGCAGACTACTAATTCGCCCGGGCGAATTAGTAATCCGTCCGGGCGAAATAGTAATTCGCCCGGGCGAATTAGTAATCCGCTCGGGCGAAATAGTAGTCTGCCCGGGCGACATAGTAATTCGCCCGGGCGAATTAGTAATCCGCCCGGGCGAAATAATAATTCGCCAGTGCGAATTAGTAATCCGCCCAGGCGAAATAGTAATCCGCCCGGGCGAAATAGAGGGCCGGAAATTTTTTTTTTGGTCGTGTCCTAAATACACTTCCGTAAATATGCCCCCTCGAGATGAAAACAACACTGCCCCTCAACGCACACAATATGAAAGCATATGATCGCGCTACAAATAAAATTGTCTCCTCTCTTGTAATGCCAAACTGCTCCTCAAAAACACAGTACCCCTCTCGCATTAACAGGATTGTGCATCTTCTCGAGATGGAAAACTATACCCCTCGAAAGCACAAATACCCCTCTCGCAGTCATAAAATTGTGCCCCTCTCGAGATGGAAAATTGGCCATCAAAAACAATAGTGATCCTCTCGCTATAACTTCTCGAGATCGAAAACTGCCCCTCGAAAGCACAATTAGTGCCCCGCTCATTAAAATTGTGCCCCCTCACAAGATGGGAAACTATCCCCTAAAAACTAATAATACTCTTCACGCGAATAAAATGATCACTGAACTTGCCATCAAAAGCAACAGTTCCCCCTCTCGCGATCAACAAAAATGGTCTCTCTACATATTAAAGGGAATGTACATCATTTTGCTGTAATTTTCAGAAATGAACTATTTGAGGTGTTAGCATAATAGATGAAATATTGTTAAACTAACATGCTTGAAGTTTTGTGTTCGAAAATGCTGGAAAAACCAAGAAAAACAAAAATGTTCAAATAGTCTGGTTCCCTGACTCCACTAAAGATGAAATGGATCAATATATAGATGCAAGAAAATTGTAAGGTAAGGAAACCAGTCTAGCTGGACTGCCTGCACCCGTTCATGAACATTTCATTTTATCACTGAAAGATAAAATACATTATTCTCCACGAACACACGGCTGGCTGAGTTTCAAACTGTCTGTTAATCAGCGGATGGTTGCTATGGTATGGAATTAGTAAACATATTGATTGCCCAAATTGCAGCTGGCCATCCATTGCTGGCATCAAGCCAAAAGTGCTGTTCATAGGCAGAAGTTGTTGTAACTTCAAAGGGAGATATAAATATTGATACAAACGTGTTAAGTCCACGCGCGCGCACAGACGCACTACGTGCACGCCGTGGATGAAAGGCCAGTTCGGCGTAGCTTTTTGAGACCGCAACAACAAAAATAAATTTCTCCTGGAATAAGCGTTTGTTCGCTTACATTCCATGGATTTTTCGTTCACATTTGAACTTCGGTTAGTGAACTTATGATTTGCAAATGTTATGCAGCTGACTTCAGTGATCTTTTGGGGTTTTGGAGACGGCATTTACGTATATCCTACGAGTACGACCATACAGCTTTTACAAGATGCCTCGTCAGAACGTCAGCCCAAGCGATCCGCTCGCTTGTCGATTTATGCGATTTGTCACAGCCGTCCAAGGTTTCCAGAACATGAATTCTCAGCGTTATAGGCCTAGGCCTACTCGTACTTTTTGGAATGCTGAATCACCACTGGATTATGTCAGCCGTCCATGATTGAAGCTTGTGTAGTCCTACTTGAATCATGGCCCGTCGTAAGTTTGCGGACACCGAGGTCCAGGTGCTAAATCAACGGTCATGATGGTGCGTTCCAACCGAGTCCGGGCGGCGCATCCCCGCCCAACTTTCAATCCGCCCCCCGGTGCTGGTGGCTGGTGTTCTCGGCATGCTTGACCGCGGCAACGTGTCGGCCTGCAGTACAGTGTGAACGCTGGATCTTTGTTCTTCACGACCCTCTCTCGAGATTTCCCGCTTCGTGCACTGGCTTGGACATCATGCTCAAACATGCCATGCATGATGGAATTCAAGGTGAGAATTTTCCAATCACACAGCATTTGTTTTGGGCCCGTTTGTTTGTTGTACTGTGCAATATCGTGTGAAGTTTTTGTTCACCGTTTATATGATTTTAGTTTTAACGCTAGGCCTCAATTATACGCAGCCAGCGGTAGGGCCCTATCGAAAGTGCGGAGATCGATCGACATTTGATTGAATCCTACAATTTCCTTTCATACCTCCATGGCTTGACCTAATTTGGATAGTTGAATTAATGATTTTGATATTTAAACTGAACAAATTGTCCAATATGTCTGATGAGTTTTACGGCACATTGAATGTAATATCACCATGATCACTCAGACATGTCAGACGGGGCATCGGTGTTGACGTCGGCATAGGCCTATAGGCCGATTTGATACAAATTCGATCATTCGGGGACCGTTAAGCGCGATAGTTAAAATGCCTATCCACCGCAAGCTGAAGGCGAATCATGGCGATTAGGCATCACTTGATCCATGGAGGAATAAGAACACATCACAGAGGCCTTAACTTTGGTAGCCTACTGAGTCAACTTTATACTTGGGTAGCTTAATTGTTTGCCATAATTAATAAGCCTAGGCCTACATCCTGGTTTCCTGAAGCTATGGCTATGACAGTATGAGCATGAGCTATTCTAAGTGTTCAGTTGATTTGTTCATTCACTTTTGCAATTACTTCCCTCAACGGAGATACCTGGTCCCTACTTACATTTTATTTGAAAAAAAAAAAATAATTATTGAATTTTATCAATAGTTTTGTTTTTGCAGCCAGCCATTTATGTTTAATAATATAATTAATAGGCCTTTGTTTGCCCTTTATTACGACATGTTGAGGCATGCAGTGGGGCTTGTTTTGTTTTCCTAACATATAGGACTAAAACTCATGAAAGAATTAGCAGGGGCTAGGCTCTAGCGCCTATTCATTTATTTCATTTGTTTCATTTGTATTTGTCTCAAATCGTGGCCAGAGTGCAAATGTAACCGTAAAACATAATAAGAAGTAAATGAATAATAAATAAATAAACTAACAAACACACAAATATAAAAAAAAAAAAATCCAATTAGATAGGCCTACTAGAGCTAAAACAGCCCTGGGCAATTAATTAATTTTTCAGACCATTTCTAGTCTGACAAATGTTATTGTTCTGCAGCTAATTTGAGCCGATCTTTTGGCATTGGTTCCTAATACAATAAATAGGGGCCCGGGGCCTATAATAACACCGCGGTGCAACCTGAGCAGTTTTTAGCCAGGGCATGTAATGCCAATTACATAGTTATAAACTTAATCCAGATGATATTAATGGTAGGGCCTACACAATTAAATGTAAAGACAGCACTTTAATGCAAATTAAAAAAAAAAAAAAAAAAAAAAAGAAGAAGAGGAGTGACAATGTCCACACTGGCATGATTAATCTTAACAGTTCCTAAGATAAGGTAGTACTTCCACATAAATTTGCGATTTTGGCCAAACATGACATGATCGCTGTTTGTCAGAGCAGCTGCTTTCGGGGCAGGTTGGCAGATCTGAGATCACTGGATGGGCACTATCTTAACCTATTTTGAAAAGGCATGTTAATTGTTAACCCAAGGAACCTGGCCAAAGAGTCCAAAAACGCAGTAGGCTCCGCTTGACAATGTGTAATTAACCCAACCTTGTGTGATTGCAGCAAAATGCTAGATTCTTTTTCACACAATTAAGGGGGACCTATTCATTCGAGGCATAGTTTCTCTCCTGTTTAGCTTGACATCCTTTTCTGTCACCTGGGCCAACTTGTGAAGCCATAGGAATTTATACTAACATTTAAAATTATAATGAAATACTATACTACAAACTTTAATAATTAAATAGTAATAATTTCTACTAATGCTATAACAGCGAGACTTTACCATAGACTTGTGCACAAACCTAGACTATCACCTAATCCAAGTTTACCTCTTATCTTTTCTTCACGAAATTTGGTGATTTTCTCGAGCTAGATAATTTGCAACACAAACATTCCTTGTCCTAAGGGTCGTTCTAACAATAGGGTGACTCCAATTTGTCACCCCCACATGGCATGTTGCCAAAATCCAGATGTGACTTGCCAAATAAATTAAAAAAAAAAAAAAAGAAGAACCTGTCGCCCATTTGTGGGATGCTGTAGATTATATAATAATAATGATAATAATGATAACAAACACCCTGACAAAACAAATTAAAAAAAAAAACCCACCCCAACAAACAAACAACCTAACAAACACATAAACAAAAAATAAATGAATACATTTAAAAGATAGATATGTTTGCAAAGGATAGCTGCTGCTTTGAGTATTTTCTGTTGCAGGATGCCAGGGGATAGCACACGCTACAAATTGGTTTGGGACCGGGACTCATACCATCGAATGCTCTTCAGATTTGCAACATAGAGGTCTTCCAAGGTTGGACATCTTGTCAAGTTCGGTGGGTACTGATCGTCCAGCAATTTGGCCAGTTTGGCGTCCAGATTATAAACTGTTGCCTAAAGGCGAATATCAGGAAAATAACTGTCAACAGGATAAAAGCTGTCAACAGAAAAAGCGGCACACTTTTTTGACCATGACCTATTAAATTCTATGGACATCCATTTCAATTAAGTTGACGCGATTTAAAAACATGATGGCATTAAGGAGGATAATACAACATAAAGTGTACGCTAAGTCATATGATCTGTAGACACATACATTTAACCACACGTTGCGCGTTTACGTGCTTGACCCAGATCTTTAGCAGCCCAATTGTACTATTCATATGTAGGCCTACCTGTAGGTGTAATAATATTTCCCATTGTCATGTTAACGTTGATGCACCGTACTTAAGCCTCCTGCTGGTTATGATTTTCCACCAAAAAAAAAAAAAAAAAATTGGGTTCAAAAACAAGGAACAGATAAAGCTGGTTAGAAACATTTCTTGACATGAAATGAATATTGCTAAGTAAATTACAACTTGGAATTTTCTAAATTGCATTCATGCTTTTAATGTCATTGTATTGGGTTGTAGGTTGTACATAGTCCTGGCTATTTTGTACTGTATTTTATTTTACATTGAACACGGAATACTCATCTTCAGGTAACAGTTTAAATGACTAACTATAGCTATACATTGACTGTTTACATTTAATAACGGCTACTTCAACAAGTTTGTTGTTTTAAGGGGATTTAAGTAATAATTGTACTTTTGGAAGATAACATAAACAATTAAAAAGTAAAAAAAAAAAAAAAAAAAAAATCTTTATGCCTCCAGATAAGTTTGCTCCAAAAACTACAAAGAAAACTTGGTCGCCTATTTGGGGGCCGGAAGGCAATTTTTTCGATCTTTTCCACCAGCCTGAGGATGGGTTTCGTACTGGCTTTTCGCCTTTTTCAGGAGCAATAATAGCTAATTTGTTTAGTTCACGTTAGTGATACTCACAATAGGAGGTTGATATGTTGGAGATATTTCCCCTTACTGATTTAGATTAGATCTACCCGCGGGAAAATAGTACATTTTGTCCTCTTTTTGTCCACGAATGGTTTTGCCACTTTGTAGGCCAGCTTAGAAGGTAGCCACTAACATTTCCCCCTTTGTATCAATTGAATCTATATCGATCAGGATTGGTTTGAGAAATATATAAAAGTATTTAATCAACATTTGTAATTAGTTTTACATCTTTTGACAACGTTATCCAATGATCAAGTTGTGGCGTATGATTATAATACCTAACTTTGTAATGTGTATTATTATTATGCATGTTTAATTTTCAAAAATTTCAAAGAGGCAGCTTGTGTGGTTTAGGAAGAGTGCCAAAGATTTGTGGCAAGCATGCCGATGAAGTTACAGCATTAATGATGTTTGCAACATTACCTCTTTAAAAAAAAAAAAAAGAAATGGTAGCAGTTCGCACTCTATCCTCAGTTGGTGATAGTTATACACAACTCCAGTATTACCCTGGCGCTAGTATTTGTTTCGTTCAGTCTTTCTCTTTTGGGGTTCTACTCTTCGGGGCAAGGGTGTGAGGGTACTGCCTGTCGTCCCATGGGGCGCGCGTTGCGCGTTTGGCGAAGTTGGCTGGGAGCGACGGGCAGTGCCTCAATTCAAACTAAATAAACAAGTTGGGTGAATAGTTCTTAAGTAAAACCTTTGAATTTGGACGTTAAACATTTAACAAGTTGTGTTTAATCTTTGTAAAAAAGTACGCCAAGCACCCATTTGTACTGATGGGGCATGCCAACCGTATCTACGAGCGGTGGACCAAATCGGTGTGCTTTAACTACAAATAACTTCTTGAGTAATATAGGCATATAAATACTAAAGTCACCTGACAAATACTTAAGTCATGTGACAAAACACTTTGGCTAGCATCCACTTGTTCTGGTGGGGCTAGTGAATGGTTGGCAAGCGTGCCAAGGTTTCGGGCCCAGTGATGCCAAGCATGGCAAGTATTTGGGGCAAGCGTGCCCCGTTTTTAGCTTGTTTAAAATGTTTCTAAGGCAAATATCTTTTAGCAAATAGGTAATTATTGGTATGTTATAGCTTGTTAACGTATTTACGGACATTTAATACAGTTTAAACATTGACCGAGGAGAAATAAATTAGCGGCTCAAAAAATCTATGCCAGAAAAGTCAAATCAACTCTCACTGTGTGGTTTTGTGTGTTGTCTGAGAATAATTCATTTTATCACTGAAAGATAAAATACATTATTCTCCACGAACACACGGCTGGCTGAGTTTCAAACTGTCTGTTAATCAGCGGATGGTTGCTATGGTATGGAATTAGTAAACATATTGATTGCCCAAATTGCAGCTGGCCATCCATTGCTGGCATCAAGCCAAAAGTGCTGTTCATAGGCAGAAGTTGTTGTAACTTCAAAGGGAGATATAAATATTGATACAAACGTGTTAAGTCCACGCGCGCGCACAGACGCACTACGTGCACGCCGTGGATGAAAGGCCAGTTCGGCGTAGCTTTTTGAGACCGCAACAACAAAAATAAACCCACCTCCTCCCCTTCAACCACCATACTTTTATACTTCTATAAATGGGCGAAGTTGGCTGGGAGCGACGGGCAGTGCCTCAATTCAAACTAAATAAACAAGTTGGGTGAATAGTTCTTAAGTAAAACCTTTGAATTTGGACGTTAAACATTTAACAAGTTGTGTTTAATCTTTGTAAAAAAGTACGCCAAGCACCCATTTGTACTGATGGGGCATGCCAACCGTATCTACGAGCGGTGGACCAAATCGGTGTGCTTTAACTACAAATAACTTCTTGAGTAATATAGGCATATAAATACTAAAGTCACCTGACAAATACTTAAGTCATGTGACAAAACACTTTGGCTAGCATCCACTTGTTCTGGTGGGGCTAGTGAATGGTTGGCAAGCGTGCCAAGGTTTCGGGCCCAGTGATGCCAAGCGTGGCAAGTATTTGGGGCAAGCGTGCCCCGTTTTTAGCTTGTTTAAAATGTTTCTAAGGCAAATATCTTTTAGCAAATAGGTAATTATTGGTATGTTATAGCTTGTTAACGTATTTACGGACATTTAATACAGTTTAAACATTGACCGAGGAGAAATAAATTAGCGGCTCAAAAAATCTATGCCAGAAAAGTCAAATCAACTCTCACTGTGTGGTTTTGTGTGTTGTCTGAGAATAAGTAACCAATAGCAAACAAAACTTGGACTGAAAAAGGGTACATTTGCAGCAGTAGTTGAAAAATAGTTAGGTTTTTCCAACGGTGGTCGGCCGACCACTGTTGGAAATTTATACAAAAATACCACTTTTCTTGAAAATGACTTCACACCAGGTGCCATAATTTTACAGGATGGTTTCTCAGTCAGTGAACTGCTAAGTAATTAGTTATATCCGTTAATTTTCAATTTGTATTCATTCTTTATAATAATTACATGAAATTTTGGCTTTATTAATCTCAGTCAGTGAACTGCCAAGTAATTAATAATTTCTAATAATTTTAAATTTCCAACAATGCCTACTTTCTAATAATTACATCAAAGGTTAGCCTAATTAATCTCAGTAAGTGAACTGCTAAGTAATTAGTTATTTCCGTTAATTTGTAATTTTTATTCATTCTTTATAATAATTACATGAAATTTTGGCTTTATTAATCTCAGTCAGTGAACTGCCAGGTAATTAATAATTTCCATTAGTTATAAATTTCCCATAATTCATAAATTTCAATGATACATAGTGCCCAATAGTTATTATATCATAGGTTGGCTTAAGTGTTTATTATTGGAGATATGCACTTTTTTTTCACTAATCCGATTTTATTCAGGGATGGTTTGACAAGCCTGCCTGTGTGTTTGCTTGCATTTGGCAAGCAGAGTATTTGGCTTGAGCCCTGTGAATTTGAACATTTACATAAGCACCGAAAACAAAGTTTCTACACTTAACCCTTCATAATGGCAAATTAAATATTGAAGAGTAAGGCAGCATCCATTCGATTACAAGTCCTAACATGGGTTATTTATATATGTTAAACTTGATATATGTATTGTATGTACTTATGTAATTCCTCAATTTGTTGGAGAATGTTGTTGAACTTTGATTTTAATAAACCATTCTGGGGGAAAAATGTGTAGTTTTGTTCAATTATATCTGTCTGTTCAAATTTAATTACTGAAATGTTCATTATTTAATTAAAGCATATTGGTCAGCGCTTTGCAAAAATAAACTTGCAACAATAGAATTTTTTTTCAATAGGGGAATTCACTGTTTATTCAACAAAAATGAATTGAACACAGCCCTGCACTGAAAGAAAAACAAAGTAAAAGATAAAGCACAAACACCTGTTTTTTTAAAGTTTTTTTTTTCTTTCTCTCAAAACATGTTTGTCTTATTTTAGGTTTACAGCTCTCCGTTGATAAATAACAATCACCATGTTAATTTGGATAACAGGAGTCTTTTTATTTAATATTTCGTTTTTTCAATTAACAGTTTATCTGTAAATTGAATTAACAAACGTATTTGTTATTTCAAGTTTAAGTTAATAAAATAACAATTGCCATGTTAATCCGGATAACAATTTATTTTAAAAATACATTTTTTCGTTATCTCAATTTACAGGTAATTTGTACATTAAATTAACAAATTTATTTGTTATTTCAATGTACAAGTTCATCTGTAAATAAACAAGTAAATAAAATAACAATTGCTATGTTAATCCGGATAACAATTTATTTTCAAAATACATTTTCTCGTTATCTCAATTTACAGATAACTTGTACATTAAATTAACAAATGTATTTGTTATTTCAATGTACAAGTTCATCTGTAAATAAACAAAAAGTTATTTCTTAAAACTACACCTCATTTTGTAAGTTAATTTTACAACTAGGTATGTCATTTCAAATTACAGTTTATCCTGTAAAATTAAAAGCAAATCTCCAAAAGTCCAAAATACAGAAAAAGTGAGGGCAACTAAGTTGCCCTCATTTTATTTGTTTTTAAACATTGAATTTTTTTACAGTGTGTGGCTAGTATTGTTTTAAGATAAATCATATATTGAATGCTGTGATCCTTATGGCATTCACCCAAATATTTTTTTTTTAATTACTTGAAAGGTTGCGGCAAGGAAGAAGAAATGCTGGTGCTGAAAGAGTAGCTGGTGGTCCACAGGCCAGATAATGGACTGGCATACATCAGGTACAAGCAAAGAAAATGGCTACAGGTAAAGCTAAGACTTTTGACTCTAAGTCAGTTTTAAACTGACTTAGAGTCAGAAGTCTTAGCTTTTAGAATACCTCTAATTCTGTTGTGAACTGCCAAACAATTCTGTGCCAGACTGTAAAAATCTTATATCCTGATTCCATGTCTGAATATTACTGCACATACAGAAGGCTTTGTGTTCCTTGAAAATGTATTTAGAAAAAGTAGGACCATAAATGTGTTAGGTTGGGAGGCTGTCTCTCCCAGCACATGGGACTACATGTGGCATAATTATGTTAAACAATGTAATGAACATGATGCCAGGTTGAATGAATCAGTTCAAAAAAACAGTGTAGAGTGCCAGAAACAACAATAGGCCACAAATATACAACTCTATGAATGTTCCCTCACGACTCAAAATGTTAAATTGCAATATTGCATGGCAAAAAAAAATGTTTCTGGTATTTACTGTACGAGATCTTGAGCAGATTATATTTGATATTTGTATTGCTCTTTTACTGCAACACATGCCAAAAATAGCGGAAGTGTTAGGGTTATTAATAAACTAGGAGCAAAATCGCTGTAAGCAGCCAAGTTGATCAGAGTAGCCGGAGGACCACCGACAAGAGACTGGATGGCTGTTAGAAAGGAATGGAATGATTTGAAGGTCCAGACTCAGGCTGCAGGTAATCCAAGACCTCAAACTGGTTTTCTTCTGCCTGACAATAGAATGGATTTTCTTAATTAGGCTTTGATGAAATGTGGTGATTAAATGTCAGCGCGATATGTTTTCATTTCTTTTAGGTTCGTGGCTCTTACAAGAAGGTTTGAAATCACTTAGTGAAAAAAAAAATCACCTTTCTTTTTGTTGTAATTGTGTTGACCTCTACAAATAAATTGTACGTTTGGTAAACTATTACTCAATAGAGACCAATGCCTTTCTCCAGAAATCCATCTCATTTCCTATTCTGAACTTGTCTCTTACCAGGATAGGAGGATCCATACCAGCAGAGGAAACATTTGAACTAGCATAGATGCCTTGGCACTGCAGACAAAGTATGGAGTCTGAGGACAAGAGACAGGGACGGGTCTCTTTTGCAGTTGGTTGGTGACAAAGAAGTTGCATGTAGGCATATTGACTTATTGGACATCTTGTGCGTTACTTTAATGTACAAGAAAGTTTTTTGTCGAGGCTACAAAATAAGAACTCGAAGTGGAGGAGGAGCTGTTGCAAATTGAGAAGTCCAAGTTGCACTAATGAAACCAAATTGGGCTGTCCAGAGAGACATCTTGGAGTGTCTTCCATCTATGCAAATTAACGTGGTCTTTATTTTTTCAAATGAAAAACTTCACGAACAAATCAAAGACATTGAAAGGAATTGGAGTATTATTTTAAGTGGCAAGCATGTTAATGTTAATTTCTTCATTAAAAGTTTGTTCATTTTCAAAAGGGACTTTTCATTTGAAAAGATGGGTGTGGAAGTTGTGTTTACATTGGGCATTATGGGCCTTATTCACGAGTCGGCCATATTGCATTTAAAGTTAGGTAAAATCTTAATTTTTGGAACTTGCGAAGAGAATGAAAGCAACTTAACGTATAATAAATTCCAGTCTGCTTCAATGAATAATTTAGAATTTGTAATTAAACATTCCCCTATATTTAAAGTCATATTTTGTGTCTGCATAATTAGTCTGGCGCCATTCCATTCAACTGTTAACAATTGATGAAATACATTCAGGGAACTCGACAAAAATTGCCAACTCGTAAATAAGGCCCACATTGTCTGCAAAACTCAAATTCGGCAACATTTTACCAAAAATCAAGTACCTGTAAGTCTATGAAATGTTTAATTTAAAAAATCGGATCAAGTGTAAAGTTAAGTTTGATTCGGACTAAAATTTCTTTTTGCAAGGGACATAAGTTTAATTGTAAATTTCAGGGTTTGCTTTGGAGATAAGATTGATTTTGGCAGGATCAGATTATACGGGAAGTTTTATGAAACGCACCACAGCTGTTCGTCATCAACAGAGGAGGACGCCCTCCCGTATGTCCGTTCGTCACAAAAATCTAATCCTCTCAGCAACGATGCACGTACGCGATACGCAAACGTCGCATGACGTCAAAATACGCACACGCATTCCGTACATGCACGGTTTTCTAATGGTCCCTATTATTCGCGAACATTCTAACGTGACGTGAACAAAAACCGGTACCGGCGTAAGTCATTGCAAATATTTTTTCGCAAAGTTTTGCTTTTATTTTTGGGACTCGAGTCTCATTAGCCTTCATCGAGTCGAGTCGAGTCATTCTGATGAGGGACTTGAGTCGAGTCGAGTCATTTGCTCGCAGTGACTCGAGTCGAGGTGAGTCATTTGTCCTCAGGGACTCGAGTCGAGTCGAGTCACCAAAAATTGTGACTCGAGTCGGACTCGAGTCGAGTCATTGACTCGAGTCATTACAACTCTGATATCTATACACCTGTCGGTCGGCGATGATCGAGACGTTAAAAGAGAGGACGGCCCCTATGGGCGTTCGTAGATCACGTTTCGTCGTATACTATAGATTGATGGTGCTTAGCTTTACCGTTTGTATTACACAGAAGAAAAAGGACTACCGTGTTCGGAAAAATAATGATAATAACACATTCTTCATATATAATTTGCGTTTATGAACTGTCAATAATAAAAAGTACATGTAAGATTGAAAGATGAAGATCAGCTAAGAACATGAATAAATATTTTAGTCAATTAAAGATATACATGTTTACAATAATAACACTCCATTTTTTTTAGTGATTTTATACAATTCAGTAAACAGATATTTTCATGATCTCTGCTCTGGTCTGTCAAACCTAGTTCATCCAATCAGAGTATTTCAAAGAGAAACTCGGCACTCTGCCTGTTCTCATCCATACTGTAGCAGTACACAGATGTACTAAAAAGAACAACAGGATATTCCAATAGCTTTTTTTCTCACGTGCTACATCTCTTTGGAATTCCTTGCTTGGTGCTTGTTTCCCTCCAACCTATGATTTGTCCTGTTTCAAGAAGAATGTTAATTCCTACCTTCCGTCTTCCTGAGTACCTACTCTTCTTTTAATTTTTTGCTATAACCATGTACATTATACGTAAAGACATAATAACACTCTTGACTAATAATTTTATTCAGTATTATACATTTCATAAAGCAGATATTTTCATGGTCACTACTCCACTGTTCTGTCCAAACTCGGCACTCTGCCTGTTCTTATCCATACTGTAGCAATACACAGATGTACTAAAAGGAACAAAAGGATATTCCAATAGCTGTTTACCACGTGCTGCATCTCAATGGAATTCCTTGATTAATGCATGTTTTTCTCCACCTACCATCCGTCCTGTTTCAAGAGGAATATTAATTCCTACCTTCAGTTAACTGAGCTGAGTAACTACAGGTACTCTTCTTTTAATTTATATTGTAGCCTGTACCTGGAGTGGCTCTTAGTCTTGTCAGGGCGAATATGCATACAAAATGATACCTCGCAATCCAAATCTTTGCCCTTTTTTTTTAGCGGAGGCCACCGAAACAGAGTAATAGTCTTTTCAAGAAGAATATATTGGATCTTGTCATTGGAATAAGCTCTGCAACTACTGAGTTAAGATGCTTTAAATGCTTTAAAGAATTACTTAACAGTTGGCATACATGCAATTGCATAAACACTAACAAATATAGACACCAATTTTCAATACTTTACTATGATAGTAGGTCACAAAATGATGATAGAAAAGTGTGCGAAATACAAATAAGGTAATATTCTAGTCTTCAGAAAGCTGTATAACTCTTTGAATTCACAAAATGACAGAAACAAACCCATTGAAACACATCATCTCCGGCAAGAATGATTGTCACCATTCAGATTTTTTCCCAGAGTTCTGACTCTTGAGTAGAGGTTCTTAAAATTTTTGTAAAAAACTGCGTGTGTTTTTCACGGGGTTTGTTTTGAAACAGTCTCTCGAATCTAGTTGTTGGGTTCAATACCAGTTTTAACATTTTACTACAAATTCAACTTTAAAAGATACTGGTTATATACATAAATTCCACAAAACAGATTAAGAGGGTACACAAAATTAAAAACATGCCATCATACAAATATATGCAGAGATAACTCTCAAATTTACATGCACAATACACTGAACTTCAAAACGTTTCCTCATCGTGCTTGAATTTCCTTGCATCTTGCAGTTTGAGCACTGTCTTTTTTTAAATGACTTGATTTCTCTTTTCTTGTTTGCATCATTTTAATAAAGATATTTTACTGTATATATTTTGCTGTACTGTTATAGTAAAATACCAATACAAACAATCAATGTCAGAAATATCTGTAGTCGGTACATGTACATCCTAAATATTGCCACTAACTGTATGCATGTTTAATTAAATTGCTATGTTGTGTGATTTTAGTGCGATTTATTTTGACAAAAAACTTATTCTAAACATCATGATTTTCAGTCTAAGTATATACTCTTTACGAGTACATGAGACTTTGAACATTTAAATCTCATTGACGTCAAAATTCTGAACTTGTCACATAGCGTCTGCATATTTTTATTTGAGTTCAGACATTGAGACATCCAATGTTTCGACCGAACGTGTGTTCCGATTCTTTTTGTCAGATTTGTCTACAGAGTTACTGTTACTAGTGGCTCCAGGCGTGCAAGCCGAGTAAATCGTGTACAGGTACGGATTAAGTGAGGAGTTGATTGGTAGGATAAATACAACAATCCACCCATACATATCAGCACCTATTTCAATCGTGTTAGTCTGAGAGAGAATTCCCATGATGATCACCGGCATCCAGCAAGCGAAATCCGTACCTACGATCACCGCCATCTTGACGGCCATTTTCATTTCGCGATTTCGGTGAGCGCTCTTTCTTACCAGCTTACTCGACCTTTTAACACTGACAAATATGGCGACGTAGCAACAAAAGACGACCAAGAAGCAAACCAGATTGACGCCAAGAAACAGAACCACGGACAGGATCCAGGCGGGTTTCTTGTCAGTACCAACATTAAGAGTAAGTTGTTGGCTTCCTAGGGGATTGTTGGTGTTCAATTCAGCTTGGATGCTGTCTGCCCCGGCCGCTTTGGTGGTGAAAGGTAGTCCTATGCAGACATCAGAGAGTCCATACAAATCAGAATCTGGTCGAACAGAGAATGTGGGAACAACGCTCAAGCAAACAGCCACAAACCAAAGTGAACATACCACAATTTTTGTCGATCTGTCCCGGAGGTGGATACCACTGAATGGAAACACAATGCACAGGAAGCAATCGATGCTGATGAGTGTCACGAAAAACACCGACGCCTCACTGGACAAGACCGATATCACTCCGGCTATCTTACACACCACACTGGATCGCCACACGCTAGCAGTACGGAAGTATGCCTCGCCATAAGAAAGATCAGCAACTGCTATCATTAGCATGTACACACCCATCATGAAATCCGAAATTGCCAGATTCAACACCATAAATGAATGCGTCTTCTTACCTCCTCTACCACCTGCGCCTTTTATCCTCCAAATGATAACCACTACATTACCAAAGAGGGTGCTCAACCCCAATACCCACAATGCCACCCGCAATACGTTGTTCTGCAAAAGACTTCCGCACAGGTTCAGTGGTGGTTGGAACTCGGTAGTACGGCAGTCTTCTTCAACCGAGAAATGTTCCAACTCGGCTAAATCACAGCATAAACGGTAGTCGTCAACGTACCTACCAAGCAAACAGGATTGAAACCAAAAGGCTATTATATCTTGTCACGAAACACCTGGTCAACAGGGAACCAGTAGGGGTGCACACCGGTAAATAGGCCTAAATCCTTCCGCCGAGCTCATGAATAAAAGTTATACACTAAAAATATTCTATATTAGAGAGTTCTGAGAGCCATAAAATCGGGGAATTGAAGAGATATGGCATTGATCCTCTGGCCCAGACTTGGGGCTTCCCATTCTGAGCAGTTTGGATGCAATTTGGCTCGATAGTGGCGCTGTTTTGCCATGTTGTTGAGGGATCGTTTTTTAAAATGGCTACTTTTCCGCTTTGGTGAATATAGGCATAGGGGTCGTCTTCTTTGGGTGAGAATATCTCGAAAAGTCAATGGTCAACCCACTAAAAAAATTATAAGAAAATAAAAGATAACATGTTGATCATCATTTCCCTGTGCAGCTTTAATAAATACCAGTGAGAGTTCCGAGTATTTTTCAAAGAATTGTATGGGCATTTGGCACTAGTGTCTATGGGAATTTAAATACAAGGTTGCGCCCGTAGGCAGAAGAAAGCAGTACATGTTTACCGTCATAAACACACCAGATAACTGGAACTACAGTGAGGATAACATCCATATTTTGTAAGTGGATCTAAAGAGTTGAAAGTACATGTAGTTAATTAAATATATTTACTCACACAGTTTGCAGAGACTTTAACTCCTGAAACGCTCCCTTTTCCACCTTGATAAACATGTCGCCTCGTAGTTTGGTTATGATCACACTATAAAAAATATTGAGAAACCAAAAAGACACCATTCATTTCATATGTTTGTAAATTCCGCTTGCATACCGGTATCGCCTTGCTTCGGATACAAAGAAAATTACAATTGGTGGTTTTTATGGAGTTAGTATTTAATAAATTCAAAGAATCCTAAGGACTTGTATTTTTTAGCAAGACGGATTTCGAAAGGACGTGTAAGTATTTATGATCTTTATCAACGTTTCTGATTTTCTGATTGAAAATGTAGACCCATTATCGAAATTTCATAACGTAGAATTCTTTTCAGTCATAAATTACACACTGTCAGTATAGCATTAACTCAAGTCCATGTGTTGATATATCAGGGTTTTTTTTCGAATCGGAAGCTTTCTAAATACACTCCACAAATTGTACACGACTTTATTTACGACTCGGCTAAACTAACTTGAAAGCGAGGTAAATTCTTCATTTTGCAATGACATACAAGTTCATTATAAGGTATAAAAACCAGTAATTCCTCTGGTGAATAATTAAAAATTTGTGATTTAAACATAGACCTATCCCAATGTTTAAAAAATAATGACAGTGAAACTTGGAACGCCTCTAATCAAGAAATAGTATGGCACCATCCCATTTAACAGTTTGCAATGTATAAAACTGATTCAGGGAACTCGATCAAAAATGGCGTCCTTGGGATAAGGTCTTCGATTCTAATTCAGGAAAGCAAACCATAATGGCGCAGGTAAGACTATGCAAACGTAAGAAGGAAGCAATTATCTTACAGTGTTTCAAGATTTGACAGTCCAAGGAAAGCAACCGCAGAAAAAGACCTGATGGGAACCGAAAGTTACAACACAGCTTGAGTGTTTAGCCAACGGGCGCTTGTAATCGTGGTGTACAAGCATTACATTCACTGTGTGGACTTCAGAACAAAAGAGGTCCACATGAACCAGGTAGCAGCGACGTTGTGTGGACTTGGGCAAGTCCACACAGTGGAAAACGGGGTTAGATGCATTTTTGGGTTAGGTTTATCCGTGGCAACATGAAGAGATGACCGGAATCAGAGAAAACAATTTGGGTCGAAAGACTTTTCACAGTGTGAGTAAAACGAGTTTTTTTCACAGGTTTTCTTAACTACACGAAAACAAAAGAATGTCCACACTAGGTAATTAACGTAAACGTGTATGACGAAGTCACTAACTAACCGGTGTGAGTACTGCCAAATTAGCTTTGTTTGGTGCTGATTAATATCGAGGGATTATTGGCGTGTTTTCTCGCATATTCTCGTGTATTCTCGTGAATTCGTTGAAAATTAAAATTGTATGATCGCTAATCATCCTTTATAGCCATGCCACTTGCATAACCACATCAATCCGTACGTTCGTGAGTAAAAATACCCAACTTATGATTCTGCATTCCAAGTGGTTGCACGGTAGCAGATCCAATCTCAATATAATCTATAAGAACAATGTTTAACGTCTGTCAACGTTTGAATTCATTTGTAGTTAACAAGCGCTGCCCCGACGGCTGTAAATGCAGCTATGACGTCGACGATTTCCATGTTCAATGTCAACAAGGTTGGAGTCAAAGCACCCTCGCCAACACTTCAAAAAGGACAGGGGCTCTGTAAGTTGTACACTGTGTTATGTGTTTGGTTTAACATTTTTTTTTTTTTAATAAATATTTAAATGCATTTGGAATGCATATGCCAAACTAACCTTCCGATTTATTATCAAAAGCTTACTTGGATTAAAGATCGCCAGGGACTCGACTAAACACCTGTAAAATTATTCAGTATGGCCTACTGTCATTTAGAAGAATTCAATAAATGTAGGTGATTTCCAACCATAAGATAGTCAAATGATTGATTTTTTTGGAAATGTAAAATCTATTGGTGAAATCATGTTTCGTGATCAACGGGTTAGCTATGTATTTTCACTGTTTCCTCGGAAAGCGTATCCACTGAGCTGACACTTCCGCAGGCTTGGTTTTGAACTTTGTACAATGAATTTCGAGTGGTGTTATTATTGGAGACAAACAATATGTATGAAAAGCAAAGGATCCTATGTGCCCGTACGCTTTACACTGACATGTAAAGGACACTGTTTTAACAAAGATACCCATAATGCAGTGTTCTGCCTTATGTAACAATAGCGATGCCAAGCCAGTTAGGTATCTTGATGAAGTAGTCCAGGTCAAAGGTCACTCGGGACGCCCATTATGGTTGTAGGCCGCTAATTAACCATTGATCTCCATGAGTAAGACAATTAGCGCACGACCGTCTCCGCACGCGTTCATATCCCGAATGACCTGTATCATTGTGCGAATGCGCAGTTGAAATACCGGACTGGCTTTTTGCCGATTATTGACACTGTCTAAACAATTCTTCGCTTGTTTTTGTTTTCCCTTTTAACGGTTCACAGGGAACTTTCTCATGGTGACATCCATACCCTTGAGTCGGTGCTTTCAAAGGCCTGCACTATCTCCAGGCGCTGTGAGTAGAGTTTCCAATTATCGTCAAAATGAACGTTTCTGCCTGTTACAACTGATCACGTAGTAACCAACGGAAAATGTATCACCAACCGATAATGTCACACAAATTGACCGATACTGTATCACTAACCGATAATGTAACAGAAATTGACCGATAGTGTAGTCAATGTTACTACACTATCGGTCAATATTTGATACATTATCGGTTAAGACCGATAATGTAACAACAATCGACTGATAGTGTAGTACATTTTACTACACTATCGGTCAATTTCTGTTACATTATCGGTTAGTGATACAGTATCGGTCAATTTGTGTGACATTATCAGTTGGTGATACATTATTCGTTGGTTACTACATTACCAGTTGTAACAATGCCGAACAACAAAATATTGAGACAAGTCAAGAATCTGCACGAGACAGGGCTTATGCATTTCTGGTGCCAAACTTAGACCCATTAACATGATGAGTTTTGTGAATATCAACTCACATCCAGTTTAAAAGAAAAATCATTATTTCCGGCATTCTTTCTTGCTGTCTCACAGATGCCTATTTATCATTTCAGGTACCTGACAGATAACAACATACAATGGATACAGCAAGGTGCATTTGCTGGGCTGAATATTACATATCTGTAAGTAGTAAATGCCGATATCGCCACATCAGACGAATTTACCGAAATGGGGAAGAATTAGAATGCTACTAATGTGAATTATATATACTGCACCTTTAATGAAATCCAATTATGGCTATTCTTTGAAAAGGGATGGCTAACCTTTTAAAAACTTGGCTTTCGCCGTTATTTCGTGCCAGAACGAATTTCGGGGTCCACTTTTGCGACCTCAAAATATCGGGTTGTTCGTAAAGTGTTCGCCTTTTTCGGACGTGTAAGAAACCACATTGTGCATTGGTGCTGTGTGTAATTTGTAAATGACCACAAAACGTGTACATTACAATACATTGAATTAAAACGACAGGAAAAACGTATGCGTACTCCGTCGTGTCCGATGTAAACAACCGGAGACTTAATGTACTGGCACTGCTGATAATATCGATACATACTTCTATGGTATATAAATATTTGCTTAGTAATATTGTTCTCAATTCAATACTCATCCTTTCGAATTTCAAAGCATCCGTACTCGGAGGGATTGTTTAGTTCTATATGCGTTTATTTCAGCGAAGGCAAAAAGATATTAAGTTGAATATCCTTTTTTTCACAGGGATATTTCTAACAACAAAATAACAAGGATTGATTCGCCCATCTTTTATGAATTGGAGCAACTCGAAACATTGTAAGTGACACTTTCATTTCATTCGAAGGGAGTGATGTGACTATATTATTTGATGGGGGACGCCACGCCACTCTTCTGTTGCATACTGATGACCTTTTTTTAAAATCCGATGTGACATATTCATGTTTTTATCCCAAGGCTAAATTTGCCGTCTGCAAGACCAAACGTAATAAATGGTACATGCGGATAATATTTGTCTAGTTTTGCGTATTTTTGTGCATTCGATTGGCTAGCTCTCATTGCATGTGTTACTAGTATCCAATAAATCCCTCCAACTTTCGTCGCGTCATAGATTAATAAAAATGTATTAAATTTTAACTAATTTTCTTTTCCTTCCTTTCCATATACAGGATGATGGTAAATGTTCCCATCAGGTCTATTTCTGCGGATGCTTTTCTGGGACTATCAAGTCTTAAAACACTGTAAGAGAATTGCTTCCTTCTTACGCTTATAGTTTTACCTGCGCCTTTATGGTGTGCTTTTCTGAATTAGAATGGGAAACCTTATTCACAAGGACGCTATTTTGTTCGTGTTCTCTGAATCAGTTTTATACATTGTAAGCTGTTTTATGATTGGAGTGCGTTCCAAGCTTCACTTTCCTTTTTCATTAATGTGGCTTAAAATTGGAATATATATGTTTAGGCCTAAGCACAAATTTTAAATTATTCATCAGAGTAGACTGGTGTTATACTTTGTAATGAAGTTGTATTTCATTGCTTTCATTGCTACTGGCATGTTCATAAAATGAAGAGTTTACCTCGCTTTTGATTTAGTGCAGCCGACTCTTATAAATAGTTGTGTACAATTTGTGGAGTGTATTGAGCAGGCTTCCGATTCGAAAAAGAAAACCCTGTAGTATGAACACTTGGACACGGGGTTTATGTGTGAAATTCGCGACAAATGTATGGTGTGCAATTCATGAGTCTTCATTTCAATTAGAAAATCAAAAACGTCGATAAAGGTTATACGTACTAACAAGTCCTTTTAAAATCCACCTTGCTTAAAATATATAGGGCCTGTAGATTAGGATTCTTTGAATTTATTAAATACTATAGCTGCATAAAAACAACATCACTTGTAATTTTCTTTGTCTCCGAAGCAAGAAAATACGCAAGCAAAATTCACAAACATATGAAATAAATGATGTCTTTTGGGTTTCTCAACAACTTTTACAGTGTGATCATAGCCAAACTACGAGGCGACATGTTTATCGAGGTGGAAAAGGGAGCGTTTCAAGAGTTAAAGTCGCTGCAAACTGTGTGAGTAAATGAATATAATTAACTGCTTTCATCAACTCTTTAAATCCACTTACAAATGATAGATGTTCCCCTCACTGTAATTCTAGGCATCTGGTGTTTTTAAGGTTTTCCGGTTTTACCTTCCGGTTTTACCTTCCCTTTTTCCGGTTTTACCTTCCCTTTTCCTTCATGACATCCAAACTTTTATTTATTATATTTTAATGACGGTAAACATATTAAGTTATACTTAATTTCTTATACTTAATAGTAGGCCTACGTAGTTCCCTGTCGACAGGTGTTTCGTGACAAGATTTAATTAAAAGCCTTTTTTGTTTTAACTCCGTTCGCTTCACAGGTATGTTGACGACTACCGTTTATGCTGTGATTTTGCAGAGTTAGAACATTTCTCGTTCGAAACAGACTGCCGAACTACCGAGTTGCAACCACCACTGAACCTGTGTGGAAGTCTTTTGCAGAACCACGTGTTGCGCGTGGCTTTGTGGGTATTGGGGTTGAGCGCCCTCTTGGGTAATGTAGTGGTTATCATTTGGAGGATAAAAGGCGCAGGTGGTAGAGGAGGTAAGAAGACGCATTCATTTATGGTGTTGAATCTGGCAATTTCGGATTTCATGAAGGGTGTGTATATGCTAATGATAGCAGGTGCTGATCTTTCTTATGGCGAGGCATACTTCCGTACTGCTAGCGTGTGGCGGTCCAGTGTGGTGTGTAAGATAGCCGGAGTGATATCGGTCTTGTTCAGTGAAGCATCAGTGTTTTTCGTGACACTCATCAGCATCGATTGCTTCCTGTGCATTGTGTTTCCATTCAGTCGTGGTATCCACCTCCGGGATAGATCGACTAAAATTGTGGTAGGTTTACTATGGTTTGTGGCTGTTTGCTTGAGCGTTGTTCCTACAGTCTCTGTTGGACCAGATTCTGATCTGTATGGACTCTCTGATGTCTGCATAGGACTGCCTTTCACCACCAAAACGGCCGGGGCTGACAGCATCCAAGCTGAATTGAACACCAACAATCCCCTAGGAAGCCAACAACTTACTCTTAATATTGGTACTGACAAGAAACCCGCCTGGATCCTGTCCGTGGTTCTGTTTCTCGGCGTCAATCTGGTTTGCTTCTTGGTCGTCTTTTGTTGCTACGTCGCCATATTTGTCAGTGTTAAAAGGTCGAGTAAGCTGGTAAGAAAGAGCGCTCACCGAAACCGCGAAATCAAAATGGCCGTCAAGATGGCGCTGATCGTAGGTACGGATTTTGCTTGCTGGATGCCGGTGATCATCATGGGAATTCTCTCTCAGACTAACACGATTGAAATAGGAGCAGATATATATGGGTGGATTGTTGTATTCATCCTTCCAATCAACTCCTCACTTAATCCGTACCTGTACACGATTTATTCGGCTTGCACACAGCAAACTACAAGCAATAGTAATTCGCAGGACAAACCCGAACCCAAAAAACAAAAGGCATGCTCAGTTGAAACGTTGGACATTGCACTGTCTGAAATCAGACCAAATTAAGCAGCTGCTAAGACAAGTTCAGAATTATTATGTAAATGACATTTAATGTTCACAGTCTCATGCAGTATCGTTGGAATCATAAAGAGTTTATATATTTATAACTTTGAAATTCATGATGTTTGGAATTAGTTTCACACACTAAATCACACAAACAGCAGTTTAATTAAAACAAATGTAATGATATTCATTTCGGAAGCAAAGACACCCACACAGTCATTTTGTTTTAATGTTTAGGATGTACATTTTCAACCTACATGTAACGTGCATTTCTGACATTTTTTGTATTGATATTTTAAGTAAATATCTTAATTTAGATGATGCAATCAAGAAAAGAGAAATAAAATAAATGCTGAACTGCAAGATGCAATATTATTCAAGCACAATGTGGAAACGTTTTGAAGTATAATGTATTGTTCATGTAATGTTACGTAGCAAATTCGAGAGTATTTACATAATATACTTGTATGATGGCATATTCTAAATGTAGTGTACCCTGTAAATCTGTTTCGTAGAATTTATGTATATAACCATTATCTTTTTAAGGTTCAGCTTTTAGTGAAAGGTTAAAACTGAGATTGATTTGAGAGACTGTTTCAAAGCTAATCCAGTAAGAAACACACGCAGTTTTTCACTGAAATGTTAATTACCTGTCTTTGTTGAGTCTTAAGAGCAATATTCTAATGATGACAATCATTCTTGCCGTAGATGGTGTTTTTCAATGGATCCGTTTGTGTCATTTGTGAATTCAAAAAATTGTACAGCTTTCTGACGCTTGAACAATGCTTAAAGGTACTCCAGGTACAGGGTTACAAAAGAAATTAAAAGAAGAGTAGGTACTCAGGAAAACGGAAGGTAGGAATTAACATTCCTTTGGAAACAGGACAGATCATAGGTTGGAGGGAAACAAGCACCAAGCAAGGAATTCCAAAGAGATGCAGCACGTGATTGGAATATCCTTTTGTTCATTTTAGTTCATCTGTGCACTGCTGCAGTATGGATGAGAACAGGCAGAGTGCCGAGTTTCTCACTCAAATACTCTGATTGGAGGAACCAGGTTGGACAAACCAGTGGAGCACAGACCATGAAAATATCTGCTTTATGAAAGGTATAATACTGAATAAAATGGATTGGAGCGTTATTATGCGTTTACGTATGATGTTCTCTCTTTTTCTTAAACACAAAAGTACACATTAAGCCCACGGCAACATATAAATACTTTATCAAGGGGAAACCCTGCGTTGTGCTCGAAACACAAATAATCTAGAGGATTCACTGAAAAAAAGTCAAGAACTTAAAAGAAAACCTCACAAAGAGAGGCCACATCCTATAGCTGAAGTCAGCAAAATAACGTGCAACACACCACTCAACTCGAGAAAGTCCGATTAACAAGGACTGAGAGACTAAACCGAAAGCAAAACAATCCCTCTCGTCTTCACAACTACCTACAACCCACACATGAAACACAGAGACGTCAAAGGAGCAATCCTCCGACACTGGCAAACTATCCAAAGCAATCCGAACTTTCAGAGAAATATTCCCCAAGACCCCATGCTTGCTTACAAAAAAGCCGATAACATAAAAAGACCAACTTATTAGGACCAAACTACCCGGAAAATATCCCCGACCCGGAAATCTGCAACTCTACAAAAACGTACAACACTCAAGATAAACCTTACACGTCTCACTACTGGAAGAAAAAAATCCAGTCACTAAAATCATGTGTCAAAGCACCATGGTTAATTTCCTTAGCATCCATGGGTTTCATTCCCATTAACACCCAACGGGCACACACCAAACTATGCAGGGGCTGATCCGGGAATTCAGGTGGGGGCTCGTACCATACATTTCAATGGGCGCGCTGTTCAATCCGACAATTATTAACACTACATTACAGAATACTGTACAAATAGCCCCTAACCAAGCAGGCTCTGTCCGTATTTTGGGAACAGGCTGGCATTATAACCAGTGTAATTGTTTCTGGTTGTCAGGGCGGGGGGGGGGATTCGCCTTATTTTAATTGAATTTATATGAAAAAAAATTGGACATACCTGTTGTTTTTTTGGAGGACCCCGGTGGAAATTAACTCTTAGACGAAAACACCCACACCCGAACATATTTTACGGGTATTGTCAGTCTATACGAAAGAGCGTCTCTGAATGGGTCTGAGCCACCATTTTCCTTATCCTAAAATGGAGTATTATTATACATACACGTAAAATGAACTAACATGTACTTAAATTGTCTAATTATTGGTTCATGTTTTCAGCAAATCTTCATCTTTAGGTGTTGCATGTACTTTGTGAAATTCCTTTGTCTTCTGTGTAATACCAACAGTAAAGTCAGGCATCATCAACCTAGTCTACAAGATGTCTCAAAATATAGTAGGCCAATTTTTAAAATGTAAATTATCAGAAATGTGCGGCGCTTTAAGCAAAAACCATCGAGCTTATTGTCTGTAACTGCAAGATCTACCAGGCTGCACATGGTTTCGAAGGCATCATCCATCTACAATCCCGGCCAAAATGGTTGCGACACTTCTTGAGCCTGCCACGGTCACCCACTCCCCCGCTCCGCCGGTCAATGTTGTTTCCAGCTGATGGAGCACACACCGCGCAATGAGAGACAAAAATGAACCGGGGCCGGGGGAGGGTGGGGCCCAGCGAGATTTGGCCAGGATTGTAGGTGCAGGCCAGTAAATCGGTCCGAAATTGCCTACGCCGGTCAAATAACGATTTACATGCCCCTAAAATTATTCAGTATTTGAGCACATTGTGGGCCATGAACTTGAGGATTCGTACAAAATAAGGATGAGAGCCGTGCACTGGAACGTGAGCTTGTATTTCTGTACAATTTGGATGAAAGTGGGGCCCTAAAAGCGCTCTCTTTTGCAATGGAGTGAAGCCACCGTTTTTCAAAATGGCGATGGGCCTCAGGACTGTATTTTAAGGGATGATTATATTCGGTTGGAAAGTTCTCCCAAAATTCATCAAGTTAAAGAAAGACCATGATATAAGCTATAAGTCTGATGGTGTCTCGAATACCTTGTAGAGTAAATTGTGAGTATATTTCCAGACTTTCTGAAGTGGAGTATCATTGGGGTCTTTATTGCACCCATAGGGACACTGTTAAAAGAGGGCCCTTATATGGACGCTCTCGGACAGTAGGTGGCGCTCCTCATCGCTGCCGACTGACGTGACTCGCTTTTTCCGATGATGTCGCCGGCCCCTTTGCGCCCCCCCCTCCCGGCTCGCTTTAAAAATCTGTAGCCGGTTGCAATTTACAACTGAGGTGGGTTTAATCGGCGCTAAGAATGTCGGTAACAGGAAGAACAACAAATATCAAGCAGCGGCATCCATTTTTAGAGATCTTCGAAATATTGCATCGTCACGCACACATTTTTTTTTAAAGTATGACATTCTTACAAGTTGGTATATAGAGCCCACGTGCCCTTTAAAACTTTTGAATTGTGTTTTCCAAACGAAATATGAAGGACTCTTAATATGTCCTGTAACAAATGAATTTGCTTGTTTGAGATTGCAGGCCTTTACTCAGATTTGAAAGTTGGCTTTAACTGACGCACTCCAGTTCTGAAATTGCGCACACTATTCACAACGAATTAAGAGCGTCCCGCTCTTAATTGGAAATTTGAAATTAAATAATTGATAGCTTGGTCTGGGCCAATTTTTTTCGTGCGATGTCTCATTTGAAAGCTCATTGGAATTCGCGATTTGGGGGGTTTAATTCCATTTGTAATTGTAAACAACATAGTTATTTACGATCATAAGTAAGACTTTTTTGACACGACGTATGAAAAGACGTCGCGCCGGCAGATAGTATCAATTTCTAGCACTGTACAAGAGTCCCCCAGGCCCCTATAAAGGAGGGGGGGGGGTCCAACCCCCCAGTTCTGTGATACAATCGTTTTCATAGAAATTATCTGAAAATAATGTGACCCCCCCCCCGCTCTGAAACCCCAAATAATCTATACTGGTAATAACGTCCGCATAATAACGTTCCCACATTCTGGGGACTCCAACAATAATTGCTTACCCCATTTCATTCTTTCATCCTACATGAGCTACAGAACCTTGATTTGGGTCAAAATAGTGGTAAGTCGATATCACATTTCATATCAATGTACCAACTTACGTCAGATCTAGTAACTTTTGAAGGGGATGGGTTGGGAGGAGGGGGAGTGGTTCAGGCCCGTCAGATTCAGATACACATGTACATACTTTATTGTGTCAGCGCAGGAGAAGGGTTCGACCCCCAGCCCCTCTGGATCCGTGACTGCATGTCACTGACAGTCAAAGGCTAGTCTGTAAAAGCCTCATGTTATGGAATTTTCCAATTCAAATTTTAAGGTACATTGGGGTTTTCCACTTGAATTTGTTTTTCTATTTTGTATTTCCAGTTTTAAGGGTGAGGAGCTTTGTTTTCTTGCGTGTTCCTAATTTGCGATTAACTATATTTGGGAAATGTTCACAATTTAAGAAACGTTATTAGTTTGAAACGTAAAAAACACATGACAATGTACATTTTTATTTTTCTCCCGGTACAATATTGCATACTGCGTTTCTTACTTCAATTGAAAATTGCGACATTAATAATGGCATAGTTTTTGATTACAATCAATTATTAAAAAATTATTGATTTATTACACAGACCTTTGCTTTGTTTTTAATACTACCGTAGGCCTGCCGAGCAGATGTAATCATCATACTAATTAAACCAAAGTTTTAAAAAATAGAGGCTAGCAAGAAAATCAAAAAGTTATGTGCTAGCCAAGCATTCAGGGATCGGTCTGAGCCATAACAATGCCCCAGCCAATCCCTTAGGGCTCTTCCGGGATCTCGGCGTTCCCTTTCAATACACACTTCCTTCCCTGTTAATCCATGTAACCCCGGAGGGCCAGGCACCATGTAAAAGCAAAGAGCTAAGGGAGGAACAGGGCGGCACCCTAAGCCCTGATCCTGTACGTAGACGCCAACCTGGAACTCACGGACAGTACCAGCAGCAGTGCTTACCGATTAAGCTAAAGTACTGTTGGTATTTTACGACGGGAAATTAAACGTCTTATCATGACTGAATATAACGCGTGTGTTGAAAAGCCAAAAGACACCGACGGGATTCGATACCGGGCTCCGCGATTCGTGGACGACGGATCTAACCACTCGGCCACCAGGCTTCCTTAGAATTCTCCTCAAAAACAATTTGTCTTAATAATAGGCGGAGAAACCTGGAACATTGCTGTGTGCATCTATTTGGCTTCAAGGACGAACAGAATTGAAGTCGGCAGTAATGAGTCAACTGTTTTCATTTGTTTGGATAATTGTATACGGCAGCCTCGTTAGTAGTAGGCCTACACGTGCACTAAACATATTTATCGTTACGCAACAATGAACACTATTATTATGTAGGCTATTTTGAATTTTGGCAGGGGGGGGGGTCAGGCCTGTTAGATTTCTATATGATCTTATGTTTGTAATGTTTAGCCTATTTTGTGTGTGTCAGAGCGGGGGGGGGGTCCAGCTGGGTGGGGGAGGGGTTGGGGTTTGAACCCCCTGTGGATCCGCGCCTGACTTCTACTGTTTCTATTTGGACAAATAAAGATTATCAACCCCATCACTACTATTTTAAAAAAATACGGACGTTTTGAAAAAAAAAGAAACGATAATTTCTTTTTACAGATTTCGTCACCGACACCACCGATTTTCAGTTTTTGGAATTTTTGAGCATTATTCATCAAGGCCTACCATTGCACGAAGTTTCAAAGCTTCAAGAGCTTTACTTTAATAATTATGATTAGTATCCATGGCAACTTTTGCGTTTTCACGAAGTAACACTCAAGTTCCATTTACCATTGCAATGCATGGCGCGCACTCTGCTCATAAGTGAGCAAAAACGTTTTCACGAAGTAACACTATTCTTGTAATAAGTTGTATGAGCGCGTGCGCGCTGACCTGAAGTTGCACTTTCCTCGTGTTGAATACATTGAAGAGTTACAGTTTCGCATTTTTTTTTTATCTTTTACATTTATGTGCGATGTTCAATATAAGTGTGCGATGTTTTCATTATTTGCGCGATGTTTAATATATTTGTGCGATGTTTTACAATATATGTGCGATGTTCAATATATGTGTGCGATGTTTTACATTTATATGCGATTTTCAATTTATATGTGCGATGTTTTTGACGATATATATGTGCGATGTTTTCAATATTATGTTCGATTTTTTGCATTAAATGTGCGATGTTTTTCGATACAATTGTGTGTGTTGTTCTACAATATATTTGCGATATTCTCAAATATGTGAGCAATGTTTCACACATGTGTTTGACATTTCGAGCTATTTGTATTCGATGTGTCATCATTATGTTTGCATTCGATCTTTTGCAATATGCATTTGATATTTTCCTTTTCATTCGATGTTTCTTTAAGAGTCAAAGTCTGGTAACTAGACCGCGAAAGTCTGACTATTTTGCCTAAAGTCAGTGTATGAGACGTCAGGGGATCGCGTAAACTGATTAGAGCCAGACCTAAACGGTAAAAACCGGAATTGTGGGTAATTCTTTAAGCATACGCAATGCGTTCATCATTGTTTGGGCAGTACTTTCAGCTATGCCTGTACTACCCATAGTGTTATGTGCATCATCTATGCATTGAGGAGTGCATGACACATGGTCTGAGCTCCAAGGCCGATGTGCACCTGTCCCGTTTAATGATCCAGATACCTGTTAATTTGTTAGCATAAGCTGATGTAAAATTGGGCAAAATTAGATGTTTATGAAAAAAAAAATTGTAAAGGGTTAACCTTGCATTTTTTTTTTTTTAGCAAAATCGGGAAAAATCAGATGTTTCTGGAAAATTGCAAATTGTATGGGGTTAGATGTTTATGAAACATTTCAAATCGTAAGGTGTGAACATTGCATATTTTAGCGAAATTGGGCAAAATCAGATGTTTCCGAAAAATTTCAGATGTAAGGGATTAAGGCCAAAATAAAAAAGTCTCCGGTTTCTGGTATGCGCGCGGGTCGCCGTAGCCATGCGCGTCGGCAAAATGAAAAAGTTTTTATTTTCAATGAACGATGATGTCTCAAAACCGCCAAACTCATGGTTTGACTGGAATCCTGCTGCTGCAAAATTTTAACGTGTTTTTAGATGGGGTTATGATCGAGAATAAGCTTTATGTGGCCTCTCTGGTCTCCCATTGTATTTGCACTAAGTTTAGTCGTGCACCATTTGCAGTCATCAGCCGACATTTGAAGCAAAAAAAAAAAACAAGCCGCGTCGCCGCACCACTTTTTGGGCAAGCTCCATACCAGAAACCGGCCTAACCTTGCTTTTTTAGTGAAATTTTGCAAAACTAGATGTTACGAAAAATTTCAAATTGAAAGGGGTCTATCGAGGGGACGATCCTTATTTCAACTTCCGGAGATTCGCTGACAGTCTCTATTTTTCTTTTTAAGAAAGTCGAAATAGCTGAGGTCTATCGAGGGGACGATCCTTATTTCAACTCCCGGAGATTCGCTGACAGTCTCTTTTTTTTTTTTTAAGAAAGTCGAAATAGCTGAAGAGGGAGGTGAGAATCTATATGTGCCCAGATACATAGAGTAGAAACCTACGCGTCTGCCTTTTGAAAATACACAATTGCGGTGTTCATTGTTGCGTAATGATCTGCCTAGCACATGACTGTTTTGCACATTAGGCTGTGTTATGCAGCTTCCTAACAAACCAAACACACTGGGCTCATTATATCGACTTGTTAAGCAAATGGACCCAGTAATCTTCCTGGCGCGTTTGCTCACCTATAAAGACAACTTTTCTCAGTTTAAGGAAAATTCTAAGGTAACCAAATGGCCGAGTGGTTACGATTCGTCGTCCACGGTTAGCGGGGTCCCGGGTTCGAATCCCGCTGGTGTCTTTTTGGTTTTTAACGTATGAGTTCAATTATTCACTATAAGAGATTTAATTTCCCGTCGTACCTTAGCTTAATCGGTAAGCACTGCTGCTGGTACTGTCCGCGAGTTCCAGGTTGGCGCCTTCGTACAGGTTCAGGGCATGTGGTCCACTCGGAGGATCAGGGCTTAGGGGCCGCCCTGTTCCTCCCTTAGCTCTTTGCTTTTACATGGTGCCTGGCCCTCTGGGGTTATATAGATGGATAGGGAAGGACGTGTGTATTGGTCGGGGACGCCGAGACCCCGGAAGAGAACTAAGGGATCGGCTGGGGCATTGTTATGGCTCAGACCGATCCCTGAAAGCTTGACTAGCACATAACTTTTTGATTTTTTTACCCTCTATCTTTTGTACTTTGGTTTAGTTTGATATCTACAGCTGCTCGGCAGGTCTACGGGTAGTATTAAAGTTGAAACAAAGGTGTATGTTAGAAATCAATGAATATTTCATAATTGACTATAATCAAAACGGAGTTTCGTTTGATCAATTTGACTATCATTATATAATGACGCGATTGCCAATTGACGTAAGAAAAGCCATAAATTATACCGGGAAAGAATAAAGATGCACATTGTAATATAAATATATTTATGCATCTTTCAAATAACGTGTCTTTAATTGTGAGCATTCCAAACAATACAGTAATTCGCAATAGTAATAGAATGGTATATGATAGCACGATCAATGCGTCTCTTTTAAATAAAAAAAAAAAAAGTTTAGGCGCCTATGTGTGAAATATTTGATTGACTATGAGCATTCCATACAAATGAGTTAATTTGCAAAATATAGCAACAACAAAAGAGAAAGGAAAAACAGAAAATTTCTTTACCCTAAAAACTGGAAAAACAATTTTTTTTAAAAGACAAATGGGACACTTCATGTATTGATTTAACAGTTTGCATTTAACCTTACGTTTTAGCAAAATTGGGAAAAATCAGATGTTTCTGAAAAATTGCAGCATGTTCATTTTATCACTGAAAGATAAAATACATTATTCTCCACGAACACACGGCTGGCTGAGTTTCAAAATGTCTGTTAATCAGCGGATGGTTGCTATGGTATGGAATTAGTAAACATATTGATTGCCCAAATTGCAGCTGGCCATTCATTGCTGGCATCAAGCCAAAAGTGCTGTTCATAGGCAGAAGTTGATGTAACTTCAAAGGGAGATATAAATATTGATACAAACGTGTTAAGTCCACGCGCGCGCACAGACGCACTACGTGCACGCCGTGGATGAAAGGCCAGTTCGGCGTAGCTTTTTGAGACCGCAACAACAAAAATAAATTTCTCCTGGAATAAGCGTTTGTTCGCTTACATTCCATGAATTTTTCGTTCACATTTGAACTTCGGTTAGTGAACTTATGATTTGCAAATGTTATGCAGCTGACTTCAGTGATCTTTTGGGGTTTTGGAGACGGCATTTACGTATATCCTTCGTCAAGTACGACCATACAGCTTTTACAAGTTGCCTCGTCAGAACGTCAGCCCAAGCGATCCGCTCGCTTGTCGACATTTCATGCGATTTGTCACAGCCGTCCAAGGTTTCCAGAACATGAATTCTATCAAGTATCAGCGTTTTAGGCCTAGGCCTACTCGTACTTTTTCGAATGCTGAATCACCACTGGATTATGTCAGCCGTCCATGATTGAAGCTTGTGTAGTCCTACTTGAATCATGGCCCGTCATAAGTTTACGGACACCGAAGTCCAGGCGCCAAATCAACGGTCATGACGGTGCGTTCCAGCCGAGTCCGGGCAGCGCATCTCCTCCCAGCTTTCAATCCGCCCCGGTGCTGGTGGCTGGTGTTCTCCGCATGCTTGACCGCGGCAACGTGTCAGCCTGCAGTGTGAACGCTGGATCTTTGTTCTTCACGACCCTCTCTCGAGATTTCCCGCTTGGTGCACTGGGTTGGACATCATGCTCAAACATGCCATGCATGATGGAATTCAAGGTGAGAATTTTCCAATCACACAGCATTTGTTTTGGGCCCGTTTGTTGTACTGTGCAATATCGTGTGAAGTTTTTGTTCACCGTTTTTATGATTTTAGTTTTAACGCTAGGCCTCAATTATACGCAGCCAGCGGTAGGGCCCTATCGAAAGTGCGGAGATCGATCGACATTTGATTGAATCCTACAATTTCCTTTCATACCTCCATGGTTTGACCTAATTTGGATAGTTGAATTAATGATTCTGATATTTAAACTGAACAAATTGTCCAATATGTCTAATGAGTTTTACGGCACATTGAATGTAATATCACCATGATTTGATACAAATTCGATCATTCGGGGACCGTTAAGCGCGATAGTTAAAATGCCTATCCACTGCAAGCTGAAGGCGAATCATGGCGATTAGGCATCACTTGATCACCGAGGCCTTAACTTTGGTAGCCTACTGAGTCAACTTTATACCTGGGTAGCTTAATTGTTTGCCATAATTAATAAGCCTAGGCCTACATCCTGGTTTCCTGAAGCTATGACTATGAGCTGAGCTATTCTAAGTGTTCAGTTGACTTGTTCATTCACTTTTGCAATTACTTCCCTCAACGGAGATACCTGGTCCCTACTTCATTTTATTTAAAAAAAAAAAAAAAAAAAATTATTGAATTGTATCAATAGTTTTGTTTTTGCAGCCAGCCATTTATGTTTAATAATATAATTAATACTAATAGGCCTTTGTTGGCCCTATATTACGACATGTTGAGGCATGCACTGGGGCTTGTTTTGTTTTCCTCACATATAGGACTAAAACTCATGAAAGAATTAGCAGGGGCTAGGCTCTAGCGCCTATTCAGTTATTTCGTTTGTTTCATTTGTATTTGTCTCAAATCGTGGCCAGAGTGCAAATGTAACCGTAAAACATAATAAGAAGTAAATGAATAATAAATAAATAAACTAACAAACACACAAATGAAAAAAAAAAAAAAAAAAAAAAACAAATCCAATAAGATACTAGAGCTAAAACAGCCCTGGGCAATTCATTAATTTTTCAGACCATTTCTAGTCTGACAAATGTTATTGTTCTTCAGCTAATTTGAGCCGATCTTTCGGCATTGGTTCCTAATACAATAAATAGGGGCCCGGGGCCTGTAATAACACCGCTGTGCAACCTGAGCAGTTTTTAGCCAGTGCATGTAATGCCAATTACATAGTTATAAACATAATCATGATGATATTAATGGTAGGGTCTACACAATTAAATGTAAAGACAGCACTTTAATGCAAATTAAAAAACAAAAACAAAAAACAAAAACAAAAAAAAACAAAAGAAGAAGAAGAAGAAGAGTGACAGTGTCCCCACTGGCATGATTAATCTTGACAGTTCCTAAGATAAGATAGTACTTCCACATAAATTTGCGATTTTGGCCAAACATGACATGATCCCTGTTTGTCAGAGCAGCTGCTTTCGGAGCAGGTTGGCAGATCTGAGATCACTGGATGGGCACTATCTTAACCTATTTTGAAAAGGCATGTTAATTGTTAACCCAAGGAACCTGGCCAAAGAGTCCAAAAACGCAGTAGGCTCCGACCGCTTGACAATGTGTAATTAACCCAACCTTGTGTGATTGCAGCAAAATGCTAGATTCTTTTTCACACAATAAAGGGGGACCTATTCATTCGAGGCATAGTTTCTCTCCTGTTTAGCTTGACATCCTTTTCTGTCACCTAGGCCAACTTGTGAAGCCATAGGAATTTATACTAACATTTAAAATTATAATGAAATACTATACTACAAACTTTAATAATTAAATAGTAATAATTTCTACTAATGCTATAACAGCGAGACTTTACCGTAGACTTGTGCACAAACCTAGACTATCACCTAATCCAAGTTTACCTCTTATCTTTTCTTCACGAAATTTGGTGATTTTCTCGAGCTAGATAATTTGCAACACAAACATTCCTTGTCCTAAGGGTCGTTCTAACAATAGGGTGACTCCAATTTGTCACCCCCACATGGCATGTTGCCAAAATCCAGATGTGACTTGCCAAATAAATTTAAAAAAAAAAAGAACCTGTCGCCCATTTGTGGGATGCTGTAGATTATATAATAATAATGATAATAATGATAACAAACACCCTGACAAAACAAATAAAAGAAAAAACCCACCCCAACAAACAACCAACCTAACGAACACATAAACAAAAAATAAATGAATACATTTAAAAGATAGATATGTTTGCAAAGGATAGCTGCTGCTTTGAGTATTTTCTGTTGCAGGATGCCAGGGGATAGCACACGCTACAAATTGGTTTGGGACCGGGACTCATACCATCGAATGCTCTTCAGATTTGCAACATAGAGGTCTTCCAAGGTTGGACATCTTGTCAAGTTCGGTGGGTACTGATCGTCCAGCAATTTGGCCAGTTTGGCGTCCAGATTATAAACTGTTGCCGAAAGGCGAATATCAGGAAAATAACTGTCAACAGGATAAAAGCTGTCAACAGAAAAAGCGGCACACTTTTTTGACCATGACCTATTAAATTCTTTGGACATCCATTTCAATTAAGTTGACGCGATTTAAAAACATGATGGCATTGAGGAGGATAATACAACATAAAGTATACGCTAAGTCATATGATCTGTAGACACATACATTTAACCACATGTTGCGCGTTTACGTGCTTGACCCAGATCTTTAGCAGCCCAATTGTACTATTCATATGTAGGCCTACCTGTAAGTGTAATAATATTTCCCATTGTCATGTTAACGTTGATGCACCGTACTTAAGCCTCCTGCTGGTAATGATTTTTCCAAAGAAAAAAAAAAAAATTGGGCTTCAAAAACAAGGAACAGATAAAGCTGGTTAGAAACATTTCTTGACATGAAATGAATATTGCTAAGTAAATTACAACTTGGAATTTTCTAAATTGCATTCATGCTTTTAAAGTCATTGTATTGGGTTGTAGGTTGTACATAGTCCTGGCTATTTTGTACTGTATTTTATTTTACATTGAACACGGAATACTCATCTTCAGGTAACAGTTTAAATGACTAACTATAGCTATACATTGACTGTTTACATTTAATAACGGCTACTTCAACAAGTTCATTGTTTTAAGGGGATTTAAGTAATAATTGTACTTTTGGAAGATAACATAAACAATTAAAAAGTAAAAAAAAACAAAAAAAAAACTTTATGCCTCCAGATAATTTTGCTCCAAAAACTACAAAGAAAACTTGGTCGCCTATTTGGGGGCCGGAAGGGAATTTTTTCGATCTTTTCCACCAGAATGGGTTTCGTACTGGCTTTTCGCCTTTTTCAGGAGCAATAATAGCTAATTTGTTTAGTTCACGTTAGTGATACTCACAATAGGAGGTTGATATGTTGGGGATAGTTCCCCTTACTGATTTAGATTAGATCTACCCACGGGAAAATAGTACATTTCGTCCTCTTTTTGTCCACGAATGGTTTTGCCACTTTGCAGGCCAGCTTAGAAGGTAGCCACTAACATTTCCTCCTTTGTATCAATTGAATCTATATCGATCAGGATTGGTTTGAGAAATATATAAAAGTATTTAATCAACATTTGTAGTTAGTTTTACCTCTTTTGACAACGTTATCCAATGATCAAGTTGTGGCGTATGATTATAATACCTAACTTTGTAATGTGTATTATTATTATGCATGTTTAATTTTCAAAAATTTCAAAGAGGCAGCTTGTGTGGTTTAGGAAGAGTGCCAAAGATTTGTGGCAAGCATGCCGATGAGGTTACAGCATTAATGATGTTTGCAACATTAAATCTTTAAAAAAAAAAAGAAATGGTAGCAGTTCGCACTCTATCCTCAGTTGGTAATAGTTATACACAACTCCAGTATTACCCTGGCGCTAGTATTTGTTTCGTTCACTCTTTCTCTTTTGGGGTTCTACTCTTCGGGGTAAGGGCGTGAGGGTACTGCCTGTCGTCCCATGGGGCGCGCGTTGCGCGTTTGGCGAAGTTGGCTGGGAGCGACGGGCAGTGCCTCAATTCAAACTAAATAAACAAGTTGGGTGAATAGTTCTTAAGTAAAACCTTTGAATTTGGACGTTAAACATTTAACAAGTTGTGTTTAATCTTTGTAAAAAAGTACGCCAAGCACCCATTTGTACTGATGGGGCATGCCAACCGTATCTACGAGCGGTGGACCAAATCGGTGTGCTTTAACTACAAATAACTTCTTGAGTAATATAGGCATATAAATACTAAAGTCACGTGACAAATACTTAAGTCATGTGACAAAACACTTTGGCTAGCATCCACTTGTTCTGGTGGGGCTAGTGAATGGTTGGCAAGCGTGCCAAGGTTTCGGGCCCAGTGATGCCAAGCATGGCAAGTATTTGGGGCAAGCGTGCCCCGTTTTTAGCTTGTTTAAAATGTTTCTAAGGCAAATATATTTTAGCAAATAGGTAATTATTGGTATGTTATAGCTTGTTAACGTATTTACGGACATTTAATACAGTTAAACATTGACCAAGGAGAAATAAATTAGCGGCTCAAAAAATCTATGCCAGAAAAGTCAAATCAACTCTCACTGTGTGGTTTTGTGTGTTGTCTGAGAATAATGAGGGGTTAACCCTGCATTTTTAGTAAAATTGAGATGTTTAGGAAACATTTCAAATTTATATGGGGTGAACCTTGTATTTTTTAGCGAAATTGGGAAAAATCAGATCTTTCTGGAAAATTTCAGATTGTAAGGGGTTAACCTTGCTATTGTAGTAAAATTTGGCAAAATAAGATGTGCATGAACAATTTCAAAGTGTAAGGGGTTAACCTTTCTTTTTTGGTAAAATTGGGAAAATTTAAATGTTTATGAAAAATATCAAATTGTCAGTGGTTAACCTTGCATTTTTAGCAAAATAGGGCAAAATCAGGTGTTTATGGAAAATTTCAGATTGTAAGGGTTAACTTTGCAGTTTTAGCAAAATTGGGCAAAATCAGATTTGTATGAAAATTCAAAAATTGTAAGTGGTTAACCTTGCCAAATTAGGGCAAAATCAGATATTTCTGGAAAATTTCAGATTGAAAGGGGTTAACCTTGCTTTTTTTAAGCGAAATTGGGAAAAATCAGATGTTTCTTAAAAATTGAAGATTGTAAGGGGTTAACTTGGCATTTTTAGCATAACTGGGCAATATCAGATTTATATGATAAATCTCAAATTTTAAGGGGTGAACCTTGTATTTTTAGCGGAAACTTTTCATCTGGATTTATAGAAGCATCTGATTCTGCCCAATTTTAGTAAAATATGCTCCAAATTTTGCTAAAAAAGCAAGGTTAACCCCTTACCATTTTAGATTTTTCATACAAATCTGATTTTGCCAAATTGTACTAAATATACAAGGTACACCTCTTACAGTTTAAAATTTTCCAGAATCATTTGATTGAGTCCTATTTTGCTAAAAAAATGCAAGGTTAATTCTTTATAATTTGAAATTTTTCATAAACATCTAACTTTGCAAAATTTCACTAAAAAAGCAAGGATAATCCCTTACATCTGAAATTTTCCAGAAACATCTGATTTTGCCCAATTTCACTAAAATGCAAGGTTAACCCCCTTACAATTTGAGATTTTCCATAAACATCTGATTTTGCCCTGTTTTGCTAAAAACAATGCAAGCTGAACCCCTAACAATTTGAAATTTTTCATAAACATCTAATTTTTATTAAATTTCACTAAAAAAAAAAGGTAAGGTTGATTCCTTGCATCGGAATTTTTTTCAGAAACATCTGATTTTGCCCAATTTTGCTTAAAATGCAAGGTTAACCCCTTTCAATCTGCAATTTTCCAGAAACATCTGAATTTGCCCTAATTTGGCAAAGGTTTACCCCTTACAATTTTTTGATTTTTCATACAAATCTGATTTTTCCCAATTTTGCTAAAAATGCAGGGTGAACCCTTTACAATCTGAAATTTTTCATGAACACCTGGTTTTGCCGTATTTTGCTAAAAAAATGCAAGGTTAACCGCTAACAATTTCAAATTTTAATGCACATTAAAATTTGCCCAATTTTACTAAAAAAGCAAGGTTAACCCCTTACATCTGAAAATTTCAGATGTAAGGGGGTTAATCTTGCTTTTTTTAGTGCCCTAATTTGGGAAAGGTTAACCCCTTACAATTTTTGATTTTTCATACAAATCTGATTTTTCCCAATATTTGCTAAAAAAGCAAGGTAAACCCCTTTACATCTGAAATTTTTCAGGAAGATCTGATTTTGCCCAATTTTGCTAAAAATGCAAGGTTCACCCCTTACAATTTGCAGTTTTCATGAAAATCTGATATTGCCCAATTTTGCTAAAAATGCAAGGTTAACCCCTTTCAATCTGCAATTTTCAAGAAACATCTGATTTTGCCATAATTAGGCAAAGGTTAACACCTTACAATTTTGATTTTTCATACAAATCTGATTATTCCCAATTTTGCTAAAAGTGCAAAGTGAACCCTTTACAATCTGAAATTTTTCATGAACACCTGGTTTTGCCGTATTTTGCTAAAAAATGCGAGGTTAACCCCTAACAATTTGAAATTTTTCATACACATTAAAAATTTGCCCAATTTTACTAAAAAAGCAAGGTTAACCACTAATAATTTGAAATTTTTCAAGCAAGGTTACAATATGATGATTTTTTCCAGAAAGATCTGATTTTGCCTAATTTCGCTAAAAATGCAAGGTTCACCCTTACAGTTGGTTAACCCCTTTCAATCTGCAATTTTCTTTTGCCATAATTAGGCAAAGGTTAACACCTTACAATTTTTGATTTTTCATACAAATCTGATTTTTCCCAATTTTGCTAAAAAAAGCAGGGTTAACCCCCATACATCTGACATTTTTCAGAAACATCTGATTTTGCCCAATTTTGCTAAAATGCAAGGTTAACCCCTTACAATTTGAAATTTTCCATAAACATCTGATTTTGCCCTATTTTGCTAAAAAAAAATGCAATCTTAACCCCTTACAATTTGAAATTTTTCATAAAAATCTGATATTGCGCAGTTTTGCTAAAAATGCAAGGTTAACCCCTTTCAATCTGCAACTTTCCAGAAACATCTGATTTTGCCATAATTGGGCAAAGGTTAACCTCTTACAATTTTAGATTTTTCAAACAAATCTGATTTTACCCAATTTTGCTAAAAATGCAAGGTGAACCCCTTACAATCTGACATTTTTCATAAACACCTGATTTTGCCCTATTTTGCTAAAAAGTGCAAGGTTCAACCCTTACAATTTGAGATTTTTCATAAACATTTAAATTTGCCCAATTTTACTAAAAAAGCAAGGTTAACCACTTATAATTTGAAATTTTTCATTCACATCTTATTTTGCCAAATGTCACTAAAAAAGCAAGGTTACAATATGAAATTTTCCAGAAAGATCTGATTTTGCCCAATTTCGCTAAAAATACAAGGTTCACCCCTTACAATTTGAGATTTTTCGTAAACATCTAACTTTGCCAAATTTCACTAAAAAAGCAAGCATAATCCCTTACATCTGAAAATTTTCAGAAACATCTAATTTTGCCCAATTTTGCTGAAGTGCAAGGTTAACCCCTTACAATTTGAAATTTTCCATAAACATCTGATATGCCCTAATTTGCTTTTAAAAAATGCAATCTTAACCCCTTACAATTTGAAATTTTTCATAAACTTCTTATTTTCACCAAATTTCACTTAAGAAAAAAGGAAGGTTAATTCCTTACATCGGATTTTTTCCAAAAACATCTGATTTTGCCCAATTTTGCTAATATATGCAAGGTTCACCCCTTACGATTTGAGATTTTTCATAAAGATCCCATTTTGCCCAATTTTGCTTAAAATGCAATGTTTACCCCTTTCAATCTGCAATTTTCCAGAAACATCTGATTTTGCCTTCAGTTGGCAAAGGTTAACCTCTTACAATTTTTGATTTTTCAAACAAATCTGATTTTACCCAATTTTGCTAAAAATGCAAGGTGAACCCCTTACAATCTGACATTTTTCATAAACACCTGATTTTGCCCTATTTTGCTAAAAAGTGCAAGGTTCAACCCTTACAATTTGAGATTTTTCATAAACATTTAAATTTGCCCAATTTTACTAAAAAAGCAAGGTTAACCACTTATAATTTGAAATTTTTCATTCACATCTTATTTTGCCAAATGTCACTAAAAAAGCAAGGTTACAATATGAAATTTTCCAGAAAGATCTGATTTTGCCCAATTTCGCTAAAAATACAAGGTTCACCCCTTACAATTTGAGATTTTTCGTAAACATCTAACTTTGCCAAATTTCACTAAAAAAGCAAGCATAATCCCTTACATCTGAAAATTTTCAGAAACATCTAATTTTGCCCAATTTTGCTGAAGTGCAAGGTTAACCCCTTACAATTTGAAATTTTCCATAAACATCTGATATGCCCTAATTTGCTTTTAAAAAATGCAATCTTAACCCCTTACAATTTGAAATTTTTCATAAACTTCTTATTTTCACCAAATTTCACTTAAGAAAAAAGGAAGGTTAATTCCTTACATCGGATTTTTTCCAAAAACATCTGATTTTGCCCAATTTTGCTAATATATGCAAGGTTCACCCCTTACGATTTGAGATTTTTCATAAAGATCCCATTTTGCCCAATTTTGCTTAAAATGCAATGTTTACCCCTTTCAATCTGCAATTTTCCAGAAACATCTGATTTTGCCTTCAGTTGGCAAAGGTTAACCTCTTACAATTTTTGATTTTTCAAACAAATCTGATTTTACCCAATTTTGCTAAAAATGCAAGGTGAACCCCTTACAATCTGACATTTTTCATAAACACCTGATTTTGCCCTATTTTGCTAAAAAGTGCAAGGTTCAACCCTTACAATTTGAGATTTTTCATAAACATTTAAATTTGCCCAATTTTACTAAAAAAGCAAGGTTAACCACTTATAATTTGAAATTTTTCATTCACATCTTATTTTGCCAAATGTCACTAAAAAAGCAAGGTTACAATATGAAATTTTCCAGAAAGATCTGATTTTGCCCAATTTCGCTAAAAATACAAGGTTCACCCCTTACAATTTGAGATTTTTCGTAAACATCTAACTTTGCCAAATTTCACTAAAAAAGCAAGCATAATCCCTTACATCTGAAAATTTTCAGAAACATCTAATTTTGCCCAATTTTGCTGAAGTGCAAGGTTAACCCCTTACAATTTGAAATTTTCCATAAACATCTGATATGCCCTAATTTGCTTTTAAAAAATGCAATCTTAACCCCTTACAATTTGAAATTTTTCATAAACTTCTTATTTTCACCAAATTTCACTTAAGAAAAAAGGAAGGTTAATTCCTTACATCGGATTTTTTCCAAAAACATCTGATTTTGCCCAATTTTGCTAATATATGCAAGGTTCACCCCTTACGATTTGAGATTTTTCATAAAGATCCCATTTTGCCCAATTTTGCTTAAAATGCAATGTTTACCCCTTTCAATCTGCAATTTTCCAGAAACATCTGATTTTGCCTTCAGTTGGCAAAGGTTAACCTCTTACAATTTTTGATTTTTCAAACAAATCTGATTATTCCCAATTTTGCTAAAAATGCAAGGTGAACCCCTTACAATCTGACATTTTTCATAAACACCTGATTTTGCCCTATTTTGCTAAAAAGTGCAAGGTTCAACCCTTACAATTTGAGATTTTTCATAAACATTTAAATTTGCCCAATTTTACTAAAAAAGCAAGGTTAACCACTTATAATTTGAAATTTTTCATTCACATCTTATTTTGCCAAATGTCACTAAAAAAGCAAGGTTACAATATGAAATTTTCCAGAAAGATCTGATTTTGCCCAATTTCGCTAAAAATACAAGGTTCACCCCTTACAATTTGAGATTTTTCGTAAACATCTAACTTTGCCAAATTTCACTAAAAAAGCAAGCATAATCCCTTACATCTGAAAATTTTCAGAAACATCTAATTTTGCCCAATTTTGCTGAAGTGCAAGGTTAACCCCTTACAATTTGAAATTTTCCATAAACATCTGATATGCCCTAATTTGCTTAAAAATGCAATCTTAACCCCTTACAATTTGAAATTTTTCATAAACTTCTTATTTTCACCAAATTTCACTTAAGAAAAAAGGAAGGTTAATTCCTTACATCGGATTTTTTCCAAAAACATCTGATTTTGCCCAATTTTGCTAATATATGCAAGGTTCACCCCTTACGATTTGAGATTTTTCATAAAGATCCCATTTTGCCCAATTTTGCTTAAAATGCAATGTTAACCCCTTTCAATCTGCAATTTTCCAGAAACATCTGATTTTGCCTTCAGTTGGCAAAGGTTAACCTCTTACAATTTTTGATTTTTCATACAAATCTGATTATTCCCAATTTTGCTAAAAATGCAAGGTGAACCCTTTACAATCTGAAATTTTTCATGAACACCTGGTTTTGCCGTAATTGCTTAAAAAATACAAGGTTAACCTCGAACAATTTGAAATTTTTCATGCAAATTAAAATTTGCCCAATTTTACTAAAAAGCAAGGTTAACCCCCTTTCATCTGAAATTTTTCAGAAACATGTGATTTTCCTAACCCCTTACAATCTGATATTTTTCATAAACACCTGATTTTGCCCTATTTTGCTAAAAAATGCAAGGTTAACCACTCACAATTCGAAATTTTTCATTAATATTTAAATTTTCCAAATTTTACTAAAAAAGAAAGGTTAACCCCTTACAATTTGAATTTTTTCAGAAAGATCTGATTTTGCCCAATTTCGCAAAAAAATGCAAGATTTACCCCTTACTATTTGAAATGTTTGATAAACAGAATATTTCACACATAGGGGACTAAATTATATATTTTTAAATTTATTAGAGACGCATTAATCGTACGTGTTATCATATACCATTCTAATACCATTGCGAGTTACTGTATTGTTTGGAATGCTCACAATCAAAGACACGTTTTTTGAAAGATGTATAAATAATATTTGTATTACAATGTACATCTTTGTTCTTTCCCGGTATAATTTATGGCGTTTCTTACGTCAATTGGCAATCGCGTCATTATATAATGATAGTCAAATTGATCAAACGAAACTCCGTTTTGATTATAGTCAATTATGAAATATTCATTGATTTATGACATACACCTTTCTTTCAATTTTGATACTACCCGTAGACCCGCCGAGCAGCTGTAGATATCAAACTAAACCAAAGTATAAAGATAGAGGGTAAAAAAAATCAAAAAGTTATGTGCTAGTCAAGCTTTCAGGGATCGGTCTGAGCCATAACAATGCCCCAGCCGATCCCTTAGTTCTCTTCCGGGGTCTCGGCGTCCCCGACCAATACACACTTCCTTCCCTATCCATCCATATAACCCCAGAGGGCCAGGCACCGTGTAAAAGCAAAGAGCTAAGGGAGGAACAGGGCGGCCCCTAAGCCCTGATCCTCCGAGTGGACCACATGCCCTGAACCTGTACGAAGGCGCCAACCTGGAACTCGCGGACAGTACCAGCAGCAGTGCTTACCGATTAAGCTAAGGTACTGTTGGTACTTTACGACGGGAAATTAAATATCTTATAGTGAATAATTGAACTTATACGTTAAAAACCAAAAAGACACCAGCGGGATTCGAACCCGGGACCCCACTAACCGTGGACGACGAATCGTAACCACTCGGCCATTTCGTTACCTTAGAATTTTCCTTAAACTGAGAAAAGTTGTCTTTATAGGTGAGCAAACGCGCCAGGAAGATTACTGGGTCCATTTGCTTTACCTTAATGGGTAAAAACAAGTCGATATAATGAGCCCAGTGTGTTTGGTTTGTTAGGAAGCTGCATAACACAGCCTAATGTGCAAAACAGTCGTGTGCTAGGCGGATCATTACGCAACAATGAACACCGCAATTGTGTACTTTCAAAAGGCAGACGCGTAGATTTCTACTCTTTGTATCTGGGCACATATAGATTCTCACCTCCCTCTTCAGCTATTTCGACTTTCTTAAAATGAAAACTAGAGACTGTCAGCGAATCTCCGGGAGTTGAAATCTAATTTTGCCCAATTTTACATCAGCTTATTGTAGGGCCCCTCCGAGAGCCGAGAGAAAGTTTTAGAAAATTACCCCCCCTAAAAAAAAATAGTCTTTCCCCTTATGCTTGCCTCATATGCTTTCCTCATGCTCATGTGGCTAGCACAGGCTCACTTTTAGCCTGTACAGCTGGTCAGCTGGGCAGTGACCCAGTTACCATGGTCACTTCCTTCTGATTGGCTAAGGCACCCAGCAGGAAATGGAACTTCACCCCCTTTGTTCACCTTGGCTGTGTCTCAAGCATTCCTTGATGAGCAGCTAGCGAATAAAGTCCATCTTCCGGTTTTATGCAACATATTCATGTGTGCATAACTTTTGCTCATTTTTCAGGTATGTTCATTTCATTTCTATATTTCATATTTTAGACTTACATGTAGTTGTATTTACTTGATTGTAGAATTGATACTTTATTGTCTTTTAAGAACCAAGTGATTTTTGGTTTAACATTTGGCTTGGAAGAAACCTGAGCAACTTGAGAAGTGTTGAACTTTGATTTGTGTTTTTCTGAAACTTCCCAAATGATAGTTTCACTGGAAGCAGGACAAACAAAGATTTGGATTATAGTTCTGGAAAGTTTGAGGAAGTTTATTAAGTTTTCAGTAGAAGATGCTAGATTTTTGATTGAGTTTAAGAACCTTTCAGAAAGCTGATATGTTTTCGGAGATGCCAGATTATTAAGTTGATGAGAGCAATTTCTCAGACTCTGAAGGTATCCCTAGGATGTTGAAGAATGTGTAATTTATTAGCTCTTCCACTTGTTTTGAACTTTTTGGAAAGGTTGAATTTATTGCTTTCTATAGCCACTTTTCTGATAAAACTTAGTAGAGTTTGACCATGCGTTTTATGTTGCAAGAATGTGGCTACACTTTAGTATATTGGACAGGAAATGGTCCAAGCAGTGGATTAGTCACGCATTCCAGGAAACAAGCCCTAGCTCATTAGTATTCGGGCAAGGGTAGAAGGGACAGGACTGCCCATGTGGTTCGTCCACGGGTCAGTAAACCACAAGCCCTGGTAGTGTTAAGCAGTTGTTTATCTCTAACTTTAAGTGTGGTCATGACAACAGCTGTGGGTTCTTACTGACCAAACCACATGAAAACTAGTAGGGCCAAGAACACCTATTTTTCTTGTGCATATTTAATGAGGCTTACTTCACTCTTTATTTTGGTTAAGTGTTAAGTGACTTTTGCAACTTGACTCAGTGAAGATACAAAGTATAGATTAAGGATTTATTTGAGCACTGCATTTGGTAATTGTGTTTCCTTAAAATAAGCTGATGTAAATCTGGCCATATTTAGGAAGGATATTTCTTGTACACTTTTCTTGCTTTAATTAGTTCTGGTTTCATTTCTTTTAGACTTAACATGATTGCTACATAGAGTTTTTGAATGTTACATTTTGTTGGATAATTTGTTAATGCAATCAAGGTGTTGATTGCATCATGGAAGCATTCCTTGATGAGCAGCTAGCGAATAAAGTCCATCTTCCGGTTTTATGCAACATATTCATGTGTGCATAACTTTTGCTCATTTTTCAGAATTGAAACCTACCCCGAGCGGGGCAGGCCTACATTTGGCGATCTTGCCAGGACAGGTGCGTCTGGGAGTCAAGTAAACCTGACCTGCTAGGCGACATGCACCTGTTCGGCGACCCGAGCTTGTGACGGAGAGGTTCACATCCCTGATGACGTAGCCGAGACGATCCCCTGTAACCAGTTGTCACTTTCCTGTTGAGATGGCTTCACTTGATGATCTTCACGGTGAGGTGCATTCCCAGCTACAATCTGCAACCAGAGACTCTCTGCTGAAGGTGTGTGCGGAGGTCGGCATCGAGGGTGGCGAGAAGACAGTCCCAGCCCTCCGTCGGCAAGTGCGGAGATACCTTAGCAGCGATGAGGTGGAAGGGCAAGAAGATGAAGGCCTGGCAGTAATACAAAAAATGCTGGAGGTGCTTAAGATTACCCCTTCCCCTGAGTCATCTGGAACCAGCCAGCCAGCGGATGCAGCCTCTCAGCCAAGTGGTTCCGTGATGCCCCCTACGGATGTGACAACTGGGCCAGTCTTCCGCCGGGAGTTCAAAATCTCTGGCCAGATCGGTGATGCGGGACAGAAAGACAAAATTACCTTTTTGTCTCTCATGCACCAGATCGAGGCAGGATTGGCCAAGGGCTACAATGAGAGGGAGGTGGTCGAAGCCGTTATTCGGGCCATCAACCCCGCCTCACTCCTGCGGAGCTACCTGGAGGGAAAGCCGACCCTCAGTCTCTTGGACCTCCGTCGCGTCCTAAGATCCCATTACAGAGAGAGCGACGCAACGGACTTGTACTATCAGCTCTCCAGAGCCCGCCAAGAAGTCAAGGAAAGCCCCCAAGAATTTCTCATCAGAACCATGGACCTGCAGCAGAAAGTTCGTTTTGTGTCCAAGGAGCTGACTGCAGGCCCGAAGTATGAAGCGGAACAGGTGAGGGCCATGTTCCTTCACACACTACAGACCGGGTTCCGCAGTGAAGGGGTGCGGACTGACATGAGACCGCATCTTCACGATCCAACCATCACCGATGTAGAGCTACTGGAGAAACTCAACGTGGCAGCCAGCCATGAGGCAGAACGTCAACAGAAGCTGAATGGGTCACGATCCCCCAGTATAGCCGTGAACAGCATGTCTCGTGACCCACCCAACCCTGAACCCAGCTCCACCAAAACCCCCAAACCCAACCCCCTTGTGGAAGATGTTAAAGAGCTAAAGTTACAGGTTGCTGCCCTGGTAACAGCAATTCAAACAGGTAGCAACCAGCCAAGCAACAGAGCAAGCCGTCCCCGGGGCCCACCAAGGAAGTGGGGCTGTCAGAGATGTCAGGCGGAAGGTGTCGGCGATCAGTGCCGACACTGCTTCAGGTGTGGGTCCTCTGACCACTACATTCGTGACTGCAGCAGTCAGTCGGGAAACGGCCAAGGGTTACCGCCGAGGGGCGAGCAGTAACCACCAACCCTTCGAAGTCCCAGCAAAGAGAAGCCACAACGAGAGAGAAGACAGGATTGACAGCACAGGTATGTGCACACCTCACACCAAGGCAACACCAGACCGTGAGTCGCCTAGTTGGGAGTCGGTGCATGGTACACTGCTGCATTGACGGGCAACAGACAGAAGCACTTTGGGACACAGGGTCCCAGATCTCTCTTCTCCCTCGTTCGTGGTTTCAACAGCATCTCCCACATGTCCCCTTACGGCCTCTTCATCAGTTACTGAGCGACACTCCTTTAGATGTGAGGGCTGCAAACTCCACCCCCATCCCATTCGACGGTTGGATCGAGGCCAGGTTCTCACTGAGTGAAGATGAACATCACCCAAATCCGACGCTGCTTGTGCCCATGTTGGTGACACCTGATGTAGGTGAACCCATCATTGGGTACAACGTCATCGAACAACTTACGAAAGACCATGAAGGCGACACCAGAGGGATCCTACGCTCAGGGTTTCCCGGGATGAAGTCTGCATCAATCAAGGCATTGGTTAGTCTCCTTCATGATACCAGTTCCGACAGCCTGTGCCTAGTCCGAGTGGGGAAGAAAGGCATACTGATACCGAAGGGAACAACCAAAGCAGTGGGTTGCAGAGTGAAGACAGGACCCATCAGAGAGGACACCCCAGTGCTGTTTGAGCCAAACATCAGCACGCCCTGGCCAGAGGAGGCAGACATAGGAGAGTGCTGTGTGACAGTAAAGGCAGGTTCTTGGTCACACATTCATGTGCCCGTGACTAATCGTTCTGGGCATGATGTCTTCATCAGAGGCCGCACTATCCTTGGCGATCTGCAACAGGTCAGGTCAGTTCTCCCCTGCTTTGATGGATGTGTCCCTACGCATGAAGCCCCACCAAACTCCCAGATGAGGGTTAGTAATGTGACAGCTCGACCGCACCCAAAGTCATCAGAGTGGACTCCGCCTGTAGACCTCAGTCATCTATCTGAAGAGCAGAGACAAGCAGCAGAAGAAATGCTGAAGGAAGAGGCTGGGGCCTTCGCCAAGGATGACGATGACATGGGGTGTATCACTAACCTCAAGATGAACATCCAACTCAAAGATGACAAGCCCGTCCAGAAGACCTACCTTTCTGTACCCCGCCCCCTCTACAAAGAGGTAAAAGAGTACCTCCAAGATCTCATCAACCGAGGATGGATCGCAAAGTCTACGTCTCCATATTCTTCTCCAATAGTCTGTGTTAGAAAAAAAGACGGCAGTCTTCGTCTCTGCATCGACTATCGGGAGTTGAACAGCAAGACGATCCCCGACAGGCAACCAATCCCTCGGATCCAGGATGTCCTTGATGGTCTAGGTGGAAACTCCTGGTTTTCTACACTCGACCAGGGTAAAGCCTACCATCAAGGATTCATGACTGAAGAAAGCAGACCGCTTACAGCATTTGTGACGCCGTGGGGGCTGTATGAGTGGTTACGGATCCCATTCGGTCTCACCAATGCCCCCGCGGTGTTTCAGCGGTGTATGGAGACCTGCCTGGAGGGACTGACAGGAGAGATAGCTGAAATCTACCTAGACGACATACTGGTGTATGGAAAGTCCTTTGAAGGCCACTTGGAAAACATCCGCACAGTACTCCATCGCCTGCAGCAACATGGCATCAAGCTGAAACCAAGCAAGTGCCACCTCTTTCAGAGGGAGGTTCGATACCTTGGCCGTGTTGTTTCCGCAGAAGGACACAAGATGGATCCCGCAGACATCAGTGCTGTACAAGCCCTGAAAGATAGGACACCAGGAACTGTTGGAGAGCTGAGGAAACTACTTGGTTTCCTAGGTTACTACAGACGGTATATCCAAGACTTCTCTCGGATAGCGAAACCACTGTATGACCTCCTCACCATCAGCCCAGAGAATCAAGAAAAACGTCAACAAGAAACTAGTCGATGGGGCAAGACGAAATCAACCAAACGGGGGGCAGGACAAGTCCCCTCCAAACAACCAATCACCTGGACTAATGAACATCAGCATATCCTGAACTCCATTCTCGACTGCCTGACAAACCCACCCGTGATGGCATTTCCTGACTTCTCGCTACCCTTCATCCTTCATACAGATGCATCCAACGAGGGCCTCGGAGCTATCCTCTACCAACGGCAACAGGGAAAGCTGAGAGTCATCAGTTATGGCTCACGAACCCTAACACCGGCAGAGAAAAACTACAACCTGCATTCAGGCAAGTTAGAATTCCTTGCCATGAAGTGGGCGATCTGTGAGAAGTTCCGCGACTACCTGTTCTATGCGAAGTCATTTACAGTTTACACAGACAACAATCCGCTCACCTATGTGCTCAGCTCTGCTCGGTTGAATGCTGCAGGGTACCGCTGGGTGGCAGAGTTATCAGATTTCAACTTCGACATCAAGTACAAGCCAGGAAAAGCCAATGTTGATGCTGATACACTTTCCCGATTGCCCCTCGATTTTGAGAAGTACATGGCAGGTTGCACCCTGGAGACAACCCCAATGTCCATCGGTGCCACTGTCAAGGCTATCAAAGCTCAGCAGACAGGACTCGCCTGGATATCAGCCATCACATCCCCCATCCCTGAAGAAAGTGATGGGATACGAGATGTGATCCCACAGAAGATGGCTGACGATCAGCGAGCTGACCCTGGTATTGGACCAGTTCTTGAGTATGTTGTCCGCAAACAACGACCCCACAGACGAGAACGGAAAAAGGAGACCCATGAAACAACAGCTCTTCTTCATGAATGGGAGAAAGTATGTCTAAAGCAGGGGATTCTCTACCGCAAGCGAGGATCCCAACATCAACTCGTCCTACCTCAGAAACATCGGCAGCGGGTCTACCATGAGCTACACAACGAAATGGGCCACCTGGGAGCAGACAGAGTACTCAGCCTTGCTCGAGATCGCTTCTACTGGCCACACATGCAGAAGGACATTGAGCATTATGTCACTCAAGAGTGCCCCTGCCTGAAACAGCGACGACCCAACAAGCCAACCCGTGCCCCTATGCAGAGCATCACCACCACAGAGCCATTCGAGTTGGTGTCCATCGACTTCGTCCACCTCGAGCGCAGTAAGGGGGGCTATGAGTATATATTGGTCGTAATGGACCACTTTACTCGATTTGCTCAAACCTACGCCACAACCAACAAGTCCGGTAAAACAGCTGCAGAGAAAATCTTCAACGATTTCGCCCTGAAGTTTGGATTCCCCCGACGACTCCACCATGACCAGGGCCGGGAGTTTGAGAATCAGTTGTTTCACCGACTCCAGCAACTGTGTGGTATCGAAAGGTCACGGACAACACCCTATCATCCGCAGGGCAATGGACAGGTTGAAAGATTCAACCGAACCTTGCTGTCGATGCTGCGAACCCTACCTGAAGAACAGAAACCAAACTGGAAGGCATCGCTTGACAAAGTTGTACATGCTTACAATTGCACCCGCAGCGAGGCTACAGGGTATTCCCCCTTCTATCTTCTATATGGCAGACCACCCAGACTTCCTATAGATATCTCCTTCAACCTTCCAGCAAGTACAGAGGGCTCAGCTACAAGCCATGCTGACTATGTCACTAAATGGAAGGCCCAGATGGAGCAAGCATATGCCCTAGCCTCCAGACATAGCTCCAAGACGGCGCTTCGCAACCGGAACCTGTACAACAAAAAGCTACATGGTGTCAGCCTACAGCCTGGAGACCGGGTACTTGTAAGAAACCTGAACGAGACTGGTGGTCCAGGAAAACTGAGAGCCTACTGGGAGGAGAAAATACACACTGTCATCAGGCAGATGCAAGACGACATGCCAGTGTACGAGTTGAAACCTGAGAACGGACCGGGACGGACAAGGGTTCTTCATCGAAACCTCCTCCTCCCCTGTGACCACCTCCCCGCATAAGAAACACCCATGGAACCACCCACAGCTCACCCAAAGAAGAAACGACGCTCAAGGAGACTCACTCACCAATCACCCAGTCCAACTCAAGATGGTAGCAGTTCTGATGAAGAGGTCTATCTTCAGACATCACAACATCAACTGCAGCAGCACTTCACTCCAGACGAGGACAACGTTTCCGATATGCACCAGACATTGGGGCATGAAAACACCACAACATCCAACCCACCTTCACCAGCAGAGCCCCAACATGAGCCAGAGATGCAGTCCCCTCCAGACCTTGAGCTCAACGTGGAGCCTGAGCAGCAGCCGGGTGTGGCAGCCCTCCCAGAACCCCAGATGGATGAGCCCCCACCCGAAGGCAGCGATGTATCCACAACAGAGACCGAAGCCAGGTACCCAAGCCGAAACAGACAGCCACCGGATGCACTCACCTATGATCAACTTGGTGTCCCTCGTCAACACGTGGCTGCAGTGATGTCGGAGCTAGCATTGGAACCCCCTGCAGTAACCTCAGAACAGGTTTCCTGTGAATATGCCCCCTCCCCACACCAGGACCCCGCCCCTGTCCCAACCCATGTTCCCAATCAGCAGATTGGTTCTGCTCAAGTCCCTTACCCCTACTTAATGCCCTACGGAAATGGTACATTTCCACCACCCTACCCTCCTATGTATGCAGCTCCGCCCATGGGATACTACCCCACACTACCGCAGTATCCACCCCAACAGTATGTACAGGGATCGCATCCAGTGACGTCTCTACCGTACTTTAACCAGCCGAGAGTGTGCTGAACTGAACAGTAGTGATTTTGAATTATTTGAATGATGCTCATCTGCTCCAATAGGACAAAATTGCAATGTCTTGCAGTGAAGTGCGATTCATTTTTTTACTTGATCTGTTTGATTAGATTTTTGGAATTAAAATTGGCTGATCACCTTGAATGATTCCATTTATCGCACTATGCCCGAAAACGTATGGAGAAATGTTTTCGGCCCATAGTTGGAGAGATTCTCCACGTTTCGCACTTTCAACTCCATATATAAGTCCTATAAAGTGATGAGCACTCATTTCAATATTTTTTTGTACATACGTTTTCTGTTAAGATTTGTGTTGTAATGTTGCGGACAACATTTAATTTTTCGGGGGAGTATGTAGGGCCCCTCCGAGAGCCGAGAGAAAGTTTTAGAAAATTACCCCCCCCCCTAAAAAAAAATAGTCTTTCCCCTTATGCTTGCCTCATATGCTTTCCTCATGCTCATGTGGCTAGCACAGGCTCACTTTTAGCCTGTACAGCTGGTCAGCTGGGCAGTGACCCAGTTACCATGGTCACTTCCTTCTGATTGGCTAAGGCACCCAGCAGGAAATGGAACTTCACCCCCTTTGTTCACCTTGGCTGTGTCTCAAGCATTCCTTGATGAGCAGCTAGCGAATAAAGTCCATCTTCCGGTTTTATGCAACATATTCATGTGTGCATAACTTTTGCTCATTTTTCAGGTATGTTCATTTCATTTCTATATTTCATATTTTAGACTTACATGTAGTTGTATTTACTTGATTGTAGAATTGATACTTTATTGTCTTTTAAGAACCAAGTGATTTTTGGTTTAACATTTGGCTTGGAAGAAACCTGAGCAACTTGAGAAGTGTTGAACTTTGATTTGTGTTTTTCTGAAACTTCCCAAATGATAGTTTCACTGGAAGCAGGACAAACAAAGATTTGGATTATAGTTCTGGAAAGTTTGAGGAAGTTTATTAAGTTTTCAGTAGAAGATGCTAGATTTTTGATTGAGTTTAAGAACCTTTCAGAAAGCTGATATGTTTTCGGAGATGCCAGATTATTAAGTTGATGAGAGCAATTTCTCAGACTCTGAAGGTATCCCTAGGATGTTGAAGAATGTGTAATTTATTAGCTCTTCCACTTGTTTTGAACTTTTTGGAAAGGTTGAATTTATTGCTTTCTATAGCCACTTTTCTGATAAAACTTAGTAGAGTTTGACCATGCGTTTTATGTTGCAAGAATGTGGCTACACTTTAGTATATTGGACAGGAAATGGTCCAAGCAGTGGATTAGTCACGCATTCCAGGAAACAAGCCCTAGCTCATTAGTATTCGGGCAAGGGTAGAAGGGACAGGACTGCCCATGTGGTTCGTCCACGGGTCAGTAAACCACAAGCCCTGGTAGTGTTAAGCAGTTGTTTATCTCTAACTTTAAGTGTGGTCATGACAACAGCTGTGGGTTCTTACTGACCAAACCACATGAAAACTAGTAGGGCCAAGAACACCTATTTTTCTTGTGCATATTTAATGAGGCTTACTTCACTCTTTATTTTGGTTAAGTGTTAAGTGACTTTTGCAACTTGACTCAGTGAAGATACAAAGTATAGATTAAGGATTTATTTGAGCACTGCATTTGGTAATTGTGTTTCCTTAAAATAAGCTGATGTAAATCTGGCCATATTTAGGAAGGATATTTCTTGTACACTTTTCTTGCTTTAATTAGTTCTGGTTTCATTTCTTTTAGACTTAACATGATTGCTACATAGAGTTTTTGAATGTTACATTTTGTTGGATAATTTGTTAATGCAATCAAGGTGTTGATTGCATCATGGAAGCATTCCTTGATGAGCAGCTAGCGAATAAAGTCCATCTTCCGGTTTTATGCAACATATTCATGTGTGCATAACTTTTGCTCATTTTTCAGAATTGAAACCTACCCCGAGCGGGGCAGGCCTACATTTTGCTAACAAATTATCAGGTATCTGGATCATTAAACGGGACAGGTGCACATCGGCCTTGGAGCTCAGACCATGTGCCATGCACTCCTCAATGCATAGATGATGCACATAACACTATGGGTAGTACAGGCACAGCTGAAGGTACTACCCAAACAATGATGAACGTATTGCGTATGCTTAAAGAATTACCCACAATTCCGGTTTTTACCGTTTAGGTCTGGCTCTAATCAGTTTACGCGATCCCCTGACGTCTCATACACTGACTTTAGGCAAAATAGTCAGACTTTCGCGGTCTAGTAACCAGACTTTGACTCTTAAAGAAACATCGAATGAAAAGGGAAATGTCAAATGCATATTGCAAAAGATCGAATGCAAACATACCGATGAAACATCGAATACAAATAGTTCGAAATGTCAAACATATGTGTGAAACATTGCTCACATATTTGAGAATATCGCAAATATATTGTAGAACAACACACACAATTGTATCGAAAAACATCGCACATTTAATGCAAAAAATCGAACATAATATTGAAAACATCGCACATATATATCGTCAAAACATCGCACATATAAATTGAAAAACGCATATAAATGTAAAACATCGCACACATATATTGAACATCGCACATATATTGTAAAACATCGCACAAATATATCAAACATCGCGCAAATAATGAAAAACATCGCACACTTATATTGAACATCGCACATAAATGTAAAAGATAACAAACACATATTGAACATCCAACATATATATTGCAAAATATTGAATATTGCAACGTTTGACACGCCATAGTTTTGACGCAAAGTGTTGTTTTAGAAAGCGTTCAACTTTAGTTGCCGTTTTCTCCGATTGCTATTTTTTACTGGTATGTAGATGGGTGTTACTTCGTGGTGTCGGTGACGATTTGTTTGGTAACACTGTTAATCAGGCTTCTATGCCTATTCCGTTCGCTGTTCCCAACAGTCCTTCACCAGGCTGTAATCAAACATTTTCCTGAAAAATAAAGTAAACATTACGTTCTCATCCTTAATTCGATTTTTTTTGATATACATGAAAACAACATTACACAAGAACACCACATTACACCAGGGGAGCTGTTCACGATACCGATGTGCTTCCTTTATGATAGCGCTTCGTACGTTACTCCCGCCCTGCAAAAATGGCCGAGATTGCTGGGCCGGGAAGGGCTAGGCTGATAAACTTCACAGAATCTTGTGAAGGAAGTAGGGATGGCATTCTGGGTAACTTATCATGCCCTATATATAAAGACATAATTCAAGCTGCTGTAGCTTTTAAAGGGTACAGGCTAGTCTGGTTCCCTGACCCCATTGACTTGAAAAAAAATATCTTCAGGTGGGGCCGGGAAACAGTCTACAATCCCGGCCAAATGATTGGGACACTTCCTGAGCCTAGCAACAGTCACCCACTCCCCGCTCCCCCGGTCAATGTTGTTCTCTCCAGGTGATGGAGCACACAACGCGCAATGACAGACAACATTAAACGGGGGTCGGGGGAGGGCGGGGGCCCAGCGAGACTCGGCCAGGGTAATCCAGGCCTGGCCACCAGGGGTCAACTTTCAAGCCCTATACACGTTTTACATGTATGCACATTGCCACGTTGTCGTTTACAAAAAAAATAGAGAATATAAAGGGGAAAAAACATGCAGTCTAGTGAACATGCCCGCGGGCCAGTTAAGAGTCTGTTCAGTAGCCCGGCTGGCTAGTGAACAAAAAAGTTAAGGTCGAACCCTGGTTACTTCCTTTTAACTCCCAAATCACCCCCCCCCCCATTTCGCTCGAACTACTGTAATACGCGGATGATGACCCATCAGCCCCTTCAGAGTTGGAAGCATTTGTTGCAGAACCGCCGTTTTTTACCCCTTTGAAATGCTGGTGTCCCCCAGGTCACGCCTCTGACAAAAAAAAACCCACTGTCGTGGCATATAATGCGCATGCGCGGCGCAATTTTTACAACCCACCTTTTAAAAGAAGCGACGTTTTGAAAAAAATAATCCCCCAATTTACTTGTACGGCTGTTGAGGAATGATCGATGACTCATATTTCATCAAAACAAAAATCCAAGTTCGATCTGGCCTGAACTTGACACAAGCCCGTTTTTTGCGCCTGCCTTGCTGTAGGGCGCCCTCAACGGGAGATAATTGAGTTCCAGCTCCTTCCAACCCCTAAAAAATACCCCCTCCCCTTCCCCAATTTTCGAAATTGCTGTCATCGGATGACTGTCTATCCGCCCCCTTCAGATTTGGGAGCATTGTTGCGGAACCACCATTAGTGACCCCTTTTAAAACGATGCCCCCCCCGGTCACGCCCCCTAAGAAAACCACTGTCGTGGCATATAATGCTCATGCATTTCGACGAAACCACCCAGTAAATGGATCGCCATAGTGCAAATACGTGTGTCCTCATGTTACAACTCCATGAGGTGTGCAAGACACCCATGCATCAAATTAAAGCTTATTTTCAGCAGTCTATTTACTGGTCTGCACCCCTAGGCTCTCGAATGTGGTTACAAGGCGCCCTCTCTTGTTCGTGCGTGGACCCCAAAGGCATGAATTATGCATTGGGCGGAGTCAGAGGGCAAAGGTTTTCTATTGCTGGGCTAGGTGTAAGTAAACCAGTTGTGCATTCATTGTTAATGAGTTAGATAACCAAAAAAAACTTTTGAGATTATGCGCCTATCAATATTGTTTCCCCCCCCCCGGGCTGCCCCACCCAAGATGTTGGGATTTTGTCACTTTTGAAGTGACAAAATCCCCACCCCTCGGGCAAAATTTAAGTGACAATCCCCGACCATGCCCGACATACCTACGCGAGGCGCACTAGTAAATGCCTTTCCAGTAGTACGCCAATGTTAACAATTTAATTTGAGTGACCAAAATCCCCACCCTGGGGCATGACAAACGTGACCAAATCCCGACATCGGAGCTGGGGCAGCGGGGGGGGGGGGGGGGAAACATGTGATAGGCGCATTACATGTAATAACGCATAATAGTCTACAGACCACGTTACCATTGACGTCAAACCAACGGCCAACAGACGGGCAACCCATACATTTGTTTTTATTCATTGCTTTATTTCTTAATAATTAATGCTAAACGCAAAACATTTGTTCAATAGTATGAATAATATATATTCGACAAATTTTAAGGCTTAAAAAGGCCCATTAAACGACATGCATTTCGCAATAGCTAAAACTGATAACAGATAAAAGAAAAAGCTCAAAGCAAGACAGCAATAAAATAGTTCAATTGTATGTGTAAAATAGCGTTACTAAAATAAAGAGCTGGAAAAGTACATACATGCGTAAATCTTATTGATAATTCTCAGGAATGTCGAAAGGAAGTACAAATGAATAACAGCAGTCCAAGGTTTGAACCTTCAATGGTACGTATTGAGTGCTGGGCCTTTCAAGGATTTTGGATACATATTTTTCTTGCCTTTTTGAGGTATGCTGGGAACAATAGGACAGCGCTGTTTGGTTACGGCGTCAAAATCCGACTCCTATGAAAATCGGACCCCTTTTCCCGATTATTGGTTTATCCCTCGCACGTGACAGGTCACTCTCCCGTATGTGATCCTAAAAATAGCATATTCTCGCACTTAGGCATGCGCAATACTACCAAAGAGTCCACATTTCATGGAGTCGGATGTTTACGCTACACCGGCATAAATACAAAAGAGTTTACCCAAACTAAATAGCGCCCCCTTTTTACCTATCGCGGTAGAATCGCATCACCGCAGCTTGTTGAACATTGTCCAATTCATTATACAAATGAAAGCGGAAAGCGCAAAATCTGAGACAAACAAATTTAACGTACAAAGTTCCTGGTAGGGTTGTCTATTAGGGGGCGTGGCTAACTCGCAAATGGCGATTAGTGAATAACTGGTCCGTGATTTTGTCAAACATTATCTCATAAAAGGCCAGTGACCGACAATAGAGCCTGAAAAATGACTGACGGCGCGCTTCGCGCAATTCGGGATCCTCGAAGAGGAAAATAAGCGTGTTACAATTCGGAGTTTTTCACACTTATTTTTGGTACATTGGTATCAGGAAATCACCATCGGAAAAGTCCTTGGTAAAAATGTTATTAGCATCTCAATTAATGGAAACTGAAAAAAATCGCTTAATGTGAAAGAGAAACTCGTGCCCAAGGTTGACATTTCACTTCCAAAAATCTAAAATACATGTGGACTGTTAGAAGTCGGAGCACTCGTACAAAGACGAACATTATTTTATGAAACAATTTTGTGGAGGTCAATGGGCAAAAACTGAAACTTTAGATTTAAAATAAAATGTCTAAAATGTCCTTTCAATAAAGACTTGAAGAAATAATTGTTATTCACAAACAAATATAAAATAACCTTTGACAACAACTGTATTCAAGTAAGTCCGTACTAATCTAGAATCCATGGGATGTAGGTAGGTATAACTATTTGCGTCGTTATCATTTTCGTTCTCACGCAAGTCCGCGGTGTGAAAATACACGCGATTAAACAAGGAGACCCAGGTACGAAAATCAGGATGTGTTAAGATAAATTGATAAAACATGAATGTTTCTTGGATGTTTGAGGTTAGAAAACATTCTGTCAAAAATTATGGCAAGAGAAAGGGCGACCCCGTGTAAAATGCCTATAGAAGGGCCGCGGAGGGATCCGGAAGCTAAAAGACAAAATTGAGTATTTTCAAGCTCTATTATGAAAAGATCTCACACAACAAAAATACTATAATTTGCATCAGAAATTAAACTAGAGGTACATTGTACTTAGCAGGGGCGGATCCAGGAATTTTCGCAAGGGGGGTGGTTCATCAGCAAAAAATTCTGAAAATGTACACAGGTTTTTTTCTCCGGACACTTGGCCTCCGTAAAATCAAAAACTGGGGGGGGGTACCATATTTCAATAGGGGGCGCTATTCAAATTCGATGATTATTAACACTAGATTACCGAATGGTGTACCGTATTTTGAACAGGCAAACATTATACCAGTATAACTTCTTTGGGGTGTCACAGCAGAGGGGGGGGGGGGGGGTCCCCTTTTTTTTTTTTTTTGAATTTGTATGGAAATTTTTTTTTGACAGAGCTGGGGGGGGGTTTGGAAAAAAATATATCTCGTAAAAAAGAACTTGGAAAAAAACCCAGTACGACTAAGGTAATTCGCCATTTACATGTTATTTAAACTGGAATATTTGAGCAAACAAAAAGCAAGCTAGTGCAAGGAATGCATCCAGATTCTCCTACAGGGAGGGAAGGGTTTCTTCTGCTTGGAGGCCTTCCTAAGAAGCTCCGCCCATCTTGTTGACAATGTTGCCCAAGACGTTCAGCTGCTGGTTCACTTCTGAGGACTGGCAGAGAAATGCGCAGTTGTTGGGATTCTGAAAATGAATGAATGATTAAAGAAAAGGGGAATGAGATAAATTGCAGAGCTATAGGTTTTTGTCTAAATTTACTTTTTTTGATGATTTTCTTCAAATGGTGTTTGACATGCATTTTACTTTTTTTTTGTTTATAATGTAAACATTTATTATACACAGCCTGGCAATGAGGTCACTAGTGCATGTCAATGGGTGCACACCTGTAAATATAGGCCTAAACCCATCCGCCGAGCTTGGGGAAATTGGGCGAATTGAAGCAATATGGCCATGAACCTCTGGCCCAGACTTGGGCCTTCCAATTCTGAGTATTTTGGATGCAATTGAGCTCGATCGAAAGTGGTGCTATTTTTTTTCATATCGTGGAGGGATAATCACGGATGACATGTTGATCATCATTTTTCTGTGCAGCTTAAGTACCGGTGAGAGTTCTGGGTATTTTTAAAAGAATTTAGAAGTATGGGCATTAAGCACTCTTGTCTATGGGAATTTTAATACTCTGTTGCACACCTATGCGGCCCGAGGGACTGTGTGTGACCAGAAGAGGGTCCTATTTCCTGAGGCCGAAGGTGGAGGGAAATAGGCATGGGCGTCGCGAGGGGGGAAAGGGGGCGCTTGTGCCTCCCCCCCCCCCAGCAAAAAATAAAAAGGAGGAGGAAAAAAGGGGGAGAAAGAAAAAGAGGCGCGTAATCATGTTGTTATTAATTTAATGGGTTGGGGAAATCTCCTGCCCTCCTCAAAAATGATCAATCAGGAAAATGCCGGAAAATGTAGGGATATTTTGGGGGAAATGTATTTTGAGAGGGGGCTGTTATCGGGTACTATCCGGCTCGTTTGTGTGACATCATCTCTTTTTAACCACGCGTACTTCACACGCATAGAGCTATATGACTCTGTGAGATAGCACAACCTCGTTTCCATGAGTACGATCTTGCTGCGCCCATAGACATCTAATAACATTTATTATAATACACCTCTTGCTTGTTCTTTATCCTGGTTGGCTGAAACGTGGTCACGTGTGATTCACTTAATAAAGGTTAGTGTATGAAACTTGCGTCAGCGTGAACTAGACGCGCGTCGAGGCATTGCGCGCGTAATTTCCAGAGTATATTGCCTGATCGGGCATTATAACACCTCACCCACAGATTCTGTGTCTTGATTGGCCGAGAGCGAGTCACATGGTACTTTCTATTTTTTGCTATCTGTTAGTGCACTTCCAAAAGTAATATACTCATAGCAACCAAAGGACTTTACCTGTAGCAACCAAAGTACTATACGCACTGCGTGTAAAATGCATAGGGATACGTTGCGCGTTGCGCTACAGAGCTGGGTTCAAATATTTCGTGAAGGGGTAGTTAGAAAAAGTGCAAGTTAATTTTCAACTAATTTCATATTCAAATAGAAGTAAATTTGTATTGTATTCAGATCAAATTAATCAGTTATCGCTTAAAATCAAGCAGAATCTGTGGGAGAGGTGTTATAAAACAAATATTGACTGCTTTATCTATCCGCCCTCGGTGATCCTCGGGGGGGGGGGGGAGGGGGCTAGTTTTACTACACCACTCAATGCAGTCAATATTTGTAAACTATACTCAAACATTTTGGACTGGTAACAGCGCCCTCTGACAAAAGTCAAACTCAAAAATGTAATCTAGGGAAACTAAAAGCGTTAATTGACGAATTGTTTATTGCTTAAGAGTTATTTGTTAAATTATATTAATCAGTTCAATAAAGTTTCTTGTCTTATTTTATATTTTGGACATACATGTAGGTGAGTGATATCAATACTTATAGACTGGCATAATTCGGTCAAAGATCTACCTGGATGTTATAATACAAATAATCAATGTTTTGCATTCGTGCGATGGTTAGAATATTTCCAGTGTACCATTCAACTCGGATTCGCCTCGTTAAATGGAACGTTCAATCTTTCAACTCGTGAAAATAATCTCACCGTTGCACTCATAAACATTCATTTTTTGTAGCTTTACAGTCCGTGTAGAGTCAGGGATAAGACCAAAACAAACAAAAAACAGGAATGGCAAACCGATATATTTTGAGTAATTTGATTTATTCATAGGGTATTTATTTGCATACTAAAGGTAAACTAATTTATGCTTTAAAAATACTGACCAAATAGGTGTTGGCGAATGCTATGATGAGGTCTGGGAATGCGTCCACGTAGGCGTTGCATTCAGCCTTGAAACCCGCAGGGACCAAGTAGGTGCAGGCGAACTGCCTATTGAACGTCTGCACTAGGTGCTGTAAGCAACATTTTGATTTCCATTAAAACCCAGTCCAAATAAATCACTTAATGTTAAGCCAAGACAAGATGACTTTGCGGTAGCACCATGTGAATAAATCTCTTTTGAGATTTATTCACATGGTGCTACCGCAAACTCATCTTGTCTCAGTATCTTTCCACCTCATCTTAATGTTAAGCCATTATGAGTAATATTATCACGGCTCATGTACATGTTTAATTGCCTTTGATGTCCAGAAAAACCAAAATTTACAAAACCAACCAAAAAGCGAAACTTCAATTGCTGGTTGTTTGTTATTTCAATTGTACACAAATAGGCCTACATATTGAAAAACTGTGCAGAGATGAGCGAACATAAGAAGCATGAGATTGGCTAGCTCCCGATTCATGAATGTTAGTAACATTGGGGAGGCGGGAACTAGACTAGGCCGCAATACAGGCTGCAACCACGCCATCTTGCTAGCAATGTGTTCAAGGTGGAGCAATGAAATCGATTAAAAAAGTGTACTCGATGTGTACTACCGAGTACTGGGGTCGAGTACCGAGTACCAAACCGTCGAGTCCGTGCAAAATTTGAGTACGAAGAATCGAGTACGAGCCAAGTCCAACATTTTTTCGAGTACTGATAGTCGAGTACGGGCCGAGTACCTGTGTGTACCCGAGTTGTACTCGAGTACGAGTACGAGTACAAGTACTCCAACACTGCTGACTGGTTCATTGATTAGCACTTGTGAACCGGGCAGTGCTATCATATAGGATAACCCAACGCCAATGAATGGGCTCAATCTGACCCATTGTGTAGACTGATGCATGAACAGACTTCCAATGAAGGGATACGAATAAATTGATATACTTTTTTTTTGCGATTTGTTAATGCTTGCATATAGTCTTGATGTTCTAACTTTTGCATTGAACTTTCTGCAAGTTGGGAAGGTCTGCTCTGTTTGTCTCCGAATTAACCGGGCAACCTCATTAACATGTTTAAAGTGAGTAAACATCATAAAAATGCTCAGGGGTAAGTTGTGAGAAATAGTTTACCACACCAACCCCTAGAGTAAAATGGTCCCCGCCATTGTCAGGACCTCGACCATGAGGGAATTGTAGAGATTCTTACTCACCAACAATCCCTTGTCGACGGCCATGCTATGCGCCATGGTCATCAGTTCCTCACACAACAAGCAGGGGAAGTCGGGAGCTTGATGTACGGTCGACAACTTTTGGATCTCTTGGATACCGCTGGCTAAAACATAAAGATGTAAGAACAATCCATTTATTAACTTGATATCACTCAAGAATTTGGTTCCTCGAAAGGAAATAAAATGCGTTGATTACTTGTAGCTTGTATCTTTGGTTTCATTATAAAATAAAACCTGGAGGATGGACACCGTATACCCCATGATCCGCAATTGCCCGAACTCCAAATTTCATTCTACTATAAGAGAGGTATTTTTCTACCGTTCTTATAATCTATCTCACTAAGTTGGTGGATCATCCTAGCCACTTTATCACTGGTGGACGTGTCATGTTCTTCTGCATACTGCACCTCTTGTTTCATCGTCAGAACATATTCTTGTGAATAACAAAAAAATGGAAAAAAATAAAACTTTAATTACAGAAGATATGCACATTGCAGGTGGGCATCGGGAAAAGACTAATCAAGAACATCGGCAATCACTTTGCCTTGTAGTTTTCAAGCTCTCCCCGTGCTGAGTTCAACTTCAAGTTTCAGCCCGAAAAACACATTTTGTTTTAAAGTGCTATTTTTTCGTGCTACCGATACAAAATTTACAAAAGTTATTTACATTTGATAGAAACAATGACCAATGTTTTCCTTTAAATCCACATTAATTTTAGCTATGGATTGTATTTTACAGATTTCGAATTATTGCGGCACAACAATAAACCAGGTGTATCTTTTTGTGCGGTATGCGCGCAAAATCTACATAAAATAAAAGCACATTTTCAGAGGATTGGATCGTCCATAGTCGAAAAAAGTAGCTTTTCAGGTTAAACAATACTTCGTAAGGAGAAATATGTTGAAGAGCATGGGTAGAGAAACTTACTTTCATCTCATTTCCAGAAAAAGAAAATTCGTTTTCTCTGATCATGTCTCTCTGTTTTACTGACCTTGCCCGCTAACCGCCACGATGAACATGATCACCAAAATCCCAACGCTTTTGTCCATTTTAGGAGAGTTTTTTTTTCCGGATGTACTGCAAACCGTCAAATGACAACACAAGTTTTGCTCTCTCGTGAGGAGACTGCACAAGGTTTCGACCTTAAGTGACTAGCTTTGAGCTCGCGATAAAGATTTCAGACCATCGGCGGCAGTTTTTATACCCCATGCAAGGGCGGATCCATGGGGGTGGTGGGGTGGCTATTTTGGGGACACTGAAAACGTCATTACAAAATGTTACGAAACATGACTCAATGCTTCAGGCCTATGGTCGATTTATGTGGCAAACCTCGTCCAGCCCATCCTGAAAACTTTTCAATTTCAAAACCCAGCCACCCCTTTTTGGAAAAGTGGATCCGTCAGTGCCAAGCTTCCTTTTTGTGATGCCCAGGGGAAGACAGGCAATGCTCCAAGTTATCCAATCAAAGGCCGTGCAAACCCGTAGGTCCTCCCCACCGACGCCTCATCCAATCGTTCACAAGATGCCGACCGTTCTAACATTATGCTTTTATTGTTACCAATGCATGTTGGAACTTTCCAACTACATGTACCAACCTTTGGACTTTGGTGTGTTCAACTCCGATAACTTAATTGCTGGTTGTAAGTTGTGCATGGAAATGTTAGGCAAGCCCCTGTCCGTGTTATTAACGATACAAACAAAACAAGAAAGCATCGAGAATAAGCGCAAACCTCCGCCAAGGCTAAACAATTATTGTCATATTGTCAGTACACCCAAAAGAAATACCCGCACAAAATGGTAAAGAATCCTTTAAAACAAATCCTGGACCCCAGAGGGGGTCAGACAAGTCGACCGTTGAGACAACTCGACTCGGGACAAGTCGACCGTTGAGACAACTCGACCGTTGAGACAACTCGACCGTATGTGCGATAAATGGAAAGACAAGTCGACTGTTGAGACAAGTCGCCTCGCATGTTTTTGGGCCTAGTTTTGGGGAAAGTACCGGGGATTTTGACGGCGGCTGATCGCCGTTTGGGAGTGATGACACATGAGTTGTATTTTTTTGCATATAACAGAGCCGATATAGCACAGCGTGATTGTCCGTGCACATCCGGTTTGTTAGTGTGACGTCACCTCCAGCACTTTCTGCACGATTGGAACCGGAAGTTAACGCAGCTCGAGTGTTTGTAGCCAATGGGCGCTAGTAATCAGTGGTGCGCGTGCGTGTATGACGTTTTTACTAACGAACCGGATAGTCGTTCGTTTTTTTTCCGGGCCACGTGCGCGCATCCCCGGTCAACGTGGCCGTACCATGCACGGTGACATCGTTTTTGCCAGCCCTGTGCGCCCACTTATCCCATCCCCGGTCGGTCAACGTGGCCGTACCTTGCACGGTGACATCGTTTGTGCCGGACCTGTGCGCCCACTTGCAGCGCCGGTCGACGTGCCCGCGTGCCGGGCCCGGCCCGGTCCTCGCGGGCGGGGCGCACCGGCCCGACGCGACGGCCACCGGATCGGAGCGCCTCGTACATCGAGTATGCCCGTGCCGCGCCCGGGACCAGTCCTGCCACAGATTTGTGCAACTTTTTCTGCTCCACGTGTATTCATTTCCATTAAGTCGAGCAGTCTCAATGGTCGAGTTGTCCCGAGTCGAGTTGTCTCAACGGTCGACTTGTCTCAACGGTCGAGTAGTCTCAACGGTCGAAGTCGAATGTCAGACAAGTCGACCGTTGAGACAACTCGACTCGATCTAATCTAATCGATCTGTACTTGTACCGAGGACCCAGACTTGTATTCGAGTCACGAAACATCGAGTCCAAAATTTCTCGAGTCCAAGTCCGAGTCCCGAGTCCTCCAGGTCGAGTCCGAGTCCGAGTCACGAGTCACCTCTAACATTGTATTGGAAAACGTACATTTTAGGGAATTCAGAGATTCAGAGTCACCTTTCCCCTTTGTGATATAGTACTAAAAGGTGGCGATCGAAGTTTGACGTAGTGCCGGTTTTCTCCTCTAGTTTCCTCTTCAGTGCAGAACTTGCATTCTGCACTTGATCTTCCATTGACATTTCTCTTGAAGTTAAGATACCCAAAATTGACAATTTTTGGAGTGGATGCCATCATGATCTACGTTGCAACTTGCATGTAACGTTACCGAAACGGGCAGATCAACAGACTATTCATATCACGTTATCGCATAGGAAGGGTCCTACTAAAACGCGTCAACAAGCGTCAACAAGCCTCAACAAGCCTCAACGGTCGTCAACGAGCGTCAACAAATTTTGTATAGGCTTTTGAACATTAAAAGTAGCTTTAATGGTAGAAAAAGCAATAAAGAACATCTTCTGCATATCAATTAAAGTTAAAATTATTTTAAAATGATCATGGCGAAAGCCATGGTCTATAATTTTGAACAGATTCGCTGATTAATTATGCAAGACAACCGCATCTTAACCTCTATAGATTTTGACCAATCAGCCTAAAACCACCGGAGTCGACTTTGATAAATCGTGACGTCATTTCATTTCTAAATCAGGACTGAAACTGTCATTGGTCAATTCGAATGCAGTTTTTTGTAATACAACAACAGCCGTGCGCGGGTCGCGTATAAACATAATACAGAGCGCATGATCACAGCCTTTTTGCTGTGTCTAAGGTGGTTTTAGGCTGATTGGTCAAAATCTATAGAGGTTAAGATGCGGTTGTCTTGCATAATTAATCAGCGAATCTGTTTAAAATTATAGACCATGGCTTTCGCCATGATCTTTTACATAGACTACAGCTGATTATTGCAAAATGTGACTGATACATTTAACCCTAAAAGGGCCGGGCGGAATCCGCCCCCCCCCATTTTTTTCCGCGATATTTTCGCGACCCGAGCTGTAATGACTTTTTAGCCTCGAGCCTTGCGCATCTTTTGATACCCAAAAAAGTTTCCGGCGCTATGCGCCGTGAAAACTGAATATTCCCATATACGTCGTGTACACAGTTCAGAATTGCCATTCGTACATAAAAATAATTAATTAGCCATAATTCCAAAACCCTTTGACCTATAGTCATGACATTTCTTGGGTATGTTGATGATGAGTTGCTCTATGCATGTACCGAGTTTCAATTTTTTTTGGTCACTCGATGGCCGAGATCTTAGGGGGGCGGAATCCCCCCCGGATGAGAGATGGTCAAAATAACCCGGCCCTTTTAGGGTTAAGGCAGGGTTCGAAATTAGCGGTAGCCTGCTAGCCAAATGCAAGTCAAAACAGCGGCGGGGTAGTCAAACTATTCCTTAAGTAGCCCGGCTGGCGGGTCAAAAATTTATTGGGATACGGCAAAGATGAAAAGACAGGAATAAATAAATCATTGAATTCAGAAAGCAAACCTGTATCAATTTGTGTATAATTTGTCCAACTCTTTTAGAGGGTTACATTATTAGATATGTTTATTAAAAACACTGACAAGATTGCCTCAGAATAGATCAGAAATCAGTTGGAAATGGGGAAAAACCGAATTTTACTTACGACCTATTTTCGTTCCAAGGTTGCCCTTGTGGATCACGTGTTTTCACATCGCATGCTTGCGTGAGAACGAAAATGATAACGACGCAAAGAGTTACCTGCGTACATCCGATGGATTCTATATTTATCTAGACTCGTTTGGATCACGTTTTAATACAGTTTTATTAACAAATATTTTAGATTTATTTGTACATGGAAATAAATCATTCAAATCTATTCCAACAAATTGTCCTTCCCAAAAGCCATTTGCGTCTCCTGTTTAAGTTTGATATCAGTTTTTACCCATTACCGCCACAATTTTTTTTTTTTAAATGTCATGCTTGAACTAGTGATCGGGTTCCAAGAGTCCACAGGGAAGTATTCGGAAGTGAGAGGTCAATTTTTGGCACGATATTTCTCCTTCACGTCATGCGAATTTTTAGTTTGCATAAAATTCCGAGGGTAATTTTCTTAAGAAATCAATATACCCAATCTAATTGAAACGCACCACCCGCAGGGGTCATCTTTTAGGCTCTAGCCTCTATACACGTTTTACGTGTACGCACATTGTTGTTCATGATACATTCTATAAAGGAAAAAAAACATGCGGGCTAGTCAAAATGCCCGCGGGTTAGTTAAGAGCCTGTTTCAGTAGCCCGGCTGGCTAGCGAACAAAAACGTTAAGGTCGAACCCTGTTTAAGGTTGTAAGATTTGATGCACCAGTGGCGGTTCAACGGGGGGGGGGGGGGGGGGCTGCAAAAAAAAGTTTGTCTAGCCCCCCCCCCCAAATAAATCCCATAAAAAAAATGCACTAGCAAAATGTAACAATTTGACGTACATGGGAACGGTCTCCCCCTAAATGAGAAGGGTGCATTTGTACACTTTTAGTTAATATAGTGTGCCTGATTGTAGGATTTTATTAGCGCTCCCAATTGAAAATATGGCACGAGCACCCCCCCCCACGTATTTATTTTCAGAGGCCTAAGTGTTCGGAGAATATAACCGGTCTACATTTCAGCACGCCTCCCTGAAAAAAAATCTTGATCTACCTTGCTAGCCCCCCAAAAATATTGGCTCTAGAACCGCGCCTGGCCGATGCACTTTCAGCTTATTGGTAATCTCATTAAATGTAACTCTTCTTTGGGGGGCTGAGGTATGTATTAACCCATCAGCACGGAAGCTATGCCTTGACACCTCTGATCTGAAGAAACCTTGCCCCTGATGAAATAATACTTTAGGGTTTCGTGACTCGTATGCTCGGTCAAATGACAATGGCTTTTCCAGTGGTTATACAGTCACGATCCCGTGTGTGTTTTTCAGTCAACACCTAAAGACCTGATTCTGTGGGAAAATGTGATCAAATCTGTTCGATTGGTATCGCAGGTGACATAAATTATTCAATCATGGTCAGACAGGTTCAAACAGTCACTGAAATTTACTTGAACTCACATTCCATCTGGTATGGGTTTGCTATGTGCCTCTTATGTTTTCGTTAGACTTAGCGAGCTGAGCTAGACCAGCCAAGAAAGTTCCAAATCCTCCTGTTTAGAAGTTCTTAACCAGAAACTATACCTTCCTGTCTTAAATGGTCTTCCTTCGCCAATTAAAATCCTTCATGTTGGCTTAATGTTTGACCTATTTTGTGGCTGAGATTCATCAATTTTTTTTTATAATAGACATTTAGAACATCTTTTGACAAGCTTGTTTTAATATCCCCATTGAAGCAGTCAATATTTGTATAATTTATAAAATATAAGTTGTTTAATTATCATTGGTAGCAATATCCCATCCAAACCTCTGGCCATGTCAAGCAGGCAACATACATCAAAGTAGCTAAAGAGCAGTGTAGATTCAGAGCCCATCTGAAAATCTCTGCCACTTTTGGTCTGTTTGACGTTTCCTCCTTTTTTTCCTTAAACGCTTCACAGTGGTTACCAGGTTTGAACATATTTATTTCATAAACACAACTGGGCATCTTCATCGGGATAACAGTGTCAACCTTACATGTTCTGAGGACTGATAATATGACAGGTGCATTCCCGAATTAAATTGTGTGTGTGTGTGATACTGCACAGTAGGAGCAATCGAACACAACAACGTCATATAATAATAATAACAGGTTATTATATAGCGCTTTTAACTAAGATCAAAGCGCTTTACATTATTATTACCCCTAATCATTGTGCCAATTAAACATTCCATATACCATCTCAGCTCCCTGGGGAGTATACAGCTCGATGCAGCTTGTTAGGCGCAAGGAAGCTAATTCAATTACAATAACCATCACTGCCCTCGTATTTTTTAGGTACCCATTTACTCCTGGGTGGAGAGAAGCAATGAGTGACAAAGTGCCTTGCCCAAGGGCACAGGCACACACGACTCGAACCCACAACCTGCAGCTTTACCCGCAGACCACGATTCAGTGCCCTTAACCACGAGGCCACAGCACTCCACATACCGGGCAAGATTAGATGCACTTATTTTTGGCTGAGGAATATCATCTTATTATCGCCTAGCGTACTTTTACGAAGCCCCTACAGGGACATCCAAAATTATTTTTTATCTCGTGCGCACGACATAATATCTCGTGCGCCCGACATATATCTCGTGCGCACGGGATAATTATCTCGTGCGCACGTCATAATATCTCGTGCGCACGAGATAATTATCACGTGCGCACGACATATATCTCGTGCGCACGAGATAAATCTTGTGCGCACGAGATATATGTCGTGCGCACGAGATACATGTCGTGCGCACGTGATAATTATCTCGTGCGCACGAGATAAAAACAATAATTTTGGATGTCCCTTTAGGGGCTCCGTATACTTTGACTCCTCTGGTCGAAAAAAAAACCTGCACCAGATGAAATAATACTTATAGGGTTTCGTGTCTCAAACTCGGTCAATTGTTATGAGTTACCAGTGGAATCTTTAAAACTCAAGATGTTTATTCAAAATTAGACCTTTCCCTTCACCGACCTATAAACATGATTACTAAGTGTGTTATTTTCGCGAGTGAAGGTTGGAAAAAAAATCACTCAGGTGGGACTCGAACCCACGACCACCTGCTTTCTAGTGCAGACGTGTTACCGCTCGACCACCGAGCTTAAGATGTTTACCTGCACAACGTATGTATACAATCACAACTTCTCCGGTCAACACGTCTTGACTCTCTGTGGGAAATGTGATAAAATAATATTCCTCAATAAAAAAAGAGGAAAATGTTGATGAACACATGTTAATACATGTCTTTATGCCATGTATAGTAATTCCATACGTCCATGGACCAATACATGTTTTCAGCACAGAGTTATTTTCAGACAAACCGATTCAAACAGTTAGGGAATTTGTACTTGATCTGGTATGGATTTAGTATGCGTCTCTCATGCTTTGTCGGACTTGGTGAATTGAGCTAGACCAGCCAAGAAACGTTCCATCCAGATCGTCCTGTTTAGAAGTTTTTCATAACCAGAAACAGTACCTTCAGTTTTGTCTTTGATGTTCTTTCTTCGTTAATTGAGTCTCTTAGGTTGGCTATAATTCGTTTGGGTCTGGGGTTCATCAGTTTTTCTAACAAAGGACATTAGTGAAAGTTGGGAGAAGGGTGTCAGCATGACCAGCCAAGAAACGTTGGTTGTAACAGTATTGCCCTAGCCCTACGTGATCAGGTACAAAGTGCAAGGAGATTTTCCTGGCTATTTTAAAACGTTTATCATTCGAATTAAACCTTTGTACTATTCAAATTCGTCCGTCAACATCGATATAGTGCACTTCCAATGTTGAATTTCGTCTTTTGTGAGACAATTTCAAATTCAGTTCAAGCAAATTCAAACAATGAGCACAGGTTTTCGTCCGGGATATTCTGGTTCCCAGACCAAAAGATTCTGACTATTTCTGATGAATCTTAGGTCAGGTAGCCTCCAGTAATACATTGTATTACAATTTACGTCACGTGACTAAAACGGGAGGAATTCCTCCTTTTTCCGAAAATGTCCGAAGTTTGCCGAGTTCATTTCGTCGACAATCGGATAGCGCCCGAGTATTTCCGAGTATAATATAGGATTAATTAACTGCTAATTGCTTATTAAAAGTTTTTAAAATGAGTTGATAATTAATATTCATTGCTTTCATTAAGAAAACTTGAAATTCAACGACGATTTTGTGCATCAAGTATACTCGGATCATATGGGCGAACTTTTTGCTGCGTCATGTACTATTTTGAATTTGACGACCGTTACCGAGATTTTCCAAAACTCGGTCTTCATTCGACTCAGCTCCGCCTGCTAACAGTGCTATTTGGGTGCCTAATTTCAAATATTCCAGATCAACATTAGTCAATGTTATCTTACAGAAATATCAAGCTGTATTATCATAACTGTATGATATTACGAAGCAAGTGATTTATTTACAAATTTGATCAGAACATTAAAAGCTGTAAGTGATAAAGTGAAATCGGAAACGAAGCCGAGCTTTGAAAAAGGGCCGTCAATGTCGTCATGTATATTTTTAGCCACGGAGGCTGCCTGACCTACGATTTAGACGTGAGCGTCGGGAATAATTGTCAGGTCTAGGGAACCAGACTAAGTGCGGAAGCATTCGATTTCATCTCGTCTACGCCTTTCGCCGCTTTGTCTAATGCGGGCAAGTTAAAACTACGATGGCCTTGGTGAAAAGCTACGCCAAACCTTGTTCAAGATTCGGAAATCAAGTTCATCTAATTAATTTAAAAAAGACGAATTCGATCTCTGAGTGCTGCTGATTCGGCAACCTTGAGTTAATTTGATCTGTAATGACGAATACTATCAACCCATGACTAAAGAGGGTGACCATACTTTGAAATTACTAAATTGGTTTTGTTAAAAGCGTTTGATTTTCTCGAGGCCGAAATTGAATGTTAGAGTTAGTGAATTTGAATGAAAAAATATGGTTTAAACTGTAGCCGGAAAAATGTATAGTGGATAGGTGTAACAGATCTTATGCTTATTAGATCATCCTGTACTCTGATCGAGTATCAGAGTCATTCGTTATGATTAGCCCAACATACCTAGTGGAGACGCTCTGTCTGTTTGGAGACAACTTGTAGTCTGGTGCAAAAATCAACTCCTAATTTTCACACGAACAGCCTAAGCAAGGTCAGTCTTAATCTGCTGATCAGGAAGGACTGCCTCTGTACTGTAAATGTAATCATTAATGGTGATGATATTTTCCCCCTAATGTCGTCAAAATGTTCGGCTGAGAGCCCTTTCAACCCCTTCAGGTTTTCTGAAAAAAATATTGCTGATTCTGTGTTTATCAACCTTTACATAACATAGTATACGGCTCTACCTTTTCGACCTCCTTTTTAAGCTTGTCCCTCGCATTTTGAAGATCGCAGACTCGTACGTGAACACATAACTATAATTTACAAGTATGTTGCGGGCGGCGGAACTGGGGGGTGCAGGAGGGGCCTGCCGCCAGATTTTCTCAGGCCAACAAAAGTGCCCCTCTCGCGGTTGTAAAAGTGGCCCCTCGAAATGAAAACAAACTGCCCCTCAACGCACACATATGAAAGCATATGATCGCGCTACAAATAAAATGTTCTCCTTTCTTGTCATGCCAAACTGCTCCTCAAAAACACAAGTACCCCTCTCGCATTAACAGAATTGTGCATCTTCTCGAGATGGAAAACTATACCCCTCGAAAGCACAAGTACCCGTTTCGCAGTAATAAAATTGTGCCCCTCTCGAGATGGAAAATTGGCCATCAAAAACAACAGTGATCCTCTGGCTATAACTTCTCGAGATCGAAAACTGCACCTCCAAAGCACAATTAGTGCCCCGCTCATTAAAATTGTGCCCCCTCACAAGATGGGAAACTATCCCCTAAAAACTAATAATACTCTTCACGCGAATAAAATGATCACTGAACTTGCCATCAAAAGCAACAGTCTGTTCCCCTCTCGCGATCAACAAAAATGGTCTCTCTACATATTAAATTAGTCACGTGAGCATGTAAGTATTATTTCATCAGGTGCAGCTTTTTTTCAGATCAGAGGAGTCAAGGTAGTTTGAATCTTAATTGTTGATCAGTAAGGACCGCCTCTGCTACTGTTATTTCGCTTGTGTAAAAATCAGACGGTTGTGTACTATGACCTAGCAACCCGTTGTGAAGACTGAACTGTTGTTTACACAACTTGTGTAAAATATACGGGAATGTATTTAGGACATGACGAAAAAAAAAATTCCGGACCGCTATAGTCTGCCCGGCCGGGAGAATTAGTAATCTGCCTGGGCGAATTAGTAGTCTGCCCGGGCGAATTAGTAATCCGCCCGGGCGGAATAGAATCCGCCCGGGCGGAGTAGTAATCCGCCCGGGCGAAGTAGCAATCCGCCCGGGCGAAGTAGCAATCCGCCCGGGCGAAGTAGTGGGCCTAAAAAATATTTTCGGTCATGTCCTAAATACGCTTCCGTAAATATATTACACAACTTGTTCAATTTTCTTTTACACAACTGGTTGCTAGGTTCATAAAGTACACAGTCGAAATAACAGCTGTTGTAATCAATTGAATGGTGATGATATTTTCCCCCTTACTGTCGTCAAAATGTTCGGCTGAGAGCCCTTTCAACCCCTTCGGGTTTTCTTAAATAATATTGCTGATTCTGTGTTTATCAACCTTTACATAACATAGTATACGGCTCTACCTTTTTGACCTCCTTTTCATTTATTTATTTATTTATTTCATTTTCCGGGATATTACAAACAGTGAATCATAGACAAAACAATTACATGTACAAATAACACTGAGTAGTAAACATAACAGAAAACATAACAGAAAACAACACCCAAAAAGCTCCCGCAGGATTACCCAAAAGAAACAAGTTTTTGTCGAGGGCTCTCCAAACTAATTGGATAACAGTGATTAATACATTTAGGATAAAATTCATTAAATACAATATTTATAAAATTAAGCAGTTATGCAAAATATAATTAAAAATACAATTAAAAATTACAATAAGAGTAAATAAATAAATAAAAGCTTGTCCCTCGCATTTTGAAGAACACAGACTTGTACGTGAACACATAACTATAATTTACAAGTCTGTTGCGGGCGGCGGAACTGGGGGGTGCAGGAGGGGCCTGCCGCCAGATTTTCTCAGGCCAACAAGAGTGCCCCTCTCGCGGTTGTAAATATGCCCCCTCGAGATGAAAACAACACTGCCCCTCAACGCACACAATATGAAAGCATATGATCGCGCTACAAATAAAATTGTCTCCTCTCTTGTAATGCCAAACTGCTCCTCAAAAACACAGTACCCTCTCGGATTAACAGGATTGTGCATCTTCTCGAGATGGAAAACTATACCCCTCGAAAGCACAAATACCCCTCTCGCAGTCATAAAATTGTGCCCCTCTCGAGATGGAAAATTGGCCATCAAAAACAATAGTGATCCTCTCGCTATAACTTCTCGAGATCGAAAACTGCCCCTCGAAAGCACAATTAGTGCCCCGCTCATTAAAATTGTGCCCCCTCACAAGATGGGAAACTATCCCCTAAAAACTAATAATACTCTTCACGCGAATAAAATGATCACTGAACTTGCCATCAAAAGCAACAGTTCCTCTCGCGATCAACAAAAATGGTCTCTCTACATATTAAAGGGAATGTACATCATTTTGCTGTAATTTTCAGAAATGAACTATTTGAGGTGTTAGCATAATAGATGAAATATTGTTAAACTAACATGCTTGAAGTTTTGTGTTCGAAAATGCTGGAAAAACCAAGAAAAACAAAAATGTTCAAATAGTCTGGTTCCCTGACTCCACTAAAGATGAAATGGATCAATATATAGATGCAAGAAAATTGTAAGGTAAGGAAACCAGTCTAGCTGGACTGCCTGCACCCGTTCATGAACATGTAACCAATAGCAAACAAAACTTGGACTGAAAAAGGGTACATTTGCAGCAGTAGTTGAAAAATAGTTAGGTTTTTCCAACGGTGGTCGGCCGACCACTGTTGGAAATTTATACAAAATACCACTTTTCTTGAAAATGACTTCACACCAGGTGCCATAATTTTACAGGATGGTTTAGACTGTCATTTACCAACATTCTAGTAAGGTATTTCATACAAACTTGGTAGTTTTGTTTTTTTATGTTTGCAAATGTTGTATATTCCCTTTAAACTAGGTAAAAGAAACACAAAGAGCAAGATAGACAACATATTCATAATTTGTTCCTCGTCACATAAGTTTATAGCGAAATTAACTGGACCATTATTCATTTCACTACGGATCAATCCACTCCAAAACAAACCTGAATCCAAGGACAAAAATATTTGAAGGGCGCTCGGGTAGTGGGGATTCTGCTCTCCCAAATGTAGATGACAGTTAATTCCAAGAAATTTGACAAACGTACATAAATTTACCCAAAATTAGCCAATTATGGCTTAGCTGATATCTCCGAAAAGTGTACTGAAAAGATTTCCCAAACGGATCCCCATCCCAGCAAAAATGATTTCCTTAACATTCCCCAGAAAAAAATTAAGAAGAAACACACTTGTAGATGCATTAAATATGAACCAGATACACACTGTAGAATCGGTCATCCTTTTGTTCAAAAGTGGCATTTTATTATTTTGTTATTTATGTATAAGCAACACAAAATATACAAAAATACATGTACATTCAAATTTACTGTGACTTCTCCAAACACTCAAACAGTAGTATAAAAATACATGGACTACATCAGAATGTAGACCTATTTCTTCTTTCCCAAAACAAAGCTCACACGTTCCTTTGTCACATCAAATGATAAATGTCATGATGCCAAAATGTGACATTGACAGTTAAAGCAGGCTGTTCACAGAATCAGTATCATTTCTATTCAACTGACATCCCAATTTTTATTTACGGAATTTACATTGTCATGTTGCAATCCTGCGATCCTTACCCATATAATTGCTTAATAAACCTCAGCATCTTACTTTACAATCAATTGGTGAAGCTAACACTTCTTTTTACAGCTGATTTTGACAAATAAAAAAAAAATCTTGGTATTATTGCAAAACTGGAGCGAGCCCCTTTAATATTTACTATGCAGCGATTGTATGGAATGTCAACTTTACCACATGTAATTTGAGCCACCCGACCCTCACAACCAGCCCATTCACCCCTGGCATGTCTGGAGTATCTCTCAGGCCCCAAACAGCCGTTAAAACCACAGACATAACCCATTAGACATTCCATTTTGGTCACAGGGGTGATCGAACTAATCCCAATGTTTATAGTGCATTTGTACACAAGCCTATGTAAATGTGCACAAGCACACAGGGTTTTCCCGCCAATTCCAACCCCTCCAGTAGGATCACAAGACTGACACCCCCTCTAAAGGACGTACTATGGTCCATACTAGGATCTGGTGATAGATGGCCCCGGGTGAGTTTACCACGTGGCCAGGACAATATAAAACATAAAAAATGTGAAGATTCCATATTCCCTTCTGAATCCCGGTAAGGTTAATTTTTATATCACGAGCACTGAATGGTGGTCTTCTTATTCATGGAATACTTTTAAATTCGGGCGATTCACAATGCAGTGCGCCACCAAAAGTTTGCCACGGAGAGTTCAATTTTCCCAGTGCGTTGTGGGAGATGGTCGACAAATTCACAGCGCGGGACATTTGAAATTGTTAGTTTTTCCAGCCAGAAAGTTCGTAAGCGTATGATTCAAGTATCTGTGTGCCCTTTTCTTTTCGTTTGATCAATATGGAGTTTTTTTTGTAAGGCGGCAGAACGCTTTGCCCCAATCTATAACAAATTAGCTCAAGTTTTCTACTGACACTCGTTCAAATGGGCCATGTTTTGTCGACCGTGACCTTGAAAAACGAACTCTCCGTGGCAAACTCTAGGTGGCGCACTGCATTGTGAATCGCCCGAATTGAGGACACAAAGTATATAAATGTACCATGTATCCTCCAATACAAGTAAATATCTGAATTTTATTCATCAGTGCACTTTTTTGACGAGGATAGTGCACTTTTTTGACGAGGGTGGTGGGTGGAATGGAGACCGAATGTCATTATACCCCTAAACAAAAATCATTTTTCTTGAGAGTAATTGAATTGTTGAACTGTCGCCAAATACATGTAGTGTGTCTCGTTGATAAAAAAGCTTTGCAGCACCCCCCCCCCTCACTTTCTCAATTTAGGGGGGGGGGGGCAGGTGAGGTGAGAACATTTAATAATAATAATAATAATAATAATAATAATAGCAGGCATATAAATAGTGCTTTTACGCCGCAATGGGGTATCAAAGCGCTTTACAATTATCATTTTCCCTTTTTCAACGGGCAAGCACTCCTGAAACCTTCTCAACTCCCTGGGGAGCATACACGGCCGGCTGGCAGCCATTTCGGCGCTCTTGGCTGTAATCAACCTCTCACAGTCACCAACACTGCCCTCACAGGTACCCATCTACTCCTGGGTGGAGAGGAGCAATGAGTGACAAAGCATCTTGCTCAAGGGCACAAGCACCATAACCCTAGGTTATGGTGAGTTTGTTCCTGCATTCAATAGGGGATATTGAACAATAGAGGACAATAGGGTCCCCAATTCCCCAAAGGTCCCCAATTGTGTACAAAAAATATGAGAGGTCTTCCTAAAAAGTACAAACAAAAGAGGGACATTAGGGGCTCCCCCATTGCAGGCAAATACACACTTGGTTTCTGGTTACCCCCACCTCCTAAACATTTGTCTGGGGACATCCATTGATATAACCCCAACAACGCTGTGGTATATTCCCCGAAATTGTATGCAAAAGTACTCACAAAAAACGACACAACTTTGTAGTAACTTCATGAACGTACAACTTGTATTTTCCCGTTCCACGCAACTCCCTTTTTACATTCGTAACACTGGAGGGCGCTATATCACAAATGCATGTAGACACAACATCTCCCCTCCTCTTTAAGAAAGAACTTGAGTAACAACTATTAATTAAAATTAGCAACAACTTGAACAAACTGTGAATTTTGTGTTTCAACTTGCAAGCCTTATTTTTCTCAAAGCCCCAAGTAACTTAGCAAAAGTTCAGAGTCCCCTAGTGAGTAAATATGGTGAATCTAGTGTCCGATAAGATTTAAGTGTCCCAATTACATGAGTCCATATTATCCTGGATTTAGTCATTTAACTGCTTGACTGATGGAACATGTGTATGAAAGGGTCTGGACTACATGTCATAATCTTTTGACCACACTGGGGGATTTCGAGGTCTGGTTGAATGTCGAACTTGACCATCCCCGGCCACAGGCTTGTTTTCTGCTGTGGAATTTTGAATGCCATTTGAGCTTGAACCCTGTGCCATAAATTCTACAGGGCATAGACTTAGTTTTGAAGCATTCCAGACTCTTCCATCCTCTAACACATAAGTAAATGGTCCCTTAGTGTTGACAATCTTCTGTGGAGTAGAGAATTTGGTTGTCCCTTTGTTTGGTCGTTTCACGCGTACAAAGTCTCCTGGCTTGAACTTTGGATTAACCGCACCACGCTTTGAGTCAGTGTAGTTGCGAGATTTTTCCTGTCTCTGTGCAACACGACTGCGAAGTTCAGCATCATCCTGCTGCTGTGGTTTATCGTGGCGAATGTTCATACGCGTGATCAGCTTCCGATTGTGCAGTAGTTCGGATGGTGACTTCCCTGTTGTCTGGTGTGGCGTTGAACGATAGGCAGTGAGTAGTTCTACAACTGCCTCTTTCCACCCTCTCCTCTCCTGTGAAGCAAGCTGTAGGGTCTGTTTGAGAACCCTATTCCAACGCTCTACTTCCCCATTTGCCCTTGGGTAGTAAAGCGATGACTTGTAGTGTTTGATTCCGCAGTTGTGCAGAAAGTTCTCAAACTCAGATGAAGTAAACTGTACTCCGTTGTCAGTGACAATTTCATTGGGCAGTCCTTCGCGTGCGAAAACCGTATTTAGCATCGAAATGATTGTGCTAGAAGTGACAGTTCGAGCAAATGCAACTTCTGGCCATTTGCTGTAGTAATCGATGAGAACTATAGCAAATCTACAGTCCTGAGGACCCTTTTCGAAAGGTCCGGTGATGTCAATCGCGAGTTTTTGCCAAGGTCCCTCTGGCAACGGCACAGGTTGAAGTGGAGCAGTCCGAGTTCGGGCAGTTTTGTCATTGGATTGGCAGGTGAAGCAGTTGCGTATGGCCTCTTCGACCATGCGATCCATGCAAGGCCACCAGTAGCAGTCACGGAGGCGTTGTTTACAGCGTACGATTCCCTGGTGCGCCTCGTGAGCAAGTGAAATCAGGTTGTTCTGCAGACTCTCTGGTATCACGAAACGGTCTCCGCGCATGAGACAGTCCTCTACAACTGAAAGTTCATCGCGAATCATCGAGTACGGCTGAAGTAATCCATCAATAGCTTTCTTGTTAGGCCAGCCATTGATGACATACGAAATTACCCGCTGGAGGGTAGGATCTGCTAAAACCGCTTGTTGCAGGTCGGTTTTGTTCACCGTAGTGTTCAGCAACAGTACATTGATTGACTGTATGATGACTTCCTCGTCATCATCTTGAACTGGGACGGAAGTATGTAGGGGAAGGCGCGAAAGTGCGTCGGCTACTTTGTTGTGAACACCTGGCTGGTACTCTACATTGTAATTGAATCGTAGCAAGCGAGCAGCCCAACGAGCGATTCTCATGGACTGACGTCCTGTTCCGCGTGTAGACAGGAGAGTGGTAAGTGACTGATGATCAGTACCTAGAGTGAAGTGGCGGCCCCATAGGTACTGGAACCACTTCTCACAGGCCCAAACACAGGCCAAGGCCTCTTTTTCACCAACAGAGTAGTTTCGTTCAGCTGCGGTGAGTGTTCGTGATGCGAACGCGATAGGTGATTCAGAGTTTCCTTTCACCTGTAGTAGTACGGCTCCCAGGCCATAAGCAGAGGCGTCAGTAGACACGATCACTGGCAAATCAGGATCGAATAAGCGTAGTGTGACACAGTTAGCGATGAGTTCTTTCACCGTGTGAAAGCTGTGTTGCACATCCGGCGTCCAGGAGAATTGCACGTCTTTTCGAGTGAGTGCGCGTAACGGCTCGATGACTGTGGAGTAGTTTGGTACGAACCGCGCATAGTACGATGCTAACCCCAAGAATGAGCATAATGTGATGACGTCAGTGGGGCAAGGCGCGTGTAGGATGGCCTCAACGTGGGAAGGGTCAGGCTGTAATTCGTTACCTGACACGACATGTCCGAGAAATCGTAGTGAAGCAACGTTGAACTGGCACTTGTTTGTATTCAGTGTCAGTCCAATGTCCTGTAGACGTTGGAGCACTGCAGTGAGGTTCTTGTCGTGTTCTGCCTGGTCACGACCGTAGCATACGACATCATCCAGGTAACACTGAACCCCTGGTAGTCCAGCCAAAACTGTGCTCATGAGTTTCTGAAAGGCGGCAGGTGCTGATGCAAGTCCAAAGCAAACTCGCTTGAACCGGAAAAGTCCCTCCGGAGTAATAAATGCAGTCAAATCACGCGATTCCTCTGCAAGCAGTAGCTGGTGGTAGGCAGAGTTAAGGTCGAGGGTAGTGAATACCGTAGCACCCCGAAGTTCGGAGAAAAGTTCCTGTATGTCGGGCAGTGGGAATTTGTCGATGACAACTGCCTGGTTGACTTGCCGCAAGTCCACACACAAGCGAATTGCGCCTGATTTCTTGTAGGACACAATAATGGGCGATACCCATTCGCTCGCATCAATTCGCTCGATTATGTCCTCGCTTTCCAACCGCTGTAGTTCTGCTTTGACTTGATCGCGAACTGCGAAGGGTAGTCGCCTCAACCTCTGTTGAGTCGGTGTCACATCAGGTCGCGTCTTGACACGATGTACAAACCCGCGAGCCAAACCCACTCTTCCCTTCAGTAAGTCAGGGAACGAAGCGCGAATGGATTGAGCATACTGTTCTGTATGTGCAGAGGGTTTGCTGGTAGGTGCAGGTGTAGTTGCAGGTGTAGCTGTAGGTGTAGGTGTAGGTGTAGCTGTAGGCGTAGGCGTAGTTGCAGGTGCAGACGACACCTTGTGAACTGGAACGTGCACTACCTTGTCTTGCTTGAGTGTAAGCGAAAGGCTGCGGATAATGTCCAGCCCAAGGATCGGATCTCCAGATTCTGCGACGTAAAATTCTGCTGGGACATGATGACTGTCACCAAGGCAGACTGAAGTGCGGAAGCATCCCTTGATGGCTATTGGTTCATGGGAGTAGGTTGTGAGCTTTGCCCGAGGGGGTAGTAGAGCCTCGCGTAGGAAGTATTTGTCGAATGTGACAAGTGGCAGGATGGAAACTGGTGAACCGGTATCGAAAATCATTGGCACCTTGATGTCGCGACCCAATGTGAGTGTACATGTGATGGAGGCTGACTGAGATGTACCTACACTGTTCACGGTAAGTACATGTAGTTCAGTGTCACTATTATCATCCTCAAAACCTAGCTGTCTAACTTGTCCTGAAGACTTACACACACGTGCAAAGTGCCCCATTTTGTTGCATTTGGAACACTCCACATTCTTAGCTTTACAGTTAGGAAAGTTTGCTTTGTGGCTTGGACTTCCACAACGATAGCATTGTACTGTAGGTGTGCGTTGTGTAGAAGTAGAAGGGGTATTGGGCTTACCATGTCCCTGTGCGTGTGAAGTACGTGGCTGACGACGGGTCTTTGAAGCACTTGACTTTTGCTTGAGACGCGTAGCATGCACAGTGCTGTCCGAAGCTTGGGAAGAATCGAAGCTTGCAGCACTGTTGGAGATGGACTTGGACTCGCGAAAAGCTGACTCCATTTGTTGACTCAGTGTCAATGCAGATGACAAAGTCAATTTGGGCTCAAGCAGCAATCTCTCGCGGATCCTTGAGGAGCATGTTTTCTCCACCAGCTGGTCACGAATCATCTCATCAGCGAGTGATCCGAAGTCGCATGTCACCGCCAGTTGACGTAATGCAATGACATACTGTTCCACAGGCTCATCAGTCCTTTGAGCCCGCTGCCGAAATCGGTAACGCTCGGCGACCACATTCACCGTCGGCTGGAAATGAGCCTGTAATCGGGCGAATGTGTCAGCGTACGTAGGCTGGGTTGGAGCGGTTCCATCCGCACTGGATGACGGCGAATCCGTAGCCGAAGTAGTAGTAGGCAAAGTTCCAAAAATCCGCTGACCTTCAGGTCCCAAACAGTGCAAGAGCAAAGCCCGTTTGCGTTCACCGGAGTATTTCTCAGCCCCGCTTGCAATGATGTATGTTTCGAACAAACCACGCCATTGTTTCCACGGCCAAGGCGGCGTTCCTGGGGAATTAAGGAACGGCGGAGGTGGATGCAAGTGGGCCATATTCTCGTCGCCAAAATATGTGGTATATTCCCCGAAATTGTATGCAAAAGTACTCACAAAAAACGACACAACTTTGTAGTAACTTCATGAACGTACAACTTGTATTTTCCCGTTCCACGCAACTCCCTTTTTACATTCGTAACACTGGAGGGCGCTATATCACAAATGCATGTAGACACAACAAACGCATTCCTGTATTCACTCAGTGACGGGTCAAACTGCCTCCGGGCTGGCCTCTCCCATGTTAGACGGTAGAGGGGTGTTAGGCTGTGACAGGTTATTGGTTGGACTGCTGCGGGCACTCTGGATCCAGTCTCCGCCCCCTCCCGCTCCGCCCACCATTCGCTGCTCAAAGTTCTTCCGGATGTCAAACAGGTTGATCACCGAGACCCTCTGTGTAAAGGATGGGTCAAGGAAACATGCTCCCAACACCTCTGACTTGATAAACAGCTGTGATGCTGTACCATTATAGACCTACCAGGACAGGGATATGGGTTCTACGCATGAACAAAGACCCGTGCCTCTGAAGAGATCCTTTTAACTCTTTCAGTGCCAAAGTCGTACATGTACGAGGTATATTTGTTAGTTCGAAATTGCCAACCTCGTACATGTACGAGGTAATGTCCGTACTTAAAATCGCCAAACCTCGTACATGTACGTGAGAATATTGCTAAACAATCTGTGGTATTGTTGCTATGTATACATGTAATTGCTGTTCCTCGCTATCAGCTTCGGGCGGGAACAAACTGTGAGAATAATGCTGAACAATCTGTGGTATTGTTGCTATGTATACATGTAATTGCTGTTCCACGCTATCAGCTTCGGGCGGGAACTTTCTGTGAAAATATTGCTGAACAATCTGTGGTATTGTTGCTATGTATACATGTAATTGCTGTTCCACGCTATCAGCTTCGGGCGGGAACTTTCTGTGAAAATATTGCTGAACAATCTGTGGTATTGTTGCTATGTTCAATTGCAGTTCTGCGCTATCAGAACTTGATGTTTGGCAAATTGAATAAACGGCTGCTCAGGCCATAGGTAACAAAGAATGCTGAGTGTGCAGCCTCTGATTCCGGTCTCTTGTGTCTTTGGTAGCATGCGGGGATAATCAGAAAGTGCTGCCTTTTTCAGATGTCTAATTTTTGTGAAATTTCATGTTGAAATTTTGATACGCAAACGTGTGCAAATGAATCTGGAAATTTCACACAAAAAATAGACATCTGAAAAAATTCATGGTCAATTTGATAAACTGAGTGATATCATGCACGCATGTTCCGTGTTGCCGTGTTGTTTGGAGCGGGATTGGCCATTGCCAGACTTTGTCTGGTACCGCGGTATTAACAGTGATAATGCGTGGACACTTATGGTAGCAGACCAGTAAATAAACTTCCATAGACCCCAATGGTAAATGCTCCCACTTCAAAAATTCGGGAAAAATACTCACAACTCTCCAAGGTGTTCGAGACACACATCAAATTAAAGCTTATTTCATCATCTTTCAATTTCTGTTCAATTTACGGGGGGTCAACTGATGACTTTTAGGAGAAATTTCCATCTGAAGACGATCACCCCTGAAAATAGTCCTGAAGCCCATCGCCATTTTGAAAAACGATGCCTACACTCCATTGCAAAGTAGAGCGCTTTTAGGGTCCAAATTACATCAAAATTACACAGAACTGCAAGCTCCAAGTCCTGTGCACGGTTTCCACCCATATTTTTAACAAACCCTCAAGTTCATGGCCCACAGCATGCTCAAATACCGAAGATTTTGAGGGCATGCAAATCGTGATTTGGCCGGCGCAGGCAATTTCGGACCGATTTACTGGTCTGCACCCTATAGAGAAGCGAGGTTTTGAAAAATTTCTCCAAACCACTTGTACGGCACGAGGAAGGATGGATGACTCACATTTCATCAAAAAATTGCTAGAAAAAAAATCTCTGACTGCGATTTCTGGCCTGAAAATAAGCCCTCTTTTTGCGGCTACCTTACTGTAGGGCGCCCCCAACGGGCGTTAATTGCGTTTTTGCTCCTTCCGACCCCTAATTATACCCCCCCACTTGTTCGCTCGAAATTGCTGTGATCGGAGGACGGTCCATCGGCCCTATTCAGATTTTGGGCGCATTTGTTGCGGAACCGCCATTGGTGACCCCTTTTGAAACGCTGCCCCCCCCAGGTTCCGCCCCCTGAAAAAAACCACTCCGCAAACATTTTGACAACAAACGGTGGACGGCGCCATTTTGAAACTACAGGTAGCAGACCAGTAAATAAACTTCCATAGACCCCAATGGTAAATGCTCCCACTTCAAAAATTCGGGAAAAATACTCACAACTCTCCAAGGTGTTCGAGACACACATCAAATTAAAGCTTATTTCATCATCTTTCAATTTCTGTTCAATTTACGGGGGGTCAACTGATGACTTTTAGGAGAAATTTCCATCTGAAGACGATCACCCCTGAAAATAGTCCTGAAGCCCATCGCCATTTTGAAAAACGATGCCTACACTCCATTGCAAAGTAGAGCGCTTTTAGGGTCCAAATTACATCAAAATTACACAGAACTGCAAGCTCCAAGTCCTGTGCACGGTTTCCACCCATATTTTTAACAAACCCTCAAGTTCATGGCCCACAGCATGCTCAAATACCGAAGATTTTGAGGGCATGCAAATCGTGATTTGGCCGGCGCAGGCAATTTCGGACCGATTTACTGGTCTGCACCCTTATCCCGTTGTGTGGAGCGGGATTGGAACTATGCTTTGCCCGTGCGTAACGGCGGGCCGTCTGGCATTGTCTGGTCGCATCGCGGTGTTTGCTCGGCGCGCGCCTGGACAGTGCGAAGGTCGGGGGGGGGGGTCGTAACTTTTTGGTTATTATGAGTGGTAAAAACCTGATTCAAAAATCAAGTTGTTGTTTATTTAATGGGGATTCCTATGATATTAAGCATTTTGATTAAGGTTTTGAAAATAAGATTTATAAAACATGCTAAAAGTAAATGATGTAAATCTTACAGAATAGAAACTCAAAATTTGGCCAAAATATTTTCCAAAGGGCAAACACCTATGAGCCTGATTCAAACGCCATTGATTTTGTTGTGTAATTTGCTTTTAGTGATACAAAACTTGAAATTTCTTTCTTTAAAAAATAAAATTCGCCGGACTCCCTACAAGAGGAAACCCATTGCAAACTGTAAATTTGTAAGCCAGGAACTCCAAAACTCAGTGAATTCAACTAAAAAGATGTTAAAACTCCAACATAATCTTAGCCTTGTTTTAGTGATTTATATTTTATTACGTGTTTTGATAGCTGGCCTCGGCCTTGGCCTTGACCTCGCGGCTGTGGCCTCGGCCTTGGCCTCGGCCTCGGAGGTTGTGGCACAAACCTCGTACATGTACGAGGTAGAGTAAGCATGTTATCACAAGGGGGCGCTCTCGCTCTTTCTAATAATAGGGACCATTAGAAAACGATGCAGATACGGGATGCTTGTGCAGCTCGGAAAAACTGTGGATGACGTCATCAGTTTGTGCGGTAAATTTCAACGCACTCGCACGGCGTTTCTGCATCGCACGTCAAAATGGTAAGTTCACGCAAGGATTTTCCTCGATAAATCACGGCAAAAATACTTATCTTATGAACTACCAAATTTTACAACTTTCAGTTATAGTGTGCAGGTAATGTTACCAGTTTTATTGAAAGAAGAATTACAAAGATGTGATGGGGATTTTATTATTATTATTGAGCCTTTACTTTTCAGCTAAAAAAATCGGCGAAAGTTTATTTTGTTTAACCAGCAGTGTTGTAGCCGAGGCCACAACCTCCGAGGCCGAGGCCAAGGCCGAGGCCACAGCCGCGAGGTCAAGGCCAAGGCCGAGGCCAGCTATCAAAACACGTAATAAAATATAAATCACTAAAACAAGGCTAAGATTATGTTGGAGTTTTAACATCTTTTTAGTTGAATTCACTGAGTTTTGGAGTTCCTGGCTTACAAATTTACAGTTTGCAATGGGTTTCCTCTTGTAGGGAGTCCGGCGAATTTTATTTTTTAAAGAAAGAAATTTCAAGTTTTGTATCACTAAAAGCAAATTACACAACAAAATCAATGGCGTTTGAATCAGGCTCATAGGTGTTTGCCCTTTGGAAAATATTTTGGCCAAATTTTGAGTTTCTATTCTGTAAGATTTACATCATTTACTTTTAGCATGTTTTATAAATCTTATTTTCAAAACCTTAATCAAAATGCTTAATATCATAGGAATCCCCATTAAATAAACAACAACTTGATTTTTGAATCAGGTTTTTACCACTCATAATAACCAAAAAGTTACGACCCCCCCCCCCCGACCTTCGCACTGTCCAGGCGCGCGCCGAGCAAACACCGCGATGCGACCAGACAATGCCAGACGGCCCGCCGTTACGCACGGGCAAAGCATAGTTCCAATCCCGCTCCACACAACGGGATAAGTGTCCACGCATTATCACTGTTAATACCGCGGTACCAGACAAAGTCTGGCAATGGCCAATCCCGCTCCAAACAACACGGCAACACGGAACATGCGTGCATGATATCACTCAGTTTATCAAATTGACCATGAATTTTTTCAGATGTCTATTTTTTGTGTGAAATTTCCAGATTCATTTGCACACGTTTGCGTATCAAAATTTCAACATGAAATTTCACAAAAATTAGACATCTGAAAAAGGCAGCACTTTCTGATTATCCCCGCATGCTACCAAAGACACAAGAGACCGGAATCAGAGGCTGCACACTCAGCATTCTTTGTTACCTATGGCCTGAGCAGCCGTTTATTCAATTTGCCAAACATCAAGTTCTGATAGCGCAGAACTGCAATTGAACATAGCAACAATACCACAGATTGTTCAGCAATATTTTCACAGAAAGTTCCCGCCCGAAGCTGATAGCGTGGAACAGCAATTACATGTATACATAGCAACAATACCACAGATTGTTCAGCAATATTTTCACAGAAAGTTCCCGCCCGAAGCTGATAGCGTGGAACAGCAATTACATGTATACATAGCAACAATACCACAGATTGTTCAGCATTATTCTCACAGTTTGTTCCCGCCCGAAGCTGATAGCGAGGAACAGCAATTACATGTATGCATAGCAACAATACCACAGATTGTTTAGCAATATTCTCACAGTTTGTTCCCGCCCGAAGCTGATAGCGTGGAACAGCAATTACATGTATACATAGCAACAATACCACAGATTGTTTAGCAATATTCTCACAGTTTGTTCCCGCCCGAAGCTGATAGCGAGGAACAGCAATTACATGTATACATAGCAACAATACCACAGATTGTTTAGCATTATTCTCACAGTTTGTTCCCGCCCGAAGCTGATATAGCGTGGAACAGCAATTACATGTATACATAGCAACAATACCACAGATTGTTTAGCATTATTCTCACAGTTTGTTCCCGCCCGAAGCTGATAGCGTGGAACAGCAATTAGCAACAATATCACAGATTGTTAAGCAATATATTATCACAGATTGCTCCCGCCCGAAGCGGATAGCGCAGAACTGCAATTATACTTAGCAAGTATAGTTAAAACAATCTTGTCAAAGTCTGCTCCCCTCCAAAGCTTGATAGCAGAACCGCAATAATAAGCAAAACAGTACTGACACTGTTAGTTCCGGTCCAAAGCTGGTGACGCGGAACTCTGCAATTAGCCATGAGCAACATAATTATTATGCAAATACCATCATCAATAATGATACACAATGCAACCGTCATTAGGTATACAATTACCACGAGCAATATAATAAGAAGTAATTAATAGTCAATTAAACCATATCGCAAGGGCCAACTATTAAAAGCAATATCTTAATACCAAAAGCAATATTTATGTGGCCGTGTTTCGGCCTAAGCTTGCTAGCGATATTGCTCAAATAATGACAGATAAACTTCAAGTGTAACTCATGAATATATCAATCAGCAAAATAGGTAAGAGAATACAGACTGCATGCCTTTTGCGATTAATCCATTAAACATCTTGTGCCTGAATTACCGACAAAGGCAGGGGTCGAGGGCTTTGCCCCCCAAATCCCAGAAGCATCATAAATAAAGAATAAAGTGGCCAATATCTGAGGCCTATTTGCGGACTTGGAATGCAATTCCCGCCAAACGGACATGCTGCGGGACGGAGTTTCGCAACATGACCGCCGCCAAATAGACTCAGGTCGTATGCAACCAAGGATGAATAAACATAATCATGTAAAGCAATACGCAAATAGTGTTTAGCATCGGTCACCCAAAATAAACGAGCAACCTTCATCGGTCAGGTGAACCTCATCTGTGGGGTGCTGCGGAGTGGTCCAAAGATTACGGTGTTCGACTCCTGTGCCGTGGTACATGGGTTCGAATCCTGACCGTGGGCACACGGTGCTTGTGCTCTTAAGCAAGGCACGTTACCGTTGTCGATTCGCCTTTCGGATGGGACGTAAGCCGTAGGTTCCGTGTGTTGTGCAACGCTCATTAAAGAAACCAGTAACACCTAAGACTCGGTTACTAAGAGAAGGGTTTTTCCCCGGTGTTTCTTAATAACTGACATAATGTCCAGCGCCTTGAGTACCTTAATGTAGGTAGATACCTGGCTATAAAAGACTCCTGTATTAACATTGTTAAAATTAAAATCTGTCTGATCATATACTCGAACGACGAATTGGAGGCAGCCAAAAATTAATGACTCCCTATATGCATTCCAGAACAGGGAAATATATGCGTAATGAGCGAAAGTCTAACGGCGGATTGCCTACAAGCGTATTTCGGTACACGGTTATGTAGTTGATGCTTTGCAGAATTTCGGAAAAGAAAATAATGAAATAGGAAACCGTGCGTCTTGCCCGTTGTCATAGATACGCTAGCCAGCCGTGAGTTTCCAGAGTTGCTTGTGTTTACGAAGCCGAAGTCAATGGAGCCGACCTGTAACACTGCACCATGAAGGCAGGCAATGACGAATCTGCAGACCATGCCTATAGGGCATCCATAAAAAATTCAGTGTACTCGGTCATCCGCATTGTGTGCCAGCTGTTGCAACGGAGGCTCTCTTCCAAGGGCGATCACCCCGCCACCCGCGCAAAACCAGTTCAAGAAAGCGTCTCCATGCTCCAACCATGGAGATTCTTTTTACACCTACATGCTCCTTTTCATAGCTCCATGCGCCAACTTCTCCAATCGGCCTGTCAGGTGGCGAATCTCATGAAAACAGAAAAGGAAAAGTTGAAAACTCCATTAATACTGGGGATATAGATCTTGTTTGAAAATACTGGGCGAAATACGAGTGTAACGACGGTAAATAAATACGAAATAGCCTAAATGTGATAAACCTGTCATTGTGAGACCCGGCCGGCAAACTCAAGGGCACGTGTGTGATCGTGACCGCGCTCACATCGAAATGAGACAAAAAATATGTGAAGCAAGTGGTAATGTGGAACCAGCAATGTTATAGCCACCTGTACTGCATGGCATGACGAGTTTGCAAGGCTGGGAAGGAAACAACGTAACCACAAACTGGTCAGTTTTTGAAATACACAGCTCCAGTTCAAACCTAAATGACGTAACAATCACAACAGTGACAACGGATAGGAGTAGCATAGCGGGGAAGGCGAACTGCAGGACCAGGGCAGTAACTTGAAAATGCAAATAAACCCGTAAAACGCAACAAAAAGGCAACTCGATATAAAGGATGCAACCCTGCAAATAAATTCCCATAGACACTAGTGCTAAATGCCCATACTTCAAAATTCTTTTAAAAATACTCAGAACTCTCACAGGTATTTAAGCTGCACAGAAAAATGATGATCGACATGTCGTCTTTCAATTTCTTTTCATTTTTTGGTGGGTTGACCATTGACTTTTCGAGAAATTCTCGCCCAAAGAAGACGACCCCTATTTTCCCCAAAGCGGAACGGCAGCCATCTCGAAAAACGATCCCTCCACAACATGGCAAAATAGCGCCACTTTCAAGCCCAATTGTATCCAAAATGCTCAGAATTGGAAGCCCCAAGTCCGGGCCAGAGGTTCATTGCCATATCTCTTCAATTCCCCAATGTTATGGCTCCCAGAACTCTCTAATATAGAATATTTTGAGGGTATAACTTTTATTCATGAGCTCGGCGGATTGATTTAGGCCTATTTACCGGTGTGCACCCTATAATAGCAGGTAACTTTTTAATATTAACACAAAACCACATTCAGGGAAAGCAGAATATCTCCAAAGTCAATATTTTGAAAAAAATGAGAGCAAAAAATTATCGGAGGTCGATATTAGGCCCGAAAAAAGGGACTTTTTCGCCCCTGCTAAGCTGTAGAGCCCCCCCGCGACAATAAATTGAGTTTCAGCTACTTTTAAGCTCAAAATGCCCCCCCCCCCGTTTCAACTAGCAATTGTTGTAATCGGCTGATAGCCTACCGCTCTCTTACGATTTGGGAGCATCCGTTACGGAAAAACCCTTGTTGATACCTTTAAAACACTTTTTTCCCCCTCCCCGTAGGTTCCGCCCACTGAAAAGACCACTGCCGCGGCACAGCGCATGCGCGAAACGGCCATCTTTGTGATTCTTTATAATAGCAGGTAACTTTTTAATATTAACACAAAACCACATTCAGGGGAAGCAGAATATCTCCAAAGTCAATATTTTGAAGAAAAAAATGAAAGGAAAAAATTATCCGAGGTCGATATTAGGCCCGAAAATAGTGACTTTTTCGCCCCTGCTAAGCTGTAGAGCGCCCCCAGCGACAATAAATTGAGTTTCAGCTACTTTTAAGCTCAAAATGCCCCCCCCCCCGTTTCAACTAGCAATTGTTGTAATCGGCTGATAGCCTACCGCTCTCTTACGATTTGGGAGCATCCGTTACGGAAAACCCTTGTTGATACCTTTAAAACACTTTTGTTCCCCTCCCCGTAGGTTCCGCCCACTGAAAAGACCACTGCCGCGGCACAGCGCATGCGCGAAACGGCCATCTTTGTGATTCTTTATAATAGCAGGTAACTTTTTAATATTAACACAAAACCACATTCAGGGGAAGCAGAATATCTCCAAAGTCAATATTTTGAAAAAAAAAATGAAAGAAAAAAATTATCCGAGGTCGATATTAGGCCCGAAAATAGTGACTTTTTCGCCCCTGCTAAGCTGTAGAGCGCCCCCAGCGACAATAAATTGAGTTTCAGCTACTTTTAAGCTCAAAATGCCCCCCCCCCCGTTTCAACTAGCAATTGTTGTAATCGGCTGATAGCCTACCGCTCTCTTACGATTTGGGAGCATCCGTTACGGAAAAACCCTTGTTGATACCTTTAAAACACTTTTTCCCCCTCCCCGTAGGTTCCGCCCACTGAAAAGACCACTGCCGCGGCACAGCGCATGCGCGAAACGGCCATCTTTGTGATTCTTTATAGGATGCAACCCTGCAAATAAATTCCCATAGACACTAGTGCTAAATGCCCATACTTCAAAATTCTTTTAAAAATACTCAGAACTCTCACAGGTATTTAAGCTGCACAGAAAAATGATGATCGACATGTCGTCTTTCAATTTCTTTTCATTTTTTGGTGGGTTGACCATTGACTTTTCGAGAAATTCTCGCCCAAAGAAGACGACCCCTATTTTCCCCAAAGCGGAACGGCAGCCATCTCGAAAAACGATCCCTCCACAACATGGCAAAATAGCGCCACTTTCAAGCCCAATTGTATCCAAAATGCTCAGAATTGAGCCCCAAGTCCGGGCCAGAGGTTCATTGCCATATCTCTTCAATTCCCCAATGTTATGGCTCCCAGAACTCTCTAATATAGAATATTTTGAGGGTATAACTTTTATTCATGAGCTCGGCGGATTGATTTAGGCCTATTTACCGGTGTGCACCCTATAATAGCAGGTAACTTTTTAATATTAACACAAAACCACATTCAGGGAAAGCAGAATATCTCCAAAGTCAATATTTTGAAAAAAAAATGAAAGAAAAAAATTACCCGAGGTCGATATTAGGCCCGAAAATAGTGACTTTTTCGCCCCTGCTAAGCTGTAGAGCGCCCCCAGCGACAATAAATTGAGTTTCAGCTACTTTTAAGCTCAAAATGCCCCCCCCCCCGTTTCAACTAGCAATTGTTGTAATAGGCTGATAGCCTACCGCTCTCTTACGATTTGGGAGCATCCGTTACCGGAAGACCCTCGTGGAGGGCTTTAAAGTAGTTTTTTGTGCCTCCCCGTAGGTTCCGCCCACTGAAAAGACCACTGCCGCGGCACAGCGCATGCGCGAAACGGCCATCTTTGTGATTCTTTATAATAGCAGGTAACTTTTTAATATTAACACAAAACCACATTCAGGGGAAGCAGAATATCTCCAAAGTCAATATTTTGAAAAAAAAAATGAAAGAAAAAAATTATCCGAGGTCGATATTAGGCCCGAAAATAGTGACTTTTTCGCCCCTGCTAAGCTGTAGAGCGCCCCCAGCGACAATAAATTGAGTTTCAGCTACTTTTAAGCTCAAAATGCCCCCCCCCCCGTTTCAACTAGCAATTGTTGTAATCGGCTGATAGCCTACCGCTCTCTTACGATTTGGGAGCATCCGTTACGGAAAAACCCTTGTTGATACCTTTAAAACACTTTTTTCCCCCTCCCCGTAGGTTCCGCCCACTGAAAAGACCACTGCCGCGGCACAGCGCATGCGCGAAACGGCCATCTTTGTGATTCTTTATAATAGCAGGTAACTTTTTAATATTAACACAAAACCACATTCAGGGGAAGCAGAATATCTCCAAAGTCAATATTTTGAAAAAAAAAATGAAAGAAAAAAATTATCCGAGGTCGATATTAGGCCCGAAAATAGTGACTTTTTCGCCCCTGCTAAGCTGTAGAGCGCCCCCAGCGACAATAAATTGAGTTTCAGCTACTTTTAAGCTCAAAATGCCCCCCCCCCCGTTTCAACTAGCAATTGTTGTAATCGGCTGATAGCCTACCGCTCTCTTACGATTTGAGAGCATCCGTTACGGAAAAACCCTTGTTGATACCTTTAAAACACTTTTTTCCCCCTCCCCGTAGGTTCCGCCCACTGAAAAGACCACTGCCGCGGCACAGCGCATGCGCGAAACGGCCATCTTTGTGATTCTTTATAATAGCAGGTAACTTTTTAATATTAACACAAAACCACATTCAGGGGAAGCAGAATATCTCCAAAGTCAATATTTTGAAAAAAAAATGAAAGAAAAAAATTATCCGAGGTCGATATTAGGCCCGAAAATAGTGACTTTTTCGCCCTTGCTAAGCTGAAGAGGGCCCCAGGCAAAAAAAAATTGAGTTTCAGCTACTTTTAAGCTCAAAATGCCCCCCCCCCCCGTTTCAACTAGCAATTGTTGTAATCGGCTGATAGCCTACCGCTCTCTTACGATTTGGGAGCATCCGTTACGGAAAAAGCCTTGTTGATACCTTTAAAACACTTTTTTCCCCCTCCCCGTAGGTTCCGCCCACTGAAAAGACCACTGCCGCGGCACAGCGCATGCGCGAAACGGCCATCTTTTTGATTCTTTATAATAGCAGGTAACTTTTTAATATTAACACAAAACCACATTCAGGGGAAGCAGAATATCTCCAAAGTCAATATTTTGAAAAAAAAAATGAAATTTTAAAATATTCTGCGGTCGATATTAGGCCCGAAAATAGTGACTTTTTCGCCCCTGCTAAGCTGTAGAGCGCCCCCAGCGACAATAAATTGAGTTTCAGCTACTTTTAAGCTCAAAATGCCCCCCCCCCCCGTTTCAACTTGCAATTGTTGTAATCGGCTGAGAGCCTACCGCTCTCTTACGATTTGGGAGCATCCGTTACGGAAAAACCCTTGTTGATACCTTTAAAACACTTTTTTCCCCCTCCCCGTAGGTTCCGCCCACTGAAAAGACCACTGCCGCGGCACAGCGCATGCGCGAAACGGCCATCTTTGTGATTCTTTATAATAGCAGGTAACTTTTTAATATTAACACAAAACCACATTCAGGGGAAGCAGAATATCTCCAAAGTCAATATTTTGAAAAAAAAAATGAAAGAAAAAAATTATCCGAGGTCGATATTAGGCCCGAAAATAGTGACTTTTTCGCCCCTGCTAAGCTGTAGAGCGCCCCCAGCGACAATAAATTGAGTTTCAGCTACTTTTAAGCTCAAAATGCCCCCCCCCCCCGTTTCAACTTGCAATTGTTGTAATCGGCTGAGAGCCTACCGCTCTCTTACGATTTGGGAGCATCCGTTACGGAAAAACCCTTGTTGATACCTTTAAAACACTTTTTTCCCCCTCCCCGTAGGTTCCGCCCACTGAAAAGACCACTGCCGCGGCACAGCGCATGCGCGAAACGGCCATCTTTGTGATTCTTTATAATAGCAGGTAACTTTTTAATATTAACACAAAACCACATTCAGGGGAAGCAGAATATCTCCAAAGTCAATATTTTGAAAAAAATGAAAGAAAAAAAATTATCCGAGGGCGATATTAGGCCCGAAAATAGTGACTTTTTCGCCCCTGCTAAGCTGTAGAGCGCCCCCAGCGACAATAAATTGAGTTTCAGCTACTTTTAAGCTCAAAATGCCCCCCCCCCCCCGTTTCAACTAGCAATTGTTGTAATCGGCTGATAGCCTACCGCTCTCTGACGATTTGGGAGCATCCGTTACGGAAAAACCCTTGTTGATACCTTTAAAACACTTTTTTCCCCCTCCCCGTAGGTTCCGCCCACTGAAAAGACCACTGCCGCGGCACAGCGCATGCGCGAAACGGCCATCTTTGTGATTCTTTATAGGATGCAACCCTGCAAATAAATTCCCATAGACACTAGTGCTAAATGCCCATACTTCAAAATTCTTTTAAAAATACTCAGAACTCTCACAGGTATTTAAGCTGCACAGAAAATGATAATCTGCATGTCGTCTTTCAATTTCTTTTCATTTTTGGTGGGTTGACCATTGACTTTTCGAGAAATTCTCGCCCAAAGAAGACGACCCCTATTTTCCCCAAAGCGGAACGGCAGCCATCTCGAAAAACGATCCCTCCACAACATGGCAAAATAGCGCCACTTTCAAGCCCAATTGTATCCAAAATGCTCAGAATTGGAAGCCCCAAGTCCGGGCCAGAGGTTCATTGCCATATCTCTTCAATTCCCCAATGTTATGGCTCCCAGAACTCTCTAATATAGAATATTTTGAGGGTATAACTTTTATTCATGAGCTCGGCGGATTGATTTAGGCCTATTTACCGGTGTGCACCCTATAATAGCAGGTAACTTTTTAATATTAACACAAAACCACATTCAGGGGAAGCAGAATATCTCCAAAGTTAATATTTTGAAAAAAAAATGAAAGAAAAAAATTATCCGAGGTCGATATTAGGCCCGAAAATAGTGACTTTTTCGCCCCTGCTAAGCTGTAGAGCGCCCCCAGCGACAATAAATTGAGTTTCAGCTACTTTTAAGCTCAAAATGCCCCCCCCCCGTTTCAACTAGCAATTGTTGTAATCGGCTGATAGCCTACCGCTCTCTTACGATTTGGGAGCATCCGTTACGGAAAAACCCTTGTTGATACCTTTAAAACACTTTTTTCCCCCTCCCCGTAGGTTCCGCCCACTGAAAAGACCACTGCCGCGGCACAGCGCATGCGCGAAACGGCCATCTTTGTGATTCTTTATAATAGCAGGTAACTTTTTAATATTAACACAAAACCACATTCAGGGGAAGCAGAATATCTCCAAAGTCAATATTTTGAAAAAAAAAATGAAAGAAAAAAATTATCCGAGGTCGATATTAGGCCCGAAAATAGTGACTTTTTCGCCCCTGCTAAGCTGTAGAGCGCCCCCAGCGAATATATAAATTGAGTTTCAGCTACTTTTAAGCTCAAAATGCCCCCCCCCCCCCGTTTCAACTAGCAATTGTTGTAATCGGCTGATAGCCTACCGCTCTCTTACGATTTGGGAGCATCCGTTACGGAAAAACCCTTGTTGATACCTTTAAAACACTTTTTTCCCCCTCCCCGTAGGTTCCGCCCACTGAAAAGACCACTGCCGCGGCACAGCGCATGCGCGAAACGGCCATCTTTGTGATTCTTTATAATAGCAGGTAACTTTTTAATATTAACACAAAACCACATTCAGGGGAAGCAGAATATCTCCAAAGTCAATATTTTGAAAAAAAAATGAAAGAAAAAAATTATCCGAGGTCGATATTAGGCCCGAAAATAGTGACTTTTTCGCCCCTGCTAAGCTGTAGAGCGCCCCCAGCGACAATAAATTGAGTTTCAGCTACTTTTAAGCTCAAAATGCCCCCCCCCCCCGTTTCAACTAGCAATTGTTGTAATCGGCTGATAGCCTACCGCTCTCTTACGATTTGGGAGCATCCGTTACGGAAAAACCCTTGTTGATACCTTTAAAACACTTTTTTCCCCCTCCCCGTAGGTTCCGCCCACTGAAAAGACCACTGCCGCGGCACAGCGCATGCGCGAAACGGCCATCTTTTTGATTCTTTATAATAGCAGGTAACTTTTTAATATTAACACAAAACCACATTCAGGGAAGCAGAATATCTCCAAAGTCAATATTTTGAAAAAATGAAAGAAAAAAATTATCCGAGGTCGATATTAGGCCCGAAAAAAGTGACTTTTTCGCCCCTGCTAAGCTGTAGAGCGCCCCCCGCGAAAAAAAATTGAGTTTTAGGTACTTTTAAGCCCAAAATGCCCCCCCCCCCCCGTTTCAACTAGCAATTGTTGTAATCGGCTGATAGCCTACCGCTCTCTTACGATTTGGGAGCATCCGTTACGGAAAAAGCCTTGTTGATACCTTTAAAACACTTTTTTCCCCCTCCCCGTAGGTTCCGCCCACTGAAAAGACCACTGCCGCGGCACAGCGCATGCGCGAAACGGCCATCTTTTTGATTCTTTATAATAGCAGGTAACTTTTAATATTAACACAAAACCACATTCAGGGGAAGCAGAATATCTCCAAAGTCAATATTTTGAAAAAAAAAATGAAAGAAAAAAATTATCCGAGGTCGATATTAGGCCCGAAAATAGTGACTTTTTCGCCCCTGCTAAGCTGTAGAGCGCCCCCAGCGACAATAAATTGAGTTTCAGCTACTTTTAAGCTCAAAATGCCCCCCCCCCCGTTTCAACTAGCAATTGTTGTAATCGGCTGATAGCCTACCGCTCTCTGACGATTTGGGAGCATCCGTTACGGAAAAACCCTTGTTGATACCTTTAAAACACTTTTTTCCCCCTCCCCGTAGGTTCCGCCCACTGAAAAGACCACTGCCGCGGCACAGCGCATGCGCGAAACGGCCATCTTTGTGATTCTTTATAATAGCAGGTAACTTTTTAATATTAACACAAAACCACATTCAGGGGAAGCAGAATATCTCCAAAGTCAATATTTTGAAAAAAAAAATGAAAGAAAAAAATTATCCGAGGTCGATATTAGGCCCGAAAATAGTGACTTTTTCGCACCTGCTAAGCTGTAGAGCGCCCGAGCGACAATAAATTGAGTTTCAGCTACCTTTAAGGTCAAAATGCCCCCGATTCAACTAGCAATTGTTGTAATCGGCTGATAGCCTACTGCTCTCTTACGATTTGGGAGCATCCGTTACGGAAAAACCCTTGTTGATACCTTTAAAACACTTTTTTTACGCTCCCCGTAGGTTCCGCCCACTGAAAAGACCACTGCCGCGGCACAGCGCATGCGCGAAACGGCCATCTTTGTGATTCTTTATAATAGCAGGTAACTTTTAATATTAACACAAAACCACATTCAGGGGAAGCAGAATCTCTCCCAAGTCAATATTTTGCAGAAAAAAATGAAAGACAAAATTTTACGAGGTCGATATTAGGCCCGAAAATAGTGACTTTTTTGCCCCTGCTAAGCTGTAGAGCGCCCCCAGCGACAATAAATTGAGTTTCAGCTACTTTTAAGCTCAAAATGCCCCCCCCCCCTTAGTTCAACTAGCAATTGTTGTAATCGGCTGATAGCCTACCGCTCTCTTACGATTTGGGAGCATCCGTTACGGAAAAACCCTTGTTGATACCTTTAAAACACTTTTTTTCCCCCTCCCCGTAGGTTCCGCCCACTGAAAAGACCACTGCCGCGGCACAGCGCATGCGCGAAACGGCCATCTTTGTGATTCTTTATAGGATGCAACCCTGCAAATAAATTCCCATAGACACTAGTGCTAAATGCCCATACTTCAAAATTCTTTTAAAAATACTCAGAACTCTCACAGGTATTTAAGCTGCACAGAAAAATGATGATCGACATGTCGTCTTTCAATTTCTTTTCATTTTTTGGTGGGTTGACCATTGACTTTTCGAGAAATTCTCGCCCAAAGAAGACGACCCCTATTTTCCCCAAAGCGGAACGGCAGCCATCTCGAAAAACGATCCCTCCACAACATGGCAAAATAGCGCCACTTTCAAGCCCAATTGTATCCAAAATGCTCAGAATTGGAAGCCCCAAGTCCGGGCCAGAGGTTCATTGCCATATCTCTTCAATTCCCCAATGTTATGGCTCCCAGAACTCTCTAATATAGAATATTTTGAGGGTATAACTTTTATTCATGAGCTCGGCGGATTGATTTAGGCCTATTTACCGGTGTGCACCCTATAATAGCAGGTAACTTTTTAATATTAACACAAAACCACATTCAGGGGAAGCAGAATATCTCCAAAGTCAATATTTTGAAAAAAAAAATGAAAGAAAAAAATTATCCGAGGGCCATATTAAGCCCGAAAAGAGTGACTTTTTTGCCCCTCCTAAGCTGTAGAACGCCCCATGCGACAATAAATTGAGTTTCAGCTACTTTTAAGCTCAGAATGCCCCCGTTGCAACTAGCAATTGTTGTAATCGGCAGATAGCATACCGCTCTCTTACGATTTGGGAGCATCCGTTACGGAAAAACCCTTGTTGATACCTTTAAAACACTTTTTCCCCTCCCCGTAGGTTCCGCCCACTGAAAAGACCACTGCCGCGGCACAGCGCATGCGCGAAACGGCCATCTTTGTGATTCTTTATAATAGCAGGTAACTTTTTAATATTAACACAAAACCACATTCAGGGAAGCAGAATATCTCCAAAGTCAATATTTTGAAAAAAATGAAAGAAAAAATTATCCGAGGTCGATATTAGGCCCGAAAATAGTGACTTTTTCGCCCCTGCTAAGCTGTAGAGCGCCCCAGCCACAATAAATTGAGTTTCAGCTACTTTTAAGCTCAAAATGCCCCCCGTTTCAACTAGCAATTGTTGTAATCGGCTGATAGCCTACCGCTCTCTTACGATTTGGGAGCATCCGTTACGGAAAAACCCTTGTTGATACCTTTAAAACACTTTTTTCCCCCTCCCCGTAGGTTCCGCCCACTGAAAAGACCACTGCCGCGGCACAGCGCATGCGCGAAACGGCCATCTTTGTGATTCTTTATAATAGCAGGTAACTTTTTAATATTAACACAAAACCACATTCAGGGAAGCAGAATATCTCCAAAGTCAATATTTTGAAAAAAATGAAAGAAAAAAATTAACCCAGGGCGGTATTTAGCCCGAAAATAGTGACTTTTTCTGCCCTTCTAAGCTGGAGGGCGCCCCCCAGGACAAAAAAATGAGGTTTAGCTACTTTTAAGGGCAAAATGCCCCCCCCCCCCGTTTCAACTAGCAATTGTTGTAATCGGCTGAGAGCCTACCGCTCTCTTACGATTTGGGAGCATCCGTTACGGAAAAACCCTTGTTGACACATTTGAAACACTCTTGATCCCCTCCCAGTAGGGTCCGCTTACTGAAAAGACCACTGCCGCGGCACAGCGCATGCGCGAAACGGCCATCTTTGTGATTCTTTATAATAGCAGGTAACTTTTTAATATTAACACAAAACCACACTCAGGGGAAGCAGAATATCTCCAAAGTCAATATTTTGAAAAAAAAATGAAAGAAAACAATTATCCGAGGTCGATATTAGGCCCGAAAATAGTGACTTTTTTGCCCCTGCTAAGCTGTAGAGCGCCCCCAGCGACAATAAATTGAGTTTCAGCTACTTTTAAGCTCAAAATGACACCCCAACGTTTCAACTAGCAATTGTTGTAATCGGCTGATAGCCTACCGCTCTCTTACGATTTGGGAGCATCCGTTACGGAAAAACCCTTGTTGATACCTTTAAAACACTTTTTTTCCCCCTCCCCGTAGGTTCCGCCCACTGAAAAGACAACAGCCGCGGCACAGCGCATGCGCGAAACGGCCATCTTTGTGATTCTTTATAGGATGCAACCCTGCAAATAAATTCCCATAGACACTAGTGCTAAATGCCCATACTTCAAAATTCTTTTAAAAATACTCAGAACTCTCAAAGGTATTTTAGCTGCACAGTAAAATGATGATCGACATGTCATCTTTCATTTTCTTTTCAATTTTTGGTGGGTTGACCATTGACTTTTCGAGAAATTCTCGCCCAAAGAAGACGACCCCTATTTTCCCCAAAGCGGAACGGCAGCCATCTCGAAAAACGATCCCTCCACAACATGGCAAAATAGCGCCACTTTCAAGCCCAATTGTATCCAAAATGCTCAGAATTGGAAGCCCCAAGTCCGGGCCAGAGGTTCATTGCCATATCTCTTCAATTCCCCAATGTTATGGCTCCCAGAACTCTCTAATATAGAATATTTTGAGGGTATAACTTTTATTCATGAGCTCGGCGGATTGATTTAGGCCTATTTACCGGTGTGCACCCTATAATAGCAGGTAACTTTTTAATATTAACACAAAACCACATTCAGGGAAAGCAGAATATCTCCAAAGTCAATATTTTGAAAAAAAAATGAAAGAAAAAAATTATCCGAGGTCGATATTAGGCCCGAAAATAGTGACTTTTTCGCCCCTGCTAAGCTGTAGAGCGCCCCCAGCGACAATAAATTGAGTTTCAGCTACTTTTAAGCTCAAAATGCCCCCCCCCCGTTTCAACTAGCAATTGTTGTAATCGGCTGATAGCCTACCGCTCTCTTACGATTTGGGAGCATCCGTTACGGAAAAACCCTTGTTGATACCTTTAAAACACTTTTTTCCCCCTCCCCGTAGGTTCCGCCCACTGAAAAGACCACTGCCGCGGCACAGCGCATGCGCGAAACGGCCATCTTTGTGATTCTTTATAATAGCAGGTAACTTTTTAATATTAACACAAAACCACATTCAGGGGAAGCAGAATATCTCCAAAGTCAATATTTTGAAAAAAAAAATGAAAGAAAAAAATTATCCGAGGTCGATATTAGGCCCGAAAATAGTGACTTTTTCGCCCCTGCTAAGCTGTAGAGCGCCCCCAGCGACAATAAATTGAGTTTCAGCTACTTTTAAGCTCAAAATGCCCCCCCCCCCGTTTCAACTAGCAATTGTTGTAATCGGCTGATAGCCTACCGCTCTCTTACGATTTGGGAGCATCCGTTACGGAAAAACCCTTGTTGATACCTTTAAAACACTTGTTGCCCTCCCCGTAGGTTCCGCCCACTGAAAAGACCACTGCCGCGGCACAGCGCATGCGCGAAACGGCCATCTTTGTGATTCTTTATAATAGCAGGTAACTTTTTAATATTAACACAAAACCACATTCAGGGGAAGCAGAATATCTCCAAAGTCAATATTTTGAAAAAAAAAATGAAAGAAAAAAATTATCCGAGGTCGATATTAGGCCCGAAAATAGTGACTTTTTCGCCCCTGCTAAGCTGTAGAGCGCCCCCAGCGACAATAAATTGAGTTTCAGCTACTTTTAAGCTCAAAATGCCCCCCCCCCCTTAGTTCAACTAGCAATTGTTGTAATCGGCTGATAGCCTACCGCTCTCTTACGATTTGGGAGCATCCGTTACGGAAAAACCCTTGTTGATACCTTTAAAACACTTTTTTTCCCCCTCCCCGTAGGTTCCGCCCACTGAAAAGACAACAGCCGCGGCACAGCGCATGCGCGAAACGGCCATCTTTGTGATTCTTTATAATAGCAGGTAACTTTTTAATATTAACACAAAACCACACTCAGGGGAAGCAGAATATCTCCAAAGTCAATATTTTGAAAAAAAAATGAAAGAAAACAATTATCCGAGGTCGATATTAGGCCCGAAAATAGTGACTTTTTTGCCCCTGCTAAGCTGTAGAGCGCCCCCAGCGACAATAAATTGAGTTTCAGCTACTTTTAAGCTCAAAATGACACCCCAACGTTTCAACTAGCAGTTGTTGTAATCGGCTGATAGCCTACTGCTCTCTTACGATTTAGGAGCATCCGTTACGGAAAAACCCTTGTTGATACCTTTAAAACACTTTTGTTCCCCTCCCCGTAGGTTCCGCTTACTGAAAAGACCACTGCCGCGGCACAGCGCATGCGCGAAACGGCCATCTTTGTGATTCTTTATAATAGCAGGTAACTTTTAATATTAACACAAAACCACATTCAGGGGAAGCAGAATATCTCCAAAGTCAATATTTTGAAAAAAAAAATGAAAGAAAAAAATTATCCGAGGTCGATATTAGGCCCGAAAATAGTGACTTTTTCGCCCCTGCTAAGCTGTAGAGCGCCCCCAGCGACAATAAATTGAGTTTCAGCTACTTTTAAGCTCAAAATGCCCCCCCCCCCGTTTCAACTAGCAATTGTTGTAATCGGCTGATAGCCTACCGCTCTCTTACGATTTGGGAGCATCCGTTACGGAAAAACCCTTGTTGATACCTTTAAAACACTTTTTTCCCCCTCCCCGTAGGTTCCGCCCACTGAAAAGACCACTGCCGCGGCACAGCGCATGCGCGAAACGGCCATCTTTGTGATTCTTTATAATAGCAGGTAACTTTTTAATATTAACACAAAACCACATTCAGGGGAAGCAGAATATCTCCAAAGTCAATATTTTGAAGAAAAAAATGAAAGACAAAATGTTCCGAGGTCGATATTAGGCCCGAAAATAGTGACTTTTTTGCCCCTGCTAAGCTGTAGAGCGCCCCCAGGGACAATCAATTGAGTTTCAGCTACTTTTAAGCTCAAAATGCCCCCCCCCCCCCGTTTCAACTAGCAGTTGCTGTAATCGGCTGATAGCCTACTGCTCTCTTACGATTTGGGAGCATCCGTTACGGAAAAACCCTTGTTGATACCTTTAAAACACTTTTGTTCCCCTCCCCGTAAGTTCCGCTTACTGAAAAGACCACTGCCGCGGCACAGCGCATGCGCGAAACGGCCATCTTTGTGATTCTTTATAATAGCAGGTAACTTTTTAATATTAACACAAAACCACATTCAGGGGAAGCAGAATATCTCCAAAGTCAATATTTTGAAAAAAAAAATGAAAGAAAAAAATTATCCGAGGTCGATATTAGGCCCGAAAATAGTGACTTTTTCGCCCCTGCTAAGCTGTAGAGCGCCCCAGCGACAATAAATTGAGTTTCAGCTACTTTTAAGCTCAAAATGCCCCCCCCCCCCGTTTCAACTAGCAATTGTTGTAATCGGCTGATAGCCTACCGCTCTCTTACGATTTGGGAGCATCCGTTACGGAAAAACCCTTGTTGATACCTTTAAAACACTTTTTTCCCCCTCCCCGTAGGTTCCGCCCACTGAAAAGACCACTGCCGCGGCACAGCGCATGCGCGAAACGGCCATCTTTGTGATTCTTTATAATAGCAGGTAACTTTTAAGATTGACAGAAAACCACAGTCAGGGGAAGAAGAATATCTCCAAAGTCAATCTTTTTGGCAAAAAATAAAGAAAAAAATTATCCGAGGTCGATATTAGGCCCGAAAATAGTGACTTTTTCGCCCCTGCTAAGCTGTAGAGCGCCCCCAGCGACAATAAATTGAGTTTCAGCTACTTTTAAGCTCAAAATGCCCCCCCCCCCGTTTCAACTAGCAATTGTTGTAATCGGCTGATAGCCTACCGCTCTCTTACGATTTGGGAGCATCCGTTACGGAAAAACCCTTGTTGCTACCTTTAAAACACCTTTTGCCCCCTCGCCGTAGGTTCCGCCCACTGAAAAGACCACTGCCGCGGCACAGCGCATGCGCGAAACGGCCATCTTTGTGATTCTTTATAATAGCAGGTAACTTTCAATATTAACATAAATCCACATTCAGGGGAAGCAGAATATCTCCAAAGTCAATATTTTGTGAAAATAAAATTAAAGAAAAAAATTATCCGAGGTCGATATTAGGCCCGAAAATAGTGACTTTTTCGCCCCTGCTAAGCTGTAGAGCGCCCCCAGCGACAATAAATTGAGTTTCAGCTACTTTTAAGCTCAAAATGCCCCCACCTGTTTCAACTAGCAATTGTTGTAATCGGCTGATAGCCTACCGCTCTCTTACGATTTGGGAGCATCCGTTACGGAAAAACCCTTGTTGATACCTTTAAAACACTTTTTTCCCCCTCCCCGTAGGTTCCGCCCACTGAAAAGACCACTGCCGCGGCACAGCGCATGCGCGAAACGGCCATCTTTGTGATTCTTTATAATAGCAGGTAACTTTTTAATATTAACACAAAACCACATTCAGGGGAAGCAGAATATCTCCAAAGTCAATATTTTGAAGAAAAAAATGAAAGACAAAATGTTCCGAGGTCGATATTAGGCCCGAAAATAGTGACTTTTTTGCCCCTGCTAAGCTGTAGAGCGCCCCCAGGGACAATCAATTGAGTTTCAGCTACTTTTAAGCTCAAAATGCCCCCCCCCCCCGTTTCAACTAGCAATTGTTGTAATCGGCTGAGAGCCTACCGCTCTCTTACGATTTGGGAGCATCCGTTACGGAAAAACCCTTGTTGATACCTTTAAAACACTTTTTTCCCCCTCCCCGTAGGTTCCGCCCACTGAAAAGACCACTGCCGCGGCACAGCGCATGCGCGAAACGGCCATCTTTGTGATTCTTTATAATAGCCGGTAACTTTTAAATATTAACACAAAACCACATTCAGGGGAAGCAGAATATCTCCCAAGTCAATATTTTGAAGAAAAAAATGAAAGACAAAATTTTCCGAGGTCGATATTAGGCCCGAAAATAGTGACTTTTTTGCCCCTGCTAAGCTGTAGAGCGCCCCCAGCGACAATAAATTGAGTTTCAGCTACTTTTAAGCTCAAAATCCCCCCCCCCCCCCGTTTCAACTAGCAGTTGTTGTAATCGGCTGATAGCCTACCGCTCTCTTACGATTTGGGAGCATCCGTTACGGAAAAACCCTTGTTGATACCTTTAAAACACTTTTTTTCCCCCTCCCCGTAGGTTCCGCCCACTGAAAAGACAACAGCCGCGGCACAGCGCATGCGCGAAACGGCCATCTTTGTGATTCTTTATAGGATGCAACCCTGCAAATAAATTCCCATAGACACTAGTGCTAAATGCCCATACTTCAAAATTCTTTTAAAAATACTCAGAACTCTCACAGGTATTTAAGCTGCACAGAAAAATGATGATCGACATGTCGTCTTTCAATTTCTTTTCATTTTTTGGTGGGTTGACCATTGACTTTTCGAGAAATTCTCGCCCAAAGAAGACGACCCCTATTTTCCCCAAAGCGGAACGGCAGCCATCTCGAAAAACGATCCCTCCACAACATGGCAAAATAGCGCCACTTTCAAGCCCAATTGTATCCAAAATGCTCAGAATTGGAAGCCCCAAGTCCGGGCCAGAGGTTCATTGCCATATCTCTTCAATTCCCCAATGTTATGGCTCCCAGAACTCTCTAATATAGAATATTTTGAGGGTATAACTTTTATTCATGAGCTCGGCGGATTGATTTAGGCCTATTTACCGGTGTGCACCCTATAATAGCAGGTAACTTTTTAATATTAACACAAAACCACATTCAGGGGAAGCAGAATATCTCCAAAGTCAATATTTTGAAAAAAAAAATGAAAGAAAAAAATTATCCGAGGTCGATATTAGGCCCGAAAATAGTGACTTTTTCGCCCCTGCTAAGCTGTAGAGCGCCCCCAGCGACAATAAATTGAGTTTCAGCTACTTTTAAGCTCAAAATGCCCCCCCCCCCCGTTTCAACTAGCAATTGTTGTAATCGGCTGATAGCCTACCGCTCTCTTACGATTTGGGAGCATCCGTTACGGAAAAACCCTTGTTGATACCTTTAAAACACTTTTGTTCCCCTCCCCGTAAGTTCCGCTTACTGAAAAGACCACTGCCGCGGCACAGCGCATGCGCGAAACGGCCATCTTTGTGATTCTTTATAATAGCCGGTAACTTTTAAATATTAACACAAAACCACATTCAGGGGAAGCAGAATATCTCCAAAGTCAATATTTTGAAGAAAAAAATGAAAGACAAAATTTTCCGAGGTCGATATTAGGCCCGAAAATAGTGACTTTTTTGCCCCTACTAAGCTGTAGAGCGCCCCCAGGGACAATCAATTGAGTTTCAGCTACTTTTAAGCTCAAAATGCCCCCCCCCCCCCGTTTCAACTAGCAGTTGTTGTAATCGGCTGATAGCCTACTGCTCTCTTACGATTTAGGAGCATCCGTTACGGAAAAACCCTTGTTGATACCTTTAAAACACTTTTTTTTCCCCTCCTCGTAGGTTCCGCTTACTGAAAAGACCACTGCCGCGGCACAGCGCATGCGCGAAACGGCCATCTTTGTGATTCTTTATAATAGCCGGTAACTTTTAAATATTAACACAAAACCACATTCAGGGGAAGCAGAATATCTCCAAAGTCAATATTTTGAAAAAAAGGAAAGAAAAAAATTATCCGAGGTCGATATTAGGCCCGAAAATAGTGACTTTTTCGCCCCTGCTAAGCTGTAGAGCGCCCCCAGCGACAATAAATTGAGTTTCAGCTACTTTTAAGCTCAAAATGCCCCCCCCCCCGTTTCAACTAGCAATTGTTGTAATCGGCTGATAGCCTACCGCTCTCTTACGATTTGGGAGCATCCGTTACGGAAAAACCCTTGTTGATACCTTTAAAACACTTTTTTCCCCCTCCCCGTAGGTTCCGCCCACTGAAAAGACCACTGCCGCGGCACAGCGCATGCGCGAAACGGCCATCTTTGTGATTCTTTATAATAGCAGGTAACTTTTTAATATTAACACAAAACCACATTCAGGGGAAGCAGAATATCTCCAAAGTCAATATTTTGAAAAAAAAAATGAAAGAAAAAAATTATCCGAGGTCGATATTAGGCCCGAAAATAGTGACTTTTTCGCCCCTGCTAAGCTGTAGAGCGCCCCCAGCGACAATAAATTGAGTTTCAGCTACTTTTAAGCTCAAAATGCCCCCCCCCCCGTTTCAACTAGCAATTGTTGTAATCGGCTGATAGCCTACCGCTCTCTTACGATTTGGGAGCATCCGTTACGGAAAAACCCTTGTTGATACCTTTAAAACACTTTTTTCCCCCTCCCCGTAGGTTCCGCCCACTGAAAAGACCACTGCCGCGGCACAGCGCATGCGCGAAACGGCCATCTTTGTGATTCTTTATAGGATGCAACCCTGCAAATAAATTCCCATAGACACTAGTGCTAAATGCCCATACTTCAAAATTCTTTTAAAAATACTCAGAACTCTCACAGGTATTTAAGCTGCACAGAAAAATGATGATCGACATGTCGTCTTTCAATTTCTTTTCATTTTTTGGTGGGTTGACCATTGACTTTTCGAGAAATTCTCGCCCAAAGAAGACGACCCCTATTTTCCCCAAAGCGGAACGGCAGCCATCTCGAAAAACGATCCCTCCACAACATGGCAAAATAGCGCCACTTTCAAGCCCAATTGTATCCAAAATGCTCAGAATTGGAAGCCCCAAGTCCGGGCCAGAGGTTCATTGCCATATCTCTTCAATTCCCCAATGTTATGGCTCCCAGAACTCTCTAATATAGAATATTTTGAGGGTATAACTTTTATTCATGAGCTCGGCGGATTGATTTAGGCCTATTTACCGGTGTGCACCCTATAATAGCAGGTAACTTTTTAATATTAACACAAAACCACATTCAGGGGAAGCAGAATATCTCCAAAGTCAATATTTTGAAAAAAAAAATGAAAGAAAAAAATTATCCGAGGTCGATATTAGGCCCGAAAATAGTGACTTTTTCGCCCCTGCTAAGCTGTAGAGCGCCCCCAGCGACAATAAATTGAGTTTCAGCTACTTTTAAGCTCAAAATGCCCCCCCCCCCGTTTCAACTAGCAATTGTTGTAATCGGCTGAGAGCCTACCGCTCTCTTACGATTTGGGAGCATCCGTTACGGAAAAACCCTTGTTGATACCTTTAAAACACTTTTTTCCCCCTCCCCGTAGGTTCCGCCCACTGAAAAGACCACTGCCGCGGCACAGCGCATGCGCGAAACGGCCATCTTTGTGATTCTTTATAATAGCAGGTAACTTTTTAATATTAACACAAAACCACATTCAGGGGAAGCAGAATATCTCCAAAGTCAATATTTTGAAAAAAAAAATGAAAGAAAAAAATTATCCGAGGTCGATATTAGGCCCGAAAATAGTGACTTTTTCGCCCCTGCTAAGCTGTAGAGCGCCCCCAGCGACAATAAATTGAGTTTCAGCTACTTTTAAGCTCAAAATGCCCCCCCCCCCGTTTCAACTAGCAATTGTTGTAATCGGCTGATAGCCTACCGCTCTCTTACGATTTGGGAGCATCCGTTACGGAAAAACCCTTGTTGATACCTTTAAAACACTTTTTTCCCCCTCCCCGTAGGTTTCGCCCACTGAAAAGACCACTGCCGCGGCACAGCGCATGCGCGAAACGGCCATCTTTGTGATTCTTTATAGGATGCAACCCTGCAAATAAATTCCCATAGACACTAGTGCTAAATGCCCATACTTCAAAATTCTTTTAAAAATACTCAGAACTCTCACAGGTATTTAAGCTGCACAGAATTATGATGATCGACATGTCGTCTTTCAATTTCTTTTCATTTTTTGGTGGGTTGACCATTGACTTTTCGAGAAATTCTCGCCCAAAGAAGACGACCCCTATTTTCCCCAAAGCGGAACGGCAGCCATCTCGAAAAACGATCCCTCCACAACATGGCAAAATAGCGCCACTTTCAAGCCCAATTGTATCCAAAATGCTCAGATTTTGAAGCCCCAAGTTCAGGCCAGAGGTTCATTGCCATATCTCTTCAATTCCCAATTTTGTGGCTCTCAGACGTCTCTAATATGGAATATTTGGAGGGTATAACTCTTTATTCATGAGCTCGGCGGATTGATTTAGGCCTATTTACCGGTGTGCACCCTATAATAGCAGGTAACTTTTTAATATTAACACAAAACCACATTCAGGGAAAGCAGAATATCTCCAAAGTCAATATTTTGAAAAAAAAATGAAAGAAAAAAATTATCCGAGGTCGATATTAGGCCCGAAAATAGTGACTTTTTCGCCCCTGCTAAGCTGTAGAGCGCCCCCAGCGACAATAAATTGAGTTTCAGCTACTTTTAAGCTCAAAATGCCCCCCCCCCCCCCGTTTCAACTAGCAATTGTTGTAATCGGCTGAGAGCCTACCGCTCTCTTACGATTTGGGAGCATCCGTTACGGAAAAACCCTTGTTGATACCTTTAAAACACTTTTCCCCCCTCCACGTAGCTTCCACCCCCTCACAAGACCACTGCCGCGGCACAGCGCAGGAGCGAAACGGCCATCTTTGTGATTCTTTATAATAGCAGGTAACTTTTTAATATTAACACAAAACCACATTCAGGAGAAGCAGAATATCTCCAAAGTCAATATTTTGAAAAAAAAAATGAAAGAAAAAAATTATCCGAGGTCGATATTAGGCCCGAAAATAGTGACTTTTTCGCCCCTGCTAAGCTGTAGAGCGCCCCCAGCGACAATAAATTGAGTTTCAGCTACTTTTAAGCTCAAAATGCCCCCCCCCCCGTTTCAACTAGCAATTGTTGTAATCGGCTGATAGCCTACCGCTCTCTTACGATTTGGGAGCATCCGTTACGGAAAAACCCTTGTTGATACCTTTAAAACACTTTTTTCCCCCTCCCCGTAGGTTTCGCCCACTGAAAAGACCACTGCCGCGGCACAGCGCATGCGCGAAACGGCCATCTTTGTGATTCTTTATAGGATGCAACCCTGCAAATAAATTCCCATAGACACTAGTGCTAAATGCCCATACTTCAAAATTCTTTTAAAAATACTCAGAACTCTCACAGGTATTTAAGCTGCACAGAATTATGATGATCGACATGTCGTCTTTCAATTTCTTTTCATTTTTTGGTGGGTTGACCATTGACTTTTCGAGAAATTCTCGCCCAAAGAAGACGACCCCTATTTTCCCCAAAGCGGAACGGCAGCCATCTCGAAAAACGATCCCTCCACAACATGGCAAAATAGCGCCACTTTCAAGCCCAATTGTATCCAAAATGCTCAGAATTGGAAGCCCCAAGTCCGGGCCAGAGGTTCATTGCCATATCTCTTCAATTCCCCAATGTTATGGCTCCCAGAACTCTCTAATATAGAATATTTTGAGGGTATAACTTTTATTCATGAGCTCGGCGGATTGATTTAGGCCTATTTACCGGTGTGCACCCTATAATAGCAGGTAACTTTTTAATATTAACACAAAACCACATTCAGGGAAAGCAGAATATCTCCAAAGTCAATATTTTGAAAAAAAAAATGAAAGAAAAAAATTATCCGAGGTCGATATTAGGCCCGAAAATAGTGACTTTTTCGCCCCTGCTAAGCTGTAGAGCGCCCCCAGCGACAATAAATTGAGTTTCAGCTACTTTTAAGCTCAAAATGCCCCCCCCCCCGTTTCAACTAGCAATTGTTGTAATCGGCTGATAGCCTACCGCTCTCTTACGATTTGGGAGCATCCGTTACGGAAAAACCCTTGTTGATACCTTTAAAACACTTTTTTGCCCCGTCCCGTAGGTCCCGCACACTGAAAAGACCACTGCCGCGGCACAGAGAATGCGCGAAACGGCCATCTTTGTGATTCTTTATAATAGCCGGTAACTTTTAAATATTAACACAAAACCACATTCAGGGGAAGCAGAATATCTCCAAAGTCAATATTTTGAAGAAAAAAATGAAAGACAAAATGTTCCGAGGTCGATATTAGGCCCGAAAATAGTGACTTTTTTGCCCCTGCTAAGCTGTAGAGCGCCCCCAGGGACAATCAATTGAGTTTCAGCTACTTTTAAGCTTAAAATGCCCCCGTTTCAACTAGCAATTGTTGTAATCGGCTGATAGCCTACCGCTCTCTTACGATTTGGGAGCATCCGTTACGGAAAAACCCTTGTTGATACCTTTAAAACACTTTTTCCCCTCCCGTAGGTTTCGCCCACTGAAAAGACCACTGCCGCGGCACAGCGCATGCGCGAAACGGCCATCTTTTTGATTCTTTATAATAGCAGGTAACTTTTAATATTAACACAAAACCACATTCAGGGGAAGCAGAATATCTCCAAAGTCAATATTTTGAAAAAAAAAATGAAAGAAAAAAATTATCCGAGGTCGATATTAGGCCCGAAAATAGTGACTTTTTCGCCCCTGCTAAGCTGTAGAGCGCCCCCAGCGACAATAAATTGAGTTTCAGCTACTTTTAAGCTCAAAATGCCCCCCCCCCCCCGTTTCAACTAGCAATTGTTGTAATCGGCTGAGAGCCTACCGCTCTCTTACGATTTGGGAGCATCCGTTACGGAAAAACCCTTGTTGATACCTTTAAAACACTTTTTTCCCCCTCCCCGTAGGTTCCGCCCACTGAAAAGACCACTGCCGCGGCACAGCGCATGCGCGAAACGGCCATCTTTGTGATTCTTTATAATAGCAGGTAACTTTTTAATATTAACACAAAACCACATTCAGGGGAAGCAGAATATCTCCAAAGTCAATATTTTGAAGAAAAAAATGAAAGACAAAATTTTCCGAGGTCGATATTAGGCCCGAAAATAGTGACTTTTTTGCCCCTGCTAAGCTGTAGAGCGCCCCCAGCGACAATAAATTGAGTTTCAGCTACTTTTAAGCTCAAAATGCCCCCCCCCCCCCGTTTCAACTAGCAATTGTTGTAATCGGCTGATAGCCTACCGCTCTCTTACGATTTGGGAGCATCCGTTACGGAAAAACCCTTGTTGATACCTTTAAAACACTTTTTTCCCCCTCCCCGTAGGTTTCGCCCACTGAAAAGACCACTGCCGCGGCACAGCGCATGCGCGAAACGGCCATCTTTGTGATTCTTTATAGGATGCAACCCTGCAAATAAATTCCCATAGACACTAGTGCTAAATGCCCATACTTCAAAATTCTTTTAAAAATACTCAGAACTCTCACAGGTATTTAAGCTGCACAGAAAATGATGGTCAACATGTCATCTTTCATTTTCTTTTCATTTTTTGGTGGGTTGACCATTGACTTTTCGAGAAATTCTCGCCCAAAGAAGACGACCCCTATTTTCCCCAAAGCGGAACGGCAGCCATCTCGAAAAACGATCCCTCCACAACATGGCAAAATAGCGCCACTTTCAAGCCCAATTGTATCCAAAATGCTCAGAATTGGAAGCCCCAAGTCCGGGCCAGAGGTTCATTGCCATATCTCTTCAATTCCCCAATGTTATGGCTCCCAGAACTCTCTAATATAGAATATTTTGAGGGTATAACTTTTATTCATGAGCTCGGCGGATTGATTTAGGCCTATTTACCGGTGTGCACCCTATAATAGCAGGTAACTTTTTAATATTAACACAAAACCACATTCAGGGGAAGCAGAATATCTCCAAAGTCAATATTTTGAAGAAAAAAAATGAAAGAAAAAAATTATCCGAGGTCGATATTAGGCCCGGGTATAACTTTTATTCATGAGCTCGGCGGATTGATTTAGGCCTATTTACCGGTGTGCACCCATAAAGGCGAGCGTCAAAGTGAATCGTGCAAGCAAACGGCCCCTATATACCGACACAATGCGGCATAAGATACCATAGTGATGAAGCGTCGTCTATCATCGTTTTACTACAAACTGCTTTGTTACTTTTATGAGGAAAACTCAGCTACTATACATTTGAAGAAAATCCGATAGGTATGAAGTAATCGAAGCAGGGGCATAACTAGATACCGACAATAAAAATAACTTAATCATTTTTGGGGTCCTTACATTTTGCTTTATCATTTCTTAATAGTATAATTGTAATGATGATTACTTTTTAGTATTTTTAAATTAATGCTTTCTTAATATATATTGTTACAGCTTCACACAATTCCGCTACAGGTGGCGAGAAAGCTGATTTAATAAACCATTTATCAATCAATCAATCAATCATTAACAAGCTGCAGCATGGAGGGACAACGCTCGGCATCAAATTCCTGGCGTGCACGGAACTGAAAAGATTGTCAAGCCCTCCAATATAAAAGGCTTGTGCGAGGGGCCGGGGCAATGGCGTTTCGGAAACTGAAGAAGCTTGGACGAAAGTCTATTGATGATCAAACCCTGGAGCTACAACACCTTGGTCAAAAAATCCCTGTTCAATGTTTCCATGCAAGCACAAATGGAAACAACTCCATACAAGCGATAGAAAGGAACTTCACCTTGTGCTGACCATTTGGTGTTTTCATGAGAAATTTCGAAAAACACGTGGTTCTTTGTAACTGTACTGGTGCTAATGTTGACTGTTTTGCAAAAAGTAACTAATGCGAAACTATGGAAAATGCTAAACCCAAAAAAGTAAGGTTCGTTGTCCCGATTTTTTCTCCGTAACGTGGGGGCAAATGCGCTCCCAAACCACTTGAAAGATTGAAGGGAACGGGCGCACTCATTAGAGCGACTAGCACCCATGCCAGAGAAATTACAGAAAAACTCCAAAATGTTTTTGAGAGTAGCAACCTTGCGAGGTCAAGAGTACTCAAGGAAAGTACTAAACTGTTCAACATGACACATAAAATAGCGCATACCATGGGCATACATTTATCGTAATAAAAATGGCCATAAAAACCCCAGCAAATCAAAATCATCCGGACGAACAGGTAAAAGGCGAAAAGCTATGTCAAATCCGACCGTAGTAAAGTGCATCCTAGCTTATCGAAACTAGAAATCCGAGTTATGCATCATCAAACTCGTGTAAATGACGGCAGTGATAGATGGGTCAACGAAGCCGTTCACTGAACTAGTGGTATATTGGGGAAAAATTAAGAATCAACCGAAATCAGTTGCGTAGGTACCTGTACCAGACCCACCGGTGAACAACGTGAAATTGGGAAGGGCTCAGACAAAGCGGACCGGCCACACGACCCAAGTCAATCTCACAATTGATGTTGCAATGTAAAATGGCTGGATGCTCACGAGCAGACTGAGAAATACGCGCAGAAGAACTAACCCTTGGTCCGGAAAAATCTAGTTGAAAATCATATAAAAACCTCCCTTCAAACCGTGTGTACAATGTAACTAAGGTAATGGAAAAACACGCAGAAAATTTGAGCATTCGAATTAGAACGATCGCGCTCTGCTGGGACGAAAAATAGGCTGTTGTACGACGGGTGCCCCGTACAGTGTTAACCAAGTTTCGGCATCGAAATTTGCCCCAGAGCGGGACGGCAAATGACGAGCATGCGAAAAGGATGTCGCCACAAATGAACCGAAGCAAAACATTAGAAAGGCAGATGTCAACTACTCGATTGATGTTAAACGGGGAGTTTGCTTATAATGAGGACAAATCAGCCAAGCCGGCGACTCAAAGTAAAACAGTAATACTCAAAGAATCATCAGTAAACTCGAACCATGAAAATGAAGTGACTGCAAAAGTGCGCCGAACCCTACACACTCCCTTTGCCAAATTATTTCCTGCAAATTAAGGAAGACTTTTCATCGCAAGCACTAGTTAAAGTGGCATCAATGGCAAAAGAGGAAAGAAGCAGTTGAATCAGCTATGTAGAAGCCGAAGTTACGAGCAATGGGAACTTGTAACCCACTAATTCAGTAGTAAGTTCGACATGAATGGACTTACCGCAACACCAAAGTCGTCATATAGACGAGTTCCCTCCAGGCCGACCGAAGCATGGTGAATGGCGCAGCTAGCAGGATGCCGCTCCCCAGTCCCACGGTATACAAAGGGACCGCGGAACTTGCAACGTCCGTCCACTACGCGTCGTTTCCCGTGTCCCACCTGATGACTCCCACGTCAACCGGTGGCTGGGATTGGAACCTGCCGGGCGGGACGATCGAGGCTGTCGCCGCCTTCACTTCACCCTATCGTGACCGGCCAAGAGGCAGCTTGCCCAACAAAAATATCAACTGGAAAATTTTTCAGCAAGACAAAACTTCCTTGCAAGACCTAACCGCGCGGCTGCTCAAGCAAAAGTGACCGTGTGCTCGAACTTTCAGTTACCAGTTCAATAAAAGTGAACTAGTTCATGTACTTAAATCATTGTGGCCACAAGGGGAGTGTTCTGGAATGGCTAACCTTCCAACCAGCCCTGTCAACGGTCCAGCGGTGATAAATTATTTGAAGCTTCAATTACATTTGCCTCAAATCGATTAGCCTGTAAAAAGGGTGAGTATGCTTCTAAAGCAAAAAAAAAAAACCTACAAACGAAGCCTAAATGAAAATCAAAATTTGGCAAAGTGCGACACGTTTTTGTACATGTGGATGTTTGGCCTATGTTTACGGAGGTAGTCCAGTAAATTGGCCACATTTATAGGGCTAAACCGGGGAGAGGTAAATAAATTGGTTTACTATGGTTCACTCTCCTACAACCGAGTGGTTCTACTTATAAAAATAACTTGGCGGAACGAAATTTTCTGTTGTTCGACAATAATATCAAAATATGTTATTGACAAGACAAATACGAGACAATATATATACAAATGATCAGGTATTTACAAAAAGAATTATAGTAGGAACTTTGGGTACGTCGAACGGAACTTTGTTGGGTATATAAAACGACAGTCAAAAAGGGAAAATAGGCTAGTGAACTGTCACTCCAAGGATAGTATCTGAAATGCATAAAAACAATAAATGACTAATGAATTAAGGGAATAACTTCCAGATCAAAATACATTATTAACGATATTTAATTCAAAGTAATTTGGGAAAAACTGTTTTCTTTATTTGTAAATCAAAACACTTTTTATAAATGCATCAGTAAAGGAACAAACTGTGGCATAAAATGACTGTTGCCCAAACAGAAGAATTATTTAAATGGCAATTATGCAAGAATATGAATATTTTATATACATGTAGTTCAATTTTAAATCCGAAAATAGAAATGAATTGTTCACCAAGTTATGTTATAAAATAATGAAGTAAGAATGTATACCATGTCTTAATAACAAATTCCCGAATGATCAAAACCGATAGTTTTGGGGAAATGGGAAAGTCTATTTCAAATGATAAATGTGAACATAAATATTATAGCAACACTAAAATTTAAGTTAAAGTTTGCATATTCGTGTTGCTCAGAAGTTACCAATTTGTTTTTGTTTCAAAAGGAAAAATTGAGATTCACTGATAACATTGTTTTCCGGAATTGCCGAAAACATATTAAAATAGTAGGAAATTGTGTTTAAATAAATCGACGGTGTTTACACGAAATGTTCAAAGTATGAAATATAATCAACAGAAAATCCTTTTGGCCATGCCACTCATGCAGGAATTAAATAGAGAATCATTAGGGAAAAAACTGATTCTCAAAAAAAAATGCAAATCACGACAACAGATTGATTTCTAAAGTTACTAATCAGTCGTGATCACAAGACAAATTTCCGGCCGTGTACGTCCGTTTTGAAGGCCTTAATTTCTGGCAATAAACAAAGCATACAATAGACCAGAATGTTGCATAAATGATGGCATAAAAAGATTCAGGCATAAAAAGGTTTTAGGCATAAAAAGTGAAATATCAGACAAGGGATTTACTCGCCACTTGAAGATGGTCTACGTTCATGCCTTCTCCGTGTCCGATGTTAAAATCGAAGATCAGCAGTTAAAATAGACGAAAATATTTTACTGCTATCAGGGTGCCTCACTCAAAATTTGCAGATAAAAGTGGAGAGTGTAAGAGCTCGCAAAACGAACGATGGTTTGAACGCAACAAGGTTTTGGATCGAAATCAAAGTATTCCGCAGCTAGCCTTACAAGAAAACTAACCGAAATGCGTGGAATGTCAGCTATCTAATTTGAACAAAGCGCGTGGAATGTTAAACTCGCCTGCTCGCTTCGCCCTTTGAATAGTTGAGCAAAATTCTAGGCGGCGCGCGCTGTGCAAAAAAAGTTTAGTTGGCCGCGAGAGGGCGCTAGGCAAAAAGCATGATCGCAATGGCTGCTCACATGTGAATCGACCAAAGAGCTGTATATTATACAGCTCTATGGAATCGACACAAACACGAAGTTAAGAAGTTATGAAATGAATGCTGGAGTAAGGAACCAGTCGGGTAAAAGTAAGTACTGAAACCCGACCTGGTTACATGGGTGTCATTAGAATTGATAAAAGTCTGCTTTTGATTGTAAAGGTGATTTTTGAGCAAAAAAATAAATAAAAATATTTAACCCTTATTTGATCAAACAAAGCAGGGGCCTACACTTCATGATCGCCGTGTTTGATAGCTCCATGATGATGATATAACTAACCAGCATGGCCTGCTTCGTCGTGAAATATAAATTATGGTCAACTCTGTGTGTGAAAAAAACCCCACATATATCTGAAGTGCCTGTGTAAGCTCATGTTACAAAGGCAAAGGGCGTCTGTCACTAAAGTAAAATATAGGCCCCCTATTAAAAAAAAAGAAAAAGAAGATGCGAATGTGTAGTGTAGGGCCCCTGTTTATACAAACTGTCTGGACATGCTGAAGTCAAATTATTTGTAAAAAAAATGTTGCAACCTGACGGTCACTTCCGCGATTTGCAACTTATTCACACCTACATCATGTAGGTAGTATGTATTATTTGACAAGTGGCTGGGATAACCTATGTCATACATGTGGCAGTAGGCTAACTCAACTTATTTCCAGTTGGGTCTGTTGGCATGGTAGAGGAAATGGAGGGAAATTCCAATTTTAGTGGTGGGAGGAAAACCCCGGAATGACATTCTAGGGAAAACCCGTGGAATCAAGCAGAGACTGAATCTGGGACACAACCTACAACCTCATTCTCCATGAAGGTAAAATAAGTTTATTTGGGTAACAAATATTTCTAATTACTTCTCTATGTACAATTGAATAGTTGTGTTTGTTTAGTTTGTCGTCCAGAGGGTGTATGGATGGCCAAAAGAATTAAATAAAAACTAAATCAGTGAATAAATATCCATTTTGATTAATTAATCAATTAGTTAATAATTAAGTGGACAAGGAGGCTTGTTTTAATGTTTGTTCAACCATGGAGATAGGAATACCTCCATGGTTTAACAATGTGCATTTTAGCAAGAATCTTAATTGGCTCCTTTATGATGTTGTGTCTCTATACAAAACTCTGCACTGTAAAAAATATATGTTATTTTACAGAGAAAATTTAACAGATCTGCACTGTATTTTTTTTAACAGATTTTTTTATGTTAAAATCACAATTTCCTGCACAATTTCCGTGTTTTAACGGCATTTTGCATTTTTACAGCGTTATTTGTAAAAATAGTAATAAATTGTAAACAAAAATGTTAAAATACGTGCATTGAAATTAAATTTACAGAAAATGCGTTGTTTTATTCATATATTCTTTTTACCTGTAAAAAAGGCCATTTCTCTAAGACTTTTTAACAGATTTACACTGCAATTTATTTTAACGGTACTTTTGATGTTAAAATTACATCTTTCCGAAAACAATGATGTGTTTTGACAGAATTGTGTAAATTTACAAGTGTAATTTGTAAAATAGTAATACATACACTGTAGAAAAATATGTTTTTTTAAATGAGATTTTTCGTTGTCAATTGGTTTTACGTTGATCATGTATTTAAACATTTTTCTGTCGATTTAACTGTGATTCTACATTACTTCGTTATTTCTCCTATCTTTTTGTAATTTAACCAACGTCACTGTATTCGTACACGTGATGTTGCAAATTCCTTGTGCTTTTACAATAGCTGAGAGGTAAATGTACATGCATTTGTTATTTCACAACGCAAGCTGTAAAACTGCGACAGGATACATACACGTTTGTAATTTTATATCCTTTCAGCTAAAACAAGGGAATACGGATGTAATGTAAAAAAAAACACCCGTAATTATCGATTGTTTTTAATTGACGACTTGGTTTTTTCGTTTCAAAGTACAGGTTTGTGTTATGTCTGTAAAATCATAACAGAAACGGTGTAATAAAACTGGGAAATGATCTTTTTAAAGATAAAGGTGTTTGTACAAAATACACTAATAAATATTTTTCTTTCTGATTTTTACAAAAATAAATGTAAATTTATTCTATTTTTTTGTAACGTAGGCCTAATGCCTTAATTCCGTCGATATAGGGCGCCGGGGTAGTGTGCATGTGACGTATCAATGTTTATAGGCTGGCCAGCGCGGCAGGGATAAGATCAATGACAAGGAATTATTATAATCCCGGTTGTTTTGGGTTAGGAAAGATCATTGCTGACAACTAAAATGAGACCTTTGATTTTGCTTATTTCAACCGGCCTCGTTTTGGCTCATTAAAAATTTTGGCCCTAAGGTTAGAGTTGAAGGCGCCGCACCAGCGACGGAGCCGAGGTTTCAATAACCACCACTGTTTGCCGAATGTTTACGCCCGCAAGAGAAAAAAAAAAACGTCGGAGGATTTTCGATGCGTCTTTGCTCAAGAATTGTTTATGCCCGAGCTATAACGCCGGTGAAAATGCAACCATAAAATATTTTTTTTTAACAGGCTGAATCATAAGCAACTGTTTAAGCCGGACCTGCATATGAAGCCATTATTTCAAAAACTCAACGTTTGCATAATCTTGCACAACACCATCAACAGTGTCAACGAATTAGCAAATGGCGCGTTTGCATAATAAAACAATTCGCGCCAACATCGTTTTGTGTCAACGTACAACCAATCACGTTTGCAAACGGCGCGTCCTATAGCCTAAAATGTAATACATTTTTGGCAACGCGGTGCTGCTGCTCAATTTTTTTCTGCTACTTACGTGTAGTGCATGCCGCGTGTCTGTGCACGTACGTGTGGGTGTTTAGGCTTGTGCTAGGCGGCGTGGCCGGACCGTATACCGCGGGCCGGTGGTGCACACACGTTCACACACACGCGCCGGGCGTGTAACGTATACGGAACACACACACGTACGTGAGACTGACAAGTGACAGTGGTCGCCATCATCATCAGCGCCTCGATCAAGGCCGTCCAGAATTCTATTTCAGATTACAATTTAAAAGGTAAGATTTCACGAGGAAGGTGGTATACTGTGCGTTTTAACTAGTATTACATTATAACGTAACGTAGACATGTAGATACACAGGTCCAGCTAACGTAAGGGCTATAATAGTCTGTACTTGGTCTATGCCTAGGCCTACTCTGATTCTGCATTAGGCCTAATCATGTTAAGTCTGCTCACGCTGTGCCGTCATGACATGACCGTACGTACGTTTTGTGCTTAGGCCTACATAATTTTGTTGGAGGCCTAGGCGTTAGGCCTACATCAGCGATGCTTTTGACATGATGTAGAATTAGTCTAGCATAGGATTTACCCAAATAGGCCCTAGGCCTATAACGTGAACGTGTAGGGGGATAGGGTAACTGATTCGGGCTTCAGTTTTGGCAGGACTAGCTTCAGGTGTAGGAAAAATGTACATTTGCCAGGTTTGCAAGCATTCCACGTCCTCTTTGAAAGCATATTCCATGCATAATCGCATTCACAGAAATGTGCACAACTTTCGATTTCCATGCGGTGTTCCTGGATGACCCCATTCATTTGCTTCATATGCTTCATTCAACAGCCACGTTACTCGAAGTCATAATCAATATCGGAAAGATAATCCAGCTCGACTGAAAAACACTGATGTCGTTTCTGTCAAATGTAAAATCAGAATTTGCCAGCAACAGTGCAGTGACATCAGTGCTCTGATAAAACACATGAAACAACATATTGATTCTTCTGAACAGGTCGAATGTCCCTTCCTTTCTTGCAACAAGTTGTTTCTAAACAAGTCAACTTTTGCTGCACATATTTCACGAAATCATAGAGACTGGTCAGCTCAAAATATCTCTTCTAATTACTTAGGTGAAACAGTGGATGCATCTTTGTCTGTAATCAATCAACATACAAACAATCACAGAGAAAGAACAAAGGATATGTCACCGTGCTCTGAACATGAGGATGCTGGTCACATAGGCTTAAGTAATGACGATGATAGTGAAGCTGATGTAGTTTCTGCTGACACTGACAGTTTCATAAACAATGTGGCACTCTTTCTGTTGAGATTGCAAGCCCAACTTCATGTTCCTGAAAGAACAATTCAGCTTATAACAGAGGAAATGGACAATATGCATACCTTGGCAATGGAGTCATATTGTTCTGTTTTACAAAAGAGGTTGGAAGAAGAAGGTGTTGCTGAAAGTAGTATTAGAAGCATCCTTGATCAACTACATATGAGTGATTGTTGGAAAACAGCAGTAGATAATGAGTTAGGTTGCTTAAGAACTTGTCACAGAAGAAAAATGTACTACCAACACGAGTGCAAGTATGTCAGTCCTGTGGCGGTATGCCTGGGCAAAGATAGCAAGCGTAAACCCATTTGCTTTCACTATGTACCAATAAAAGAAACACTGAAAACCATGTTGGAAGACCCTTCAGTCCAGCAAAATTTGCAGTGTTTCAATGCTTCTAGTGGCACTGACACAACAGTATTATGTG